>OY288278.1:25025283-25625283 GCA_958450335.1 Hibiscus tridactylites | reverse complement strand
AAAAAGAACAATTTTACAAGAACTGGAACTGTAGAGTATAAAATCCGATGTGTCCGAAATGAATATATTTAATGTCTTTCTGCAGTATAAATAAGAGGTTGGTGACTCAACTTTCATCAGTTATTACACATTCAAATGCCTAACCTAATACTATAACTTAAACCAAAATTTTCAGAGGTTAATGCAATTTAAGGTCATAAAGAAGATTACCAAAATCTATAGACATGATAAATTGCTGTGTCAAAGGAGTGAACTGTAATTGAAATGATTGTAACTTCAATTTAAGGAACTCTCTTTTCCAATCCATTGTAAATTGTAGGATAGAAATCTTCTGCCCCTTTTCGGTGCCCCTACTTTTGCGCTCACGCTTAAAATTAGGTTTAAGGTTTATGGTTAGAGTTTAGGGGATGTAGGGTATGGTGTATTTTTTAGGGTATTGAGCGTAAGGTTTAGGATTTAGAATTTAGGGTTAGGACTTGTAATTTAATTTTGTAAGATTTTTTAATGATGAAGCATAAATAAAGGCACCGAAAAAAAGCAGAAGATTTTTATTCGTGAATTGAATGCCATCACATTACATGTTTATAGTAAGAAACTAGAGAAACTTTAGATTGGAATTTTTCAGTTCACCACATTTTCTGTAATAAACGTAGGTAGATAGTAGTTGAGAGAATGGATCCCATTTACTTCCTCTGATCTCACTATGATTGCTGTGCATTCACTCCACCTATCAACCCTTTAATTTCATTAGTTATTTTACACATTTTCAACCTTATTTCACCAGTCACTTACCCCCTAACAATGTTACATAAAATTTAGGTTACTCGGAATTCGGATGCATCGCATGAGTATGTGACTGGCACTAATAAATGTTTTGAAGAATCATATTTTTATGCTCATGATGTCAAAAGCGGATACTACAAGAAAAAAGAAAAAAAGTAAAACCATCCTAGCAGTAGCTTAAAGCTGCTGAAACAAATAATTATCATAAATACACAGAGCAAATGAATAGCTAGCAATAGGACATTACCATTTTGTCTTTTCCAGAAATGTAGCTCCGGACATAGCCGCTGGTCCGGGGGATTGTGGCCAACTTGATGTGCTTCAATGTACCATCCCATGTTGTTCGCCATACCCGAATCTTGGTATCACCATAGGCTGCAAAAACCCTTTCATGGGACACTGCAAGAGCAACAACGGTTGATGCTTTAGTCTTCAGCACTCCACACTCGGAAAACTCCGGCAACTTCCAAATACGTATCAAGTTGGTATCGGAGCCGGTATAAATGATCCCATTCGAGATGGCTATGGATAGAATCTGACCATCTTTTTTAAGGACCGAAGAGAGGCATTTATAGGAAGTGTCGAGGCCGAGGGTGTGGTTGGAAGGGTTGGGGTTGACAGAGCGGGGAGTAGAGGATAGAGGAGAAGTGTGGAGGGAAGGAGTGCTGTAGCGAGGAGGGGAGCAACGGAAGCCGTTGAAGGAGGTTTCTTTGGTGGAGAGGCTTCTCAAGAAGCATTGAGGTGTGGAGTCCCTGAGTGCAAAGGAGTGGTTGGGGGGTGAATTTGAAGGGTCCAATGAGGCCATCTTTTTGTGATGACTTGTTGTTTCTCTTATTGCAAAAGATGAGGAGTTTGGAGGTGAGTTGGGGGAGTCCATGTCCATCTCTCTCCAGAGAGCTGTCTGTGTAAATGATTTGGTTGAGTGGACCTTATGGCCCTTCCATTTCCTTCTAAATGCAAATGAAAAAACACATTTAATTGCAGTTGTTGCAAGGTCATTTGCTTAGTAATTATAGTGGTCATCAAAATGTACAACAGCTTGTGTATATTGTATTAATGGCATTTCCAACTACAATTTTAGTGTTTCTATAATGAAACTGATCTATGAGTTACGTTTGGTTTGGGTAACCATGGTTGGATGATCTTAATGTTAAAATTGCGGTCATTCTTGCGAAATTGGTCAATAGATTTTGGACCGATCATTAAAATTTTAATATCCAAATTTTATAATCATTTTAATCTACAACTAAATTAAAAAAGATTTCTCAATTGAATCCAAGGACTGATCCCATTGAAAAAAATTCGAGTAACTTTGTCTGCAAGACGTGTGTGCCTTATTAGAGTGTTTGGGAGGCCAACTTAAAACTTCAAAAAACTATAGAGGTTTAAACTGATTTTTTTTACAATTTTTTTTGAAGGGTTCAATTTACATTTTTTCAAAAGTTTGGAGTCTAACTATTTTTTTTAAAAAAATTAAAAGACTTAATGAGAATTTTTAAAAATCTTAGGAGAGATTTAATAAAAAATATTCAAAACTTTTGAAATTTGATAGAAATTTCCAATATTTTCTGGGGAGCACATCAAAAATTTAAAATTTTTAAGGGGATGAATTTTAATATTTAAAATTTCTAGGGCCATAGTCCCACTCGCCACTGGTCTTAATGATTTAGATTTCACAACGATTTATTCCACTCGGTTATCTAAATCCAACCAGTGATGTTTATAAGAATGAAATAATAAGATAGTTTAGAATCGTTAGAACACAAAATCCCGAAAATGCTCAATTTATATATATATATATATATATATATATATTAACACAATATTCAGACATCTTTATTTATAAACAAAATAAAAGCAGAACATAACTTAATCGAAGTTTTAAAGCATTAAAAAAACAAAAAATAAAATAGTAAATTAAAAAAAAACAAACGTTACACCAGTCAAATCAGACAATTTCTCTTTGCACCAAATAAAATTTCTACACTCCATTGTAGGAATAGTCTTGGGGAAGTTTTCGAAACACGAACTAGATAAAATTTCTAAAATCGGCAACTATCTTTCACGCTTATTCTAAAAAATGATGATTCGCTATAGATTACATCTGCAAACAACCTAAATGGGATCAAACTCTACGCGACCACCGAAAAACACAAATAAAAAAAGTGTTATGATGATTACCGTATGAACACCAAAAACTTGCAAAAGTAACCATAGAAACGTGCTACGAGACAAAAATGTGCCATAAAAGTAAAGAAAACGTGCTATAGAGGCAGAAAAAGCGCAACAAAATGTGTAAAAAAAACAAAAAAAAAACAAATACAATATAAATCACATGCGGTCAACAATTAGTATAAAAATTAGTGTCGTTGCATATTAAACAAAGAAAAAGATGAAAAAACAAATGACTATGGTTGAAAGAAAAGTAAAAAAAACGGCTATTTACTATATTTTTTTTTATAAAAAAATACTATCTTAACTCTTAAGGTTATGGTTAACAAACACTCAAAATGTAACATTACCTGATATATTATAAATTTAAGGAGCGTTTAGTTTATGAAATATAAGATTATTTTGGAATTATGATTTTTAAAATGTAACATTACCTGATATATTACTGAAAATATTAAAGTACCTTAGTTGGTTTGTTTGACATAATTATAAGATTATAATGTTCGGTTGATACAATATAAGATTACATGAATGGATGCATATTTTACCAAATTGTCTTTATTTGTATACTTTATTTTTAACAACTTAAACTTTCAATTGTTTGATAGGATTATAAGATTACAATGTTTGGTTAAGAAAATATAAGATTATATGAATGCATATTTTACCAAATTGTCTTTATGGTATATTTTATTTTTAACAAGTTACACTTTCAACGTTAATTTAAAAATGTTTACAGGAAAATTCATAGAACTATTCCCGCTACACTATTTAAATTTTATAAAAAAACTTTACATTTAACATATTATTAATATAATTATTACATTAAAGCATGTTGAAATACAATCATATTTTCACCACGAAAAATGACATCACAATATATATTATTTCAAATGTATGTAAAAAAATATAGTGCATGGTAGCTTATATAATTTGTTTATATTCTTCTACCCAGCTTACAAAAATTATGAATTTGAATCTGCTTCAACCTCTTGGTTTCGATCAGGCCATATGAGTAAAAGATCACTGAGAGAATATGATTCTAAACGGGATCCTAAGATCAATCAACACAAAATAGAAGGGTAACCATTAGATAATATATTTAAAATTAGAGTAAACTACACCACATACCACTCAACTATGGCCTATGAGTCGAAAATGCCACCGAACTTTAACATTGTTCAAAACTATCACTTAACTTTAATATGAGAGTCGAAAATATCACTCCGTGGTTAACTCCTAACGCCCCCGTTAAACCAAAATGACATCGTTTTGCTGGAGAAAAAATATATTAAAACCATGCATTTAGGGGTTTTGAACCCATTACCTTTAGGAGAAAGAGCTAAACCTTAACCACTAAACCAACATAACATTATATAATATTTTACCACAAATATTATATATCTCAAACTAGCTAAGATTAATTCAAATTATTTTATAAAATAAATAATATTAACATATAAATATATATTATTTGCATGTATATATATATATATATATCAATATATATATAAATAAAAATATATTATTTTTATATATTATTAATAATATAAATATATTATTTTTTAAAACCCAAAATATTCATAAAATAATATATTTATATTATAAATAATATATAAAAACCCTAAATCCTAAATTTTTTACCCACAAACCCCAACTCGAACTTAAATTCTAAATCTTAGAGTTTAGAATTTAGGGTTTAAGGAATTTTTATATATGATTTTTATGTTTTAAAAATAATATATGTATATTATAAATAATATATAAAAAATATAAAAATAAAATATTTTTTAAAATTATATAAACTTATCCATTTCGTTTAACCAAATTATTTTTTAAAATATTCTATAAATAATATAAAATACATTGTTTTTACATATATCAATAAAAATATATTATTTTTTTAAAAAATATTCATAAAAACAATATATTTATATTATAAATAATATATAAAAATACTATAAACCTCAAACCTAAAATCATTAGATTTAGAGTTTAAGGTTTAGGCTTTGTATAAGGTTTAGGATTTAGAGTTTAGAGTTTTTGTTGAGTGGATCAAATTAACCGACATGACCAAGAGGGGGTGAATTGGCACTTTAAAAATTGAAGGGAGCAAAACGAACAATTAAAAATGATGGACAAGGCAATTATAATGGTTCAAGCTTCTAAACAAGTTCTACATCCACTACCTTAGCTCCCACTAAGGATTTTCAACAAACTCTCAACTAATTTGTTCTTCCTCTTTTCTAGGCTAAGGAGACAACTTTTACAAATGTTCAATCTTTCTACCCAAAGAATGAACCAGACTCTCACTTTACAAAGAAGATGTTGGCTATTACACTTGATCTCTCACAAGATAAATATAGCCCAAATAGATTACAAACACTCCTCAAACTCTCAAGTTTGATTTACACTAAGAACTCTAAGAGTTGGGTACAAGAATTTGACAATAAGTAATTAGGGTTTGGATTTGAATGCTTGGATGTTGCTTTAAGGTTCAATAGTTGTTGTTGGTACTTTTGAGGCTTGCTTTTATACCTTCTCATTGATTTCTAGCCGTTTGGGTAGTTGACGTCATCAATAGAGCTGTTGGGGCTCTCCCTTCCCTCCATAAAAGTTGTTTTGCAACTACCCGTATCGAAACACGAGGCCCTGTATCGAAACAGACACCAAAAAAAGAAAGAGTCGTTGTGTGTAAAAAGGGGACCGTATCGAAACGACTATAGGTCATATTGAAACAATTTGAAACTGTAAAATGCCTTTAGCTGTAAAATGTCTTTAACTGTAACAAGAGGACCGTATCGAAATGGCTATATATCGTATAGAAATGTTTTGAAAATGTAAAATGGTGTTTCAAAACACCAAAGGGGTGTATCGAAACATGTAACCAATTTTCAAAAATTCAGTCCTGACAAGTAACGGTTAGGTTCATTAAATGCTATATTTTGAAAATACTTGACCCCTGTATCGAAACAGGTATAAGTCGTTTCGAAATGATACTTAAAAAACAAAAACCCAGATGAAGGTTGTATCGAAATGAGCTTGCCTGTTTCGAAACACTAGTCCGTATCGGAACGGACGTTTGCAGTGGCAAAATGTATCGAAACACTTTGGCGGTGTTTCAAAACTCTTGGGCATTTTTTTGAGTATTTTGGCTTTGAAACACTTAGAAAATTTTATGGGGTTTAAGTTTTGACTTCAAAATATTTTTAGTTTAAAATTTACTTGTCAAATGTGAGTCTTTTGAGTACTTAAAAATTTATTTACTTTTCAATTTGGTCCTTAGATTATTTGTTATATCAAAATCAAACATTGGTTTTACAATCTCCCGCCTTTTGATATAACAAAACCAAAGTAAATTTTTAAGTAATGTAAAACCCCGGGTTTAGGGTCTGCGAGTTCAGACCGGGACCTGGGAAAGGTTTGTAAATTGAATTTTGGGGTTCGGGTTGTCTTTTAAATGAAAATAGTTTCATAAAAGAGTTTTAAAATGTTAAGTTGAATTTTTAGGGATAAATAAAAAATAAATTAAGGCAAGAAATAATTTTTGTTAAAAAGAGAGTTTTAAAATAAAAGAGGAAAATAAAATAGAATATTTAAAAAAAGAGAGAAAGACATCCACTTTCTTCTTCCCCTTTCCAAACCCTTTTCACGTCAAAAATTCTCAAAGCTAAGCCACCATCCATTTTCACCAAACTCCACCATTTTGAAGGTTTCAAAGAGGTAAACAACTTGGTTTTCACTATTCACTTCATTTAAATCTTTTTTGTAACATTTTCTTTCCAAAAGCTTGGTGATCTCTCAAGTTCTCTCATTGTGGGTAAAATGAGTTTTTGAAGGGTTTAAGCAATTTAGTGAAAACATCAATTTGGGGGAGTTTTAAATCATGTTTTGAGTACAAAATAAGGTTAAGATGATAAGTTTATCAAGAAATCCCGAAATGGAATAAATGGGTAAATTTTGAGTTGGGTAAATATGGGTTTTAGGGTTGTTTATGGTTGGAAATGGTTCCTAAGGGGTTTGTGGATGTGTGTTGAAGGTTTTGAAGCTTTTGAGTGTGTTTTGGATGTTAAATTGATGAAGTTATGGCGGATTTTTGGTTAGAGTTGAAATGTGATTGGTTTTGATTAGTTTCGGGTAGGAATCAGAAATGGTTGTATTTGAATTGAGATAGAGTTGATTTCAGTGGATTTGATTGTTGAAAAGTATGGTAACTCTTTGTTTTGATTTGGGTAGAAGCAGCAAATAGAGATTTGGGTACTTCAGACGCGACGCCCGGTGTTATGGAGGCTTGAAATTGGTGTTTCGGCTATCGTTGGGTTCTACCGGTGAGTGGAAATGTTTTTGAGAGTTTAGGTTGAGCTTGAAAGGCCAACCTATGCTCGAGAGTAAGTATTAAATGCTTACGTTTTACTTTTCCGGAATTCTATATATTTCAATATTGTTATGCATTGTTGATATGAGATGAATGTGTGTATTTGATTAATGAGTGTGGTATTGTTATGTTGGTTTATATGATGTTTGAGTATTGGCAAATATGAGAGTCTTACCGGGTATAATTGGTCGACCATAGGGTTAGAGTGCACTTGTAGAATTCGCGCGTGACCCTAGTGATGCAAGATGCCATTAGGGAGGAGTACAATGATATAAGATGCCACCGGAAGCTTTATTGTTAGACCTCGATCATGTAAGATGCCTTCGTGAGTCTTATTGTTCTTATAGATTCGGTGATGTGAGATGCCATCGAATCCAATCAGTGTATCCAAGTAATGTAACATTAATTGCCATAATACTCTTGTGCTGGAAGGTTGAATGTTATCTTGGTAGATGTTGAGAGTCATGCCTTGTTGTTATATGTTGTTGCATTGCTTGATTTAAGATGCCAAGCACATGTAAGATTTTTGATAATCATATTGATGTAATTCATGCTTGTGGTTTGTTTTCAATTCATAAATGGTTTTATTAAAACTGCATTGTTGTTGTTGTGGTTTTGAGCACCACTCACTAAGCTTTATGCTTACGCTCTCCTTTCCAACAATGCAGATCATTAGCGATTCTGGAAGCAAAGGAAGGCGAGGAAAAGGCTTCGGTGATCGTAGATCAAGCTCAAGTATGGATTTTAAGTTGTAATAATAATTTAGCGATGGGAATACTTGCTTTTGTGTTTAGGGAGATTGATGTAAACTTCTATGAGTTTGATCATGTTGCTACATGTGTTAAATGTTGAAACCATGCTATGTTGAGGCTTGCTTTGGCTTTTGGTTTAATGCCTTGTGTTTTGGCTTGTTGGTGTTTTGAGCTAAAGTGTTCTTTTTGAGCTTTCAAATTTGAGATCCATGCTTGTGTGTATGCATGTTTGAAACCTGTTTTTAGGGTGTTTTGCCTCTAGAATGTTTGCTCAATATGTTGCTTTGTGATTTGTGCTCTTTCGGGGTAAGTTTGGGAATGTTTTGGGATGCCAAATTGCATTTTCGGGCCAATATGTGCCCAGGCATTTCGAAACACCTGGTATGGTTTCGGAACGACCAGGCTTTTGGGGTACCTATATCGAAACGAGGGTGGTGCTGTTTCGGTACGTTTTGCCTCTAGAGACCCCAGTTTTGAAACCAATAGGAGTCGTTTTGGAACATCCTAGTTTTTCTTTTTGCTGAGAGCCCGCGTTTCGAAACGGGCACACCCTGTTTCGAAACACAGATAGTTAAAGTGGTTAAAAGGCATCTTTGAAGGTTCCCAAATGTTACGTTTTAGTATCTAATGCTTGTATGCTTCCTAAGTGACTTTACATGTCTCGTTTGTGTTGGTCTTGCCCCATGTGTATAAAATATGACTAATAAACTATTGGTAAGGTTTAAATTATCTTTTTGCCCCTATTTTGGTGTGGTTTTGCAAATGGTTATTCGTGACTGTTTGGCTCCAATTAGACATCCGATTGAGACGTTGTTCTTCTGATGTAACCCTTAACACCATAGGACCGTTAAATTTCATTTAGACAAGATAAATCTTAATCTAGGGTTGTTAATCAAGGGGAAATTCTCAGATTTTTCTCCAGTTATCCCCGCGTGACTCTCCCGATTCGGTCTTGCGACTAGACCGGGCCGAGGGGGTTACATTTGGTGGTATCAAAGCCTTAGTTTCGAGGTTTCCCGGGAAGGTAAGTCAGGTATGTTGATTCTGTGTATGTTTGTCTGATTTGCACGGTGTTTGTGAGCATGACTTTGTGTTTCTACTGATGTTTGAAGGTTGGTTAAGCATTCCCATTGTTAGGTATTATTATGGAAAATTGGTTTTAATTAAAGGAGCTTAAACACATGGATCCCTGCCTTTGCTAACCCAGTGTTCTTTCTCGTGTTCTGTGTTTGATGTTTTAGATTGTTTATTTGTTATGGTGATACCGAGAGGACGGCCTAGAGTGGGTGACCAGGCACCCGAGAATGTGCATTTTCCTCCTCCTGCTCTCGATGGTAATGGGCCGAATGTCGGAGGTATTGTACCTCAGGCGGGTGCCAATGTTGGAGGTGATGGTAATGGGCCTCAGGTTCGCCAGGGTCAGGCTGGTGTGGACATGGCTCATATACTTCAAACTATAGCCGGAGCTTTTCAGACGACTGTTGTTGGTCTTCATGCTGCAGCACCACCTCAGGGTGCAGAGACAAGTTTGCCCCTTGAGCGACTTCGTAGCTTAGGTGGAGTTGAGTTTCGTGGTTTGTCTCCCGAGGGTTCGGAGGCATGGCTTGAGAGCACTACTCGTATCTTGGGTCAGATGGAGTGCTCGGACACTCGTAAGTTGGGTTGTATCGTCTCGTTGCTTCATGGAGATGCGTATGCTTAGTGGACCACAGTTATCTCAGGTATGCCCGAAGCCGAGGTTACTTGAGAATTCTTCCGTAGTGTGTTCCACAAGAAGTACCTTGGTGTTCGTTATCAGGACGAGAAGAAGAGAGAATTCATGGCTTTAGTGTATGGCAATATGTTCGTATCCGAGTATGAGGTACAGTTTGTGCGCTTGAGTCAGTATGCTTCAGAGTTGGTTCCCACTAAGAGGGAAATGTGTGAACGGTTCCGTTACGGGTTGGTTACAGAGGTGAAGACCTACATGCTTGCTATTGATTACACCGAGTTTGATGTCTTGGTCTCTAGAGCCAAGGACATTGAGCAAAGTCTAAGTTTGGCTGCTCGATTGGGTGGATCCAGTTCAGGGAAAAAGTCTGCCGAGTTGGAGTGAGACCGTAACAAGAGGCACAAGGATAGAAGGCACCAACCGGACTTTAGGCGTGGAGGTGGTAACATGGGACGAGGCCATCAGGGTCGAGGTTTTTTTACTCGCACACCCGAGTGTGCTAGATGTGGGAGGAACCATTCCGGAGAGTGTTGGGGTACTTTTCGTGCTTGTTGGAACTGTGGATCTCAGGCACATTTGAGGCATGAGTGTCCTCATCCGGCTAGGGATGGTCAGGCACCTGCTATAGCTGCTGAGTATCAGAGAGGTCGTGGGCACGGTCGAGGTAACTTCCAGCCGAGGAATGATGGTCAGAGGAATGTGGCTCATGCTGTCGCAGTACAGCCCGAGGAAGGTGGACCGGCTAGAGTTTATGCACAACGTGAGGCTTGGAATGACACGGATGTAATCATAGATAATTCTATGTTGCAGCCTTTATCTTTGCTTTCGTTGATTGATTCTGGCTCGACACATTCGTATATTTTGGGTGAGCATGAAAGATCGTTAGGTTTGTTTTTTGAGTTGTTAGATATAGGTATGAATGTTACGAGTTCTTTTGGTGAGATAGTTGTAGTTAGGAAAGTGTTCCGGAGATTTCCTTTGATGGTTCAGGGTCACGTGTTTCCCGTTGACATGATGGAGTTGCCCTTCTATGGTTTCGATGTAATTCTGGGTATGGATTGGCTTGTGGAGCATAGAGCTAGAATAGATTTTGAGACTAAAATAGTTTCTTTGAGGCTTTCTGGTGACTACGAGGTAGTGGTAGTTGGCGAGAACATTAAGTTCTTGTCTAATGTTGTTTCAGCTTTAGAGGCTTAAAGGATGCTGGATTCGGGTTGTCAAGCTTACTTAGCCTATATGATGAATCCGAGTATGAGTGAAGTTAGACCGCAAGATATCCGAATAGTTTGTGACGCCCCGAGTTTTTTCCTAGAAAAATTGCATGGTTTGCCTCCAGATAGGGATGTTGAGTTTGCTATTGATACGTATTCAGATTCTGCTCTCGTATCGATTGCTCCGGATTGATGATTTGCTTCAAGAACTATCAGATAGAGGTTTTATTAGGCCTAGTATTTCACCTTGGGGTGCTCCGGTCTTGTTTGTGAAGAAGAAGGATGGCAGTATGAGGATGTGCATAGATTATAGGAAGTTGAATAAGGTAACCGTGAGGAACAAGTATCTCTTGCCACATATTGATGATTTGCTTGATCAGTTGAGAGGTGCTAAAGTTTTTTCGAAAATTGATTTGAGATCGGGGTACTATCAGTTGAAGGTAAAAGATGTGGACATACTGAAGACAGCTTTCCCTACGTGATATGAGCACTACGAGTTATTGGTAATGCCCTTCCGTTTGACTAATGCCCTAGCTGCATTTATGGACATGATGAACCGAGTGTTTCACGAGTTTTTGGATAGGTTTGTAGTAGTGTTCATAGATGACATTTTAGTGTACTTTAGGACCGAGGCAGAACATGATGAGCATTTGCGATTAGTGATACAGACTTTGCTTGAAAATCAGTTGTATGCCAAGTTGAGCAAATGTGAGTTTTAAATTAGGGAAGTAGTCTTTCTAGGTCATGTGATCTTAGCCGAGGAGATTAGTGTGGACCCCAAGAAGATATAAGCAATAGTGAGTTGGAAACAACCGAAGTCAGTGACCGAAGTCCGCAGTTTTCTAGGTTTGGCCGGGTATTATCGAAGATTTGTTGAGTTGATCACACAATTTCAAATGGCCAAGAGGGGGTGAATTGGCGATAAAATTTTGGTAGGAGATAATAGTGAAAAATAAAATGTGACACAAGAAGTTAGAGTGGTTCAAGTTCTCCAAATGAACTCTACATCCACTACCTTAGTTCCCACTAAGGATTTTCAACCAATTCACTACTTGAATTCTTCCCCTTTTCTTGGATGAGGAGGTAACCTTACAATTTTGATTAAGCTTTCTACCCAAAGCTTAATCCACTCACTTTTACAAAGAGAAGTTTTTGGTAAACTCTACAAATTCCTCTCAAAGGATAATTGTTTACCCAATTACAATTTTACACTCCCGGAACTCACAATAAAAAGATAACAATTGAGAACACAAGAGTTTGGTACAAGAATTTGACTCTAAGGGTGCAAAGTTTGGATTTGAGTGCTTTGATGATGCTTGCAGGTTCAATAGTTGTTTCTTGTTCAATTGAGACTTGTTTTTATACCCTTGTATTGATTTCTAGCCGTTTGGATAGTTGGGATCATCAATAGAGCCGTTGAGAAGCATTTTCCCGCAATAAATGCAGCTTTGCTGCCTACCGTATCAGTACGGGTAGGGGGCATATCGATACCTGTATCAAAGAGGAAAGAGCTGTTGTGACTGAAAAACATCACATATCGATTCGCATAGAAGGCGTACCGATACGGTTTTAAAGGGCGTATCGATACGGATGAGCGTATCGATACTGGATATGCTCACTGGAATCCCAAGTTTGGTTTTCATAAAGAGCGTATCAATACGCATACTTAGCATATCGGTACGATATAACAGTCATTTAAATATTGGGATACTAACTAACTAACAAGTCAACGGTCGAAAATTAAATGCAAAGATTTTGCAAAGATAAGCTTATCGTATCGATACGAGTGCAAAGCGTATCGGTACGGTATCATTGAAATTGTTGCCCAGATGAATATCGTATCAATACGGGGTAATACCGTATCGGTACGCTATGTCCATTAAAATTCCAGTGGCTAAAAACCGTATCGATACGCATAAGGGTATCGATACGCCTGGGCGTTTTTGTGAAGTTTGGCTTGAAAACACATAGGAAAAGACTTAGAAATATTTATCATTTTAAGAACTTGTCTTGAGATATTATTTTGTTTAAAATACTTGTCAATAGTGAGACTTTAAGGAGTACTTAAAAATTTATTGTTTTGCAAATTGGTCCATAAGTTTAGATGTTATACCAAAATCAATTTTGGTTTCACAATCTCCCCCTTTTTGATATAACAAAACCACATATAAATTTTTTAAGTTTTTGAAACTTTTGAAAAACTTTCGCCCCCTTAATTTAAGATGGATTTTCAAAATAAAAAAAATTGACTCTATAATCCTTCTCCCCCTTTTTGTTAGATCAAACATAAACACAAGGATAATAGCAACAATCATATCATAAAATTCAAAGCAAACTTCAAATTAAAGCAAACATAATAGTTCAAATGAAACTTCAAAGGAAAAGTAACATAATAATCCAAACTTAGATCCTAAAACATAGATAAAAGGCATAAAGTATTAATCATAGGTTCAAAAACTAAATGTCATGAGATGGTATGCAAAAACTACTCGTCCGCCTCATCATCATCATCATCTTCCTCGTCCACTTCATCTACATCGTCTCGAGTGGGTTGATTCCTCCTATTTTGGTTGAGCCAAGCACCATGGAAGGCGGTGAGAGAGATATCCATGGAGTTTTGTCTAAGAGCTATGGCTTTCATTTGATTCTCCATACCTTTGACACGATCTTCCAAGGAGGTGAATCGAGTGTCAATGGCGGTAAACCCAGCTTCCATGTTAGTGAATTTCTCATTGAGGAATGTCATGAGGGTGCTCATGGAAGAGGACTCAATCGGAGCTCGTTGAGAGCTTGAAGAAGCATGAGGAGCATCAACCGGAGCATCGTGTTGAGGAGCATGAGGGACACGAACCCATTCATTGTCAACATAAGAAAAGTGGGCACGAGATAGAGAACGCTCATCTATGGGTTGGCCAAGGGGTTCGGGATAATCATAGGAACAATCAATTTCAAGGGAGTGGAGGAGGTGACTCAACACCGTAGAATAGTAAAAAGATTTGACTTGTTCAGTGTGACGGTGTTGGACTAGATAGACAAGATCGACAAACATAATTTGACAAAGATTTGGACGATGACCCTCCCTAAAGCACCTAAGCCAAAAATCATCTACTTGACGTATAGTAGAAAACTTCCCTCCCGATGGACGCAAAAACCAAGTAATGAGAAGATGAAGAATACGATCATGAGCATCTAAGACTTTGACTGAGCCTAAAGAACCTTGACCTAAGGACTTCTCATCATCAATTCCTACGTTTTCAAAACCAAAAGCTTTGCAAAGAACCTCTTGATCAATTTTAATGGTTTTGCCCATAACAAATGACTCAATAGCAATGACATGTTCTCTAGGTTCATCATGAACACATAGCATTTGAAAAGAATATGATGACCAAGTTCCTATATAGAATAGGAGGAACGCTTAAAAAGGTTAGAAATTTCCATTGCCTAATTAAAGGGAGGTATTTTTAAATTTGAAATGGGGAGAGCTTAAAACGGTATAGACACAATGCGTTCTTCCCTTAGGGTGAAACCTTGAAATAGTTTATAACGAGACATATCGGATGGGTCGGGAAAACTACATTGGATAATATAAGGGAGATTGGGTTTAGGGTTACCCTCTTCATCCTCACTAGGACCGGAAGTGGCAAGATAACGTCTAGATCTCTTTTTCGGTGCCATAACCCTGAAAACACATCAAAACGATTCGAATATGTATGCAATTGACATCTCATCCAAACCAATAAATTCTAATAGTTCAAGGTAATTAAAAAAAATTTATTGTGAAAAAGATATGTACATATTTTAGAAAAAAAACACGAGTAGAAAATATATTTGAATGAAAAAATTTTGATTTTTGAAAAATTTTGATAAAAAAGTTTAAAACCCATGTTATAAAAATTTGTTTTGTACAAAAACTAAGTTGAAACAATTATAATAATCAAACGAAAATAAAAGAAAATAAAAGAGAAAAGTTTTATACTTTGAATAGTTAGATTGGGTGAATGTGGTGATGTAAGTGCACAAGATTGATGACAAAGCTTAGCTTTGATGTAGAGATCAAAAACCGTCAAAGAATTTTTAAGTTTGATGGAAAAAATTGAAGGATTGAGGGGGTTTTTATAGAGGGTTGTGGCTAGGGTTTTTAAGAGAAAAGAGGGGGTTTTAATTTTGAAGTGTTTTTGTAGATGCAGCCATAAATAACCTCTCCGACGAGACCGTATCGTCACACTTGTAGAGCGTATCGATACGCTTTTACCCTAATTTTTTATTTGGCGTTATTACCGTATCGATACGCGAGACCGTATCGGTACGATTTAACCTGGATTACTGCCCTTGACTTAACCGTATCGATACGCATTGAGCTTCAAAGATTTCCCATTGATGAACCCGTATCGATACGCTTTAGCCGTATCGATACGCCTTTACCAGATAAGGCATTTATGACAGATTTAAGTTCAAAAGTCCAACTTTAAACGTCCCTAAATTCATGGAAATGTCATATGAACAAGTTTTAATGGCTAAACTTAATGCATACTCCCCCTAGCAACATGCATAGAAGCAAAAAGAGCCAAATTAACATAAGCATGATTCACAATCAATTTCAAGCAAATTTTTGACATTTTGGGACCTAAAAAGAGTCAAGAGAAGCTAGTTAAACCTAACTCTCTCCTAAGGGTCCAAAAGCGCTCTTTATCCAAAGGTTTTGTGAATATATCCGCTAGTTGGTTCAAGGTATCAACATACTCTAAAACAACATCATTTTTCAACGCATGATCTCTAATAAAATGATGTCTAATTTCTATGTGTTTAGTTCTAGAGTGTTGGATGAGATTCTTAGTGAGACAAATGGCACTAGTGTTGTCACACCTAAGGGGTATGGTTTCTACTTCAACACCATAATCTAAGAGTTGTTGTTTCATCCAAAGGACTTGAGCACAACAACTCCCCAAGGATATGTACTCCGCTTTGGTGGTAGATAAGGCTACGCTATTTTGTTTCTTAAAGAACCAAGATACGAGCATACTACCTAAGAATTGACATGTCCTGTAAGTACTTTTCCTATCTATCTTACAACCCACACAATCTGCATCCGAATAAGCATGAAGGCTAAAGGAGGAATCCTTAGGATACCAAAAGCCTAAATTAGGTGTGTCTCTAAGGTATCTAAAGATTCTCTTAATGGCAACTAAGTGGGATTCGCTAGGACTAGCTTGAAACCTAGCACACAAGCAAACACTAAACATGATATCTGATCTACTTGCGGTAAGGTAAAGCAAAGAAACTATCATGGATCTATAAAGCTTAGAATCAACACACTTACCTCCTTCATCTTTGTCAAGCTTTATGGAAGAGCTCATAGGTGTGGCTTGAGGCTTTACATTCTCCAAGACGAACTTTTTGAGCATATCGTTCACGTACTTAGCTTGATTTATGAAGGTGCCATCTTTCCTTTGTTTGATTTGGAGTCCCAAAAAGAATGAGAGCTCCCCCATCATGCTCATCTCGAACTCACCTTGCATTAGCTTAGAAAATTCTTTGCAATAACATTCATTAGTAGAACCAAAAATGATATCATCAACATAAATTTGTACTACTAAGATGTCATTATTATATCTTTTTATGAAGAGTGTAGTGTCCACCTTACCTTTTTCAAAACCCTTTTCAATTAAAAAATTTGAAAGTCTTTCATACCAAGCTCTAGGAGCTTGTTCTAAACTATAAAGAGCTTTAGTTAGTTTAAACACATGATTTGGAAATTTTGAATCCTCAAAAACCCGGTGGTTGTTCAACATACACTTCTTCATTTATAAAACTGTTTAGAAAAGCACTTTTCACATCCATTTGAAAAAGCTTGAAATCATTATAACATGCAAATGCCAAAAGCATCCTAATGGCTTCCATCCTAGCTACGGGTGCATATGTTTCATCAAAATCAATTCCCTCTTCTTGGGTATAGCCTTGAGCAACAAGCCTAGCCTTGTTTCTCACTATATTACCATTTTTACCTAGTTTATTCCTAAAGACCCATTTAGTTCCTATAGTAGATTGATTACTAGGCCTTTCAACTAATGTCCAAACTTTACTTCTCTCAAATTGATTTAATTCCTCTTGCATGGCCAAAATCCAAAAATCATCTTTTAATGCTTCTTTGATATTTTTAGGCTCAATGCATGAAAGAAATGCAACATAGTTCATTAATTTGAGAGAGGATCTAGTAGTTACCCCCTTGGATGGATCACCCAAGATTTCACCACTTTTGACATAGTTGAACTCCCTTGGGTAAGATACCTCCTTTTCCTCAAGAGCCAAGTCCTTCAAGGCTTCAAGAGGTGGATCTTATGCATCTTCATCCTTAGTTGGAATCTCATCCACCTTTGACGTTTGTCCTCCATCAATGGCATCAAGAATTCCTACATCATCATCATCAAAAGATTCCTTCCTCGGAAGGAGGTTATCATCGAAAACAACATGTATAGTCTCTTAAACAACTAAAGTTCTTTTATTAAATACACGATAGGCTTTAGAGTTTAAAGAGTACCCTAGGAAAATAACTTCATCACTTTTAGCATAAAATTTACCTAAGTTTTCTTTACCATTATTCAAGACAAAACACTTGCAACCAAATGGATGAAAATAACTAATGTTAGACTTCTTAGATTTTAAAATCTCATAAGGTGTTTTCTCCAAAATTGGCCTAATCATTACTCGATTTATAATATAGCAAGCGGTATTTGTGGCTTCCGCCCAAAAATATTTAGGTAAATTATTTTCACAAAGCATGGTTCTAGCCATTTCTTCTAAAGTTCGATTTTTCCTCTCAACTACCCCATTTTGTTGAGGAGTGCGAGGTGCGGAAAAATTATGGCTAATCCCATTTTCATTTAAAAACTCTTCAAAACCTAGATTTTGAAATTCGGTTCCATGATCACTTCTAATGTGAGAGATTTTAAGTTCAAGATCATTTTGAGTTATTTTAGAAATGTAATGAATTTTTATAAAGCCTCATCTTTTGTACTTAAGAATAGAACCCAAGTAAACCTAGAATAGTCATCTACAAGTACAAAGGCATATGATTTACCACCCAAGCTTATTGTTCTAATAGGCCCAAAAAGATCCATATGAATCAATTGTAAACATCTACTAGTAGAGACATCATTAATGGATTTAAATGAAGTTCTATGTTGTTTACCCTTGGAACATGCATCGCAAATTTTATCATTAGAGAACTTAAGTTTGGGTAAACCTCTAACTAGATTATGGGAAATCAATTTTTCTAAAACACTCATGCTAGCATGTCCTAATTTTCTATGCCAAAGCCATGAGTCATGTTCATCATGTGCAACTAAGCATGTATGAGATGTATGGATGTCATCTAAATGCACCATGTAAATATTGCCTATTCTATGTCCTATGAGCATTAATTGATTTGTTTTAATGTTCACAATTTTGCAACCACTTTTATCAAATAAAACATTAAAACCCTTATCACATAATTGACTAATGCTCAATAAGTTGTGTTTAAGACCGTTGACATACAAAAAATTTTCAATGAAAATAGAAGAGTGATTACCAATGGAGCCTATTCCTTCAATGTGGCCTTTGGAGTTGTCACCGAAAGTTACCACTCCACCACTCTTTGGCTTTAGTTCCACGAATCTACTCTTGTCACCGGTCATATGTCTTGAGCATCCACTATCAAGGTACCATGAGTTTTGGCTTGAAGCTTTGGCCTTGTTGCAATGCTCCCCCTACAAACTAAGAAATTAGGCCTTGATTTTTGGTACCCAAATCATTTTGGGTCCATTTGTGTTAGCCTTCAAAACTTTGGTTCCCTTAGGGATCCAAGAAGCAATAGCATTCATGTTATTAGAAATAATGAGTTCCTTAGGAACCCAAACACTCCTAATTCTTTGACCTCTAGATTGCTTATGAAAATTTCTTTGTTTAGGAATAAAAGGTTTCCTTTTTACATATTGGGATTTAGAAGAATTTCCCTTTTCAAAATGGTTTTTCCCAATAACAATAGATGTTTTAAGATTATCCACTTCCTTTGTGTGATAATCTTGAAAATCGGAAAGAAGTTTTTCAAGTTCAAGGTTTTTCTTTTTAAGATCATTTGAAAGATTTACTAAGTACAAAACTTTCTTTTCTAATTCAGACTTAGTGTTTGAAATAGATTCATTTTGAGTTTTCAAATCGAAAATGTTTTTCTTGTTTCTCAAAATAGACTCTTTATATTTTCCAACTAACTCATCATAAACCTCTTGCAATTCATCGTAAGCATCTTGAAGTTCATCAAAGGTAAAATCAAAATTAGATGAGTTAAGGTTTACCTTTGGTTCATCACCAATGGCCATGAGACAAAGATTGGCCACTTCCTCCTCCTCCTCAGATGACTCCTCGTCACTCCAAGTTGCTACTTGAGCTTTGAGCCTGTTCTTCTTCCCAAAGCTCTTCCTCTTCAATTGAGGACATTCGAAAGGGATATGGCTGGATTTTTTGCACTCATAGCAAATGATTTGGTCCTTCTCCTCTTCTTTACTCTTGCTCTTGAAGTCTCCTTTTCTAATGAACTTTCTCCCACGGTTAGACTTCATAAAGCGAGTGAATCGTTTGGCCAACATGGCCATCTCCTCATCTTCATCTTCGCTTGAATCGCTTTCATGGTATGAAGCTTTAAGGGCGATTCCAATCTTCTTCTTCTCAACATCCTTCTTCTCAACCTTCTTCTCCTCTATTTTCTTTTCTTCTTCTCTTCTCTTCCTCATGATCTCATGGGTGAGTAGAGATCCAACAAGAGCATCTAGCTTGAGAGTCTTCAAATCTCGAGCTTCAATAATATCCGTTCTCTTGCTATCCCATGACTCCCGAAGAGAGTACAACAATTTCCTTACTAGCTTGTCTTCGGGGATGATCTCACTGAAACCCTTCAATCCGTTGACAATGACCGAGAATCGATCAAACATCTTGGAAACACTCTCATCGGGATCCATTTTGAAATTTTCGTAGCTTAGATTGAGTAGCCAGATTTTTGTTTCCTTGACATCGCTAGTTCCCTCATATGTTGTCTCGATGGTGTCCCAAACTTCCTTGGCATTCTCAATCGAAGACACCTTGGAGTAGATATCCGGACCAAGTGCACAAAAGATGACATGAAGAGCTTTATCATTTACTTGCATCCTTCTTCGATCATCTTCCGTCATTTTGGCTTTGACCTTTGGGACAAGTCTTCCTTCACCATCTCTCTTTATTGGTATGAATGGACCTTCTTCAACCACATCCCACACCATGTAGTCGGTAGACTTGATGAAGAGCCTCATTCTATTCTTCCAATATGGGTAGTTATCCCCTTGAAGAATGGTGGCTTTGTAGTAGATTGAGACTCGTAGAGGTTGGAGTTTGAGGTGGATGACATTGCTTGACTAGTTGTTGATCAAACTCTCCTAGAATCGATTCAAGAGGGTTGTAATACTTCCAATGAGTGTAGCTCTAAAACCAATTGTTAAGTTGATCACACAATTGCAAATGGCCAAGAGGGGGTGAATTGTCGATAAAAATTTGGTAGGAGATAATAGTGAAAAATAAAATGTGACACAAGAAGTTAGAGTGGTTCAAGTTCTCCAAATGAACTCTACATCCACTACCTTAGTTCCCACTAAGGATTTTCAACCAGTTCACTACTTGAATTCTTCCCCTTTTCTTGGATGAGGAGGTAACCTTACAATTTTGATTAAGCTTTCTACCCAAAGCTTAATCCACTCACTTTTACAAAGAGAAGTTTTTGGTAAACTCTACAAATTCCTCTCAAAGGATAATTGTTTACCCAATTACAATTTTACACTCCCGAAACTCACAATAAAAAGATAACAATTGAGAACACAAGAGTTTGGTACAAGAATTTGACTCTAAGGGTGCAAAGTTTGGATTTGAGTGCTTTGATGATGCTTGCAGGTTCAATAGTTGTTTCTTGTTCAATTGAGACTTGTTTTTATACCCTTGTATTGATTTCTAGCCGTTTGGGTAGTTGGGATCATCAATAGAGCCGTTGAGAAGCATTTTCCCGCAATAAATACAGCTCTACTGCCTACCGTATCAGTACGGGTAGGGGGCATATCGATACCTGTATCAAAGAGGAAAGAACTGTTGTGACTGAAAAACATCACATATCGATTCGCATAGAAGGCGTACCGGTACGTTTTTAAGGGGCGTATCGATACGGACGGGCGTATCGATACTGGATTTGCTCACTAGAATCCCAAGTTTCGTTTTCATAAAGAGCGTATCGATACGCATACTTAGTGTATCAGTACGGTATAACGGTCATTTAAATATTGGTATACCAACTAACTTACAAGTCAACGGTCGAAAATTAAATGCAAAGATTTTGCAAAGATAAGCTTATCATATCGATATGGGTGCAAAGCGTATCGGTACGGTATCATTGAAATTGTTGCCCAGATGAATATCGTATCGATACGGGGTAATACCGTATTGGTACGCTATGTCCTTTAAAATTCTAGTGGCTAAAAACCGTATCGATACGCATAAGGGTATTGATACGCCTGGTGTTTTTGTGAAGTTTGGCTTGAAAACACATAGGAAAAGACCTAGAAATATTTATCATTTTAAGAACTTGTCTTGAGATATTATTTTGTTTAAAATACTTGTCAATAGTGAGACTTTAAGAAGTACTTAAAAATTTATTCTTTTGTAAATTGGTCCATAAGTATAGATGTTATATCAAAATCAATTTTGGTTTCACAGGGTTCTCGAAGATTGCTGCACCTTTGACTAAACTGTTACAGAAAAAATGTTCTGTATGGGTGGACAAATGCAAGGCATCAAGCATTTGAAAAGTTGAAAAGAGGATTGACAAAAGCTCGTATCTTGATTCATCCTAAACTAGGGAAAGAGTTCGTGATCTACAGTGATGCGCCATATGTAGGTTTAGATTGTGTGCTTATGCAAGAAGGAAGAGTTTTCGCTTATGCTTCGAGACATTTGAAGGTTCACGAGAAGAATTACCCCACCCATGACATAAAGTTAGTGGCTGTGGTCTTTGCTTTGAAGATTTGGAGACACTACCTTTACGGTGAGAAATGCACAGTCTACACCGACCAAAGAGCTTGAAATATTTGATGACTTAGAGATAGTTGAACCTTAGACATTGTAGGTGGTTAGAGCTTCTTAAAGACTATGACCTCACAATAGAGTACCATCCGGGTAGAGCAAATGTAGTGGCTGATGCTTTGAGTAGAAAGGTGGCAGTTGAGTAGTGAGCTATGTTTGCGAGATTGAATGTTTCTCAAGATGGCGGTTTGATTGCCTAGCTACAGGTTAAACCTTCGTTAGCTCAGTTGATCTAAGAGAAACAGTTGCAAGACAAATCTTTGGCACCTCACGTGCAAGATATAGTCGAGGGTAGACCCACATATTTCTACTTTGGCGAGAATGGGATCTTATGTTTTAAGAATAGAGTAGTTGTTCCAGAAGATGCTGAGTTGAGATGTACTATTATGAACGAAGCTCATAATAGTCCTTTTGCTATGCATCCGAATAGTACGAAGATGTACCATGGGTTGAAAGATGAGTACTTCTAGATTGGGTTAAAGAAAGATGTGGCCGAGTTTGTGAGTAGATGTATGGTTTTCCAGCGCGTTAAGGCCAAGCAACAGTCACCTTCAGGTTTGTTACAATCGTTGAAGATTCCGGAATAGAAGTGGGAATGGATTACCATGGATTTTGTGTCAGGTTTGCCGTTGACTCCTTCGAAGAAAAATTCAGTATGGGTAATAGTTGACAGATTCACTAAGTGTGCCCATTTCATACATGTTCATAATACTTACACCTTAGATAGGTTGGCCGAGTTGTATATCAGTGAGAGTGTGAGACTACATGGTGTACCGAAGTCTATTGTGTCAGATAGCGATCCGAGATTTACAACTAGATTTTGAGGGTGTTTGCATCGTGCCTTGAGGACTTGGTTGAACTTCAGTACTTCGTATCACCCACGGTCAGATGGTTAGTCGGAGAGAGTTATTCAGGTTTTAGAGGACATGTTGAGGTGTTGCATCATTTACTTTCAGGGTCCATGGGAGAAACATCTACCGCTAGTAGAGTTTGCGTACAATAACAGTTATCCGGCTAGTATTCAGATCGCACCGTAGAAGCTCTGTATGGTAGGAAATGTAGAACACCTGTTTGTTGGGCCGAAGTTGGACAGAAGCTTGTACCTATACCAGACTTTCTTAAGGGTACTACCGAGAAGGTAAAACTGATTTGTGATCGCTTGAAGGAAGCTTCAGACAGACATAAATCGTATGCGGATTTGAAGAGGAAAGCGATTGAGTATGCCATCGGTGACAAAGTGTTCTTGAAGGTTTCCCCATGGAAGAAGGTAATGAGGTTTGTTAAGAAGGGGAAATTGAGTCCGAGATTCATTGGTCCTTACGAGGTAGTTAAGAGGATCGGTCCTATTGCATATAGGTTGAGGTTGCCATCCGAGCTTCAGAAGATTCATTATGTGTTCTATGTTTCGATGCTCTGAAAGTATAGACCAGATCCGTCTTATGTGATACTGATGGAAGAGATTGAATTAAATCCAGATTTGTCATATGATGAAGAACCAGTTGAGATTCTTGCTATGGACAGTAAAGTGTTGCGTAGGAGGACCATTGAGTTAGTCAAGGTTTTGTGGAGACATCGTGGTGTGAAGAAGCCACTTGGGAGAGAAAGGCGGACATGGAAGAGCAATTTCCGTACCTCTTTCCATCAGGTAAATTTCAAGGACGAAGTTCCTTAAGTGGGGCAGAGTTGTAACGCCCCGAGTTTAGGGTCTGAGAGTTCGGACCGGGACCCGAGAAAGGTTTGTAAATCGAGTTTTGGGGTTCAGGTTGTCTTTAAATGAAAATGGTTTCATAAAAGAGTTTTAAAATGTTAAATTGAGTTTTTAGGGATAAATAAAAATAAATTAAGGCAAGAAAGGATTTTTTGTTAAAAAGAGAGTTTTAAAATAAAAGGGGAAAATAAAATAGAATATTTCAAAAAAAAGAAAAACATCCACTTTCTTCTTCCCCTTTCCAAACCCTTGTTACGTCAAAAACTCCCAAAGCCAAGCCACCATCCATTTTCACCAAACTCCACAATTTGAAGGTTTCAAAGAGGTAAACAACTTGGTTTTCACTGTTCTCTTCATTTAAATCTTGCTTGTAACATTCTCTTTCCAAAAGCTTGGTGATCTCTCAAGTTTTCACATTTTGGGTAAAATGTGTTTTTGAAGGGCTTAAGCAATTTAGTGAAAATAGTGATTTGTGGGAGTTTTAAATCATATTTTGAGAACAAAATATGGTTAAGATGATGGGTTTATCAAGAAATCCCGAAATGGAATAAATGGGTAAATTTTGAGTTGGGGAAATATGGGTTTTAGGGTTGTTTATGGTTGAAAATGGTTCCTAATGGGTTTGTGGATGTGTGTTGAAGGTTTTGAAGATTTTGGGTGTGTTTTCGATGTTAAATTGATGAAGTTATTGCGGTTTTTTGGTTAGAGTGGAAATCTGATTTGTTTTGATTAGTTTCGGGTAGGAATCGGAAATGGTTGTTGTTGAATTGAGATAGAGTTGATTTCAGTGGGTTTGATTGTTGAAAAGTATGTTAACTCTTTGTTTTGATTTGGGTAGAAGCATCGAATAGAGATTTGGGTACTTCGGATGCTACACCCGGTGTTACGGAGGCTTGAAATCGGTGTTTCGGCTATCGTTGGGTTTTACCGGTGAGTGGAAATGTTTTTGTGAGTTTAGGTTGAGCTTAAAAGGCCAACCTAAGCTCGAGAGTAAGTATTAAATGCTTACGTTTTACTTTTCCGGAATTCTATATATTTCAATCTTGTTATGCATTATTGATTTGAGATGAATGCGTGTATTTAATTAATGAGTGTGGTATTGTTATGTTGGTTTATATGAGGTTTGCGTATTGGCAAATATGGGAGTCTTACCGGGTATAATTGGTCGACCATAGGGTTAGAGTGCACTTGTAAAATTCGCGCGTGGCCCTAGTGATGTAAGATTCCATTAGGGAGGAGTACGATGATGTAAGATGCCACCGGAAGCTTTATTGTTAGACCTCAGTGATGTAAGATGCCATCGTTAGTCTTATTGTTCTTATAGATTCGGTGATGTGAGATGCCATCGAATCCAATCTGCATATCCAAGTAATGTAACCATAATTGCCATAATACTCTTGTGTTGGAAGGTTGAATGTTATCTTTGGTAGATGTTTAGAGTCATGCCTTGTTGTTATATGTTGTTGCATTGCTTGATGGAATTCATGCTTGTGGTTTGTTTTTAATTCATAAATGGTTTTATTAAAACTTCATTGTTGTTGTTGTGGTTTTGAGCACCACTCACTAAGCTTTATGCTTACGCGCTCCTTTCCAACAATACAGATCATTAGCGATCTGGGAAGTAAAGGAAGGCGAGGGAAAGGCTTCGGTGATCGTAGCTTAAGCTCAAGTATGGATTTTAAGTTGTAATAATAATTTAGCGATGGGAATACTTGCTTTTGTGGTTAGGGAGGTTGATGTAAACTCCCATGAGTTTGATCATGTTGCTACATGTTTTAAATGTTGAAACCATGCTATGTTGAGGCTTGCTTTGGCTTTTGGTTTAATGCCTTGTGTTTTGGCTTGTTGGTGTTTTGAGCTAAAGTATTCTTTTTGAGCTTTCAAGTTTGAGATCCATGCTTGTGTGTATGCATGTTTAAAACCTGTTTTAGGGTGTTTTGCCTCTAGAGTGTTTGCTCAATATGTTGCTTTGTGGTTTGTGCTCTTTTGGGGTAAGTTTGGGAATGTTTGAGGATGCCAAATTGCATTTTTGGGCCAAACTGTGCCCAGACGTTTCGAAACTCCTGGTATGGTTTCGGAATGGCCAAGCTTTTGGGGCATCCGTATCGGAACGGGGGTGGTGCCGTTTTGGTACATTTTGCCTCTAGAGACTCTCGTTTCGAAATCAAGAGGAGCCGTTTCAGAACAGCCTAGCTTTGCTTTTTGCTGAGAGCCCGCGTTTCGAAATGGGAAACTCCTGTTTCGAAACACATGTAGTTAAAGTGGTTAAAAGGCATCTTTGAAGGTTTCCAAATGTAACATTTTAGTCCCTAATGCTTGTATGCTTCCTAAGTGAGTTTATATGTCTCGTTTGTGTTGGTCTTGCCTCATGTGTATGAAATATGACTAATATACTATTTGGTAAGGTTTAAATTACCTTTTTTCCCCATGTTTTGGTGTGGTTTTGCAAAATTGTCCTTTGTGACTATTTGGCTCCAATTGGACATCTGATTGATGTCCGATTGAGACGTTGTTCTTCCGTTGTAACCCTTAACACCATATGATCGTTAAATTGCATTTAGACAAGATAAATCTTAATCTAGGGTTGTTAATCGGAGGGAAATTCTCATATTTTTCTCCGGTTATCCCCCTGTGACTCTTCCAATTCGGTCTTGCGACTAAATCGAGTCGAGGGGGTTACAAGTAAAATCCCCCTAAATTGAACATAGGATTTGAAAAAGATTTGTAGAAAATTTAGCTTAACCATCTTCTCCCCCTTTTATTAGATCAAAATCAATGAAGGAATAAAGAATATAATCAAGATATAAAGCAATATAGCACAAGATAAAGCATAATTAAAGAAACATAATATCATTAAGCATAATAAACCAAAGCAAATGTTTTAAAATATCCAAACATAATTGTAAAGTTTATAAAAGTCTTATTTTATTTACCCTTTTTACTCATATTATTGTTAGACTTAGACACATTTTAGTTACATAATTAGGCATTGATGCATATTCTCATAATTTCCTTCACCATTAAGCTTGATTACATATTTTAGTGTATTTTGTGGAAAAGGTGCTGTGTTGGTATGTATTTCGTTGCATGTAGGAAAATTGCCCGCCGGAACCTGCCGCGACAGCATGGTGCCGCCGGAACCCGCCGTGACACCAGGGTGCCGCCGAAACCCACCGCGGCAGTAGGAGCTGATTCTGAGGCAGCAGACCAGGGAGCTGTACTGATGCAGTTCCAAAAACAGATATCAGCTGCCGAGTAGCTGCTGCCGCCATACCTGCCGCCCAGGGCAGCAAGCTAAGGAATTGGAGAACTGGAGTGCAATATGTATAGCAGAAAATCGTGATTCAAACGATGCCATCCACTCAGCGGACAGAGTCGTCGAAGGAAGAGATCGAATATAACTTGCGGAACAAATCAACATGAAGAAGTCCACATTCAACTCAAAGAAGTCAGAATTAAAGGTTGTATTTAATGCAAAAACTAATTTGAAGACTTTTACTCCAAGGAGGACTTGAGCTAGCTAAATGCTTATATATACTCAATGTATTTTGTACTTCAAGAACAATGCTTGCCCTCAAGCAATTAAGACCTAAACAAAAAAATATTTTTGTGTTGGCTTTCAAACAGTGAACTGTCCCTTACCCGTCGCTCATTCTCTGTGGCGGCAGCAACCTGTCGGAAAGATTAGGATCTGTCCGGAATCTCCCTATAGTCCTCGTGCAGTGTGTGCATGCTTGTGAACAGTTATATGCTAAGGCTCTCTTAGTTTCACTAGAATATTATACTTTAGCTTGTTTAGAGTTTTTCTTACGAGACTGATTTCTTTCTTTTCCTTACTAGAGCCAGAATAAGGCACCTCTAGTTAATTTCTTTTTTTCTAATTTCTTCTAATTTCTACTAGAGCCAGTATTTCAGGCACCTCTAGTTAACTGTCTAGAGCCGGTGATAGGCACCTCTAGAAGGTTTTTCTCTGGTTATCTACCTAGAGCCAGTGTTGGGCACCTCTAGGTTTCCTGAGAGTCTAGTCTCTTTTCTACTCTAAGTGCTAAGTTTTCTATTCTAGTTTGGCTAAGAGAAGTCTAAGCAGTATAACAGTCACAATGGTGTTTAAGTTTTCAGAACTATAGAAAGGCTCTAAACTTCTCCTTAAACTGTCCTAAAGATGCTGCCACGACAGAGCTGTCATGACAGGTAAGTTTACTTCACAGTTTTAAGCCAACCGTGTTAGTCTTTTCTGATGATTTTTTTAAAGAGAACTTAATTAAATAAAAGACACAACAATAATTTAAAGATGTACTAAGACTCCATTAAAACGGAGGGTTGCCACCCCCAAACTCGAGGGTTGCATTGCCCTCAATGCAAATGACAGATAAAATGAAGGCAGGTACATCACAAAATATAAATAAGGCAGGCAGCAATAAAAAGAAAAGAAGAAACTTAAATTTTAAGCACTTTCTTCACTGCTGCTGCTGACACGGATCTGGCGGCAGCGTCTGGGCTGTGGGGCAGGCTGGGCAGGTTGCTCTACGACCTGGATGTCTGAGCTGCTGCCGCTATCCCAAGTGCTGCTGGTGGTGGTGCTAGCCTTGGGCATTAGCTTTATGTCGGCCACATGTTTCTGCCTCTTGACAGGCGTGAATTCCTTCTCCAAATTCCTCCTAATAGGAGGTTCTGCCTCAGCATCATCTGAGGCCGGTCGCTTCGTTCCTCGGGCGGGGGTGTCGGCCGGAGGACTGCCAGCTGCCGTCGGGGCAGGTGATGGGGTAGAAGCAGCAGAATGTGTATGTGGGGAGGCAGGTGGTGTAGGTGTATGGACAAGGGTGGGGATGTGGAAATAGTGGGCAGAGAAAGTGGGGAAAATAATATCGGGATAATTTAAAGTATTGGTAATGAAATTTACCGTTGAGTTGGCGAAATCCCCGATGAATGTCATCAGCCCCATTTGTCTGTCTTCCACCCTCTGTATGGCGGCAAGGATCGGAGCCAATTGGTCTGTCGGAGCAGCAGCTGCGGCAGGTTCATCAGCAGGTTCAGGAGCAGGTTCCTTGGATGATTCTGCTGGGGAGGCAGCCGGGTTGAAAGAGTTGATAGGTGTTGCGACTATCAGTTCCATGAGGCTGGTAATGCTGTTATCGGTCCAGCCTCGTCCTTGGACCAATTTATCGGTGGATTCCTCTGGGACAGCAGCGCAGCGGTAGAGAGAGGTGATCATGAACGGTAGGCAGAGGCGGGAGGTTGACCGATATGTGCAGTCCAAGATGCTTTCCCTCATATAGCGGCCCACATTGATAGGCCGGTCGTGCATGATCGAATGAATGAGGGCGAGCCGCTGCTGGTTCACCGTCGTATGATGGGAGGATGGCAGGATACGCTTTTTGATGAAAGCGTTTCGTAGCTTTGCTTCTGGGAGCAACTGCCCCCTTTTTACAGAGTTAGGGTTCTTCTTGCTCGTAGTCCACTCCGTCCCTTCTTCTGTTACCTCTGCCATGACAGCACCATAGGCGGTAGAGTCGAGGGTGTCCAAAAAGTGCTGATGGACATCGTCGCCAAAATAGAGGCCATACATGTGGTTGATACTATCGGCTGTGAATGGTACCTCTACCCCTCAGACAGTTACTGATGTTGCTGTCCTGCTGTCGATGGCAGCATAGAACTCCCTCACCAACGTGTCATTTAATTCTGCCAGTTGTTCGGCGAACTGCTCCCATAGTTGAGCCCTTATTGCCCTCGCGATGAATGGTCAGAGCCCCATGTTCGGTGCCTTTTGGATGTAGATGAAACCCCTTTCTTCCCATAGGTCCTTGGTTGCGAAGGGCGACTGTGCTGCTGATGAAGAGGCTGAGGCAGCACTGCGGCGGGTCTGTCTGGAAGACATGTTAGTTGCAAGGGTTGTGAAAGTAAAGAAAACAAAGACAAACGAGAGGAGAAAGCAAGTAAGAATAAGCAGAAGTGAGGAAAATGAAAATGAAAACGAGGTTTTATAGCGGTCGAGTTGTTGCCCGTTTAATGCTGTAACGGCAGGCGTGAATAACGGGGCGACTGTTGAGATTTGGCGTGTCTGACGCGTCTGACACGCATTTATGCGTCTGTTACGCGTCTGCCACACGCTTCTGCGTCTGCCATGTCAGTTTGTTGACAGCCTGTCTTATCCGTGTCTGCGCGGCAGCTGGAACGACAGGCTGCAATAAATGGGCTCTGTTGGGCTGATGGATGGATGGTGGGCTTGGGTTTGGGTTATCGGTTATGGGGGCTTGGGTCACTTCTCCTTTATTTCCTTTTAGAACATAACGACGACAGGTAAACGACGGAGGGGTTTGGGTTATCGGTTATGGGGGAGATCTCTCCTAGGTTAAAATCTATGCCCTTATATAAGCTTTGGGCTCAAGTATTCTAAGTTAACAAGGATTACAACTTTAATTAAAAGTAAGATTCTAATAAAGACTTAATCTCCAAGTATCCTACTTTTCAGCCGCCATCCTTGTTTCTTGGGATTTCCTCTCCTTGAGCTTTGGCTTGACATATCTTTTGATCCGGGGCTTGGAAAATTATTTGGTTTCCACACGACAGACGAGCAGATTTTTCTCTATCTATCGAGGTCCACTTTGCTTTTCCTCTTCATAAGGCTGCTGTCACCTTGCTGTCACGGCAGATCCATGGCAGCATCATCCTCGTCGTTTGCTTGTCCAGTTCAGCTCTGCTGCTTCTCTGCCCTGTGCCCGCCTTCTCCGTCAACTCTGGCAGCAACCTACAAAATTAGCCATCTTTTAGTAGAATCCGTGCCTTTAATATATTTGTGATGTTTTGCTGTAAACTAACCTAAATGCAATGCAATGATGCTTGAGTGCAGCAGAAATATGGGTTAAAAAGGGTGTAAATAATAGAACTTTTACACACTCAACAAACAACTTAGGTTTTCCCTTAGGCATAGTTTAGGTTTCCTTGCCGCCATTATGTTCTAAAACTCTCTTTGGGTTTGGGTTATGATTTAATTAGTGTGAGAACGATTGTTTAGGATTTTAAGTTTTTTTTTTTGCAATAAAGCTTCAAGCTTTGCTTATTCCATGTTCTTCATAGTTTTCAATTAAGGCGAAAGATTATTTGATTACTATCCATTTGTTCGGTATCGAGAGAGACGAACTCACGAAAGGAGTAAGTACGATCTCATCTATAGACGGTGTTGATCAATCCAGTCTAGACATAGGTTGCATAATGTACTTGCCTCTAAATTAATCAAGAAAGAAAAAAAATTGTTAGAACTTGTGACTATGATAGGATAGCCGATCTTAAATTTTTCGCACCATAATAAAAAGAACTTAATTTTGGGGGAAAACATGAAGTAAACTTAGAATTTTTCTATAAATGCCAAAAATTAAAAACACTACTGTTACTTGCTGAATTTGTTAAAAATTTCTGGTAAACATTGCCTGTTTGAATTATTTGCAAAATTCTAACACTAGTTGCAGAAAGCTGCCGCGACAGACAACAAACAGAAAAAGAAAAGCACTGCCACGCCAGGAAAGAAATTTTTATAATGTTTTTCACTAGAGGTGCCCGAAACTGGCTCTAGGAAGAATCATGTGCAAGGACGCTCCGATGCTATCAAAGTCCATGAATTTGAAAATCTTTGAAGTGACGGACAAATTAGCATGAGTGAATGAAAGTCTTCATGAGATGACTTTGCTCAATGGGTTTGGGGGTTTGTAGTTTGCTCCTATCTTAATTTCGGACCTAAAGAGTAGTTGTGATGGGTTGAAGCCCTTATTACCATGATTATAAATTGTGCTTAATTATGAGGTAGCAACCTTACATTACCTTGACAACATCTTTGTTTACTTAGAATATTCTTCAGATTCAGCTTGTACACAGTTTCTGCACACACTGCACTGGCTTTATAGTCTACTTCTAAGGTAATTCATGTTATTCTCCTCTCATTAATCTATTGATAGGTGCCACGGCCTTGATGTGCTAAATCGAGTTTAAAATAGGTTCCTCTATCTGATTAGTGCAAGGACAAGTATGTTTAGGATTGCATTGCTTGAGGAAAAGCAATAGTTCGAGTTTGGGGGTGTGCAAAGTGTCTAAAAGTCTTATTTTATTTACCCTTTTTACTCATTTTATTGTTAGACTTAGGCACATTTTAGTTACTTAATTAGGCATTAATGCATATTCTCATAATTTCCTTCACTATTAAGCTTGATTACATATTTTAGTGTATTTTGTTGAAAAGGTGCTGTTTTGGTATGTATTTCAGTGCATGCAGGAAACTTTCCCGCCGGAACCCGCCGTGACAGCAGGGTGCTGCCGGAACCGTCGCGACAGTAAAAGCTGAGGAGCTGATGCTGAGGTAGCAGACCATGGAGCTGTACTGATGCAGTTCCAGACAGAGACAACAGCTGGTGAGTAGCTGTCGCCGCCATACCTGCCGCCCATGGTAGCAAACTAAGGAATTGGAGAACTGGTGTGCGATCTGTAGAGTAGAAAATCCTAATTCTAACGATGCCATCCAATCAATTTTCTGATGCCTGTAGCAGCGGACAGAGGCGCCGAAGGAAGAGATCGAATATAACTTGCGGAACAAGGCAACGTGAAGAAGTCTACATTCAACTCAAAGAAGTCAGAATTAAAGGTTGCATTTAATGCAAAAGCTACTTTGAAGACTTCTACTCCAAGGAGGACTTAACCTAGCTAAATGTCTATATATACTCAATGTATTTTGTACTTCAAGAACAACTTAGGTTTTCCCTTAGGCATAGTTTAGGTTTCCTTGCCGCCATTATGTTCTAAAACTCTCTTTGGGTTTGGGTTATGTTGTAATTAGTGAGAGAACGGTTGTTTAGGATTTTAAGTTTGTTTTTGCAATAAAGCATCAAGGTTTGCTTATTCCATGTTCTTCATAGTTTTCAATTAAGGCGAAAGATTAGTTGATTACTATCCATTTTTTCGATATTGAGAGAGTCGAACTCATAAAAGAAGTAAGTATGATCTCATATATAAACGGTGTTGATCAATCCAGCCTAGACATAGGTTAGGGTTTAAGGTGGCTAAAAGAGGACGAATTAACATTGCTATCTTTGCACGATTCACGCCACGACTGGTATTATCTGTAGTGGGAATCAACAACATTCTGACTTAGCCATAAGCGGGATCACTTTCGAAGCGTTCTGAGGAGCCTTGTAGTTTTGCTCCGTTTGCTGCTGAGTCACAAGTCCATTCCCCTGCCGAGGAAGCGAGAGCGTCTCAGCAGCCTAACTGCCATCCCTCGCCGAGGCAGCAGAGTCTGGCAGCGCAAAGCAACTTGTCCTATTCAACGCAGTTTCACACTAAGAAGCAACATAAGCCTTCCCATTCTACCAATCTGATTTCTTCCCCTCTATTTACTTGTGTTTTATTTTATTTTCCTCTTAAACAACCAACTTAATTGTGCATTTACTTTTCTTGTGCAGGAACAACGAATCGAGTCAAGCTATCCAATCCCTATGGGAGACGATATCTTTTATACTATTACTTTTTAGTAGTGTGCACTTGCGCTCATATTTAGACAACAACTAAAATGCTCTACAATAATATCCAAACTTAATACCTAAAAAGAATAGATCAAAGCATAGGTATTAAACAAAAACCTAGATAGGTGCATAAAAAGGGAAAGCCTAAACTAAATGATATGCAATGATATGCAAAGATCTAAGGCTCATCGTCATCTTCATCTTCATCGTTGGTGGTGCTCCTTCAAAATTGCCTCCTCTCGCCATAGAATTTGGTAAAAGACATGTCCATTGATGCTTGTTGAGTTTCAACCGAAGTAAGTTGATTCTCAACATTTTAGACACGTCCCTCCAAGGAAGTGAAGTGAGTGTCAATAGTGGCAAAATTGGAGTCCATGTGAGTTTGCAAGCAATTGAATTGCTTGGTGAGAAAAGTCATGAGAGATCCATTGTTTGGAGGAGCAATTTGAGGTTGAGGTTCGGGGGCCACAACTTGAGGAGGTTGCTCAACACGAATCCACTCTCCGTCAATGAAATGAAACTTGCAACGGAGAAGAGTGCGCTCAACGATGGGATCCTTGAGCGTTTCTAGAAAGTCAAGAGATCAATCAATCCCCAATTTTGAGAATAAGTAACTCAAGACGATGCCATATGTGAAGGAAGTGACAAGACCCGAGTTTCGATTTTGAGCAAGATGCACCATCTCGACAAACATGATGCGGCAAAGGTTTGGTTGATGTTTCTAACGAAAGCAATGAATCCAAAAATCGTCGACTTGGAAAATGTGGGAGAACTTTCCTATAGATGGACGAAACCACCAAGATACCATAAGATGGAGGATGCGATCATGAACACCAAGGACCGTGACAGAGCCACCAAGAGTATGTCCCAAGGAGTTTTGATCCGAGATACCCTCAACGCCAAACCCATAAGCATTTATCAAAGTTTGAGGATCAATCCGAAACTTCTTCCCTATTAGGTAGGATTCAATGGCAATCACTTCGGAACGATCAACATTGGAAATACATCGGGCATTGGCATAAAAGAGAAGAACCATGTTACGATACAAAGTACCGGGTAAGCTAAAAAAGGATAGGAAATTTTAATGCCTCAATAAATGGAGATAATGAAATTGAAAACATTCGGAATCCAAAAAGGGTATAGAAATAACACGCTCACATCAGATTGCATGATCTTGAAAAAGTTTGAAATTGGTATGAGCGTCGTTGTTTCGGAGACTCTTTTGATAGAGTTAAGTGAGGTTGGGACGAGCATCAATGTTAGAACTTTCCACGGCCTCATTGGTTCGTACTCTCTTCCTAGAACCCATATTTGAAATCTGGAAACAAATCAAGATACAAAAACATATGTATGCATACATCAACCAAATTCAATCCAATAGTCAATGTGTTGATAAAAATCTATATAGTATAGTTTAAAACATATATAAATATAAAACGAATTTTTGGTAAAAAGAATTTTAGAAAACAGCAAAGAAAAATGTATGGTATAAAATTTGTATTCGAACAAAAAAAATTCGAGTTTTAAAGAATTTTTGCAGAAACTTCAAAACTCGGACTATAAATATATGTTCTATACAAAAATTGAGTAAGAACATTGAAGAAAATCAAACGAAAATTTAAAAAGAAAAGAAAGGGGTTTATACCTTGATATAGGAATTTGGATGAATGAAGGATGATTAACGCACCAAATTGCTTGCGAAGCCTTAGCCTTGATGTGTGTAGATTGAAAACCCTCAAAAAATTTTAGGTTTTGGTGTGAAAAATCAAGAGATTTGAGGAGTTTATATAGGGGTTTTCGATTAGGGTTTGAGAGAAAAAGAGAGTTTGTGTTCTAATTAAAGTTGGATACTCATTTAAGGCTATTTAAAACAATCTACGCAGACGCATATCGATACGCCACTATGGCATATAGAAACGGGTGTTTCGAAATGCTTTCGAGCCGTTTTGGTACGAGACCTATTTCGATACAACACTGCAAGCTTGTTTTGAAATGCGAAGAGCTTGTTTCGATACGACCAATCGCAGTAACCAACTTAGATCGAGCCCGTATCGAAACAGATGAACCTATTCCGATACACCTTTGTGAGAAAATGCATTTTGGGCAGTTTTAAGTCCAAAAGGCCAACTTAGATGGAGCCTAAATGGATGTAAATGATATATGAGCATGTTATATGAACTAAAACAATTGTATACTCCCCCTAACAACAAGCACAGATGCAAAAGGAGGCAAATCAACATAAGCATGAGCATCAAATAATTTCAAGCACATTTTTGGTCATTTGGGTCCTAAAAAGGGTCAAGAAAGGTTGGTTAAACCTAACTCTCTCCTAAGGGTCCAAAAACATTCTTTATCTAAAGGTTTCATAAATATGTCCGCTATTTGGTTCAAGGTATCAACATATTCTAGAACTACATCATTTTTCAAGTCATGACCTCTAATGAAATGATGTCTAATTTCTATATGTTTTGTTCTAGAGTGTTGGGTGTGATTCTTAGTGAGACAAATGGCACTAGTGTTGTCACATCTTAGTGAGACAAATTTCTATATTTGATGAAAAAGGTACTATTTTAATGCATGTTTGGTGCTTGCGCATATTTACTCACTGCAGGGGCAGGTGATGTCGAGCGGATAATGAAGAAAAAGGAAGATGGTGCAGAACAAGCTCGTGACGGGTCCTGGTCAAGCTAAGCCAGAGATGACAACTTCTACTGAAGGAAGCCGAATTATGAAGAGGAAGCTTTACGGAGTAGATCTAGTGACAGACCCCTGCCGAGGTAGTGCACATACTAACCTGCTGGAGGTTAAAGCAGCAAAGTGATAGCCGATTTGAAGAGCATAAAACACTAGATTTTTCTACATATGTTGCATTGCAATCATAGCACGAGAAGACGGTGAAAACATAGAAGGAAGGTTGAAGATGGATTTTGGACAAAGTGGATAAAGGCATTAAAATTAAAGAGATTTACCTCATTAATGAAGACAAGTCCAAGTCCAACTTAACTTCCTATCCAAGAAGGATTTTTCCCTACTCCTCTTCCTATTTAAACAAGGCTTGTCGTACACATGAAAGAGGTCGAGTATTGAGAGCTTGAGATTAGGGTTTGGTTGAGTGTTCTCCATCTTCATCATGTTCTAAGTTTTCTTAGGGTTAGGATTGTTTTGTTGAGTAGTTGTGAGAAAACAGTTGTACTTTGTTTAAGTTTTTAATACAATTTTAGTTCAAGGTTTGCTTATTCTTGGCATTAATCTTATTCTTGCAATCTTATCGAAAGAGAGTATTATGAGGTTATCTATTTGTTTAATATCGGAAGAATTAAACTCAAAAAACGAATAAGCATGGTTTTCATCCCAACGGTGGAAGCCAACTTGACTTAGGGATAAGTTAGAGTTTCAACGGCTAAAAGGAGTGTTAGATTAGTTGATGTTCAACCTTGGTTTACGCCGGGAGGTATTATCAAGGCCTATTCATCAACAGTGCTACGACTTAGGGATAAGGAGGAGCCATCAAAGGACGCTTTGCTGAACCTTGACAATGTCTGCCGACCAGCAAGGGATTGCCGAGGCAGCACAACTTATTGCTGCGGCAGGGACTTAGGTCATTGTCGGGGCAGTTTGGTGTTCATTGCATTCAAAGACCGAGACAAGTAAATTGCTTTCCACACTACGACGCAATCTAATCCGACCCATTTTCTTATCTTGATTTCTCAACCTTTACTTGCTTGCTTTAGTTTATGATTTTTAGTTTAATTAAAATCCAAAATTCCTTGTTTTTTTTACTTTTACTTTTTCTTTTCAGTGCGAGAAGATAAATGAAGGAAGCCATCCCAATCCCTATGGAGACGATAATCTAATATTTATCATTATATTACTTGAGATGTGTACACGTGCACTAATTGCGGAGCACCTTTTACACGCAACATGTTTTTGGCGCCGTTGCCGGGGATTGGCAATAGCGACTTTCAATTTTATTTTCTTGCACCTTTATTTATCTGTTTCTCGAGCACTAATAAACTTTGGTTTTGCATTGATGTATGACCAGGGTGAACCCGAAGTATCCATTCTACGACCTTGATCAAGAAATCGATCGAAGTTGCCAAAGACTCAAGCAAGATGCCCCGGTAGTAGATGGAGAAAATCCGCGAATTCAGTTTGAGCCAGTGCAAAACCTAACTATCCGAGACTACCTAGAAGAGGATTTGAACGGACTAAATTCGGGAGTAGTCATACCAGAGATTGAAGCCGCCCAATTTGAACTGAATCCCGTAATGTTCAACATGATCAACGTTATAGGGCAATTCGGCGGCTCAGCAACTAAAGATGCTAGACAACACCTCAAATCCTTCCTGCAAATTTGCAATTCATTTAAAATACAGGGAGTACATGAGGATATTTTGAGATTAAAATTGTTTCCCTATTCACTGAGGGATAAGGCAAAGACCTGACTAAATAGCATTCTCGCAGGATCTATTGGGTATTGGAGTGATTTATGTCGTGATTTCTTAGCACGTTTTAATCCTACGAATTTAACTGATAAATTGCGTAATGAAATCACTTCCTTTCGATAGGCTGGCGACGTATCAATGCACGAGGCCTGGGAACGATACAGAGAGTTGTTACACAAATGCTCCTTGCACGGATTCCCATTTTGGATGCAGGTAACCATGTTCTATAATGCTGTCAACATGGAAACTAGGATGATGCTTGATGCCTCGGTAAACGACATACTCCTAGACAAAGAACTAGAGGAAACGATGGATATTCTGAATTGGACGACCAAGAACGACTATCAATTCCTTACGGCCAAAAGAGGGGGAAACAGATGCCAAGCCATAGTAAACGAAATAGGGGCCTCAAACTCAATTTCATCCCAAATTGCCCCCTTGACAAAGTTGGTCATGAACATGCAACCGCAGAACAATCTCCAGAAGGTCAAATTAATGGATTTATTTTGTGAAAACTGTGGAGGTAACCATGTTTCCTCTAAATATCCGCAGAATATAGAGTCGGGCTGTTATGTTGGAAATTACAACCGGAACAATAACACGATGTCCAACAACTACAATTCGGCCTGGAAGAAGCACCCGAATTTCTCTTGGAGCAACCCCAACAACGCACTCAACTCGAACAATAAAAATGCTCCAGCAACGAGATTGCAACAAAACATGCCTCGACAGAACATGCCGCAATAGCAGGCCCTGCTGCAACAATAGTCTATGCAAAGTAGCTCTTTAGAAAACTCTATTAATGCTTTCATGTCTCAAACTAGTGCATATATGGCAAATACTGATAAGTTCATAAAGAAAATTGACGCTTTTATGGACAGGACTAAAATGCAGATGCAAAATCATGAGGCAACATTAAAATCCCTGGAAACTCAAGTCGGGCAGTTTGTACAAATCCTAAACTCCAGACCGAGGGGAGGATTCCCAAGCGATAATAAAGGCGTTAAGGGATCGAGTCATGAACAGTGCAAAGCAATCTGCACTAGGAGTGGCAAACAACCAAAAGAACCCCAAGCTAGTGGAAAAAGAAAGACCAAAGCAACGGAAGCCTCTGTCGCAGCAACACACAATTTCACTTTCGCGGTAGAACCTGACCAAACCAAGGTAGAAAAGAAAAATGCCGAGGGAAATCAGAAGGACAATGAAAAACTAGATCCGGTGCCCCAAATTAAATTTCCATGTAAAGAACAGATCGAGGATATTCGACCCCACCACAATTCCCACAAAGGCTTAAACGGTAGAAGCACGAGTACAAGCTCAAGAAGTTCTCAGACATCTTGAAGCATGTCCACATTAACATACCCTTTGTGGAAGAGATAGAGCAAATGTCGAAATATGCCAAGTTCCTAAAAGACACAGTGTTAAGGCGAACAAGGATAGGGGAGTTCGAAACAGTTTCCGTAATAGAGGGGTGTATGGCCATGTTACACAACTGAACACCGCCTAAGCTTAAAGATCTTGGGAGCTTCAAAATACCTTATGCAATCGGGAGTCATTATGTGGGGAAGGCATCGTGTGACTTAGGGGCAAGCATAAACCTGATGCCCAAATCATTTTTCTAGAAGTTGGGAATTGGAAAGGTACGACCAACCACAATTATGCTTCTACTAGCCGATCGCTGCTATGTGCAACCAGAGGGAAAAATTGAACATATACTGGTTAGAGTTGATAAGTTTATTTTTCTCGCTGACTTCCTTGTTCTTGATTGTGAAGCAGATGAACATGCACCCATCATACCTGGGCGACCATTCTTAGCCACTATGAGGACATTGATCGATGTAGAAAAAGGTGAGCTAACAATGAGGGTAATTGACCAACAAGTCAAGCTTAATGTGTTCAAAACCCTCAAGCATGACGACGATCCGAAGGAATGTCAAATGATACAAGCCACGACTGAATTCAACTTTGACATTGATGCACCCTACCTCGGCAACCACTGCCTCGGCAGTATACTGGACAACCTTCCTGACACTAAAGAAACTAAAGATGCAGAAATTGAGGAAGCCCACTGGACGGCCTAACGTCCAGGTAAGTATTTCGAACCCCCAATTATTCTGGAGAGGAACGAAAGGTTGAAAATCCCTCAATCGAGCAATCACCAGTTCTTGAATTAAAACAATTGCCTGATAAATTAAAATATATTTATTTGGGAACCAACAACACATTGCCCATAATTATTTCCTTTAAGTTATAGCTAAAACAGGAAAAAAATTGATCAGTATGCTGCGGCGGCATTAGTGGGCATTAGAATGGACGATTGCCGATTTAAAAGGGATAAGTCCAATGGTATGTATGCAGAAGATCCTTTTGGAAGATGAGCATAAACCTACCATTGAGGCCCAAAGAAGGCTTAACCATTCCATGAAGGAGGTGGTAAGAAGAGAGATCATTAAATGGCTTGATGCTGGAATTATCTACCCCATCTCTGATAGCACATGGGTAAGCCCGGTACAATGTGTACCAAAGAAAGGTGGAATAACAGTGGTAACCAAAGAGAACAATGAGTTAATCCCAACCAGGACTGTGACCGGTTGGAGGGTTTGTATGGATTATCGCAAGTCGTATAAAGCAACTAAAAAGGATCACTTCCCTTTTCCATTTATTGATCAAATGCTTGATAGACTTGTTGGTAAACTGTTTTACTGTTTCCTTGATGGTTACTCAGGTTATAATCAGATTTCCATAGCACCGGACAACCAGGCCAAAACCACCTTCACATGACCATACAACATATATGCATTTAGAAGGATGTCGTTCGGCTTTTGCAATGCCTCGACAACATTCCAACGATGCATGATTGCAATATTCTCCAACATGGTAGAACACTTTTTGGAGATCTTCATTGATGATTTCTCTGTATTTGGCGACAACTTCGACAATTGCCTCGACAATTTAGAGAGGGTACTCGAACGATGTGAGGAATCTAATCTAGTTCTAAACTGGGAGAAATGCCACTTCGTGGTGGATGAGGGCATCATGCTCGTCCACAAGATCTCATCAAAAGGAATTGAAGTAGATAAAGCCAAAATCGATGTGATCGAGAAGCTACCCCCACCAACCACAGTCAAAGGAATCCAGAGTTTTCTAGGACACGCAGGTTTTTAAAGAAGATTTATTGCTAATTTTTCTAAGATTACTAAACCCTTGTGTTCTCTACTTGAACAAGATAAGACCTTTGACTTCAATGATGAATGTACTAAAGCATTCGAGATACTGAAACAAAAGCTTGTGTCTGCACCAATAGTAGTCACACCTGACTGGACGCTACCCTTCGATCTTATGTGCGATACAAGCGACTATGCTGTTGGGGCAGTCCTTGGATAGAGGAAAGACAGAATTTTCCACGTAATTTACCGTGCTAGCAAAACACTAAACGAGGCCCAAGTAAACTATACTACCACTGAGAAAGAGTTGCTAGCGGTAGTCCTTGCCTTTGACAAGTTTCGATCATACCTAATCAGAACCAAGGTAACTGTCCACACGGATCACTCGGCGATCAAATACTTGTTCTCCAAGAAAAATGCAAAGCCTCGATTGATTCGATGGATTCTTTTACTACAAGAGTTCGACGTTGATGTCAAGGATAGAAAAGGAACGGAGAACCAAGTGGCTAATCACCTATCGAGACTGGAACAACGGGAAGAAGACACCACCTGCCTAGACATACAAGATGCATTCCCAGATGAGCAGCTCTTAGTCGCCGCGACAGTGATGAACACCCTTGCCTCGGAATTCTCATACTGCATTGTCGCGGCATTGCCCTTGATAGTATTGTCTACTGCATCAACACCCTGGTACGCAAATCTTGTTAATTTTTTAGTTAGTGGTGTTTTACCTTTTCACCTTAACCATCAAGGAAAGAAGAGGTTCCAACATGATGCAAAACATTATTTTTGGGACAAACCTCTCTTGTTTAGACAATGTGCAGACCAAGTTATAAAGAGATGTGTCCCAGAAGCAGAGCAAAATGAAGTACTCCATCGGTGCTATTCCTCACCTTATGGAGGACATTTTGGAGGAACTAGGCCCACTGCCAAAGTGCTATAGTCGGGCTTATATTGGCCTACACTCTACAAGGATGCCCAGAAATACTATAAGCAGTGTGAGTGATGTCAAGGGATGAGAAACATATCAAGGAGACACGAGATTCCCTTGCAAAACATCCTTGAGGTCGAATTGTTTGATGTTTGGGGAATTGACTTCATGGGGCCCTTTCCATCCTCGTGTGGCAATCTCTACATACTTCTTGCCGTCGACTATGTGTCCAAATGGGTCGAAGCCATTGCCACACCAAATTACGACTACAAAATTGTGCATCGATTTCTACAGAAAAAATATATTTACACAGTTTGGGGGTACCTAGAGCCATCATCAGTGATGAAGGCAAACACTTCGACAATAGGCTCATTACCCCAACATTGAAGAAATTCGGTGTCACACACAAGATTGCCACGACATATCACCCGGAGACCAATGGGCAGGCTGAGATATCCAATAGGAAGCTGAAGAACATCCTTGAAAAGGTGGTTAACCCACCCCAAAAGGATTGTTCGCTTCGGCTTGATGATGTCTTGTGGGCATATAGAACGACCTAATAAACCCTACTGGGAATGTCCCCATATACACTTGTGTACGACAAATCTTGTCACCTACTAGTAGAAATTGAGAACAAGGCATATTGGGCCATTAAAACGTTGAACATGGATTGGGAAAACGCCAGGCAAAAAAGACTCATAGACCTAAATGAACTAGAAGAATTTCGAGTCATGGCATGCGACAGTTCTAGAATATACAAGGAGAAAACCAAACGATGGCATGACAACAAGCTGCTACCGCGGCAGCTCCTGCCCGGGTAGACAGTCATCCTCTTCAATTCTTGATTGAAGTTATTTCCAGGGAAATTACGGTCTCAATGGTCTGGACCGTTCGAAGTGGTTAAAGCATTCCCCCAGGGAGCTGAGATAATTAAATTAACTAAGGATGGGCATGAATTCAAAGTGAATGGATAGCAGCTGAAGCACTACAAAGGAACACACGTCAATAGGGACAGAGACGTGCTCACTTTAGGAGATGCATCCCCGTGCACTCCTTTAGTGTCTTAATTTTTCTTTTTCTGTTTATTTGTTTTTGTTTTTAGGATTTAGAATATTAATTAATTTTATCTACTTTTATTTTTATTTTCCATATTTTTTTAATTTTTATGTTATGAATAAAGTTTTTTTATTTGTTTTTTAGGATGGAGATAAAGAAAAAAAAGAAGAGATGAACAAACAACTAAGTTTGGAGAAACCTCTACGGCGGCGACACAACCTACCAACGAGGAGAAAAACACAACGACATAATCTGCCAACGGGCCAAAAAAGGCGCAACGACTATTTTTGTAACGGGCAGAAACGGCTAGTGATGTCGCTCCCGCATTTAATGCCGCCACGACATTGCTTGCCAAACTCTATATAAAGGCCATTCTTCTCTCAATTGTTCATCACTCAAACATTCTCTTCTACTCTCTTGCATTCTCCAAAGTTTAGTATTCTCTTTTGCTCTCTCAAAACTCACTCATATTTTCTTAGATGGCCCTCAAAGTAAACATAGGAGAAAGCTCACACTCGGCCAAGGCATCAATCTACAAATGTTTCGCACCGCCTGAGGTAGAGAGGCGCTTCAACAAGCACTTCATATCCCGCCAAGAATGGGGGGAGCAAGGATTCCAATGCTCCGATGAGCCAAATTTCGACCTCGGCCACTACCTCTTTAACAAGGTAGATCACCAAAAGTGGCAAATACTTTGCCGCCAACCCGAACAAGCCAACATAATAGTGGTACGAGAGTTCTACACCCACAATCCAAGCCCGACCACACTCTTTGTTCACGTTCGGGGAAAAGCAATCAAGGTGGATGTCGATGCCATAAATCTCTTTTATGGCATCCACGTAGAGATGGACGAGCATGAAGAATTTGTCGAGTCATTGATAGAGGAAGACTACGAACACATTAAGGAAGAACTCTGATATGCAGATACGACATGGAATGCTGGGGTCCACAAGGGCTCGGTCAATCAGCAACAATTGTGGCCCGAAGCCAAGCTATGGAACACATTTGTCAAACGCCGCCTCACGCCCACCTCGCACAACAGCACTGTCGACCAGTCTAGGCTTGCACTCATTCAATCTATTTTAAATAATCGTATCGTTAATGTTGGTAACATTATATGTCACGAGATTCACCAGAGCAGCCAAAAGAAACGTGACCCCCTCTACTTCCCATCACTCATCAGCGGCTTATGCACCGGACAAGAGATACCAACTGATGAAGCCGATGAGTATACACCTCTAAGGAAAGGATGGGACAGAGAAACATATTACAGGCTAATGCAGATCACGGAGGCTGAACCATGGCAATCTACACCGATGTAGGGCCATGTCGCGACAGCCTCCTTAGTAGATGTTCCGGAGACTCCACAAACCACTGCCCTGAAAGCTACCGTCCAACAAATTGCCCAAAAGTTGGAGGACGTGGACAGAAGCCAAAGCCTATTTATGGCCTTCACAAGGGACTTCACCTCCTCCATAGTCCAACAGATTCAAGAGAAGTTCCCTGGCCACACCGTCTAGTTCCCTCAGTTCCCTGCCAACATCTCTGCCGCAGCCGCACAAGAGCCCCATACTGAAGCCACATCTGCCACTACTACTGCCCAGGCCTCACCAAGGCACTCTGCTACCGCAACCACCACTGCTTCTGCCAGGGCCAGGAAGGCCAAGGACAAGGCACATCTAGACACTCCTATGGGTTCACCGATTGGGACAGAATGCTTCTCCAATTGGACCAAAACTGCCCAATCTATCCTCCGAACATTTGAAGCTGCAAAACCCAAGGCATCCTCCATAGAGGCTACGTAGGAGCTCAAGTTTGACACGGATGGGGAGGAAGAAGTAACCGCTCCGGCCAAACCACCCCCACATGAATCTAACCGCCAAGAGAAACCAAGCGAGTCAAGCATACGGCCTGCAAAGGGAGAAAATTGATCTTACAAAGCGATGACTCATTCGAGTCCATCTAAAATTTTCTCTCTTACCTTTATTTTTATGCCCTTAATTTTTGTGCTTAATGTTTTCGATTATTGCATCTATTGTTATTGTATTGAAAGCAATGCTTGTCTCGAGTTTAGGGGTGTAGGTTCTGCTGCCCAGAGGCAATATTCTGCCGCGACATATTAATACCATTTCTATGTAGTTCTATTTTATACTTGTTAATTTTTTTACTGCACATATTGCCTTAGCCGAATGAAGCTTATGCCTCGGCAATGTTCTTCCTCAATTGCCTTAGATTAATTTAATTGAATTTTCTACCTTGGACATAGATAGCTCTCTTCTTACCATAGCTTTGAACTATTTAGAGCCTTTAATTTTAGGATGCATAAGGAAGACAACTTTGAATCATACTATGAGATTAGAGCCTTAATAAACTTTTGTGACTTGTATGATTTAAGGAGTTCTAGGACACTTAGGACATAGATTTCCTTAGAAATAAAATTTTGGGTAAAAAGTTAGAGGTGCCTAACACCGGCTCTAGCTTAAAGAAGCCCTAGAGGTGCCCGAAACCGGCTCTAGGCTAATAACTAAAGGTGCCCAAAATTGGCTCTAGTAGGTTAGATTGCTTATATAATTTTTTTTACCCAAGCTAAGTAGGTTAATACTTAAGTGTTTACTTAGAACCCGAATAATCATCTTGTTCACAATTCATGCACACACTCACAAATTTTATAGTTTGATTCCAGGGAATTCCTAAGGCATCCAAAGACTTAAGGGCCGGGAATTTTTTGTTATGGTTTGGAGAGAAAAAGGAAATGTAAGACCAAGGAGAATTTTCATGAAGATTAATGTTTTTACCCTTTTTACATGGCAATTATTCCTTAACCTACACCCATTCGAGTGTCATTACAACCATATATGCATTAATTACACTACTTTTAACTTTGATCCTGATATTTGATTTATTTGATGAAAAATGTGTTGTTTTAATGCATGTTTGGTGCTTGCGCAGATTTACTCACTGTTGGGGTAGGTGATGCCGAGCGAACAATGAAGAAAATGTAAGATGGTTCAGAACGCGCTCGTGACGGGTCTAGATCAAGCTAAGCTAAAGATGACAACTTCTACTAAAGGAAGATGAATTATGAAGAGGAACCCTTACGGAGTAGATCTAGTGACAGACCCCTGCCGAGGCAGTACACAGACTAACCTGCCGGAGGGAAAAGCATGCAAAGTGATAGCCGATTTGAAGAGCGTAAAACATTGGGTTTTTCTACATACGTTGCATGGAAATCATAGCATGAGAAGACAGTGAAAACATAGAAGGAAGGTTAAAGATGGAATTTGGCCAAAGTGGATAAAGGCATTAAAATTAAAGAGATTTACCTCTTTAATGAAGACAAGTCCAAGTCCAACTTAACTTCCTATCCAAGAAGGACTTTTCCCTACTCCTCTTCCTATTTAAACAAGGCTTGTCGCACACATGAAAGAGGTCAAGTATTGAGAGCTTGGGATTAGGGTTTGGTTGAGTGTTCTCTATGTTCATCATGTTCTAAGTTTTCTTAGGATTAGGATTATTTTGTTGAGTAGTTGTGAGAAAACAATGCACTTTGTTTAAGTTTTTAATGCAATTTTAGTTCAAGGTTTGCTTATTCTTGGCATTGATCTTATTCTTTCAATCTTATCGAAAGAGAGTGTTGTGAGGTTATCTATTTGTTTAATATCGGAAGGATTAAACTCAAGAAACGAATAAGCATGGTTTTCATCTTAATGGTGGAAGCTAACTCGACTTAGGGATAAGTTAGAGTTTCAACGGCTAAAAGGAGCGTGAGATTAGTTGATGTTAAACTTTGGTTTACGTCAGGAGGTATTATCAAGGCCCATTCATCAATAGTGCTACGACTTAGGGAAAAGGAGGAACCATCAAAGGACGTTATGCCGAACCTTAACAACATCTGCCGACATTCAAGGGATTGCCGAGGCAGCACAACTTATTACCGCGACATGGACTTAGGTCATTGCCGGGGCAGTTTGGTGTTCATTTCATTCAAAGACCGAGACAAGTCAATTGCTTTCCACACTACGACACAATCTAATCAGGCCCATTTTCTCATATTGATTTCTCAACCTTTACATGCTTGTTTTAGTTTATGATTTATAGTTTAATTAAAATCCAAAATTCCTTTACTTGTATTTTTACTTTTACTTTTTCTTTTTAGTGCGAGAAGATAAACGAAGGAAGCCATCCCAATCCCTATGGCGACGAAACTCTAATACTTATCATTATATTACTTGAGACGTGTACACTTACACTAATTGCGGAGCACCTTTTACACGCAACAACCATATTTTATGTAAAGATTTTTGTAGGTATTGTGAAACATTGTGCATGTATGATATTTATAATGTTTTTTGTAACATATAAAGTAATCCTTAATTTCAGGTAGTTATACAATTTCCTTCCATAAGTTTGGTTTGTTTAAGATTTGGAGATACAGGGTAATAATTGTAGTAGTTACTTTTTTTACTATATTTTATGTAAAGATATCTGTAGGTATTGTGAAACATTGTGTATGTATCGTATTTATAATGTGTTTTGTAACATATAGAGTAATCCTTTAAGATTTCAAGTAGTTACACAATTTCCTACCATAAGTTTGGTTGGTTTAAGATTAGGAGATATGGGGTAATAATTGCGGTAGTTACTTTTTTTACTATATTTTATGTAAAGATTTTCTAAAGTTATTGTAAAACAGTGTGTAGGTATCGTATTTATAATGCGTTTTGTAACATATTGAGTAATCCTTTAAGATTTCAGGTAGTTAGACATTTCTTACCATAGGTTTGGTTTATTTAAGATTAGGAGATATGTGGTAATAATTTCGGTAGTTACTTTTTTTCATTGTATTTTATGTAAAGATTTTCTGTAGGTATTGTGAAACATTGTGTAAGTATCGTATTTATAATGTGTTTTGTAACATATAGAGTAATCCTTTAAGATTTCAGGTAGTTACATAATTTCCTACCATAAGTTAGGTTGGTTTAAGATTAGGAGATATGGCATAATAAATTCGATAATTACTTTTTTTTACTATATTTTATGTAAAAATTTATGTAGGTATTGTTAAACAATTTGTAGGTATCGTATTTATAAGTGTTTTGTAACATATAGAGTAATCCTTTAACATTTTAGATAGTTACACATTTTCCTACCATAAGTTTGGTTGATTTTTGATTATGATATATGGGGTAAAAATTTTGATAGTTACGTTTTTTGCTATATTTTATGTAAAGATTTCTGTAGGTATAGTGAAATATTGTGTAGGTAACGTATTTATAATGCGTTTTGTAACATATAGAGTAATCCTTTAACATTTCAGGTAGTTACCCAATTTCCTACGATAAGTTTGGTTTGTTTAAGATTAGGATATATGGGCAATAAATTCAATAGTTACTTTTTTTACTATATTTTATGTATAGATTTATGTAGGTATTATGAAACATTGTGTAGGTATCGTATTTATAATGTGTTTTAGAACATATAAAGTAATCCTTTAACATTTTAGATAGTTACACAATTTCCTACCATAAGTTTGGTTGGTTTAGGATTAGGATACATGGGGTAAAAATTTCGATAGTTACATTTTTTGCTATATTTTATGTAAAGATTTCTGTAGGTATTGCGAAACATTTTCTAGGTATCGTATTTATAATACGTTTTGTAACATATAGGGTAATCCTTTAACATTTCAGGTAGTTACACAATTTCTTACTATAAGTTTGGTTGGTTTAAGATTAGGAGATATGGGGTAATAAATTCGGTAGTTACCATTTTTTGCTATATTTTATGTATAGATTTCTTTAGTTGTTGTGAAACATTGTGTAAGTATCGTATTTATAATGCGTTTAAAACAATTTTGAGTTATCGTTTAAGATTTTCGGTAGTTACACAAATTACTACCATAAGTTTGGTTGGTTTAAGATTTGGAGATATGGGCTAATACTTTCAGTTGTTACGTTTTTTACTATATTTTATGTAAGCTTTTATGTATGTGTTTTGAAATATTGTGTAGGTATGGTATTTCTCATGCGTTTTGTAACATATAGAGTAATCCTTCAAGATTTAAGATAGTTATACAATTTACTACCATAAGTTTAGTTGGTTTAAGATTTGGAGATATGGGCTAATACTTTCGGTAGTAATGTTTTTTACTATATTTTATGTAAGAATTTATATAGGTGTTTTGAAATATTGTGTAGGTATGGTATTTCTCATGTGTTATGTACCAAAAAGTGTAATCCTTTAAGATTTAAGGTAGTTACACAATTTCTTATCATAAATTTGGTTGGTTTAAGTTTAGGACATATTGGGTAATAAATTCGATATTTATTTTTTCTACTGTTACTTACGTAAAGAATAAGGTAGGTATGGTTAGATATTGTGTAGGTATCGTATTTCTCATGTGTTTTTTTAAAAAAAGAGTAACCTTTTAGGATTTAAGGTAGTTACACAATTTCCTAACATAACATTGGTTGGTTTAAGTTTAGGACATAAGGGGTAATAAATTCGGTAGTTACTTTTTCTACTATTACTTACGTAAAGAATAAGGTAGGTATGATTATATATTGTGTAGGTATCATATTTTTCAAGCGTTATTTACCAAAAAGAGTAATCTTTTAGGATTTAAGGTAGTTACACAATTTCCTATCATAACTTTCGTTGGTTTAAGCTTACACTTATGGGGTACTAAATTCGGTGGTTACGTGTTTTAGTATTAGTTAGGTAAAGAATTAGGTAGGTGTTGTTAAATATTGTGAAGATATCGTATTTTTTAATGCGTTTTGTATGAAAAAGAGTAATCCTTTAGGATTTAAGGTAGTTACACAATTTACTACCATTGTTTTGGTTGGCTTTAGATTTGGAGATATGAGGTAATAAATTTGGTAGTTACATTGTTTACTATTACTTACGTCAAGAATTAGGTAGGTATGTTTAGATATTCTATACGTATCGTATTTTTCATGCGTTTTGTACCAAAAGAGTAATTCTTTAAGTTTTTCGGTAGTTACACAATTTCCTACCATGATAAGTTTTTCTGTAACTACAGTTTTTCTTACACTTACTGTAAAAATTGTGTAACTGCATCGTAACAAATAAAGTAGGAACTGGCTACATGTATAACCGGTCTGCCTAATTTTAACCTACTTTTAACATGCCGAACGACAGAAACTCCCAAAATATGCAGAGAGGGGATAAGCTTTTTTTAATTGTTTTTTTAGGAGAAATTATTAGATGAATCTCACCCACCACGTCATCTGTGGTCCTAGCTAATGAGGTACATTCTCCTCATTTTAACTTCGAAATAACTACTTATTTTTTCTTTACATTTAAAGAAGAGATAAAGATTCACCTTTAAAAAATAAAATAAAAAAAATATTATTGGATGAACCGCAGATAACGTGGTGACCTACTCATCTAATAATTTTTTTAGTTACAATGCCACAATGGAAAATAAAGCATTAAAACCTCTTTTAAATGGGGACAGAAATCGGTGAATTAAATGAATAAAAAAGGGAATTTAAAATTCGTTTAATAAAATGCGAAAGGGCATTGAATGTGGGAGATAATTAATCCCGCTCATTTTTTAAACAGGGGTAAATTAGTTCTTTAGTCCTTCTCTATTTAGTAGATTTTATGTTTAGTCCTAATTTTCACTTTTATATTTTGATTTTATTCAATTAGGTCCCAGGAGTTAATAAGTTAATTTCTAATTCCACCTTTAGGTTTAAGTTCTTTTATTTAGGTCCTTAATTAGTATAGTTAATTAGTTTTAGCTGATAAATATCATGTCTAGTTTAATTTAACCCCTAAACAGAACTTAATAATTAATTTAGTTTTTTTAATTCTTTCCAATAATTTATTTTTTAAATGGATGATTTATTTATTTAATTGGTTTAATAATTTGAGTTTAATTGTAAATTGGCGTGATAATTTTGTAAATAATTCCCCATCAATCCTAAAATAGAATTTGGTCAAGAATTTGCATAATTTAGGATTGATTTTTTTAATTTTTTTAAATATTTTTTGGTGAAAAAAAGAATTATGATCATGTGTCTTGTTAAAACTCCTTAAACCTAGTCAGAAAGAATAAAGAGTACACAATAATAAGTTTATAAACATCTTACAGAATAACCCCGATCAACAAGTACCAAAAAATAAACCTACCCCATTCTACCAAAGCAATGAACGTGAGACTCCTAGCCACCATCCTAAGCAATCAACTTTTTCTAGTGACTTGAGCACATCTTCATGGAGCAGGCCTAACACTTTCCCTGGAGGTTGAGCGAAACGCAGGCTATCTAAACACGATGAATTTGCGAGTTTTGTCATCTTGTCCGCAACCTTGTTGCCATTCCTTTGTATAGATTGAAACTGAACTGTCCACCCTCGTTGAAGCAAAAGATTAATATGTGCTGAGATCAGGGTTTCAAATAGCGGAGCGCAACCGCGATAGCGGCCGCGAAATTGCGGTCGCGCCGCCGTCCGAAACCGCAATCGGAGAAAATCACGGTGAGAAACGGAATCACGACGATAGCGGGCTGTAGCGGACGCGAAATAACGCGATAGCGGCTGTCGCGACGATAGCGAGACGCTATCCCCGTTTTCAGGTCAATCGCGGATGGTGGCTGAGGAGGAGGAAAAAGTTGCAGAGAAAAAAAAAAGAATCGGGGTTGAAGACGATGATATAACATTAAAAGGGTAAATGCGGGAAGAAGGGTTCTAATTTTAATGTATTTTTGGAAAGGCTTAAACGTTTTAGTTCTCTTATAATTTAGTCCTTTAAGGCAGATTTTTAGTTTAATTAAGATGTTTTATTTTATTCCATTTTCAATTAAGTCATCAAATCCATAACAAAACTTCCAATTGAGCTTCTAAGTCTTATTTTCTTTCAATTAAATCCATTTATAAGTGTTGGAATTTTTTTTATAATTATAATTTAAATTTCCCATTTTTGATATTTACCTTGTTATTTTTTTAATTAGGTATTTACCTAAAACATATATATATATATATATATATTATTTTTGAGTTTGCTAATGGAAAAAATCTTTAATAAAATCGTAAGAAATTTAATCTCTTATCTCACAATTATAATTTATAATAAATATTTTTTAATCCATTTTACTTTATATTTATTTTTGCTTAGAAAATACGTAAATATCATTAAAAATGGCTTTTTATAGTTATAATTATAATTATTATATTTTACACTAAGTTGTGCAAATTTAAAAAAAATTCACGACCGCGACACCCGCAATGACCGCAATAACCTCCGTTATGTCCGCAACCGCGATAACCGCGACGCGACCGAAAACGCGACCGCGAACGCTATTTAAATCCCTGGCTGAGATAGTGAGCTGCTCGTTTCTGCCCTTGCCCTTAAGAATCAAGTGGATTGCGTCTTCACTATCCGACTCCAAAATTATTTCTCACCCCTAAATCCCAAGCATACGAAAGACCCAAGGCAACACCCCATAATTCAGATTCTAGGACCGAACAAATGCCTAAAAAATTGGAAAAATCCACCATCCAATTTCCACCCTGGTTGCGGACAACCCCTCCACATGCAGCATAGCCTGTTTCCTTATGCTGGGCACCGTCTATGTTCACCAACACCCAATCTTGAGGTGGAAACTGCCCCTGATTCGCACGAATCCTTGGTACACCATGACCCTCACTTGAATGTCGGGTGGTTAGCAGGGTTTTGTAAACGATCTCATGTAGTTATATGTTGCGAACTAAGATAGAACGATTGTCCTCCAAAGGTGAGTCGAATGCCACAAAATTATGGTAAAGCCAAATATTCCATAATAGAGCTCCGATCAGAATTTCCTAATTTCCAGGTGATAGAACAAACCCATGTGGATTCTTTAAATTCATTGCTACCCAAGCGGTAAGATCCATGGAAATAAACTCACCAACCTATCAACTCCAATCAAGCTCGACCAAACCACCATTGCCGACGGGCACAACCGTAATAAATAGTTCAGAACTTCCATTTGACATGAACAAAGAGGGCATCGATCATCTACGGAGAAGTGATGCTAGTGACTACATCGTCAGCGTTGTCCTTAGTCAACGTCGGAGTAAGATCTTTCATATTATATATTATGCTAGCAGCATCCTAAATGAAGCTCAATTGAACTATACCACAACTGAAAAAGAGTGCTTGTTATAATTTTTGCATTCAATAAGTTTAGGGTACATCTTATAGAAACTAAAGTCATTGTGCATACCGATCACTCAACCATTAATTATTTAGTGACTAAAAAGAATGCTAAACTTAGAATTATTAGGTGGATATTATTTCTGCAAGAATTTCATATTGAATTGGTAGATAGAAAGTACTAAAAATCAAGTAGTCGATCATCTCTCCATGCTAAAAATATATGCAAGCATGATGATACATTTGACATTAAGGAAGAATTCCCTGGTGAGAAATTACTGAATATTACGACATTGTCGTGGTATGCTGATATTGTTAACTCTCTTGTTAGTGGAATTTTGCCTTGTGATTTAAATGAACAGGGAAGGAAGAAATTTCGACATGATGCGCGCTACTACTATTGGGACAAGCCCTATCTTTTCAAGCAATGCACCGACCAGATGATCCAAAGATGCGTACTTGAGGAAGAGAAAGGGGATATCTTGTTCCATTGCCATTAAACTCCATGCGGAGGGCACTTTGGAGGATATAGGATTGTTGCCAAGGTCTTACAGTCCGGATTCTATTGACCTACCTTGTTCAAAAATTCTTAGGCATTTTTTAAAGCTTGCGATAGATGCTAGCAGATGGGGAACATCTCTAGAAGGAATGATCTGGCCATGTCAGTCATCCAAGAAGTCAAGTTATTCGACATTCGGGACCTTGTCCTTCATCTTGCGGACACCTATACATATTTCTCACAATTTACTGTGTCCAAGTGGGTTGAAGCCATTGCTATAACAAAGAATGGTGCAAAAATAGTCCTGAAGTTTTTGCACAAAAATATTTTCACTCAGTTTGGAGTACCTTCAGCCATCATCAGTGACGAGAGCACACACTTCGACAACAAATTGATACAAAAGCATTGCGGAGATATGGAGTTCACCATAAGATTGCTACAACATACCAACTGTAGACCAACGGGTCCAACCGAGAAATAAAACAAATCCTTGAAAAGGTGGTCAAGCCAAATCACAAAGATTGATCATTGAAAATCGATAAGGTCTTATGGGCATAATGTACCGCATTCAAAACACTGTTGGGCATGTCACCCTATAGACTTGTCTATGGAAAGGCATGCCATTTATCGGTTGAGCTTTAGCATAATGTTACCGACTCAATTTTCAAGATCGAGTCTCCCGCACCCATAGGTGCTAAGTTCCGCGCACCATCCGCACAACCCGACCGAGGGACTCAACGTGCTACTATCTTCACGCACCAAGGGGCCATACACAACGCCCTTGGTGGTGTCCGTGCCCAAGAGATCCGTCCTGGGCCTACTTCTCCGCACCATGGGGCCCTTTCTAGCACCCCATGTGCTGCCCGCAAGCCTTGCACCCGAGGGGGCCCAACACACGCACCCGAGGGGCTTTTGCTACGCACCCTCTATGCCGGCCAACGCATAGAGCCCGAGCCCGCACCCGATGTGCGCCCAATGGAGACCAAGTCCGCACACGAGGGGGCCTTTCTATCCACTCTTCATGGCGCCCAAGCCATGAAGCCCGAGCCCGCACCCGACGTGCTCACCAAGGAGACCGAGTCCACACATGAGGGGGCCTCGCCTTCCACCCTTCATGGTGCCCAATCCATGAAGCTTAAGCCCGCACCCGACGTGCACACCTATGAGGCCGAGTCCGCACCCAATGTGCATGCCAAGAGGCCTAGGGGCTGTCCATCAGCATTGCCCACACCCCTAGGGCCCGTTTCAGCACCTTACTTGCTAAAGAGGAGGTTTTGGAGCCAATATCCGGGCCACACCAAGCCCAATCCGCCCAAGCATCCAAGACCAAAGCCAATGAGTCATCTTTGGACCAACGCACATGGAAAAGTATCTTCCATGGAGCCTATTCGAGGGAAGTTTCCATCCTTGAAGCCACATTCGAGGAAACAAGCCAATGCCACCAAGACAATGATGTCATTGGGCTCTTATCTTAGGCAACCATGTAATATAGTGATTTAGTTGCCATGTATAGTTGATTATCTTTCCCTCATTAGAGATTCTCTTTGTAAGACTCATCCATAGCCATTGGATCGAGTCAATCCTAGCCATTAGATCTAGGGGGCCAAGGCTATAAATAAGAGCCTTGCCCAACCATTGTAATCACTCCACTCCACTCCATTCTTCACATCTTTGTTACTTTCTTCATTTCTTAATACAAGAGGGCTCGAGTACTCTTTTCTCCCCGTCTAGGCTTAGGGGGAGTTTTTAACGAGGCTCGTAGCTTTATAAATCTCTCGCCTCTTTATCTTTGCCTTGTTTGCCATCACCCAAATATCTTTTCCAAAGCTTTCGCACAACTCTGTCTAAGCACAATCGCTTAGCTTTTCAAAGGCTTACTTAGTCCCCGACCTAAGATCGTCGACTAAGGCCGCACGGGTTAGCGAGCGAAAGCCTAGCCCCGTGACAATAAAGCCTTCTAGGCCATCAAAAAGATCAATATGGACTGTCAACTAACTGGAGAGAGACGATTGGTGGAGTTGAATGAGTTGGAAGAGCACTATCTTGATGCTTACGAGAATGACAAGATCTACAAGGAGAAAGCCAATAGATAGAATGACGTAAAACTGATGCCTCAACAATTTGTTGAGGGCCAACAAGTTTTCTTCTACAACTCTCGCCTTAAACTCTTCCCGGGGCAAGTTGAAGTCTCATTGTTCCAGACCGTTCGAGGTGGTAAAAGTCTATCCACATGGTGAAACGGACATCAAGGATCTCAAAAATGGCCAGATCTTGAAAGTCAATGAACAAAGACTCAAGGCCTACTATGGTTCACCAGTCCATTGTGACAAAATCTCTGTCAAGCTAATCAATACTTAAGCATCTAGTCCACCCTTTTTATTTTTATGCAATATTTTTATTTTTTATTTTGAACTTTAAGTTTGATTTTCAATATTTTTATTTTTTAATTGTTGCATTTAATTTAGTTTAGTTTTATTTTTACTTTGTTTCTTTTGACACTTATAAAACACGTATGAGGAAGAAATTTTTCCTAAGATCTCGGAAAAGTAGACTTTTGGCATATATGGTTCTTAATATATATTCAAGGGAATTTCGGCAGACACAAGCTTATAAGGGGAAAGGATATTTGTGTAATTTATTACACTTTATTACTTTTTCCTAATTATTATTCCCTACCCTCTCTCTCTTACTTCACCACTTCTCCATGCCGCCACACGTCCTTTCCCTCCTCCACACACCGTAAACCACACCACTTTCCCACAATCCAATAAACTCCACATTAAATGCCCATTTTTCCCTCCAAACCCTATTCATTTTTTTTTCTTTCCATCTGCATCTTATTATATGTTTGTTCCCCTGCATCCTTTTAAGAGAGAAATTTTTTAAAAGAACCACATAGCCAGATATTCTTCTTCCCTAAAACCCTAAAAGTCATCATTGTGCTCATCGTCCTCAGCCTCCTCTCGCCAGCCATGATGCGCACTCATAAAGTGACTCGCATCTCTCATTGCATCCCTAATGTCCCACAACAAAGGAGAGCCTATGTCCTTCTGTAACAACCCAAATTTTATTAAAAAAAGAAGAGAAAAAGGGGAGAAGGCAACAAAGGGGTTTCAAACCCATGACCCTTGGCTACATGAACTTATGTCTCAACCAATTGAGCTAGGTGAGCTCTCGGTTATTTGTTGCACCAGGGTAAATTTAAATTGATGCTTAAGGATATCCATAAACAATAAAATAATCAAAATATCCCAACAACCCATTAATGGATTTTTATTAGGGCTATCTACCCCAATGAAGGTGTAGAGTGTTTTAGTGTTCTCTAAATATGAGCGCAAGTGCACACTCCTGTCAAGTTATAGTATAAAAGATATCGTCTCCCACAGGGATTGGACAACTTACTCGAATTGTAATTCCTGCACGAAGTAAATTAAATGCACAAGCAAGTTTAGTTTTGAGAAATAATTTAAAAGTAAATAAAACACAAGTAATTGAAGAAAAGATCAGGGTGATAGGTTGGGTCAGATTATGCTGCTTCCTAGTGTGAAACTGCGTTGAACAACTTAAGATGCTTTGCGCTGCTAAACTTTGATGCCTTGGCGGAGGATGGCAGACTGGCTGCTCTGACGCTTTCGCTGCCTCGGTAGTGGAACATATGATTGGCTCGACGACGAACTGGGTAGACCTTCAAGGCTCGATGGAATGCTTCGATATTGATCCCGTTTATGTCTAAGTCAGAATACTGTTGTTGCCCACTGCGGATAATACTCGTCACAGCGTGAATCTTGCAAATACAACAACCTTGGTTCGTCATCTTTTAGCCGCCTTAAACTCGCACCTATGTCTAGGCCGAATTGATCAACACCTGATTAGGATGAGGATCGTACTTATCCTTTTCGTGATTTTGACTCTCTCGATACTGAATAAATAGATAGTTGACAACTAATCCTTCGAACTTAATTGAAAACTATGAAGAGCATGGAATAAGCAAACCTTGAAAGTTTTATTGCAAAAAAAAACTCAATACTTAAACAACCGTTCTCACACTAGTTTACAACATAACCCAAACCCAAGAAAGAATATAAAACATAATGGCGGCAAGAAAACCTAAGCTATACCCAAAGGAAAACCTAAGTTGTTTACAATTACAAAATATGTCAAGTATATATAGGTATTAGCTAGGTCAAGTCCTCCTTGGAGTAGAATTCTTCAAAGTAGCTTTTGCATTAAACGCAACCTTTAATTTTGACTTCTTTGAGTTGAATGTGGACTCCTTCTCGTTGCCTTGCAGTGCAAGTTATCTCGATTTCCTCCTTCGGCGGCTTTGTCCATTGTTCCAGGCGTCAGAAAATTGAGTGGATGTCATCGTTATAATCAGGATTTTCTGCTCTACAGATCGCACTCAAATTCTTCAATTCCTCAGCTAGCTGCCCTGGACGGCAGGTACGACGGCAGCATGTACTCGGCAGCGGCTTTCTCTGCCTAGAACTACATCTGTACAGCTCTCTGGTCTACTGCCTCAACATCCCCTCCTCTGATATGTTCTCCTCCTAACAACTTCTAGCCCTAAAATGGAAACTAAACTAAAACAACATCTTTTTCTTACCAAATAAAAGATAATCAATAAAATCATGGCAGAGTAAAGAATACTGTAAATATGCAATGCATGAACCTAAATATGCCTAAAATGTACTTAAGAACAACAATAATATGAGATGGAATGCATATAAAATATATGACTAATGAGCACTTTACACACCCCAAACTCGAACTATTGCTTGTCCTCAAGCAATGCAAACATAAACATACTTGCCCTTTAAACTAATCAGAAAGAAAAACCTATTTTGAACTTGATTTAACACCTCAAGGCCGTGGCACGTACATTATATTAGTTAGAGGAGAAGAGCATAAATTATCTAAGAATTAAACTACAATGTCAGTGCAGTGTGTGCAGAAACTGTGTACAAGCTGAATATGAAGAACATTCTAAGTGAACAGAGATGCTGTCATGGTATATAAGGTTGATGTCGAGGCAAAATAAGTAAGCACATTTATTTAATCATGGCAATAAGGGTTTCATCTCATCACAACTACTCTCTAGGTTTGAATTTAAGATAGGAGCAAACTACAAAACCCCGAACCCATTGAGTAGTGTCATCTTGTGAAGACTTTCATTCACTCATGCTAATTTTTCTATCTCTTCAAGGATTTTTAGATTCATGGACTTTGATAGTAGCAGAGTGTCCTTGCACATTATTCTTCCTAGAGCCGGTTTCGGGCACCTTTAGGGAAAGACAACATAAAAATTCTTTCCTGCCATGGCAATGCTTTTCTTTTTCTATTTGTTGCATGCCGCGGCAGCTTCCTGCAACCAGTCTTAGAATTTTTCAAATAATTCAAGCATGCATTGTTTACTGGAAATTCTAACAAATTCAGCAAGTAACAGTAGTGTTTTTAATTTTTGGCATTAATAGACAAATTCTAAGTTTACTTCATGCTTTCCCCAAATTTAAAGTCTTTTTAATTGGGCCAAAAATTTAAAGTCGGTTGTCCTATCATAGGCACAAGTTCTAACAAAATTTTTCTTTTTCAATTAAATTTTTATTTAAGGCAAGTACATTAAGCAACCTAATATGCACTAGTTGTGCCTAAATAAAAAAGAGTGCTAACCCCCCCAAACTCGAGACGAGCATTGCCCTCAATGCACAAAATAAATTAAATTAGAACTGAAACTGAAAAATTAAACATTAGACAGGGTAAGAAAACTTAGACTTAGTTGCTATCAGATGGTGGAGATGATCCGGAGGAGTTTTCTGCTATGCCGTTAATTACGGGGTTGGGGAGCTGGTTGGGCAGTGCTGTCCTTAGTTGTGCGTGGCGGCATAATTCTTCAGGGTCTGAAAGAGGAAAAATAGTTGTGAGATGAGAATAAATAGTAATAACATATTAAAAATAAGATCTAGTCCTAAAAATCTACTCCTAGATAAAACAATAAAGATGTGGAAAGATAAAAGTCATGTCACAGTGGGGTGGACATCCCCTAAAGTGAATACTTCATGTTCTCTCGGGACAGATTCTCTTGCATAATGCTTCAATCGTTGCCCATTAACTTTGAATTCTGCTCCTCCAGTCAGTGGCTTTTTTGTCACAACACCATGTGGGAACGCCTGGACCACTTCGAACGGTCCTGACCATCTGGATTTTAATTTCCCATGAAACAGCTTCATGCGGGAGTTGAGCAACAACACTTGCTGCCCGGGCAGGAACTGCCTCTGCTGGATTTTGCTGTCGTGCCATCGTTTGACTTTTTCCTTGTACAACTTGGTATTCTCTTAGGCCTCTCGCCGGAATTCCTCCATTTCTGTCAAATCTAGTAGTCTTTTCTCGCCATCCTGCTTCCAATCCACATTTACTGCCTTGATGACCCAATATGCCTTGTGCTCTATTTCAACTAGGAGATGGCAGGCCTTGCCGTATACTAATCGATAAGGGGACATTCTGAGAGGCGTTTTGTACTATGTTTGATACACCCAAAGGGCATAGTCTAGTTTCAGCGAACTATCTTTCCTACTTTGGTTGACAACCTTTTCCAGGATGGTTTTCACTTCTCTGTTTAAGATCTCTGTCTGCCCATTTGTTTGCGGGTGGTATGTCGCGGCAATCTTGTGCGAGACACCCACTTTTTGGAGTGCGTTGGCAATTAGTTTGTTGTCAAAATGGGTGCCCTCGTCGCTAATGATGGCTCTTGGGATTTCGAACCTTGTGAATATGTTCTTGTGTAGGAATCTATGGACTGTTTTTGCATCATTGTGATGAATGGCAATGGCTTCTACCCACTTGGAGACGTAGTCAACCGCTAAGAGGATGTACATGTTGCCACAAGAAGATGGGAATGGCCCCATAAAATCAATCCCTCAAACATTGAATAATTCAACCTCTAGGGTGGTTTGTAGAGGCATTTTGTTCTTTCTTGATATGTTTCTTATTCATTGGCATCTGTCACGCTATTTGTAGAAGGCATGGGCATCTTTATAGAGTGTTGGCTAGAAGAAACCCATCTTCAGGAAACATATCAACAAATAACAAAATGCCTCTACAAACAGGAATGGCTCGTCCCAACAATAGGCCTTTCCTGAAGATGAACCATATGAAGGTCATTAACTACTACCAATAGTTCTTTCTCAGTGGTGGTGTAGTTGGTCTGGGCAGGATTTAGGGTTTTGCTGGCGTAGTAGATGACATGAAAATTATGTCCTTGCGCTGTCCGAGGGCGGCTCCCATAGAAGTATCACTAGCGTCGCATATTAGCTCAAAATGCTGGCTCCAATCTGGGGGAACTACCACATGTGTTGTCACGAGCTTTTCTTTGAGGGTTTTGAATGCTTCCAAGCATGCCTCTTCGAAGTTGAATGGTTTATCCTGTTCCAGCATGGTACACAATGGTTTAGAAATTTTAGAGAAGTTTCCAATGAATCGACGATAAAAACCTGCGTTTCCTAGAAAACTTCGAATGCCCTTGACAGAAGTCGGTGGCGGCAACTTGGCGATGACTTCCATCTTAGCCTTTTCTAATTCTATTCCTTGTGCCGAGATTTTATGCCCCAGAACTATGCCTTCATCGACCATGAAGTGGCATTTTTCCCAATTGAGTACTAGGTCTGTCTCCTCGCATCTGGTAAGTACTTTTTTGAGGTTGTCGAGGCAGCTGTCGAAGCTACTGTCGAAGACAGAAAAGTCATCCATAAATATCTCCATGAAGTCCTCTATCATGTTGGAGAAAATAGCCATCACGCAGCGCTGGAATGTGGAAAGGGCGTTGCATAATCCGAACGACATTCTTCGGAAGTCATAGATTCCATAAGGACATGTGAAGGTTGTCTTGGCCTAGTCTTCCGATGCAATGACAATCTGGTTATAACCATAATATCCATCCAAGAAACAATAGAAAGGTTTTCCAGTAAGGCGGTCAAGCATTTGATCAATAAAAGGGAGAGGGAAGTGATCCTTTTTAGTTGCTTTATTTAACTTGCGGTAATCCATGCATATTCTCCAACCAATTACTTTCCTAGTTGGAATTAACTCATTTTTGTCATTGCTTACCACAGTTAGACCTCCTTTCTTTGGTACACATTGTACCGGGCTTACCCATTCACTATCAGAGATAGGATATATGATTCCGGCATCTAACCATTTGATTATCTCCTTTTTGACAACTTCTCTCATGGCATCATTTAATCTCCTCTGGGCATCTACAACTGGCTTTTGATCCTTTTCAAGTTGGATTTTGTGCATGCAGATTGTTGGATTGATCCCTTTTATATCTGCAATGGTCCAACCTATTTCCTTCTTGTGCTGCCGCAACAGCGCTATCAGTTTATGTTTCTGAGTAGGCTGTAACTTAGAGGAAATGATTACGAGCAGTTTATTATCGAGTCCCAAATAAGCATACTTAAGTTGTGCAGGCAAGGCTTTTAATTCAAGGGTAGGGGTTGTTCAATAGATGGTTTGAACAATTTACCACCCTTTTCTGTATAATTTAACGGTTCGAAATACTTACATGGCCTATTTGCTATCCACTACGCCTCCTCGTACCCCTACATTTCTTGCTTTGTCCATTCTCTACGTTGTTCATCTTCCGAGCAATTATCTAAATGGCAGCCGAGACAACTGTCAAGATTACTTCCCTGGCAGTCATGCTGCAGGTAGGGTCTGTTAACTTCGAAATTGAACTCTGAGGTGGCCTCCATTAGCTGGCATTCATCAGGATCATCAGCTTGCCTCATAGTTTGGAAGACGTTTGTTGCGTGTAAAAGTGTCTATCGCAATGTAGTGCAAGTGTACACGACGCAAGTAGTAAAGTGATACGTAAGTATCGGATATCGTCTCCACAGGGACTGGGCTAATAGCTTTAACCTTAGATTGCTGCACAAGAGAGAAAAAAATAGTTTAATTGTTGTCACGAGATAATAAAGAAGACTGAAAATAAAATAGTAAAGAAATCAAGATATAGAGAATGGGTCGGTATTGATTTGCTCAGTAGTGTAAGTGTTGCAAAGTCTAAGACTCCTCTGTTCTGTCGTAGTGCCTGTCGCGGTAGAACCTGCTGCGGCAGCGAACACACAACTCAGCACTTCAAGCTTGGCAAGAATCCTTGCTATGCCTTGGCCTATCCCTAGGTCCAAGTCTGTCGATGATCACGTCTTGATGATACCTCCCGGCGTGAATCGAAGGATGAACACCGATGTTGTTGAATTCTTCCTTAGCCACTTAACCTCGTCCTATCCCTAGGTCCGAGATAGTTCAACCATAAACTGGAGAACCCGTACTTATTCCTTTTGTATACTTAACTCTCCCGATATTAAGTATATGTATAATCTCACAATGCTCTCCCGATACTCTTGCAAGATGTTAAAAACCAGAATAAGAAAACTTGAAGTCTATTTTATTGAACAGAAAAAATCTTAAAACAATGCAATCCTTGCAACTACTTTATAGAATCAACCCTTAGCCCTAGGGGAAGTTTAGAACATGATATGATGGGGAAAACGACTATGGTTTAGGGGAGGACGCCCAGAGAGTAAGATATCCTCCCCTAGGTCGAATTACATGCCTTTATATAGGCCTTGGGTTCAAGTTTTCTAATATGGCAAGAATATAAGTTTAAATTAAAGTACAATTCTAGTAAAGACTAAATCTTCAGAATATATGTCTTTAATTCGTCCTTCCTTCTTGCTTGGAGTTTCTTCCTTGAACTTTGGGCTTGGCCTTCATTCTGATCTAGGGCTCAGAAAAATATAAGAGTGCTTCATGACAGACCGGCTTAATTTCCTCTTTCTGTCAAGCTCCACTTCACTTCTTCCCTTCACCATTGCTGTCGTCATTGGCTGCCACGGCAGCGGACATGGCAACATCTTTCTTCTCAGCTGCAGTCCAGTGTTCCAGCTTTGCTTCTCCACTGCCCTTCATCTGCTACACCAGCTACCTGCAAAAGCAACCAATTTCAGTAGAAACTGTGCCATTTAATATAATTGTGATGTATGAATGAAATCTATCCTAAATGCAATAAATTATGCTTGAATGCAGCAGAAATATGGGTTAAATAGGGGGTAAAATATAGAACTTTTACTTACTCAACACACCCCCAAACTCAAGTTTTTGCTTGCCCTCAAGCAAATATTACCTAACTTAATAATAATAATATTTTTTTTTCTTTGGCTTAACTCGGTGAACTCTACATTACCTACCACTTGTAGTCTATCAAGAGTAGTACCTTGTCGGACATTTCTGGACTTATTCGGAACCATGCTATAATTCTACTGATGTGTGTGGGTTTTGTGAACACTTATGCATCTAGACTACCTTAGTATACTAGAATAGTTATGTCTACAAACTTGAGGTTATGCCATTTCAATTTTTTTCTAGAGGCAATTCTTAGGCTCCTTTAGTTTTTTCTGACTCTTTATTTAACTACATCTTTTCTGGAGGCAATTCTTAAGCTCCTTTAGTTTCTTCTAACTTAGCTAAAAAAGAAATATCCTAAAATAAGTGCAAGGCAGTTTTGCAAGCTATTGAGTCTGAAATTTTTTTCTTTCTTTCTTGTTTTCCTAGAGCCAGTGATAGGCACCTCTAGGGGCAAGTTCAAGCGGGTAGACATTCATTCCTATTCCAGTGTACTAAAGTAATCTAAAAAACATAAGTGTCACAAAGAGTGTTTTACAGGGTAGAATCATAGCAAGGCTCTAAACAAATCCTAAAATTTCCTAAAGGCACTGTCACGACAGCATATGTCGTGGCAGGTAAGTGAAGTTCAGAGACTTAAGCCAAATTTTTCATTTTTTTAGCAAAAATAATATACACAATTTTTAAACTTAAAGACACTTTATTAATGGAGGGATGTTACCCCCAAACTCAAGGGTTGCATTGCCCTCAATGCAAATGACATAATGATAAAAAGAAAATAAAAATGACATCACAATTATAATAAAATAACAGACAGCAAATATAAGAAAAGAAACTTAAATTTTAAGCGCTATCGTCGTCGCCGCTGCTGCTGCTGATCCGAATCTACCGGCGGGCAGTGACTTTCCTTGTTGGTGCCGGTAGATGGATGGGAGAGGCAGAGGTGTTCTTGTTCTTGGCTTCCCTCGGAGGCTGGATGCGGGTAGGTGAAATATGTGGTGGTTTCTCCAACACCTGAGGCAGCTGGGAGTGGATGTTGCTGGGGCAGATCCTGAGGCAGCACTGCAGCGGGTGTTTCTGATACTCATGTTGCAAGGAACTGTAGAAAAAGATGAAAGCAAATGAAATTCTAGAGAGGAAACAAGTAGAGAGAGTAACAATGAGTGAAAAATGAATAGTAAAACGGGGTTTATATAGGGGAGGAGTTTGCTGCCCGTTGGAGCTGTAACGGCAGGTGCGAATAACAGGGCCAGCTGTTACGCGGTTTCTGACGCGTCTGTCACGCGTTTCCGTATCTGTTGCGCGTTTGTTACGCGTTTGCGTGTCTGCCGCGACAGCGTGTTGACAGGCTGTATTTTTCGTGTCTGTCGCAACAGCTGTAACGGTAGGCTCCTATTTTGGGCTTTTTGGGCTGATGGTGAGATGGTGGGCTGAGTTCACTTTCTCTCTTCTCCTTGTCTCCTTTATTTCCTAAAGATAATAAAAATAAAACTTAGTTCCTAAAAATAAAATAATTCTAATTACCTAATATATATAAATAAATAAAAATAAAATTAGGTTAAATTAAGGATGCCAGGAGGGGCATCTCCTAAAGTAACCACTTCCTGCATTCTTGAGGCTTCAGTCCCCTGATAATGCTTCAATCTTTGTCCGTTGACTTTAAATTGGTGCCCGTATTTTAAAGATATGATTGTGATGGAACCATGAGGAAAAACTTGCACCACTTGGAATGGGCCGGACCACCTAGATTTCAACTTCCTTGGGAAGAGTTTCAACCTAGAGTTGAACAACAACACAAGCTGCCCTGGGCAGAACTGTCGTGGCAGCAGCTTCTTGTCATGCCACTTCTTTGTCTTGTCTTTGTAGATTCTTGCGTTGCCATAGGCCATTGCTCGAATTTCTTCAATCTCATTCAAGTCAAGTAGCCTTTTTTGTCCTGCCTTTTCCAAGTCCATATTCACTGCCTTGATGACCCAGTATGCTCTGTGCTAAATCTCAACAGGTAGATGGCATGTTTTTCCATAAATCAGCCGATAGGGTGACATTCCCAATGGAGTTTTGAATGTCGTTCTGTAGGACCAGAGTGCATCGTTGAGGTGTACTGACCAGTCCTTTCGAGTTGGCTTAACCATCTTCTCAAGAATGTTCTTTACCTCTCTATTAGATATTTCAGCCTGTCCATTGGTCTGAGGGTGGTAAGCTATTGTGATCCGATGTTTGACACCATACTTTTTTAAGGCAGCAACTATAACCCTATTGTCTAAATGCCTCCCTTCATCACCGATGATCGCTTTGGGGATGCCAAATCTAGAAAATATGTTCTTGTGTAAAAATCTCTGAACAATCTTGGCATCGTTTTTCTGTGTAGCGATCGCTTCAACCCATTTGGACACATAGTCCACTGCTAAGAGGATATATAAGTTCCCACATGATGTTGGGAATGGTCCCATAAAATCAATCCCCCAAACGTCGAAGATCTCGACTTCAAGAATGTTTTGCAGTGGCATCTCATGTCTTCTTGAGATATTTCCAGTCCGTTGGCATTTGTCACAGTTCTTGTAGAATGCCTGGGCATCCTTGAACAGTGAAGGCCAATAAAACCCCGACTACAAAACTTTGGCAGCAGTTTTTTTACCACCTAAGTGTCCTCCATATTGTGAAGCATGGCCGTGATGAAGCACAACTTCATGCTCATCCTGTGGTACACACCTCCTGATAACCTGATTTGCACAACATTTGAAAAGGAGAGGTTCATCCTAATAATAATGTTTAACATCATTTTGGAACCTCTTCCTAGCTTTATAGTTAAGGTCAGGAGGAGATATTCCGCTAACTAAATAATTAACGAAATCAGCATACCAGGAGAGTTCAGAAAACTTACCTGCCGCCATGGTTGTCGCGGCAGTGCTTGTGGCAGCGAACAACTGCTCTTCAGGGAAGGTCTCCAGTATGTGTGTCTCATCCGCTAGGAGACTCTTTCCCTTTTCTAATCTTGACAAGTGATCTGCAACTTGGTTTTATGTCCCCTTTTGTCCTTGATCTCAAGGTCGAATTATTGCAGTAACAGAATCCAACGTATCAGTCTAGGCTTCGCATCATTTTTGGCGAACAGATACTTTAATGCAGAGTGGTCTGTGTGGACTATGACATTTGTTCCAAGTATATATGAACAAAACTTGTCAATCGAGAACACCACAGCTAACAGTTCCTTCTCAGTTGTGATGCAGTTTACTTGGGCGTCATTCAGTGTTTTGCTGGCATAGTATATAACATGAAAAAGCTTGTCCTTCCTCTGCCCAAGTGCTGCCCCGACAGCATAGTCACTAGCATCACACATGATCTCAAATAGTAGTTTCCAATCTGGTGCCTGTACTATCGGGGTTGTTACCAACTTTTCTTTCAGAACCTTGAATGCCTCAGTACATTCAGTGTTAAAGTCGAAGGGACGATTCTGCTCCAGAAGGTGGCACAAAGGCTTGGTGATCTTTGAGAAGTTTGCGATAAACCTCCGATAAAACCCAACATGCCCTAAGAAACTCCTGATTCCCTTGACTGTGGTGGGTGGCGGCAACTTTTCGATTACCTCGATCTTTGCCCTGTCGGCCTCTATGCCGCGGCAGCTTACTTTGTGGCCTAGGACTATCCCTTCATCCACCATGAAGTGGCATTTTTCTCAGTTTAATACCAAGTTCGCCTTCTCGTATCTCTCGAGCACTTTCTTTAGGTTGCCTAGGCAGCTTTCGAAATTGTCTCCAAAGACAGCGAAATCGTCCATGAATATCTCCAGGAAGTCCTCCACCATGTCGGAGAATATGGCCATCATACACCTCTGAAAAGTGGCTGGTGCATTACAAAGTCCAAATGGCATCCTCCGAAAAGCTTAAGTACCGTATGGGCAAGTGAACGTCGTCTTCTCTTGATCCTCCGGTGCGATGGCTATTTGGTTATAACCTGAGTATCCATCAAGAAAATAGTAGTAAGGCTTTCCCGCTAATCTATCAAGCATTTGATCGATAAAACGCAGGGGAAAGTGGTCCTTCCGGGTAGCTTTGTTAAGCTTCCGGTAGTCCATACAAACCCTCCAACCGGTCACAGTCCTGGTTGGGATTAATTCGTTTTCTTCGTTGGTTACCACGGTTATTCCTCCTTTCTTAGGAACACACTGCACCGGGCTCACACACTTGCTATCCGAGATGGCATAAATTATTCCAGCATCTAGCCATTTGATGATCTCCTTACGAACCACCTCTCGCATAGCATTGTTTAGACGTCTCTGGGCATCAATGGTCGGCTTGTGATCATCCTCTAAGAGGATTTTATGCATGCATAGTGCCGGACCGATTCCTTGAATATCAGCTATCGTCCATCCAATAGCCCATTTGTGCTGCTGCATCATCCCAATCAGTTGTTGTTCCTATTCCTGCATCAACTTGGAAGAGATGATTACGGGCAACGTATCATTTAATCCAAGAAAAAACATATTTGAGCTGCCCTGGCAGAGGCTTAAGATCTAGAACAAGTGGCTCTACAGTTGATGGCTTTTGGACTATATGTTCATTCGAGGTATAGTTTAAGGGCTCGAATAACTTACCTGGATGATTGCCTATCTAGTTTACCTCCTCTTGACCTTCAGTATCAGATATATCAGAGTCTGAGGAGCTGCTGTCGTCGTCGTTGCCGTGACAGTCTTCTAAATGGCTGCTGGGGCAGTGGCCAATTTTTATGTCATGGCAGCCCGACCTGATGCAGGGTTGGTCAAGGATAACTTCAGTGATAGCCTTGCATTCTTCTTCTGCATCAGCATGTTTTATTGCTTGGAGAACATTCAGCTTGATTTCTTGATCATTCACTCTCATAGTGAGTTCTCCCTTTTCTACATCAATCAATGATCTTCCTGTGGCTAAGAAGGGTCGCCCCAGGATGATTGGTGCATTCTCATCTGCTTCACAATCTAAAACAAGAAAGTCAGTAGGAAATATAAATTTATCCACTCTTACCAGGATATCTTCAATTTTCCCTTCTAGATGTACGTAAGAGCGGTCTGCCAGCTACAGTACGACTGTTGTGGGTCGTGCTTTTCCAATGCCTAATTTCTGAAATACAGATTTTAACATTAAATTAATACTAGCACATAGATCACAAAGTGCCTTACCCACAAATTTATCTTCGATTATGCACGGTATTATGAAACTCCCAGGATCCTTCTTTTTCTGGGGTGGATGCTTGTGCAGAATAGTCATGCATCCTTCTGTCAGTTTAACCGTCTCAAATTCCCCAAGTCTGGATTTCTTTGACATAGCATCCTTGAGAAATTTGGCATAACCAAGCATCTCCTTTATAGCATCTAACAACGAAATATTAATGTGAACATGCTTAAAAATATCATAGATCTTCTTAAGCTGAGATTCCTGTTTCAATTTCTGTAACCGCTGAGGGAAAGGAGGTGGAGGACGATAATCTGCAATGCGTCCTTCCCACTGCATTCAGATCTGAGGAGGCTTAGGTTCTTCATCCTTCTCCTTTGTCCCTTCTGCTGTCGTGACAGGTTCATCGGCAGCAGGTTGTTTGTTGTCTATCGGGGCAACGTTCTCGGCAGTGGATTCTAGGGCTGGTTCCTTAACTGGTTCAGCTTCCTTCTCTGGCCCTGGTAATTTCTTCCCACTCCTAGTAGTGATGGCTTTACACTGCTCATGTGTGGGTTGTCTAGCATTTTCAGTATCGCTAGGGAATCCTCCATTCTGCCTCGGTTTAATATACTTGGAAACCTGACCCATCTGTGTCTCCAGTGATTTCAGAGTAGCTTCATGGTTAGTCATCCGCATCTCTGTTTTATCCATGAATGACTCAGTCTTCTTGACGAAGTGATTCATGTTCTCAATGTAAGTTTCTGTTTGAGACATAAATGTAGCCAAGGTCTGCTCCAGTATACTAGTCGTGGCTGTTGGTGGCTGTTGCGGTTACTGCCGAGTCAATAATCTAGGTCCCCCCTGATTTTGAGTGTTATGTGCTTGAGGATTCAGGGCATTGTTAGGGTTGCTCCAAGAGAATTTGGGATCCTTTCTCCAGTTGGGATTGTAGTTGTTGGAATTGTAGTTCTGCTTGTTGTAGTTCCCAACATACATCCCTTCCTCTAACTGTAGCAGACAATTTTCCGAACTGTGATTGCCATCGCAAGTTTCACAAACCTCTTCAGCAGAGTAGACAGGTTTTGAATCTTTTTTCAATAGCTTTTCTACTGCCTTTGTGAGTTATACAACCCGTGTTTTTAGGGAGTCGTCGGCCTCATAATCTTTCATAGCTAGTACTCGTCTACCCCCTCTTCTTGCTGTAGGAAACTGTTCCTCGTTCTTTGCCAGGTTTTTCAATACTACCATTGCTTCATCTGGATCTTTATCCAACAACAATCCATTTGCTGCTGAATCAATTTTCATACGAGTCTGTAAGTTGGCAGCATTATAAAACTTAATTACATGGTTCCAAATGGGGAATCCATGCATCGGGCAGTTCCTCAGTAGAGTGGTAAATCTATCCCATGCCTCGTGCATTGGCTTGTCATCTTCCTATTAAAAAGTAGCAATTTCGTTATGTAATCGCTCAGATAAATGTGAAGGATTAAAACGAGACAAAAATTCATGAGTTAAATCTGCCCAAGTTCGTATTGAACCCGGCGTTATTTTATTCCACCAAGTTTTCGCCTTGTCCCTCAATAAATGAGGAAATAACCGAAGCCTCAGTATCTCCGGATTTACTCCTGGTAGTCTAAACGAACCACAGATTTCCTGGAACGTTTTCAGATGTTCCCTAGCATCGTCTGTAGCAGCACCACTAAATTGGCCAGCGTTATTAATCATGCTGAACATTACAGGTTTCAGCTCAAAATTTTCAGCTTCCACGTCTGGCAAGGTGGTCTCTAGTTCCACATGATCATTGATCATGTAGTCTCGGCATGACCGGCGTGCGGCAGCAGTAGGAGGATCGACAGGTTGTCTGTTTCCTCCATCTCCGACAGGATCATCAGGACCTCGGAGATTCTCTTGGTCGTTCCTCCTGTCTTCGCGTCTTTTGTTCACCATTGCTTCTAATTGTTCCTCCAAGTATTCGTTTCTTTCTACAAAGAGGCGGACTCGTTTCCTGAGATAGCACGTTCGTTCGATTTCAGGATCTAACTGGTGCTCAGGTTCTTTCCCTTGTTGAGATCTGCGCATAAGCAAACAAAAGACATTGTGAAAAGCACAGGGTGAACAATCCAAGTAAAAACAAAAAAATAAAAGTGCAGTAAAAGGTAGGGTAAAGTTATGTTGCCAGTCCCCGGCAACGGCGCCAAAAACTTGTTGCATGTAAAAGTGTCTATCGCAATGTAGTGCAAGTGTACACGACGCAAGTAGTAAAGTGATACGTAAGTATCGAATATCGTCTCCATAGGGATTGGGCTAATAGCTTTAACCTTAGATTGCTGCACAAGAGAGAAAAGAAATAGTTTAATTGTTGTCACGAGATAATAAAGAAAACTGAAAATAAAAGAGTAAAGAAATCAGGATAGAGAGAATGGGCCGGTATTGATTTGCTCAGTAGTGTAGGTGTTGCACAGTCTAAGACTCCTCTGTTTTGTCGTAGTGCCTGTCGCGGCAGCACCTGCTGCGGCAGCGGTCTGTTGTTGTCGCGGCAGCGAACACACAACTCAACACTTCAAGCTTGGCAAGAATCACTGTTATGCCTTGGCCTATCCCTTGGTCCAAGTCTGTCGATGATCACGTCTTGATGATACCTCTCGGCGTGAATCGAAGGAAGAACACCGATGTTGTTGAATTCTTCCTTAGCCACTTAACCTCGTCCTATCCCTAGGTCCGAGATAGTTCAACCATAAACTGGAGAACTCGTACTTATTCCTTTCGTATACTTAACTCTCCCGATATTAAGTAAATGTATAATCTCACAATGCTCTCCCGATACTCTTGCAAGATGATGAAAACTAGAATAAGCAAACTTGAAGTCTATTTTATTGAACAGAAAAAATCCTAAAACAATGCAATCCTTGCAACTACTTTACAGAATCAACCCTTAGCCCTAGGGGAAGTTTAGAACATGATATGATGGGGAAAACGACTAGGGTTTAGGGGAGGATGGCCAGAGAATAAGATATCCTCCCCTAGGTCGAATTACATGCCTTTATATAGGCATTGGGTTCAATTTTTCTAATATGGCAAGAATATAAGTTTAAATTAAAGTACAATTCTAGTAAAGACTAAATCTTCAGAATATATGTCTTTAATTCGTTCTTCCTTCTTGCTTGGAGTTTCTTCGTTGAACTTTGGGCTTGGCCTTCATTCTGATCTAGGGCTCAGAAAAAATATAAGAGTGCTTCACGACAGACCGGCTTAATTTCCTCTTTCTGTCGAGCTCCACTTCACTTCTTCCCTTCACCATTGCTGTCGACATTGGCTGCCACGGCAGCGGCTATGCCAGCATCTTTCTTCTCAGCTGCAGTCCAGTGTTCCAGCTCTGCTTCTCCACTGCACTTCATCTGCTACAGCAGCTGCCTGCAAAAGCAACCAATTTCAGTAGAAACTGTGCCATTTAATATAATTGTGATGTATGAATGAAATCTATCCTAAATGCAATAAATTATGCTTGAATGCAGCAGAAATATGGGTTAAATAGGGGGTAAAATATAGAACTTTTACATACTCAACAACATTCAACTTTACTTGTTGATCATTTACCCTTATTGTAAGTTCACCTTTTTCAACATCGATCAACGTTCTACCTGTAGCTAGGAACGGTCGCCCTAGGATTATCGATGCCCTTTCATCTGTGTCATAGTCTAGAACCAGGAAGTCGGCTGGGAAGATGAATTTGTCCACTTTTACCAAGATGTCTTCAATCTTTCCTTCCGATTGTACATACGTTTTGTCAACTAGCTGCAGCATTACTGTCGTTGGGCGGGCGTCTCCGATCCTTAGTTTCTAGAAAACAAAATTGGGCATTAAGTTGATGCTTACCCCTAGGTCACAGAGGGCTTTCACGGAGTGGTTACTGCCTATTTTACAGGGAATTATGAAGCTGCCTGGATCTTTCTGTTTAGGCGGCGCCTTATTGTGCAGCATAGCCATGCATCCCTCTATTACTGCCACTGTCTCAAATTCCCTGATTCTTGTTCTTTTGGATACCATATCCTTTAGGAACTTAGCATAGCTGGGCATCTATTCTATCAATTCCACCAATGGAAGATTGATTTTTACTTGCTTCAAAACATCCAGGAATTTTCTGAACTGCATGTCTTGTTTCTGTTTTTTCAATCTTTGTCGGAATGGTGGTCAATCACCGTTGATCTACCCCACCGTCGCCTCGTAACTGCCACCGTCACTGTGGTCGAGTTGCTCGTCGAGCCTCGACCCAAACCCCTCAACCCATTCGCGCAATTGTCGTCCCAATAACCAACAATTGAAGGTTTTAGGTTCGTCTAACCTAGGATTTTCGCGCCTCCGTTCCTCGTTGTTTCTGGCCACCATAGGCACCGGTTAGTGAAGTGGCTACCACCATCGTCATTTCTAGATTGCGGCGAACAAAACCCTGCTGGGGATCGTTCGACCGTTGCCGTTTGAGGCCTCGGCAGAGCTTCGTCGTTCTTAAGCCTTCTAACTCCGAATTGGTAAGTTCGGTAAGCTATCAGACTTGGTTCTAGGTTGATTAATAATATAGATGAAATTTCGAGGTGGTTTTTGCATTTTGGGATATTTTTCGTTCGTCTAGGGCCGTGCATGGGAGTCACGTACCGTCACCGGCGACCTTTCGGTCACCTGGATGGTGACCCATGAACCGAACCGACTGGACTAATTTTGGACCCGGTCTGGCCATTGAACTGAGCTACTCGAACCTGATTGAATCAATCCTAAACCGACCTAAGTCTAATGGTAAACCAAGCCCAAAACGTGAGTTGATCCAAACCCGACCCGAGATGACCGTACCAGATCCAAACTAGGTCAACCCGTTAACCGAGTTGAGTCATTAAGTCAACTCACCTGAGTCAACCCAATGAGTCAACCCAATGAGTCAACTCACTCGAGTCAACCATGTTAACCAGTTATGTTAGCATGACGTCAGCTTTGACTTTGACCAAAAAGTCAACTTTTCCCGAAAAGACCTATTCTATGTTTTTCGACTCCCCGAGTCTGATTTTGAAGCCAGTTTCATAAAATTCTAACCCGAAAGCCTCCGAATCAGACCTTGAACTCGAGTTTGCTTACGTATTTTATTAATCAATTCTGAGCAATGTGAATAAGGACTGAAATTGGAATTTGTGCTATTAAAGGTATTCACAGTTCCTTGTATTCGAGATGTTAAGGACGTCGCATTCGAGTTTGAGAGTGATTGAATGGAGTATCATGGTTGACCGATATTGAAAAAATTAAAGGTAATAAATTACTACCTCTTGTATGCTTTATGAATATGTTGGTATTCGGTTAATGCATGCATAAATATGATGAGGAGTGTTGTTAACTATGCTTAAGCCAAACTGGATATGAAATTGAGTATGATAACCTATATAAGATTGAAATGCTCGAACAAGAAAGTTACTAAATGTAAGGATCTGGAGTTCAATAAATAATTAATAAGGCATCTAATCTCTAAACCCCGATTATTAGTGTCAAATGATTAAATGTTAAAAAAATTTTGATATGAAATTACGAAAATGCCCTTAAGGATGAGAATGACTAAAATACCCTTGGAATTGGAAGCGGTCTAGAAATCTACACTAGATATGGTAAAACAACTTGATTCATCTGAAAACCTCGAACTACTTGGAAAGTTATGGTAACAAGATTTAGACATTCAAGATTGTAAGGTGTTAGGTTTCCTTGAATTTGGAATAAATCTTCGAATATAAATTTACGAGAAACTATCCATACCTATGAATTAATCAAGTGGCTCAAAATATTGAATTGACTGAAATGAGTAAAAGTATTGGAAATATTGTTATGGTTAAATTAATCGGAATGATCGTATTGACCAAAAAGGCTGAAGTATCCTCAGACACCGAGGTTTGTAAATTAACTAGAATGATGGATAAACCTTTGAGTTCTAAAATGAATTAAGTGGTTGGAGGTACCGAAATTACTTGAATGGTTGAAACACCCACATGTACTTAAATGATTGAAATACTATAAATGGTTTAATTGACAAGAATGATGCATATCCCGAGCTTCAAAATGATTGAAATACCCCCTTGACTGGAATAAGTAAATTGCCTTTGATAAAATTCTGGAAATGCTAATAAAGTTGAAAATGACTAAAATACCCCTAAGGGTTGAAGCATGACTCATGTACGTCAATCACTCTTGATATTAATATAAGGTTAGATGTTTTTCCGCACATAATATAAGTTTGACTACTCCGTGGCAAGTCTTGTAGTGATATATGAAAGCAACCGTTCAGATTATACAATATAGCCGGATACAGTAGAAGGTTTGGCTAGGACTGCAAGGTTGGGATATGTTAGTTCGAATGGTTTGGAAGCTCGATAAACTGCTAGAAATCTTAAATATTGTAAATCGCCATTTTATCATTATTGGGCTAAATTACAAAATCACCCATGATAGCTAAATGACCAAAATGCCCTTATTGGCCAAAGTAATCAAAATAGCCCTAAATGTATCTGGTATCGTGGAAGATCTTGACATAGAAATCTCTGAATGCCTGGTTGTAAACCTTATGAGCAAGTAGAATTCCCGAGTCACTATTTATGCCTTGTTGGTATAAATTACCAAAATGCCTATGTATGATAAAATGACCATTATATTCTTGTAGGCTTAAATGACTAAATCACTCATGATATATCTAAACTCTCAAAGATCTTGATGTATCAGCTCCTGAATATCTGGTTTGAACCGTTAGTACGAACCCCTTTTAATAGGGACCTCGTTTCTAAAATTCGTTCAAATTGTCAAAAGTTCTACGTGTTCCCTTCCTTAAATGCCAAGTATCTCCAAGAAATAATCTGTTCCACCTAGTGTGTTTCATGTGTGCTACACGACTATTTTTTCATAATGATTTACATGTTATAATATTGATCACGTGCACATGACTGACATGCTTGATTTAACAAGAACATGACATGTTTTATAAATTAAACATGACCGTACGATATTTTTGATATATGCGCATGTACCTGATATGAAAAACATGCTATATGGATAATGTATTACTGAAATTACTGTTATTGATTAATGAACTATTGATGATCTGATTCACTAAGGTATTAGGGATATGGTATGAAGTGTCTTAAGGTTCCGCCTTGATCAGGCTGGAAATTCCGCTCGTATTAGGTTCCTAGCTTAGGCTAGTGTAATTCTGCCCGTACTAGGTTTCTAGCTTCGGCTAGGGTAATTTCGCCCGTACTAGGTTCCTACCTTCGGCTAAGGTAATTCCGCCCTTAACCTAAGGTAACCCCTTAGGCCAGTATCTATGCCCACTAGGCCTAGGTTAACACCCGTATAAGGTTCATATGCTTCGGCTAGGGTAATTCTTCCCGTGACCAAAGGTAACCCCTTAGGTCGGTACCTACGCCCACTAGGCCTAGGTTAACGCCCGTATAAGATTCATACGCTTTGGCTAGGGTAATTTTTCCCGTGACCTAAGGTAACCCCTTCGGTCGGTACCTACGCCCACTAGGCCTATGTTAACACCTGTATAAGGTTCCTACGCTTCAGTTAGGGTAGTTCCACCCGTGGTCTAAGGTAATCCCTTAGAATGATACCCATGCCCAATGGGCCTGGGTTAATGCCCCTATATAGTTGCAATTCAGGGAATTGTATACTGGAGTATGGTTAGGGGGTGAATAAAGAATTAAAATGAACTTTACTACTACTACTTGGAACAAATGTATTTGAAATAAAAAGGTTACTGCATTGCTATATTTCCTGCATTAATGTTGCACTATTAGAACACACTAGACACTAAATTCTTTGATTCCACCTTCGTAATTTATTACCTTATATAATTCTCGTTTGTTACTCGATGATTGAATAAAGAAAAAGTACCGTTATTCTCAAGTATAATGCTACCCCGAAATAGCAGAACAAAAATGAATATTGTTACTGCATGGAACATCATGAAAATGTTATGCCTGCCATGTATTTGCATGAGCTTATAGCATATTTTGGTAGTTCTGTATTACTAAGCTTTTTCAAGCTCACGTTGTTTTTAGCATCACAGATTAAAAGAATATATCATGGTATAATGTCTGACATCAATGTTCAGAGTTCTCTAGGTGTTGCTTTTGGAGTACGGTACTGTACAGTTTGTGGGCATGTATGTCATGTATTGTTTTATGATAGTTCTTGTAAAACACTTTCTGAAATTTCTGTTATATGTTTAAATGATTTCCTAAAATGGTATTTTAAACAGAAGTTGATTTTACAGTTTAGTAATTGTTTTGAGGAAAAATGTTTTTATGTGTAGTTTTACTGTGAGTCACTCTTGTGACCATAATGTGACTTCCTAAGATCCGTGGTAGCGCATAGGCGGGTCTAGGGGTTATATTTAGTGGTATCAGAACTTAGAGTTGTGTCATTCTGGGTAGATCGGGCGATCGTCTATCATAGGGTGTCTGGTCTGTGCATGCCTTTAGCATAACAGTACTCCTTCGAGCAAAAACTCTTATGTCGAATCCCTTTTTTGAAATAAGTGAATCTATGTATTCTGCCTTCCATAGCTCGATCTGTACTGGTAAGAAATGTCTATAACGCTCATATGTGATTTGGGTTAAATTGATTGATTTGAATCTCGATAAAGAACTAAGAGGGTTCATGCATGTGAAATTGAAGATCTGAATCAGATTGAGAATAAATGTTTGATTATGTGTGATGACCTTTACAAGATTTCATGTAAAACTATTCGATGAATGATCATGTTTGAAAATATTTTGATGAAAATTTGATAAAAATATTAAGAATTTAAAAGAAACGTGTTCATGAACACGGCGCATGTGTAAGTTCTGTAGTGACTCTATTATACATGGAGGAAACAATTGCTTGAATATTACGCTGAAGGTAAGTGACATATGTTTAAAACCTTGATTATGTTTGATTGGCTTGAAGAATGACATTTTGGAAAAAAGAAGCACGGTGTACCTTCATATGTATCCTACTGATTAAAATATGATGTTTATATCGTGATTCTGGAAGTCCCTATTGAAGGCATGAGGTATTCGTTTGATCTAAAGTTACAATTTATCCGTAAATTGACCGGTCAGCCAAGTAGAGTAATACAGATTCTAGAAGATATACTTCATGGTCGTATAACTGACTTATGTGGTAGTTGGGAAGGATTCTTATCCCTACTTAATACCAATTATAATAAAAGTTATGACACAAGTGTTTGTTTAGTACTGTATGAAGTTTGATATGGGTTCAAATATTGTATTCTAGTTAGCTGGTCTGAGATGTATGATGGGATGACTTGGGGTACAAAGAAAGTTCGAGTGACTAAGGACACTACTAGATTGATATGTGAATCGCGTGAGGCCCCCGAGAAATAAGGATACTCTGATGGATAAGTTCTGTTACAAGATGGGATGAAAGAGTCGTTTCTACACTTCTCCGACTCAGGTAAATTTCGAGGCCGAAATTTCTTTTTAAAAGGGAAAGTTGTAACAACCCAAATTTTATTAAAAAAAGAAGAGAAAAAAGGGAAAAAGCAACCAAGTGGTTTTGAACTCGTGACCCTTGACTGCATGGACTTATGTCTCAACCAATTGAGCTAGGTGAGCTCTTGGTTATTTGTTGCACCAGGATAAATTTAAATTGATGCTTAAGGATATCTAGAAATAATAAAATAATCAAAATATCCCAACCACCCCATTAATGACTTTTAATTAGGGCTATCTACCCCAATGAAGGGTACCATACCCTTCATTTTCCCCAAGCCTCCAACATCGATCACCGTCGATCTCCCCCATCGTCATCTCATAACTGCCACTGTCACCATGGTCGAGTTCTCCGTTGAGCCCTGACCAAAACCCCTCAACCCATTCGCGCAATCGACGTCCCAATCGTCGGCAATTGAAGGTTTTAGGTTCCTCTATCCTATGGTTTTCGCGCCTCTATTTCTCGTTGTTTTCGGCCACCATAGGCATCGGTTTCTGAAGTGGTTGCCGCCATGGTCATCTTTAGGTTGCGGTGTACAAAACCCTGTGGAGGATCATTTGAACGTTGCCGTTTGAGGCCTCGTCGGATCTTATCGCTCTTAAGCCTTCTTACTAAGAATTGGTAAGTTCGGTAAGCTATCCGACTTGATTCTGGGTTGATTAAGGATATATATGAAATTTCGAGGTGGTTTTTGCATTTTATGGATGATTTTCAGTCGCCTAGGGCCGCGCGTGAGCATCACGAGTTGACCCAAACCCAACCCGAGTTTACAGTTAACCCAAACCCGACCTAAACCTTCACCGTCATCATCAGAAACGCCACCATTGTCCTATTCGTCTTTCTCTGAATCTACACTTCTCCCTCAAATTTCGAACGTGCTCGACCATTGTCCTGTTTGTCTTTCTCAGATATCACTTTAGCAACTATTTTAAGGAATGTTACGTGAACTTCTTCAACATGGAACTCATTCCTAAAGGTAGGTTGGCATTCACCGCCGAGCATCACCCTCACTTTGATGCCGATACACTGGTTGTAATCGCAACCCACAAATGGGAGAATTTTTTCACCAACCGGGGCTGATAAACGACTCATGGGTCATGGAATTCTATACCCACATCAGACACCCTAAAGACAAAAAAAACATTTATCAGCCAGCTGATTTATCAAGCCATCATTGCATGACCATTTCCGAAGGGTGAGCATAGCCTTTTAAATTTTCCAAATCTAATAATTGCCTTTTGTAACAAGGAAAAGGTGCACAAGCTGGACAATGACGTGAATGTAGAAAGGTAAGAAATTATTACATACTTTATTGATAAACACTCTAGGAATATATATACACTGCCAATCCTTGTAATCTAGGCAACTAAATATTCTATAATAAACACAGAATATTCAGTCCTAAAAACATTCCTAAAAGATAACATACTAATATGAAACTATCTATAATTAAAAGTTACAAACTTTAATACATAATATATTCCTATTCTACACGTATTAACCTACACTCCCCCTCAAACTGGTGTGTATATGTTGTATACACCCAGTTTGGATGAAAGTTCATCAAAAGTCACTCTTGGAAGTGCCTTTGTGAAGATGTCAACAAGCTGATTCCTGGTAGGAATATAGTGAAACTTTACAACCCCATTATTAACCTTCTCATAGATAAAATGTCTATCTATTTCAGTATCCTTTTTCATGTCATGTTGTACTGGACTTAGTAATACACATTGCTGATTGGCTGTCATTGTAAACCTCAAATTTTGGTTTTCCATCCAAATCTAGTTCAATGATAAGCTTTTTAATCCACAACCCTTTACATATTCCAAGGGCCATTGCTCTAAACTCTATTTTTGTGCTGCTTCTAGACACCATAACCTATTTTTTACTTCTCCAAGTGACCAAGTTTCCCTATACAAATGTACAATAGCCACTAACAGATCTTCTATCTGATAGTTCACTTGCCCATCTTGAGTCCATGTAGATCCTTCCTATTTTGCCCTGGTTTTTTCTAAAACCGGCCTCGATCCTGGAGTAAATTTCAAGTACCTTAGGATTCTGTTGACTGCATCTGTGTTCTCTTCTCGGGGATCACTCATGTGTTGGATAACTATACTCACTGAGTAGCCAATGTCAGTCCTAGTAAGTGAGAGGTATATCAGTTTTCTGACCAGTCGTTGGTAGGATTCTTTATTCACAGAATTCCCCAGTTCATCTTTACTAAACTTCAAACATGGATCCATTTTCTGTAAGTATATCTAGGATGTATTTCCTTTGGTTGATTACTAAACCTTCATTTGATCTTGTCACTTCCATTCTAAATAAGTACCTAAGGCTCCCCAAGTCCTTAGTTTTGAACACCTTGGCTAGGACAACCTTCATCCTTTCTATTTCTTCTACATTATCCCCAGCAATAATCATATCATCAACATAAACAATTAGGAGAGTCATCTTACCATTAGATGCTTGAAACCATTCTGAACCATAGCTCTAGCAAATCTGTCAAACCATGCCCTATGGGATTGCTTCAATCCATACAATGATTTATTTAATTTGCACATTGCCCTTTTTTGTTGTGTTTCATTCTAAACCTGGTGGTACTTCCATGTACACTTCCTCCTCAAGGCTTCCATTTAGAAATACATTTTTTATGTCCAATTGATGCAACTTCCAGTCCTTGTTGACAAGCACTGAAAGTAACACTCTGATGGTATTTAGCTTAGCCGCTGGAGCAAAGGTTTCTTGATAGTCCACTCCATATGACTGAGTAAACCCTTTAGCTACTAGCCTCATTTTGTATCTTTCAACACTCCCATCTGAGTGGTATTTAACTATGAAGACTTATTTGCACCCAACAACTCTTTTTCCTTCTGGCAGATTAGTCAAACTCCAGGTGTTGTTCTTTTGCAGTGCTTTGATTTCCTCTTCAATAGCCTTCTTCCACTCAGGACTTTCAAAGGCTTCTTCCACTATCTTGGGAATCTTCACACTGTCAATGCTGATTGTAAAAGCCTTAAAACCAGACAATAATTTTCTATAGGCAACAAATATGTTAATAGGATGAGAAGTACATTTCCTTACCCCTTTCTAATAGCAATAGGAAAACCATCTAAATTAACAGTAGTAGAGTCTTGTGGGATAATATTACCTTATGTCTCTTCAGCAATAGGACTCAAGACTAGTTCTTGGTAAATGTTAGGCTGAGTAACTGCTTAAGGTAAAGTTCTTTTCTTCCTTGTATAAACATTGCGTTGTTTATCTGCAAGTTGTGGAGGTATATAATTTGGAGATGTATGTGATATGGATTTAAGAGCTGGAGGAGGTGTTGTATAAGGGCTGGAGGTTTTGGGCTGAGGAGAAGGTATGTCTGAACAATTATTAGACGCATCAATGATTGTTGCATTCGAAGTGGGCTGCAATGGAACAAGTTGTGGAGAAACAATGGTTTCATCAACAATAAGCAAAGTAATGATGGGGTGTAAATCATAGGACGAAAATTCCTTGTATCTATCCCCCTGAATTTCAGTCCCTGCAAAATAAGGTTGATGTTAAAAAAAGTAACATCAAAAGAAACATAGGTCTTTTTCATAGTTGGGCAGTAACATTTGTAACCCTTGTGACTCGAGGAGTACCCTATAAACACACATCGCAATGACCTAGGTTCAAGTTTACTTCTATTGTTGTTGTGCTCATGAACAAAAGTTGTATAGCCAAAAACTCGAAGAGGAAGAACCAATAACAAGGGTTTAAACTGCGGAAAATGGTGCAAGAGAGTTTCAATAGGAACCTTAAATCCTAGAGTCTTTCTAGGCATCATATTGATGAGATATGTTGCAGTAAGAAGAGCCCCCCCCCCAAAAAAAAAAGATAGGTAGGTGCATGAGTAGAAAACAAAAGGGACCGAGTAACCTCCAATAGAAGTGTTGACACAACAACAATAGAAGAGCCACTTCATTTTGTTGAGGAGTGTTGACACGAGAGGTGAGATGAAAAATTCCTTTTTCTTTGAAAAAAATACCCTAAAGACTTACTAAGATTTTAAAAAATCCCATTTGGTATAAGTTTTTAAGAACAATGTCAACTTTAGATTTTTCTCGCATCAAGAATATTCAACTGGTCCTAGAATAATCATCAAGAAAAGACACAAACCATTTAGACCCAGAGAGACTTTTTACCTTAGAATGGCCCCAAATGTCACTGTGGATAATAGAAAATGGTGAAGTAGGTTTAAACATGGAAGAAATATATGGCTTTCGTGTATGTTTTGCCGTTTGACACGTGTCATAGTTAAAAGAAGAGGGACTTTTATTAAGAAAAAGCTTGGGAGACAACTTTGCAAGGTAAGAAAAATTTGGATGTCACAATCAAAAATTCCATAGCATTATATCATTAGAAATTAAGCTAGAAGTCGTAAGGCAACTAGAGAAAGTATGATGCGGAGAGAGAAGTCCATCAAGGATATACAAGCCATTACTTAGTCTAGCACAGCCAATCACTTGTCTCGATCCCTGTGCCTGAAAAACACAACCAACAAGCCAAAAATTAACATCACATTGAACATCCTTTACTAATTTACTGACAGACAACAGATTGCATGCAAGTGTCGGAACACATAGGAAATCAGATAGCACTATTTTGTTACTTAATTGAATAGAACAACTTCCTTTCACTGTGGAGAGAGAACCGTCTGCTATCTTTATTGAGGAAGGAGAACTGTGACTCCTATACGACTATAAAAGGCTAGGGTTTCCAGTCATATGATCAGAAGTACCAGAATCCACTATCCAAATTAAGGAACTAACCGATGCCAAGCATGAAATACTACCTTCAGTAGTTGTTAAGGCATTAAGGGCTAATTTAGATGAGAGGTGACTGAAAATTTGTTGGAGTTCCTCAATCTGTTGTTTACTAAAGCTGCTGCAAGAACTTTCAGGAGAGGCAAGATGAGCTTCTTTCTGAAATTCAGACATAGAAGGCCTCCAATCTGTTGGTTTTCTATGCAGTTTCCAATAGTGGTGCATTACATGCCCAACCTTTTGGCAGTGTTCACACCAAGGCCCACCCTCTATTGTTTGCACCCATAGGTAGCGTGTGTAAGAAGAGCAAAAGCATTGATTTGCTGAACTGTTGGCACCATCAGGATACGCCTGCTTTCTTCCCTTCGAATCTCTAAAAATGCTTCTCGAATAAGGGGAAGGGGTTTAGTGGCTAAAATCCTGCTTTGAGCAGCATCAAAATCTCTATTAGTCCCGAAAGAAATTGAAAATTCTGCTTTGATTTTTGAGCTTATTGTAAAAGCTAATGTCATCAAAACACTTCCACTCATTTTCCTCAAACATGTCAATCTGTTTCCAGCACTTAGTGAGAACACCAAAATACTGGCCACAATCATATCACCTTGTCTGAGATCTTTGATCTGGTTTTCAACTCCAAAGAGTTCAGATGTGTCGTCAACACTGAAGTATGTATCCTTGGCTGCACTCTAAAGTTCTAACGTAGTCTTATAGAGCATGAAATTTTCTCCAATCTCAGGAATCATGGATTTGATTAACCATGACATGATCATGGTGTTTTCACTCAACCAGTTAGAGTGGGCTAGATCAAACTCATCTAGAATCGACACGGAATCTAAAAGATAGGAAGCCTTCCTTCTTCATGTAATATATAGCCGCACTGGTTAAGACCAAGGGAGGTAATTATTGCCATTGAGTTTATAGGATGTAATTGGAGAAAAAGATGTGTCTGATAACTAAAAATCAGATGAACGATGGCTGATTTAGAAACTGACTTCTAAAGTAGTTTTAGCCATAGTAGCTAAGGAGGGGTATAGAATCAATCGATAGGAAAGGGAAAAAGAAAAAAGTTAAAGAATGGGTAGAGAGGATCGACTTAATCTAATACCATGTAGAAAGGTAAGAAATTCTTACATACTTTATTGATAAACACTCTAAGAATATATATACACTACCAATCCTTATAATCTAAGCAACTAAATATTTTATAATAAACACAGAATATTCATTCCTAAAAACATTCCTAAAAGACAACCTACTAATATGTAACTATCTATAATTAAAAGATACAATCTTTAATACATAACATATTCTTATTCTACATGTATTAACCTACAATGATCTTAGAGGCACGAATAAGACTGATGCTAGCCCAAGTTTTAGCAATCAAGGGACTTGCACTCTAGGCCAATATACCAGAAGCTCATGCACCTAGGGTATTCTATGCCAGAAATGATGGTTGGGTATCTCTGGCCTTATTTCCTATATATTCAAGTAGGGATATGGCCTTGAGAGCCCTCTTCAATGAGCTACTTCCAGCATCGACATTGGCTTTTCCACCGTTCCCCTTAGGGAAATTTTAGGTCGTCTCTCTAATGCCTTAGCATAAATTGATGAGAATAATGAATTGAATGCTCAATGTTAGCATAAAGACTTAAAAACTAAACTTCCATAAAAATCGAGAAAAATAATGAAAAAGAAATAAAATATAAGTAAACTCGATGCCAAAGGCATAGCTGTTGAGGGACACTCTAATATGCTTTGCTAGCTTAGTACACTAGGTGAGTTATGTTTGCTCCATTTAACTTTCCTTGGTAAGAATGGTAGTATTAGCATGAGAGTGAATGAAAGTTTTCATGGGATGATTTTGCCCATAGGGCTCGGAGATATGGTGTTTGCTCCACTTTATTTTCAAGCCTAAAGAGTAGGTCTGATAAGCTGAAGTCCCCTAGATACAATTTAATGAACTAAACAATTAAGGGAGTAAAAAATGTGCTAAAAAAATGCTAGGCAAGAATAGAGAGCATAATTTAAAATTCTCTAAGGTCATTAAGTATTGGTTTGATGCACCACAACACACACTTCACTTAAAGTGGAATTGATCATAGGAACGAATCTATTGAGCTTTGAGATACTGCAATTTTATATTTGATTTTTTTGAGGATTGAATTAATGCTATAACATGTTTTGGAACCTTTAAAACCATAGCTTAGTTGGAACCTTTGAAACCATCATTTAGAAAGAACCTTTGAACCATTATTTTGTTCTTAGGTTTAGTTTTTAGTTTTCGCATGTCATTGTTTGAGGATAAGAAACAGTTCAAGTATGGGGATTTTTTATGACTGCATAGAGAACCTATATTTTAGAAATGCATGGTGGTTGTTGCCTTGGGAGATGTGATATTTGCATATAGAAATGCTTTGTTAAATGCATATGGAATCAGTAAGTAAATATGTTCAAAAGTGTATTTTGGATATGTGACAAAAGGAAGTAATGTATCGGATATAAACGACATGTCGTAGGGTTTAAAATGCAATATAATATGTATAGTCGATCGCACCACGGTCTTGAGGGAAGCGGTTTAACTAGGCAACCCAAGTTGATGGTGGTATCTTGCGGTTTAACTAGGCAAGGTATGGGTTGGTAGAGGTATGTCTACCGAGAAATCCGTGTATCCGATGTTAATTTAATGAAACAATGGTTTATCTAATGGTCACTTACTTGCCAATATATGTGTAACAAGTGGATTATATTTGCATATGGTTGTTATGCATACCATGTTTTAAAACGAGATTTTCAAGGTGTTTGCTTTATACTGATGTTTTAATGTATGGACGAATATGTAGAGTGGCACCACTAAGCATAAGTTTCCTTACACTCTCATTCTTCTTTGTAGAAAATTGATGATTGTGGGAGTATTGGAGCGAGGAGATCCAAAGACGTCATTTGACTTTTAGTATGGTTTTACTTTAAAGAATTTGATAAAAAGGCAATTTGTTTTCAAAATTTGGGGATTTGTATTTTGTTTTTATTCGCTTATTAGGATTGTAACATGTTGGATATGTGGCTGCTGTTAAGTTTTTTGCTATGGTTTGAGGATTATATGCTTTGCTTGTATTTTGAGTATGCTGGTTGATTTGTCTAGGAAGCATGTCTATATATTGCACTTTTGTGTTCGAAAATGCATATTTGATGGCTTGATATGCTATGTATACTAGTTCTTATATGTTGAGTATGTTTAGCATGCATGTTAGGTTGTTTGGGACTGATTTGTATTCGTTTGATGGTAAAAACCAGATAAAAGCGCATTACATATCTTTAGGTACTAATACATGGTGTGGCGTATCACTACGAGTAGCGTGACAATTATTGGACGCTGAAGTTGAGATTCTTCCTTTTTAGTCCCTATTTCGTATGTATGCAAATTTAATGTACTCGATTGTTCCGTTTTTGCTGAAATTGAACTGGTGAACATGTAATCTGATTAATTAAGGATTGGTAACCTTACATCCACGTAAGTCCTTGCAATTTTCCAAATTTGAAATCAAATCCCTAAATTGAAAATTCATATATTTAGATGTTGAATCGATGTACCTTTCTGTTAAAAACATATCCGCTGCCTATGTCTACACCCGAGGTTCTAATTATGCATTTATACGAGATAAAAAGGAAAAATGGACCTAATTTGAGATATTCAGTTCAAGTTTATTTCGACAAACCTAATGTAGCTCACTTGGTTCGGTTTAACGTCTAGGTCGGGTCAAGGGTGTTATATTTGTTAGTATCAGAGCTAGTTTATGAAAAGTTGGGATGTGTTGATGAATGTTTCGGTTATTGTTGAGTTGTTTTGCGATGTTATTTGTGTTAAGCATGGCTTTTGACTGTTGTGATGTCGTTTTGCTTAAATGTGGGTTGAGTAGGGACACGTGGCCTATTACCATTGTTTTCAAATGAATTTTTGCATGTTGTCTTGGATCCTTCGCCGAATCCAAACCTAACTCAAAAAATTCTTTTGTGTCTTAATTGTTAGTGATTATGGGCCCGCGACGAGAGACTTGAGCTAACATGAGTAATGTTCAGAATAATCGGAATCCTGAAGATGGCGTGATTCCTCATAACAAGTTGCCACCTCCCCCGCCTATTCCACCGGCTGGAGCGGGTAAAAGAAACGTACCCCAAATCTCGTAAGGACCTATTTTGGGGGACATGACGCCTTTAATTCAAGCAATGATTGGATCTTTCCAAGTAGCCTTTGATGGAGTGCAAGCTCAGGCACCAGCTTCTGCGATTGTGGGTAATCCTGGATTGTTGTTAGAGCATCTACGCAACTTGAGAGGAGTTTAGTTTCGAGGGTTGAACCCTGAATCTACGAAAGAGTGGCTTGAGAGCACTGAGCGTATTCTTGCTCAAATGGAGTGTACGGGTGCACGGAAGCTCGGATGCATTGTGTCTCTGTTGCATGGTGATGCATATCATTGGTGGATAACCACTGTAGCTGGAGTACCTGATGCTATTAACCTTGTAAAAGGTTAACATTTTACGTCTTTTTACTTAGGTTATTGTAAGAAATCAAGCCCATTTCATCTTATTTCATATCATATTGGTGCATTTAGTTCATGTAGTTGCATTCGGTGTTGCTTGTTTAGTTTTCTTTGTTTATTTGCTTGAATGATGTTGCTTGGGATGGTTTGGGTTATTACGGTGATGTGCAGGGAAACGAGGAGCAGAGCAGGGCAAAGGCAGAATGCTACAACATGTTGGATAGCATTTCTAGGCACACTAGAGGAAAAGGAAATGAGGACACTGTACAGCTTCACACGTGAACCAATTAGCCAATTGTGATCCCACATGTGAAGGGAATATTCCCTTGGAATTTAGGGCACAAAACCCTCGGAGCCCCTACTATATAAAGGACAAGAGACTCACATTAAAGGGAGAGCCAAAAAAGAGGATGTTTTGGTGAGCTAAGAAAGAGAGAAAGGGAGCTCCTTTCCTTCATCTTCTTCGTATGGTGTTCTCCATTGTTGAAGCTATAAGGAGTGTTCTTGCTGGCCTTTGAGAGAAGTAGCAAGCTTGAAGCGGTTCACGGTAGTCCAAGGCAGCTTGGAGAGTTTCTTTTACTCTAGTTGCTTTTGTTGTTTCATTTTTTATTTTTATGAATGTTTATGTTTAAGTTTGAATTAATGTTTGGTTTGCTTTCTTATCATTTACATGTTTTGGCCATTGTTTGCTTGCCTTAAACTTGTAAGAGCTTCCGAGAGTTAGCCTTAGTTTAGGTGTTTGATAACTTAATATTCGAGAGAGTTAGACTTAGATCCACGTGGACAATGGGGGTTTGATGCTAAAAGGGACAACCTTAACTCATATTAGAGATAAGGATAGAGTTTCAACGACTAAAAAGAGTAGAACTTTATCGATAAGTAGCTTGCTAGGGTTCACCTTGAGAGGTGATGCCTTAGCATTATGGCTGTCGGGTTTCTTGCTAGATATAGTTTAGAAACACCTAAGTAAACTCTGTCGAGCATGTTGTGGGTAAGGTAGTTCTAGGCATTCTTTATGGTTAGACATAGAAGTCCTTAGCAAGCCCCACCTATCATTCCATACGTGCGAGAGAACCCTTGAAGCATCCTTGTTTTGGTTCAGTTTTGCTTCTGTTTAATTGCTATCGCATTTCTTACTTTGTTCCCATTTGCTATCACATTTATTCACCTACTTCCACTTGCTATTTCATTATACATTTTAGTCTTTACTTGTGTGCTTAAACTTGACTTGAAATACCTCCAATCCCTATGGAGATGATACTCACTCATCACTTTACTTCTTGTTTCAACATGTATACTTGCACTATTTGTATAACCCCCTCGACCCAGTATAGGCGAAAGACTGAACCGAACGGATCACACATGGAATATTAAAGTAAACCGAGAAGTTTACAACAATAAACGACCCTATTTTTTCATTTTATCTTTTCTAGATGCTCATTATCATCCTATATGATTAACATCGCAGCCAAATGATTTGCAACTCAAACAGACAATGTTTAGGGACTCAATGCATACAAACACATTTTAGGGACCATTTTGTAAATTTACCAAATTATAGTCACATATTTACTATTAAAGTTACCAACCTTTGATTAATCACATTACATGCCTCTCAGTCAAATCTCAGCTCAAAACAATCATCCAAGCTTATTTAATTGCATCCACAACATTCAGGGACCAAAACGTAAAGAAACAAAACTTCAGAAGATACCATTTAAACTAGCATAACTGACGATGTACCGAAACACCCCTTGCCCGTTCCAAAACATGGGATTCCAGTAAGCACCTCGAACAGACCCGTATCAAATAGGTGCTCGTGTTTCGGTACGCCAAGCCAAAATATGAAGGCATGTTTCGATACATTAGTCCGTGTTCTAAAACCCCTCCACCAATTTTGCTTACCCGTTTTGAAACACTAGCTCATGTATCGAAACTCCTGGGCTTAAAATGCCATTTTTAGTTGAATTATATCACTTTAATCAAATCAAATTCATTCCAACATGCATACAACTTATCTTACCATCAAACCTCAATCATATAGTGCAATTTCAACATCATAGCATGGCAATATGCAACAAAGGAATCTATAGGCATGCAACCTATGCAAATTAACCACTCAAGTGTCAAAATACAATCCAAGGCATGAACCAACAAGTAAAGGCCATTCACAAGTCATTAAGGGTATCTCAAACTTTCCACGTAACAGAGAGTTCCAAAACACATCTCCCAAAACATTAAGGCATGCTCCCATTGCCAATTGTTATTACTAATAGGTTAACATAAAACCATACTTGAGCTAAGTCTCACCCCTTGGAATCCTTCTTGCCTCTTAACCGCCCAAACATGCTTTCTCTCTTCATTGTTGGAAAAAGAGAGCGTAAGCACAAATGCTTAGTGAGGATTGCTAAAAAACCAACAACAACAATGCATTTTAAAATCATTTCTCATTTAGAAATCTCTATCTCATGATGCTCTTTCTATCTCATGCTTGAAATCATTTTCAAAGCAAAAACCACAACATTTAAATCACATGTACCATCTATTTCATGCATTCATCAAAATGCAAAGTCTCAAGGTAAAGCCTTACATGCTTAAATCTCATAAAGCATATCTCAAAACATGATCTCATATGCAATCTCATTTCATTAAATCATTTATAAACAAGGTACGTGTGAATCTCATATATTGGCATTTTAGCAACATTACTCGAATATACGGATAGCTTGACGAAATCGTCAACTCCTACCCGGGTGGAATCTCACATCATCGGACTCTCATGGCGGCATCTCTCATTGCCACAAAGCTTGATGGATTCATCAATACCTACCGTGGTGGAATCTCTCATCACCACACTCTCACTTTGGAATGGGATGGCACTACCCCCATTTGGGACCAAAGAGCACGTACGAATTTTGTATATTATAGTGCACTTCTCATCCTATTGGTCGACCAATTATATACTGTAACAATAATCTCATCTCATACCAATATACTCATTTTAAACATCATTACCTATTGTTTTTCAATGCATAAACATATATCATATCTCATCCCATTTCAAAAGCATAAACAATGCATAGAATTTTCTCAAATAGTTCTATCTCTTTGAAATAACAAATCTTTCTCGTGGGATCATGTAAACCATCATATCATTTCTCAAAACTTGCATAAAATAGTAAGTGTAATTCTATCTTCAAAACATGAGCATGATCATAAAACCAATGGGATAAAAACCGAGAAACTAGAGCGAAACATCTCAAACTTACTTACGGGCTTAGGTTAGTGTTTCAAACTCAACCTAAACCCCCAAACCTTGCTTTCAAGTCTTTGAAAGGCTTTTAAAACCAATTCCACTCACCGACAATGCCACGCTCGCTTTGCCGAAGCGTAATCAAGCTTTCGGAGCCTCTAAAACTTCACTGGTTGTTTCCGATACTTTGTCCCCTGTTTATACCCCACAAGAACAGATGATTAATGCATCTCAATGCATTAAAACCACCAACAATCAAAGCAACCTCGCTGCTCTACCCAAAAACACCAAATCTCCTATCTGAAACAACCGAAAACACTTTCGATTACTCTACAAACTTAACCCAGCCAAAACCTAACACTTCGATCCAATTTTAGTCATCAATTAACATACGAAAACAATCTAATTTCATCCTTATATTTCTAGCAACACCAAAACCACATTATCTCCACAAAAAACCCTAAATCTAACCATCTAACGACTAGAGATCCAATCTATTTCGAGATTATTATGATCAAACCTTTATTTCAACATCATTTAACATCCAAATCATGATTCAAATCAATCAAAATAGTAACATTACGAAAATCTTAAGAAATCACTATTTAAAGCTTGATATCACCATTTTCATCAAATAGATTACAAATCTTTATCAATAAACAAGATTGGAGAGCCAAAGACTTGAAAAGTTCATAAAGAACCTTGATTAGAGGAGTTGAAAAAAATTTACCTCTAACCCTTGCCTATTCCATCAATTGAAAAGATTAGGTGAGAAATCTTCAAGAATCCTTTGAGTTGGTTGGAAGAATCATCAAGAAAATCATTTGTAATTCAAAGTGAAGTAAGAAGATGAGAATCTCTGGAAGTTTGAGAGAAAAAAGAAGTGTTTGGCTGATGGAAAATATGAGAAAAAGAAGTTACATCAAAATAGATTTTAGATGATTAAATCCCTTTTAATAAAATCTCATTTTAGTTCCTTTTTAATAAAACACCTTTTTAAAATGGTCAATTAAAGGAAAAGGCCCATTAAATATACATTAGCTCCCTAAAGATTCTAAGCTTTGGCCGTCTTTCAAAACAATCCTTCAAAAATTGATTTGACATTTTTACAAAATAGTCACTAAACCGAAATCTCAATTTCCCAAAAGTCATTTTCCGAAATTGACTTTACCAAACCTTAATACATATTTTAGTACATTTTAGGAATTTTTCCCATAATTTTACCATATCCCGAACTACGTTTTCCTTGAACCACTCCCGAAAACTCGGATCTCAAGTCTAGGTCCTACGAACCTCGAGTCAACCTTAAAAGCTTCTAGGCCCAAAACCGGGGAGTTACAAATCTCCTCCACTTAGGAAATTTTGTCCTCAAAATTTTACCTGATGGAAATAGATAAGGAAACTAGTGTTTCATGTCATTCTTCCTTTCCCACGTGGCTTCCTCAACACCAGGATGTCGCCACAAGACCTTGAACAACTCAATGGTCTTACCACGAAGAACCTTGCTATCCAAATCTAAGATATCAAATGGTTCTTCATCATATGAAAAATTCGGATTCAACTCAATCTCCACAACAGGCATAACATGAGACGGATCCGATCTATATCTCTGAAGCATGGATACATGGAAAACATCAAGTAGCTTTTCCAACTCGGAAGGCAGCCTCAACCTATAAGCAACATGTCCAACACGCTTCAGCACCTCATACGGTCCAATAAACCTCGAACTCAACTTACCCTTCCGGCCAAATCTCATCACCTTCTTTCAAGGTGAAACCTTCAAAAACACCTTATCACCTACAACAGACTCAACTTCCTTACGCTTCAAATCCGCGTAAGACTTTTATCAATCCGAAGCCACTTTAAACCTCTCACTAATAAGCTTCTTTTTTCTCCGTAGTGCCCTTAAGCGCATTAGGCAAAGAAACCAACTTCTGCCCCACTTCCGCTCGACAAAGAGGCGTTTTACACTTCCTTCCATACAAGGCCTCATAAGGAGCCATTTGAATGCTCGCCTCATAACTATTATTGTAAGCAAACTCCACCAAAGGCAACTATTTCTCCCAAGAACCTTGGAAATCAATGATGCAACATCTCAACATTTCCTCCAACACTCTAATACTCACTCAGATTGTCCATTTGTCTGCAGATGATACGAAGTACTGAAATTCAAACGCGTACCCAACGCTTGATGTAGACACTCCACAACCTCGTTGTGAAACGCAGATCTCGATTCGAAACAATAGACTTAGGCAGCCCATGCAACCTCACATTCTCAGAGATGTACAAATCCACCAACTTGTCTAACGTATACGTAGTATGCATCGTTAGAAAATGTGTACAATTCATGAAACGGTCAACAATCACCCAAATGGAATTCTTTTTGGATGGTGTCAAAGGCAAACCCGTCACGAAATCTATGGTGATTCTCTCCCATTTCCAATTCGAAATCTTCAATGGTAGCAACAATCTAGAAGGAAATTGATGCTCAGCTTTAACTCGTTGACAAACCAAGCACTTACTAAAAAAATCAGCCGCATCCTTCTTTAAGCCAACACAATAGTACTCATCCTTCAACCCACGATAGATCTTTGTACTACCAGGATGCATAGCAAAAGGACTGCTATGAGCCTCAGTCAAGATAGTGCGCCTCAGCTCAACATCCTCACGCATAACTATTTGACTCCTAAAACACAAAACACCATCATCATTGAAACAAAAGTCCGTTGGATTTCCTTCAGCAATGTCATGAACATGCGGTACCAACGAATCATCCAACAACTGCTTCTCCTTAATCTACTCCACCAACGAGGGTTTCACTTGTAACTCAGCCACTAAACCACCATCTCTCAGTATACTCAACCGAGAAAACATCACACTTAACTCTACATCCACCTTCCTACTCAAGGCATCGACTACAACATTAGCCTTCCCTGAATGGTACTCAATCATCAAGTCGTAATCTTTAAGCAACTCTAGCCACCTTTGTTGCCTAAGATTCAAATCTTTTTGGGACATCAAGTACTTCAAAGTTTTGTGGTCCGTGTACACCGTACCCTTTTCACCAAAGGTAATGCCTCCAAATTTTCAAGGCAAACACCACCGCAACCAACTCGATGTCATGCGTAGGGTAATTACGCTCATGCACTTTCAACTGTTGAGAGGCATAAGCTACCACTCTACCTTCTTGCATCAACACACATCCCAAACCAACATAGGATGCATCACTATAAACCACAAACTCTTTACCCAATTCAGGTTGAATCAGAATAGGAGCTTGCATCAATGCTTCCTTCAACTTCTCAAGAGCTTGATGCCTAACCTCCGTCCACTCAAACTTAACATCCTTTTGTAACAACTTTGTCAAAGGAGCCGCAATCCTTGAAAAACCATCCACAAACCTACGGTATTATCCCGTGAAACCAAGGAAACTACGCACCTCATGAACCGACTTAGGCGACTTCTAATTCATCATCGCTTCAACCTTTTGAGGATCGACCCGAATCCATTCGTTCGACACTACATGACCAAGGAAAACAACTTCCTTAAGCCAAAACTCACACTTGCTCAACTTGGCATAAAGCTGATTTTCCAACAAAACTTGCAACACAATCCGCAAATGCTTATCATGATCCTCCTCGGTACGAGAGTACACGAGAATATCATCGATAAACACAACCAGAAACCTATCCAGAAACTCATGGAACACACAATTCATCATATCCATGAATACAGCAGGGGCATTATTCAAACCAAAAGGCATCACCAAAAACTCATAATGCTCGTACCTTGTACGAAAAGCAATCTTAGGCACATCCACATCTTTTACCTTCAACTAGTAATATTCGGATCTCAGATCAATCTTAGAAAACACAGAAGCACCTCGAAATTGATCAAAAAGATCATCAATCCTTGGCAAAGGATACTTGTTCTTGATTGTCAACTTGTTCAATTGACGATAATTTGTACACATGTGCCATCTTTATTCTTCACAAACAAGACCAATGCACCCCAAGGTGAAATATTAGGCCTAATGAAACCTAGATCAAGCAACTTCTGAAGTTGCATCTTCAACTCCTTCAATTCTTTCGGAGCCATTCAATAGGGAGCAATTGACATTGGAGTCATATTTTCATACAACTCAATGCCAAACTCAACCTCTCTGTTTAGTGGCAAACCAGACAACTCTTCCGAAAATACACTCAAAAACTCACATATTGTACGTATGTACAGTACTAGCACCTCCTTTGTACTTGGATTCATCACATAAGCTAGGAATGCTTCACATCCAAAACGCATCAACCGACTCGCTTCATGAGCCGAAACCATATTAGACAAGAACTTCATATTCTCACCTACGATCACCACCCCATAATCATCGGCAAGTTTCAACGAAACTCACTTGGTCTCAAAATCAACCACAGCCCTATGCTCAGATAACCAATCCATACAGAGAATTACATCGAAACCATAGAAAGGCAACTCCATAAGATCAACCTCAAACACATGATCTTGAACAGAAAAAGGATATCTCATATACAACTTCCTCGTAACAATCATTTCACCAAAAGAACTGGTTACACATATACCAACATCTAACAACTCAATAGACAAGCCAAGCACTTGTGCATGTTCACGCAAAATGTATGAATGAGTAGAACCAGAATCAATCAAAGAAAGTAATAACAAGGATTGCAAAGTAAAGGTACTTGCGACCACATCTGTGTCAATCCTTCCCTCTCGGTGTGCATACACCCTAGCTTGTCCACCTCCCTCAGGCTGAACAGGAACAACATGAGCAACATTCCTCTGTTTATCATCTCTACACTGAAAATTATCACGACCGCACCCACAGCCTCTCTGTGGCTCAGCAGCTCGCATCAGAGCTTGTCCATCTCTAAGCAGTTGTGGACAGTCACGCTTCATATGTGCTCATGATCCACAATTCCAACACGTACCCAGATTACCCCAACATTCTCCTGTGTGCCTCCTACCGCACCAGTTGTATTCTGGATTACGAACAAAAGCATTTTGGCCTTGATGACCACGACCAAGGTTACCACCACCACGCCTAGGATCTGGTTGATACCCCCAATCTTTATGTTTCTTGTAAAGATCCTTACCATCATCAAACTCAGCCGACTTGTTTCCATAACTAGAACCACCTGAATGAGCAACCAAACCCAAATTATGCTCGATGTCCTTAGCCCGAGTGACTAAGACATCAAAATTGGTGTAATCTAAAGCCAACTTATATGTATTGACATCCTTTACAAGCATGTGGCGAAAACGATCACATCTCTTATGCTCGTCACGAACTAGTTCAGGATCATACTAGCTCAATCGAACAAACAGAAACTCATACTCGGAAACAGTAATGTTTCCTTGCACCAAAGACATAATCTCTCGCTTCTTCTCATCAAGATAGCGAACACCCAATACTTCCTCTAGAAATCATTTCCAAAGAACTCCCAAGTAACATCGGCAGGTTCCATACCCACAGTGATGGTCATCCACCACGTATAAGCATCTCCATAAAGCAAAGATACAACACAAACCAACGTTTGCACATCATTGCAACTCATCTGACTAAGAATCCTTTAGGTGCTCTCAAACCAAGCCTCAGAACCCTCAGGAGATAGACCTCGGAACTCAGTTCCACCCAAACTGTGTAAACGCTCCAAAGGTAAACCAGCATTAGCACTAGGCTGAGGTGCGTCCACATGCATACCCGTCATCACTGCCTGGAAATCCCCAGTTATAGCTTAAATCAACGGTGTCATATCAGCAGTAGCTTCCCCTTGCGCTGCCTAAGGTCTAACACCTCCAACGCCAGCTCCTGCTTGAGCTCCATCACCACCACCAGAAGAAGGAGGAGGAGGAGGCGGTAAATTCTCAACATTCTCATTAATCTCATTCTCAAACACATTACGCACATTGGCTCTAAGCTCTCGTCTCGGTCCCATTATCAAAATGGTTTAGCTAAAAGAATACTAAAAATAATCACGCTAGACAAAGCAAGAATCCAAGGTGCTCAAGTTTTCTTTTCAAAAAAAATTCTCTTTACATTAGTAATAATATGGCAATGGGTACCCTTAACCTCTCCCTCAACAACATATAACAATCATAATTCATGTTATCAAACATCGTGCATCTCACACAAATCAAACAATGATAAAACATGGCATAATCAACCATTGTACATAGCATTCATCAAGAAATCAACATAACAACAACATTACGTCAACCTTACCTCCTAATTCTTTCGCAAACCAGCTCTAATACCACCAAATGTAACCCCCTCGACCTGCTATGGGCTAAAGACCGAACCGAACGGATCACACGGGGAATATTGAAGTAAACCGAAAAGTTTACTGTTGAGTGTGTAAAAGTTCTATTATTTACACCCTTTTTAACCCATATTTCTGCTGCATTCAAGCATCATTGCATTGCATTTAGGTTAGTTTTTAGTAAAACATCACAAATATATAAAAGGCACGGATTCTACTAAAAGATGGCTTATTTTGCAGGTATCTGCCACAGTTGACAAAGAGGGCAGGCGCAGGGCAGAGAAGTAGAAGAGCTGAACTGGACAAGCAGACGATGACGACGAAGCTGCCATGGACCTGTCGTGATAGCAAGGTGACAGCAGCTTTATGAAGAGGAAAAGTAAAGTGGACCTCGATAGATAGAGAAAAATCTGCTCGTCTGTCTTGTGAAAGCCAAATATTTTTCCAAACCCCGGATCAAAAGATATGTCAAGCCAAAGCTCAAGGAGAGGAATTCCCATGAAACAAGGAGGCGGCTGAAAAGTAGGAATCCTTAGAGATTAAGCATTTATTAGAATCTTACTTTTCATTAAAGTTGTAATCCTTGTTAACTTAGAATACTTGAGCCCAAAGCTTATATAAGGGCATAGATTTAACCTAGGAGACATATCGAATACCCCATAACCGAAACCTAAACCCCTCTGCCGTTTACCCGTCACCGACATGTTCTAAAAACCCCCTAGGGCCACGGGTTGTTTTGTAAAGTAGTTGCAAGGGTTGTTTTGTTTTAGGATTTTCCAAGTTCAATAAAATAAACTTCAAGTTCTCTTATTTTGGTTTTAATATCTTGCAAGAGCATCGGGAGAGCATTGTGAGGTTATCCATTTACTTAGCATCGGGAGAGTTAAGTATACGAAAGAAGTAAGAGCGAGTTCTCTAGTTTATAATTGAACTATCTTGTGCCTAGGGATAGGGCAAGGTTAAGTGGCTAAAGAAGAATTCATACACATCGGTGTTCATCCTTCGATTCACGCCGAGAGGTATCATCAAGACGTGATCATCGACAGACTTGGACCTAGGGATAGGCCAAGGCAGATCTGGGATTCTTGCCAAACTTGAAGTACGGAGTTGGTGTGTTCGCTGCCGCGACAGCTAATGGACAGCCGCCGCGACAGGTGCTGTCGACGACGGACGCGACGACAGAACTGGAGATCCTAAGCATCGCAATACCTGCACTACTGAGCAATTCAATACCAGCCCATTCTCTCTATCTTGATATCTCAACTCTTTTTATTTACGTTTACTTACTTATTTCTCGTGACAACTCTCAAATATTTCTTTTACTTTCGTGCAGTAATTCAAGGTGAAGCTATTAGCCCAATCCCTGTGGAGACGATATCCGATACTTCGTATCACTTTACTACTTGCGTCGTGTACACTTTCACTACAATTGCGATAGACTATTTTACACGCAACAAGTTTTTGGCGCCGTTGCCGGGGATTGGCAACATAACTACACCTTTCTTTTATTGCACTTTTCGTTTTTATTTTTATTTTCGTTTTTATTTTTATTTTTTATTTTTTTGCTTTCAACTCTCGCTTTTCACGAGGTTTTCTTGTTTATGCGCAGATCTAAAAGAGGCAAAGATCCTGAGTATAAATTAGATCCGGAAATCGAACGTTCCTTCAATCTCAAGAAACAAATTCGCCACCTTTTAGACAGAAACGAATACCTCGAGGAACAGCTAGAGAAGAAGGCCCGTAATCTGCCCGCTGGTGATGGTATGCCGCCTGTCGGTGACCCGCCCGTAGCTGATGGACGACGGTCATGTCGTGACTACATGTTGAACGATCATGTAGAGCTAGAGACCACGCTGCCGGATATTGATGTTGATAACTTCGAGCTTAAGCCTGTCATGTTTAGCATGATCAACAACGCCGGGCAGTTTAGTGGTGCTGCAACAGAAGATGCTAGAGAGCATCTCAAGACGTTCCAGGAGATCTGTGGTTGGTTTAGACTGCCAGGAGTTAGTCCGGAGATACTTAGGCTTCGGTTATTTCCTCATTCATTGAGGGACAGAGCTAAAACTTGGTGGAATAAATTAACACCGGGTTCAATTATGACCTGGGCAGATTTAACTCGTGAATTCTTATCTCGTTTTAATCCTTCGCATTTAGCTGAGCGGTTACGTAACGAAATTGCTACTTTTCAACAGGAAGATGACGAGCCAATGCACGAGGCCTGGGACAGGTTTACTACTCTTCTTCGAAACTGCCCAATGCATGGATTCCCCGTCTGGAATCAGGTCACAAAGTTCTATAATGCTGCCAACCTACAGACTCGCATCCGAATTGATTCTGCAGCAAATGGGTTACTATTGGATAAGGATCCGGACGAGGCATTGCAAGTTTTGAAAAATCTGACCAAGAATGAGGAGCAGTTTCTGACCGCAAGAAGAGGGGGTAAACGAGTATTTGCTGTCAAGGACTATGAGGCCGACAGCACAATGAAATCACAGGTAGCCTTCCTTACTAAAGCAATGAAAAGGTTATTGAATGATGATGGTTTACAAGGATTTGCTGTTGAGGAAGTATGTGATATCTGTGAGGGAAATCATAGTAGGGATGAGTGCCCAATAAATGTAGAAGAGGGAAAATATGTTGGAAACTACAAGCCAAATTATAATTCCAACAACTATAATCCCAATTGGAGGAAGGATCCTAAATTTTCATGGAGTAATCCCAACAATGCCCTGAATCCTCAAGCACATAACCAGAATCAGGGAGGTCCTAGACTGTTGACGCGACAGCAGCTGCCGCAGAACCTGCCGCCGCCACAACAACAGCAGCCACCACCTGCCACGAACAGTATTTTGGAACAGACTCTGGCCACTTTTATGTCTCAGACCGGTACTTATATTGAAAATATGAATCAGTTTGTCAAGAAGACAGAGAATTTCATGGATAAGACGGAGATGAGGATGACAAATCATGAAGCTACGTTGAAATCTCTGGAGACACAAATGGGTCAGGTGTCGCAACATATTAAGCCGAGGCAGAATGGAGGATTTCCTAGCAATACTGAAAATGCTAGACCGCCCACACATGAGCAATGTAAGGCCATTACTACTAGGAGTGGGAAGAAACTACCAGGACCGGAAAAAGAAGCTGAAACAGTGAAGGATCCAACCTTAGATAAACCTGCCGAGGAAGCTGCCCCGACAGGTGATAAAGAGACTGCTGCTGATGAGCCTGTCACGACAGCAGAAGCGACAGAGGAGAAAAAAGATGAATATCGTCCTCAGATTCGCATGCAGTGGGAAGGACGCATTGCTGACTACCGTCCCCCACCACCCTTCCCTCAACGGATACAGCAAGCTAAGCATGAATCTCAACTGAAAAAGATTTATGATATTTTTAAGCAGGTTCATATTAATATTCCGCTGTTAGATGCTGTTAGGGAGATGCCCGGTTATGCTAAATTTCTCAAGGATGTTATGTCAAAAAAATCTAAACTTGGGGAATTTGAAACGGTAAAGATGACAGAAGGCTGCATGAGTATTCTTCATCGGCAGCCACCCCAGAAAAAGAAGGATCCGGGGAGCTTCATCATACCTTGTGTAATCGGCGACAAATTTGTGGGTAAGGCACTTTGTGATCTTGGTGCTAGTGTTAATCTAATGCCCAAATCTGTTTTTCAGAAATTAGGTATTGGGAAGGCGCGGCCCACGGCAGTAACTCTATAGCTGGCCGACCGCTCTTACGTTCATCCCGAGGGAAAAATTGAAGATATTTTGGTAAGAGTGGATAAGCTTATTTTTCCTGCTGACTTTCTTATCTTAGATTGTGAGGCAGACGAAAACGCACCAGTCATCCTTGGGCGACCCTTCTTAGCCACGGGAAGATCATTGATTGATGTGGAGAAAGGAGAACTCACCATGCGCGTGAACGATCAAGAGATTAAGTTGAACGTTCTCCAAGCGATGAAACATGCTGATGTGGACGAGGAATGCAAGGCTATCATTGAGGTGACCCTTGATCACCCCTGCATCAGGTCGGGCTGTCATGATATAAAATTTGGTCACTGCTGCGACAGCCACCTGCAGGCCTGTCACGACAGCAACGACGACAGCACCGACGACAACGACTCCTCTGAATCCGAAACATCTGATACTGAAGGTCAAGAGGAGGTAAACTGGATGGGCAATCGTCCAGGTAAGTTATTCGAACCTTTAAATTATACTTCGGATAACCACTTAATCCAAAAGCCATCTACTGTTGAACCACCTGCCTTAGAATTAAAGCCCCTGCCAGGGCAGCTTAAATATGCTTTTCTTGGTTCAAATGATACGTTACCCGTAATCATCTCTTCTAAGTTGCCGCAGGAACAGGAACGACAGCTAATCGACATGCTAAGGCAGCATACGAAGGCGATTAGATAGACGATTGCTGATATACAAGGCATTAGTCCGGCTTTATGCATGCACAAAATCCTTCTTGAGGAAGATCATAAACCGACTATAGATGCCCAAAGGCGGCTAAACCATGCGATGAAGTAGGTAGTGCGTAAAGAGATAATCAAATGGTTAGATGCTGGTATTATTTACGCCATCTCCGACAGCAAATGGGTGAGCCCGGTGCAATGCGTTCCCAAGAAAGGAGGAATGACCGTGGTGACCAATGAGAACAATGAGTTAATCCCAACCAGGACTGTGACCGTTTGGAGGGTTTGTATGGACTATCGGAAGCTTAATAAAGCTACCCGAAAGGACCACTTTCCTTTACCCTTTATTGATCAAATGCTTGATAGATTAGCGGGTAAACCTTACTATTGTTTTCTTGATGGTTACTCAGGTTACAATCAAATTGCTATTGCACCAGAAGATCAAGAGAAAACGACTTTCACATGCCCCTACGGAACATACGCGTTTAGGAGGATGCCGTTTGGACTATGTAATGCACCTGCCACCTTCCAAAGGTGCATGATGGCCATATTCTCCGATATGGTAGAGGACTTCCTAGAGATTTTCATGGATGATTTTTCCGTCTTTGGAGACGATTTTGAGAGCTGCCTCGGCAATCTTCAAAAGGTACTTGAAAGATGTGAAAAAGCTAATCTTGTTTTAAATTGGGAAAAATGCCACTTTATGGTGGATGAGGGGATAGTCCTTGGCCATAAGATTAGCTGCCGTGGGATAGAAGTCGACAGGGCTAAGATTGAAGTAATTGAGAAGCTGCCGCCGCCGACCACAGTCAAGGGCATTAGAAGTTTTTTAGGGCATGCTGGTTTTTATCGGAGATTCATCGCGAATTTCTCAAAAATTACCAAGCCCCTATGCCATCTCTTGGAGCAGAACCGACCCTTTGACTTTAATGATGAATGTACTGAAGCATTCAAGGTTCTGAAGGAAAAGTTAGTGACAGCCCCCATAGTACAGCCACCAGACTGGACACAGCCATTTGAGATTATGTGTAATGCTAGTGACTATGCTGTCGGGGCAGCACTTGGGCAGCGCAGAGACAAGCTGTTTCACGTCATATACTATGCCAGCAAGACGTTGAATGATGCCCAAGTGAATTATACCACCACAGAAAAGGAGCTGTTAGCCGTGGTGTTCTCCATCGACAAGTTTCGTTCTTACATACTTGGGACGAAAGTAATAGTACACACCGACCATTCTGCCCTTAAGTATTTGTTCGCAAAGAAGGATGCCAAGCCTAGATTGATACGGTGGATCTTGCTACTACAAGAATTCGACCTTGAGATCAAGGACAAGAAGGGCACAGAAAATCAGGTGGCTGATCACTTGTCAAGGTTGGAGACGGGACAGAGTCTACCCATTGATGAGACACACATACTGGAGACCTTCCCAGATGAGCAGCTATTTGCTGCCGCAATCGCTGTCGCGACAGCCATGGCGGCAGGTAAGTCTTCTGAACTCCCCTGGTATGCTGATTTCGTTAATTTTATAGTTAGCGGAATACTTCCTTCTGATCTTAACTATCAAGCCAGGAAGAGGTTTCAAAATGATGTTAAACATTATTATTGGGACGAACCTCTTCTTTTCAAAATGTGCGCAGATCAGGTTATAAGAAGGTGTGTACCACAAGAAGAGCAAGAAGACATTCTCCATCACTGTCATGCTTCACAATATGGAGGTCACTTAGGAGGCAACAAAACTGCTGCCAAGGTGCTGCAGTCAGGGTTCTACTGGCCGACACTGTATAAAGACGCACAGGACTTTTACAAGAACTGTGACAGGTGCCAGCGGATAGGTAACATCTCGAGGAGAAACGAGATACCACTGCAAAACATTCTAGAAGTCGAGATCTTCGACGTTTGGGGGATTGATTTTATGGGACCTTTTCCATCTTCGTGTGGAAATTTGTACATCCTCCTAGCAGTAGATTACGTCTCCAAGTGGGTTGAAGCCATCGTCACTAAAAAGAATGATGCCAAGACGGTCCAAAAGTTTTTGCACAAAAACATTTTTTCTAGATTTGGCATCCCTAAGGCGATTATCAGTGATGAAGGGAGACATTTTGATAATAGGGTAATTGCTGCAGCTTTGAAGAAATATGGTGTCAAGCACAGGATCGCGACAGCATACCACCCACAGACCAATGGACAAGCTGAGATCTCCAATAGGGAAGTTAAGAACATTCTTGAGAAGATGGTTAAACCAACTAGGAAGGATTGGTCTTTACTGCTGAATGATGCATTATGGGCATATCGGACAGCTTTTAAGACTCCATTGGGCATGTCTCCATACCGTTTGATTTATGGGAAAACCTGTCACTTGCCTGTCGAGATCGAACACAAAGCATATTGGGCAATCAAGGCAGTGAATATGGACTTGGACAAGGCAGGCCAGAAAAGGTTATTAGATCTAAATGAGATTGAGGAATTAAGGACAATGGCCTACGATAACGCAAGGATCTACAAGGAAAAGACTAAGAAGTGGCATGACAGGAAGTTGCTGCCACGACAGTTCTGCCCAGGGCAGCTTGTGTTGTTGTTTAATTCTAGGTTGAAACTCTTCCCAGGGAAGCTTAAATCTAGATGGTCTGGCCCGTTCCAAGTGGTTCAAGTTTTTCCCCATGGTGCCATCACAATTCAATCATTAAAAGACGGGCACCAATTCAAAGTCAATGGACAGCGCCTTAAGCACTATCAGGGGACTGAAGCCCCAGGAATACAGGAAGTGGTTACTTTAGGTGATGCCCCACAAGGCATCCCTAATTTAACCTAAATTTTATTTTTACTTTCTTTTTATTATTTATTAGGAAATTAGGTTTATTTTATTCGAATAATGTTTGTTTTTATTTTCTGTCTTTAGGAAATAAAAGAGTCAAGAAGAAAAGGAGAAGTGACCCAAGCCCACCACCCATCCATCAGCCCAACAAAGCCCATTTATTGAAGCATGTCGTTTCGGCTGCCGCCGCAGACGGATAAGACAGGCTGTCAACAGACTGACGTGGCAGACGCAGAAGCGTGCGACAGACGCATAATTACGTGTCAGACGCGTCAGACACGCTAAATCTCATCCGTCGCCCCGTTATTCACGCCTGCCGTTACGGCATTAAATGGACAGCTCCTCGACCGCTATAAAACCCCATTTGCACTTTCATTTTTTCATCACTTCTGCTTATTCTCTCTTGCTTTCTCCTCTAGTCTTTATTTGCTTTCTCTATTTCACAACCCTTGCAACTAACATGTCGTCTAGACAGACCCGCCGTAGCGCTGCCTCCGCCTCTTCTTCAGCAGCCGCAACGCCCTTCGCCACAAAAGAGTTATGGGAGGAAAGGGGTTTCGTTTACATCCGTCAAGCACCCAACATGGGACTCCGACCGTTCATCACAAGGGCAATCACGGCTCAACTATGGGAGCAATTCGCCGAACAACCTGCAGAGCTGAACGATACACTAGTCCGGGAGTTCTATGCTGCTATTGACAGCAGAACAGCAACATCTGTCACCGTTCGAGGAGTGAAGGTGCCCTTCACAGCTGACAGCATCAACCACATGTTTGGCCTCTACTTTGGCCCCGATGATGATGCTCACCAGAAATTTCTCGACACCCTCGATGCTGCCTCTTATGATGCTGTCATGGCGGAGGTGACAGAGGACGGAACATCATGGACAACCAGCAAAAAGAACCCCCACTCCGTCAACAGGGGGCAGCTCCTCCCGGAAGCCAAACTTTGGAACGCTTTCATCAAAAAGCGTATCATGCCCTCTTCCCACCACACGACGGTTAACCGACAGCGGCTCGCCCTCATTCATTCCATCATGCACGACAGGCCTATCAATGTAGGCCGCTATATGAGGGACAGCATCCTGGATTGCACCTTCCGCTCCGACTCCCGCCTCTGCCTGCCATTCACAATAACCTCCTTATGCCGCTGCGCTGTTGTCCCCGAAGAATCCTCCGACAAACTAATCCAAGGAAGAGGCTGGACAGACAACAACATCAATAGCCTCTTGGAGCTGATAGCCGCTACACCTATCAACTTTTTCAACCCTGCAGCAGGCTCAGCAGATTCAGACGAGGAACCTGCCACGGAACCTGCCACCGAACCTGCTGCCACTGCCGCCACCGCTCCGACAGACCAGTCTGCCCACATCCTTGCTGCGCTACAACGGGTAGAGGAGAGACAAATGGGATTGATGACCTTCATCCGGGATTTCACGAACTCAACGGTAAACTTCATTACCCACACTTTAAATTTTCCGGATGTTAATTTCCCTACTTTTCCTGCCCATTATTTCCACATCCCCTCCCCTGTCCACACACCCACACCACCTGCATCCCCACATTCCCACTCTACCGCTTCCACCCCATCACATGCCCCGACGGCAGCAGACAGTCCACCGGCCGACACCCCTGCCAGAGGAACGAAGCGACCTGCTTTCGATGAAAGCCCTCTGATCAGGAGGAATTTGGAGAGGGAATTTATGCCGGTCAAGAGGATAAAACACGTGGCAGACAGGAAATTAATGCCCAAGGCTAGCACTACCACCAGCAGCACTTGGGACAGTGGCAGCAGTTCCGACGTCCAGCTCGTAGAGCAGCCTATCCCTGAACCTGCCCCTGAACCTGCCCAGCCTCCCCCACAGCCCAGACGCCACCGTCAGATCCGTGTCAGCAGCAGCAGCGAGGACAGCGATTAAATTTAAGTCTTTTGTTTTTATCCTGCTGCCTGCTTATATTTATTTTGTGATGTACCTACTGCCATTTATCTGTCATTTTGCATTGAGGGCAATGCAACCCTCGAGTTTGGGGGTGGCAACCCTCCATCATTAATGGGGTCTTAAGTACATCTTTTTATTAATTGTTGTCTTTTATTTATTTAAGTTTTCTTTAAAAAAATCAGAAAACTTAAAACTGTTGGCTTAAAACTGTGAAGTTAACTTACCTGTCATGACAGCTCTGTCGTGGCAGCATCTTTAGGACAGTTTAAGGAGAAGTTTAGAGCCTTTCTATAGTTCTGAAAAACTTAAACACCTTTGTGACTTTTATATTGCTTAGATATCTTTTAGCCAAACTAGAATAGGATGCTTAGAACTTGAATAGCCCCTAGAGGTGCCTAACACTGGCTCTAGGAAAGAAGTTTAGCAAAAGAAACTCAAAAACCTAGAGGTGCCCGAAACCGGCTCTAGGAAGCTAACTAGAGGTGCCCGAAACCGGCTCTAGTAAACTAGAGGTGCCCGAAACTGGCTCTAGTAAAAACTTAGCTTGAAAATAGAAGAAAAGAATCATGAAAATGTGTCTTCAAAAATAAACTTTGGCATAAAAATTCGAGTTAAAGAGTTGAATATTCTAGTGAAACTAAGAGAGTCTTAGCATATAATTGTTCACAAGCATGCACACACTGCACGAGAGCTATAGGGAGATTCCGGATAGATCCTAACCTTTCCGACAGGTTGCTGCCGCCACAGAGATTGAGCGACGGGTAAGGGACAGTTCACTATTTGAAAGCCAACACAAAAATAATTTTTTCTTTTAGTTTTAATTGCTTGAGGGCAAGCAAGAACTTGAGTTTGGGGGTGTGTTGAGTGTGTAAAAGTTCTATTATTTACACCCTTTTTAACCCATATTTCTCCTGCATTCAAGCATCATTGCATTGCATTTAGGTTAGTTTTTAGTAAAACATCACAAATATATAAAAGGCACGGATTCTACTAAAAGATGGCTTATTTTGCAGGTATCTGCCACAGTTGACAAAGAGGGCAGGCGCAGGGCAGAGAAGCAGAAGAGCTGAACTGGACAAGCAGACGATGACGACGAAGCTGCTATGGACCTGTCGTGACAACAAGGTGACAACAGCTTTATGAAGAGGAAAAGTAAAGTGGACCTCGATAGATAGAGAAAAATCTGCTCGTCTGTCTTGTGAAAGCCAAATATTTTTCCAAGCCCCGGATCAAAAGATATGTCAAGCCAAAGCTCAAGGAGAGGAATTCCCATGAAACAAGGAGGCGGCTGAAAAGTAGGAATCCTTAGAGATTAAGCATTTATTAGAATCTTACTTTTCATTAAAGTTGTAATCCTTGTTAACTTAGAATACTTGAGCCCAAAGCTTATATAAGGGCATAGATTTAACCTAGGAGGCATATCGAATACCCCATAACCGAAACCTAAACCCCTCTGTCGTTTACCCGTCACTGACATGTTCTAAAAAACCCCTAGGGCCACGGGTTGTTTTGTAAAGTAGTTGCAAGGGTTGTTTTGTTTTAGGATTTTCCAAGTTCAATAAAATAAACTTCAAGTTCTCTTATTTTGGTTTTAATATCTTGCAAGAGCATCGGGAGAGCATTGTGAGGTTATCCATTTACTTAGCATCGGGAGAGTTAAGTATACGAAAGAAGTAAGAGCGAGTTCTCTAGTTTATAGTTGAACTATCTTGTGCCTAGGGATAGGGCAAGGTTAAGTGGCTAAAGAAGAATTCATACACATCGGTGTTCATCCTCCGATTCGCGCCGGGAGGTATCATCAAGACGTGATCATCGACAGACTTGGACCTAGGGATAGGCCAAGGCAGATCTGGGATTCTTGCCAAACTTGAAGTACGGAGTTGGTGTGTTCGCTGCCGCGACAGCAAACGGACAGTCGCCGTGACAGGTGCTGTCGGTGACGGGCGCGACGACAGAACTGGAGATCCTAAGCATCGCAATACCTACACTACTGAGCAATTCAATACCAGCCCATTCTCTCTATCTTGATATCTCAACTCTTTTTATTTACGTTTACTTACTTATTTCTCGTGACAACTCTCAAATATTTCTTTTACTTTCGTGCAGTAATTCAAGGTGAAGCTATTAGCCCAATCCCTGTGGAGACGATATCCGATACTTCGTATCACTTTACTACTTGCGTCGTGTACACTTGCACTACAATTGCGATAGACTATTTTACACGCAACATTTACCTCAATAAACGACCCTATTTTTTCATTTTATCTTTTCTAGATGCTCATTATCATCCTATATGATTAACATCGCATCAGGATGATTTGCAACTCAAATAGACAACGTTTAGGGACTCAATTGCATACAAACATATTTTAGGGACCATTTTGTAAATTTACCAAATTATAGGGACTTATTTACTTTTTAAGTTTCCAACATTTGATTAATAACATTACATGCCTCTCAGTCAAATCTCAGCTCAAAACAATCATCCAAGCTCATTTAATTGCATCCACAACATTCATGGTCCAAAACGTAAATAAACAGAACTTCAAAAGATACCATTTAAACTAACATAACTTACGGTGTACCGAAACACCCCTTGCCTGTTCCAAAACATGGGATTCTAGTAAGCACCTCAAACAGACCTATATCAAAATAGGTGCTCGCGTTTCGGTAGTCCAAGCCAAAATATAAAGGTCTGTTTCGATACACTAACCCGTGTTCCGAAACCCATGTACCAATTTTGCTTACCCGTTTCGAAACACTAGCCCGTGTATCGAAACTCCTGGGTTTAAAATGCCATTTTAGCTGAATTATCCCACTTTAATCCAATCATATTCATTCCAACATGCATACAACTTATCTAAGCATCAAACCTCAATCATATAAGGCAATTTCAACATCATAGCCTGGCAATATGCAACAAAGGAATCTATAGGCATGCAACCTATGCAAATTAACCACTCAAGTGTCAAAACACAAGCCAAGGCATGAACCAACAAGTAAAGGCCATTTACAAGTCATTAAGGGCATCTCAAACTTGCCACAAAACAGGGAGTTTCAAAACACATCTCCCAAAACATTAAGGCATCCTCTCATTGCCAATTGTTATTACTAATAGGTAAACATAAAACCATACTTGAGCTATGTCTCACTCCTTGGAATCCTTCTTGCCTCTTAGCTGCCAAAATATGATATTTCTCTACATTGTTGGAAAAAGAGAGTGTAAGCACAAATGCTTAGTGAGGGATGCTCAAAACAAACCAATAACATCAATGCATTTTAAAACCACTCTCATTTAGAAATCTCTATCTCATCATGCTTCTTCTATCTCATGGTTGAAATCATTTTCAAAGCAAAAACCACATCATTTAAACCACATGTACCATATGTCTCATGCATTCATCAAAATGCAAAGTCTCAAGGCAAAGCCTTACATGCTTAAATCTCATAAATCATATCTCAAAACATGATCTCATATGTAATCTCATTTCATTACATCATTTATAAACAAGGTACATGTGAGTCTCATATAATGGAATTTTAGCAACATTAATCGGATATACGGATAGCTTGACGAAATCGTCAAGTCCTACCCCGTTGAAACCTCACGTTATCGGACTCTCATGGCGACATCTCTCATCGCCACAAAGCTTGATGGATTCATCAAGACCTACCGTGGTGGAATCTCTCATCACCACACTCTCAATTTGGAACGGGATTGGCACTACCCTTATTGCCCGGACCAAAGAGCACGTACGAATTTTGTATATTATAATGCTCTTCTCATCCTATTGGTCGACCATTTATGTCCGGTAACAATAATCTCATCTCATGCCAATATACTCATTTTAAACATCATTACCTACTATTTTTAATGCATAAACACATACCATATCTCATCCCATTTCAAAAGCATAAACAATGCATAGCATTTTCTCAAATAGTTCTAACTCTTTGATATAACAAATTTATCTCATGGGATCATGTAAATCATCATATCATTTCTCAAAACATGCATAAAATAGTTGGTGTAAAACTATCTTCAAAACATGAGCATGATCATAAACCAATGGGATAAAAACCGAGAAACGAGAGTAAAATATCTCAAACTTACTTTTGGGCTTAGGTTAGTGTTTCAAACTCAACCTAAACCCACAAACCTTGCTTTCAAGGCGTTGAAAGTCTTTTAAAACCAATTCCACTCACTGACAATGTCACGCTCGCTTTGCTGAAGTGTAATCAAGCTCTCGGAGCCTCTGGAACTTTACCGATTGTTTTCGATACGTTCTCCCCTATTTATACCACACAAGAATAGAAGATTAATGCATATCAATGCATTAAAACCTCCAAAAATCAAAGCAACATCGCTGCTCTGCCCAAAAACACCAAAACCCCTATCCGAAAACACCTTCGATTACTCTACAAACTTATCCCTACCAAAACCTAACACTTCCATCAAATTTTAATCATCAATTAACATCCAAAAACAATCTAATTTCATCATTATACCTCCATCAACACCAGAGCCACATTATCTCTACAAAAACCCCAAATCTAACCATCTAACAACTAAAGATCCAATATATTTCGGGATTATTATGATAAACCCTTTATCACAATTTAACACCCAAATCATAATTTAAAACAATCTCAAATCAATCAAAACAGTAGCATTACGAAAATCTGATGATATCACTTTTTAAAGGTTGATCTCACCATTTTCATCAAATATATTACAAATATTTATCAATAAACAAGATTATAGAGCCAAAGACTTGGGATTTCATTAAAGAACCTTAATTAGAGGAGTTGAACGAAATTTACCTCTAACCCTTGCATATTCCTTCAATTGACAAGATTAGATGAGAAATCTTCAAGAGTCCTTTGAGTTGAATGGAAGAATCATCAACAAAATCCTTTTTAAATCAAAGTGAAGTAAGAGGATGAGAATCTCTGGAAGTTTAAGAGAAAAATAAGTGTTTGGCAGATGGAAAAATGAGAAAAAAGGAAGTTACTTCAAAATAGATTTTAGATGATTAAATCCCTTTTAATAAAATTTCCTTTTAATTCTTTTTTAACAAAACACCTTTTTAAAATGGTCAACTAAAGGAAAAGGCCCATTAAATATATATTAGCTCCTTAAAGATTCTAAGCTTTGGCCATCTTTCAAAACAGTCCTTCAAAAATCGATTGTAATATTATCCAAATAACAATAAATTCTAAAAATCAATTACAAAAATTAAGTAAAAGCAACAAAAACAAATTCCAGTCTAACATTAAAGTGAAATATAGTTCAACGTTAAATTGAAATGTAGTTCAACATTGTTCATTTGAATTCACACATGAACGAACCTAAAATCAACTAAGATGGCAGATTCTTTGGTTGGTTCAGCCTAAACATCGCCATCAGTTTTTGAAATTCTCTTTGGAGATTATGATATGCTACTTCTCTCTCAGCTTCTCTCGTTGCTATCTCAGCATCCCTCCTTCCTCTCCCAGCTGCTATCTCAGCTTCGCTCGGTGCTATCTCAGCATCCCTCCTTTCCCTCTCAACTTCTCTCGCTTCTACCTCGGCTTGAAATTGAGTTAACTGTTGTTTTAAACGATTAACTTCTTCCTGAAAAGACTGACTCTGTGATGGCATGTACTGATACGAGTTAGATCCAAAATATTTTGCCGGGGTAACGAATGATCCTTGGCAGCGAACCTGACCATATCTTTCAGGACCCAAAACGTCAACAATAACTTAATTTTCGATCTCATGCGCATTAGCAGAACCATTAGTTGAAGTTGTAGCTTCATACTCCATCCTTTCCCCCCTCAATTTGCCTGATAATCAATTAAAAATATACAACGAATTCAAATATTATTTAAAATAAAAATGTTATAATATTGATATAAATATAACATTATCCAGATTTTCTGTCCAATGGATATACCATAATTTCTGCAGCTTTGGGAGTCATAGGAGAGTCATCTTTTATTGTGTGTGTAATGTCGAAGAGTTTTATCCGTCCAACGCTAGTGTCAGTTGTAACTTGCTACAACGTATAATAGAATTTAATACTTACGAAAAAGTAATACATTAAAAAACTAATTAATAATTAAAAAAATAATACCTCGTCATTAGCTATATGAGCAAAATTCTTCGACTCGACAGTATAAGTAAACTGATGTTGTTGTCTGCTAGCAACTCCAATGCGCTCTCGACCCTACAATTTAAAATTTGCATTACATATAGAGCAAATATTACAATGACATAGCATTGGATTCCCCACCTCGCTCCCTCTGGCTGTCTCACCCGGACTTTGCAAAGACATTCCTTGCACACCAGGTTCCTATGAAGTTAATCCCGAGAATGCACCTTGCAAGTCTCCTAACTCTCATATTTGTATGCCCTGCAGTATTGGTTGCCCTGCCGAAATGTACCAAAAATCGGGATGTATTTTGAAGTCGGATCGAGTTTGTGATTACAATTGTTCTAGTTGCAACTCAGTGGAATGCTTCTCGAATTGTTCTTCATCTTCAAATTCCGATGCCTCTAATGGAAGTACAAATGAGAGGTTCTGGTCGCTGCAATTGCCGATCATCGTCGCAGGAATTACCTTTGTCGTGTTACTGGTGATTATCATGTCGTTAACTGTAGTTTTATATGCTCGATACAGATTGCAGAACTGTTGCTGCAAATCAAAAGAGCCGAAATCCAAGAAAGCTAATGAGATTGCTTCTTACTGAAAAGAAAATGTAAAAATCCGCCCTGACATTGACGAGCTTAAGAATAGGAGAGCTCGGATGTTCAATTATGAAGAACTTGAGAGGGCCACTGGTGGATTCAAAGAAGAATCTGTGGTTAGAAAAGGAAGTTTCTCATGTGTTTATAAAGGGGTATAAAAGACGGAACTGTTGTTGCAGTAAAAAAGGCCATAATGTCTTCAGATAAAAAGAAGAATTCGAAAGAGTTTCACACAGAGTTAGATTTACTGTCAAGATTGAACCATGCCCATCTTCTGAATCTGCTCGGATATTGTGAAGAAGGTGGGGAACGGCTTCTTGTGTACGAGTTTATGGCTCTTGGATCATTGCACCAGCATCTTCATGGAAAGAACAAAGCCTTGAAAGAGCAATTAGATTGGGTCCGGAGGGTCACCATTGTGGTCCAAGCTGCTAGAGGAATCGAATACTTGCACGGTTATGCTTGCCCTCCAGTGGTTCATAGGGATATCAAATCCTCAAACATTCTCATCGATGAAGAACACAATGCTCGAGTGGCTGGTTTCGGTCTCTCTTTACTAGGACCTGCAGATAGTAGCAGTCCATTAGCCGAGCTACCTGCCGGAACACTCGGTTATCTTGATCCGGAATACTACAGGCTCCACTACCTCACAACAAAATCCGATGTCTATAGCTTCCGCGTGTTGTTGGAAATTTTAAGCGGACGAAAAGCCATTGATATGCAATACGAAGAAGGGAATATAGTCAAGTGGGCAATTCCATTGATTAAATCAGGAGACATATCTGCAGTTCTAGATTCTGTTTTGAAATGTCCTGCAGACATCGAAGCTTTAAAAAGGATTGCGAATGTGGCTTCCAAATGTGTGAGAATGAGAGGAAAAGAGAGACCATCGATGGATAAAGTGACCACCGCTTTAGAACGAGCTTTAGCTCAGTTGATGGGCAGTCCGTGTAGCGAACAACCGATTTTGCCAACCGAGGTGATCTTGGGAAGCAACAGAATGCACAAGAAGTCTTCTCAAAGGTCTTCAAATCGATCAGTCTCGGAAACTGAAGTTGCAGAAGAAGTTGAGGATCAAAGGTTTGAGTTTAGAGCTCCTTCATGGATTACTTTCCCTAGTGTAACTTCGTCTCAAAGGCGGAAATCATCTGTGTCGAAAGCAGATGTCGAGGGAAAGAACATAGAAGGAAGAAACACCCGGGGACGGTTTGAGAAGCTTGGAGGAAGAAATAGGCCCTGCTTCCCCTCAACAAAGCTTGTTCTTACAACACAATTTCTAAATGGTCCCAGAGAGTGTTTGTCTATATTGAAGGAAATGGAACTGTAAAAAATGGAGAATGAGAGGATGTAATTTTCAAGATTTTGTTAGTATCATATCCTGGTTTGCATCTTGCATGTGTCACGAACGTTGAAGCTTGAAACTTTAATCGCTTTGTCGACGGCACAGACCGTGACACTGTATATTTAACCGTACTGCCACGAACACAGACCGTGACGTATGCAGCTGTTCCAATTTGTTGTCCTGCTGTTAATTTGAATTCTTCCTTGTGACTGTTTTACTGATTGTAACTTGTTTGATCTGTTTCTTCTAATGTTAATGGATGGAATTCATGTTTACCGTTCAGTTGCTTAAATTACAATTTTTCTAGTCCTATTTTAACTTGATTTAGCATTTTAAATTCTGAAAATGTTCAAGTTGTTTAAATGATGATCTTAACTGTTAAATAACTCAACTAATATAAACATTAATATTCAGATCTAAAAAAAAAATAGCCATCCATAATGTAATTTGATGAAATGAAAGCATTAATGTATAAAGAACGATTCATTTTTCTTGTGTTTTCAGTCTTTTAATTCTTTATAAAAAAACGATATCGTTTCATTTAAGTTTGTTATTTTTTGGTTTTTTAGAGATAAGCTGACGTGGCTGTGGTGGGTCGTATTAGGCGGCTTTCGATCCCTAGATAGGGTATTCTGGTTTTTGAGAATGATTTCTTTGGTCTATCCCCTTTTATGTGAATGAAAGCTTATCCTCTCTTCTTCATCTGGTCCAATAATTTGTTCAGAGTGTTAACCCGTTTTATATTTTGCAATATAGAGCTTCTTTTATTTTCTTAATTATACATCGTATGACTAATAAACAAAAAAAAACAAACAAAAATATTATTAGTAATATATATATATATGATGTTATTGTTTTTTAGTCATTGTTATTCGATTGAAAGAAAAAGAAAAATTAATTAATTACTAATATATGTTATGTTATCTCATTATGTTAATATTACCATCTATTTATTATTATCGTCACTATTAATGTCATTATTATTATTATTATTATTATTATTATTATTATTATTATTATTATTATTATTATTATTATTAAACTAAAATACATGCCCAATTATAAATAAAATCTCAGTTTATTAAAACAATCCATTTATATAAAGCCCAAAAAATATTACATATATTACAAGCCTATTAACAGGCCCAGATATTAAACTCTAAGCCTAACTAAATAAAAAACTCTAATCTGATATTTTGTGTTCTACGCAGCCGGCTACCAACCGTCAGATCTAATCCAGATATGACGGTCTAGATCGTGCCGCGTATGGAAACTCTAGGGGGTCCTCAAACCCTTTAGCGACGTGTCCATCTGAGCCGTTAGATCGAGATCGCCGTCAGGATCAAAGCAGGGAAGCCTCCAGAACCTCCACGCGCGAGTCTTGGACTCCCATACGCGCGCGTGCACGACGCTCCACTACCCGCGTTGAGGCCATGTGCGTCGTTTCCTCTCTCGGATCTCCCTCACGCGCGCCTTTCCGAAGCTTTCCAGACCGTCCAGATCCCTCACCAGTGGCTAAGATTGCTCTGCGACATCCAACCGCGCCGATTTCTCAGCCGCCAAGCCGCTCCGTCTCCCCTGGTCTCCATCCTCAACCGTTTATCGCATGCAAACAAAAAAGAATGTCAAAAAATGCAGCGAAATTCAGGAATTACAGAGAGGCAGTCCAAACATAAATCAGAGGGCAAACGAATACAAACAAGAGGATAGCAGAACCAATAGCCATTTTTTGTTCTAATTTCGTGTAAACAAAAATTATAATTTCGGGCTTATAAAAGCCGAAACCAAACGCTATAAACGGGGCAAGTAAGAAGAATTTTAGAGCAATAAGAAGCAAAAAACCTCAAGTTTTAGAGGTATATCGTCTTCCATTTTCATTTCACATCATATAAAAAAAAGGGAGTTAGGGCTTTGTGTTTTTTACCTTCGGCGTTTGGCCTTCTTGTGCGCCGGTTCGCATCCACCCGCCGTTGACAAACCTTGCATGGTGAAACGGTGGGGGTGGTGACCAGAAGGGTTTTCGGTTTTAAAAAAAAAGGTTTTTAGAATTTGTTTTCAGGTTTTTTAAAAGGAAAAAGGCCCAAGTTTTGAAAAGGAGATTTCAGATCGGGCTTTAAAAAATGAAAATGAGGTGTTTTAGAGCTTTTTTGGGTTCGCCGGCCGTCGATCAGCGACGACCGACGTGGTTTCCGGCGTCGAGAAATGATAGAGGGGAAGGGTTTTCGCGAGAGTGTTTTCGAAATGGTAAAAGGGTCTGATTTGTGTCAAAGAGTTGTGTTTTATACTGATTTTAAGATTTAAAAATGGTCTAATCCCTTAATAATCCCTTATTGTCTGAGGAAGGGTCTCCACGTTTTAAAACCCCTTCCCAGGTCCCTCAAGCTTCTCAAACGTTTTCAATTTCGTCATTTTTTATATTAAATCTATTTTTAAAGGGGTTTAATCCCCGTTTTGGTCCCTCAAATTTTTGTTTTTGTTTTAATTAGTCCCTTTTCCAGTGTTTTCTCCTTTTAATCGTGCATTTTAATTTTTTTGTCTTGCATTTTATATTTCTTTAATTTCAGTCCCTGTTTTATTTTATTTACTTTATATATGTTTGGTTGATAATGTGTGGTTGATATGGTACATGATATATTATATTTTTTATAATCGTGTGTTTTCCTATAATCTTGTTTAATTTATTGTTCTTGCAATATATGGCTTATATGATGTGTAGTTTTACCACGCATAATGTAGTTTTATTATATATGTTATATGCTTAGTTCTAATGCGTACATGTTATAATTTACTCATGTTTTTATGTGACATGCATTTATAATCGTCATTCATGTGAATTTTAATACTCTAGTTTGCATGATAATTAATTTTAACCATAAAAAGGAGATACTTATTAATTCGTGTATTTGGGTTGTAACATCCTAGCTTATTGGATATTCCCCGAATATTTGAATTAATTTACATCGTCTAAAGGTAAATCCGTAAGTTATTAAAACGAACAAGACCACGACATCATACTTTATCTGCTTGCATCATGCATAAAGGTGACATACGGGATCCGAACCCTAAACTAACACGACAGTCAGACTTATATGATGTCGGTTTAGTCTTTGGTCCGGTGTACCGTCATCCTTTTTAATTAAATGTCTAATTAATTCTGAAGCGCCAATTTGATAAAGCTCGTATGATTAAAGTTTAATTTTCAATTAAGGACCCCTAATTAAATTCATTTTAAATTTTAATAATTTCCATCGATTAAAAGCAACAAGTATTTTGGTACCGATTTCCGGGCATGATGGGGGTGCTAACCCTTCCCCACACGTAACCAACTCCCGAACCCTTTCAAATGAATCTCTGGTTTTGGTTTTTATGGTGTCCGGCCTACCTTAGTGGCCGGTGGCGACTCCAAAAAATTTTAAAAGTTTTTTGAAACACAAATTTTCCCTATTTAATCGATTTTCCTAAAAATGTGGGATACTTTTAAAGTTTTTTAGTTTCAAAAAACGTCGTTACAGGTCTTAAGCTTATTCTTAATCCGTTCTTGCTATTTTGAGTATTTGTGAGCATCAAAGGTATTAGTGCCTCTACTCCTGGTTATGGTTGACAGCGTTCAAACTCATTCTCAACAAAAACTAGTGAAAATACAGTCCGATTTCAAGAAATTGGAGATACGGTTGGAAGATGAAATTGAGCAAACTATGACTGACAAAGTTCAAGACATTCGCTCGGAGGTGCGAAAATTAAGGGTTTTGCTGGAAAAATTGGTGGGTAACCAATCGGCTTCGAAAGCGTTGATGGGCGCTTTGCCGTCGAGTGTTACAGAGCTGCGAGCACAGCCGCCAATAGCAGCTTTGAGCCATAAGGATGACAATGTGGTTATTCAGGGAGAATCCAATTCGCAGTCTTACCCACTCAAAGCCCTAGTTTCGATGGGTTCAATTTTAAGTATTGGTGGGCAAGATTAGAGCAATTCTTTTCAGCTGAAAACATTCCTGATAATGCAAAGGCAAATTTAGTAATGTCAAGTTTGGAAGATAAGGCACTTCAGTGGCATCATTTTGTGGTGAGAAACCATGGTTGCATTAACAATCTCTCTTGGGACTTTTATTTGAAGCCGATGAAAGACAGATTCGCTTTTGAGGGACAGGAAGATCCAATGGTTGAGATGGTAACTCTTAAGCACACATCATCCGTCGATCAATACTATTATGATTTTTTAAGTCTATTGAACCAAATGTAGCTTGCTGATGATTATGCTATTAGTATTTTTATTAAGAATCTGAAGTTGAAGATAGGCCAATATATAAGGGTTTTCAACCTAAGGACTTGATAGATGACTTTTAGGTTGGCTTTGCATTTTGAGCAGATAACCTTTCTGAACCCTAAAAAAGGCTACACTCCATCACTGAGAATTTCTATTTCCAATTTGCCTTTTACTTTTGTTTCACCTTCCACATTTAGCAGAGCTGGATCTTCTCCCACCTTCAAGAGTTCTACAAGAACTGTCACACCTTCTTTACCCTCTAGAAGTTCAGTTTCAAGTAATTCTGTAGTTTCAATTCCTAAAAAGGGTACACCTACAACTAGCAATGGGCCAAGGAAGCTATCTTCTGCTGAGATGCATGAGAGGAGACACAAAGGCCTTTGTTTTTGGTGCCTTGCTAAGTTTGTTCCTGGTTATAAGTGCACATGATCTCAATTATATCAACTGCTAATGGAGGGGATTGATGGGGAGGGATATTAAGAAGAGTTTGTGGACTGTAAGGACAAACTTGAACTTGAGATGGTGGAAGGTAACCATCCTAAAATTCTAATACTTTCTTTGCAAGCAGTCTGGGGCTCTACGGGGTGTGACACTATGAAAATGCATGTAACAATCAGAAAATTAACTCTGGTGGACTTGATTGACTCAGAAAGTACCCATAACTTCCTTAGTTTGGGGGTAGTGAAGGCTAGTGGATTACAAGTTGAGCAGCGTCATCAATTAAAAGTCACCATTGCTAATGGTGGTTCCTTGCATACTCATAGACTTTGTAGAGAATTGAACTGAGAATCTCAAGGATAGCCTTTCTGCACAAGTTTTTTAATTCTGCCTTTGAAGGTTTATGATATGGTTTTGGGTGTTCAGTGGTTAGCTACTTTTGGCTCAATTCAGTGGGACTTCTCCAAGTTATTTATGACTTTTGAGGTTGCTGGTCAAAATGTGTGTTTGAAGGGATTAGTACCTGGCCCTACTCAAATTTTGGATGAAGATAATGGCTCCAAAATTTTAAAAGGTACTAGAACTACTCCTAGAATGTCTTTGTTGACCATTACATCCCAAGTAGAAATTCAGTTGAAGCAAGGAGACATGCCTCTGGACTTGCAACGGTTATTGGTGGAGTTTGCCGCAATTTTTAAGGAACCTAAGGGATTGCCTCCTATTAGAGGCCATGAACACAATATGGTTTTACATAATGAGCAGGATGTGGTGAAGATTAGGCCATATAGGTACCCAGTAATACAAAAAGATGAGATTGAAAAGATTATACATGATATTTTATAAGATGGAATCATCAGAGATAGTGTCAGTTCTTTTGCTTATCCCATTGTGATGGTGAAAAAGAAAGATGGAGCATGGAGACTTTGTGTAGACTACAGGTAGCTCAACAATCTTACCTTGAAAGACAAGTTTCTCATACCCATAATTGAAGAACTGCTTGATGAATTGGGTGCAGTTAGATTCATTTCAAAGCTTCATTTAAGATTAGGGTCACGCCATATTCATATGAAAGAATCAGACATTCACAAAACTGCCTTTAAGAAACATGAGGGTCACTATAAATTTATAGTGATGTCATTTGGACTGACAAATGCCCTTGCAACTTTCAAGGCCAAATGAACCATGTTTTCAAGGCTATGTTGAAAAAATAGTTTTGGTTTTTTATGATATATTGGTGTACTTTGAGAGTTGGAAGGAGCATTGAGGCATCTGAAGGAAGTATTGGAGATACTAAAGCAACATGAATTATATGCCAAGCATAGAAAATGTACATTTGGGGACACAGAAATGGACTATTTGGTGTATACCATTTCAAATGGGCATATCTCCATAGACAAAGAAAAGGTTAAATGTGTTCTGGAGTGGCCTGCTCCTAAGAACATCAAGGAGTTGAGAGGCTTCATTGGCATATCTGGTTATTATAGAATATTCGTTCGTGGCTATGGGGGTATAGCCAAGGCATTTACTGATTTACTGAAGAAAAATGGTTGGTGTTGGAATGATGAGGCCTAAGATGCAATGAAGAAACTTAAGGTAACCATGACTTCAACTCATGTTCTTGCCCTTCCTGATTTCAATTAGGAGTTCATCATTGGAACTGATGTGTAATGCCCCGATTTTGGTCCTAGATGTGAACCGGGAAGGTTAGATGGTTCGGGAGAACCGAGTTAGTCGATTCAAGCTAGTTTCGTGATTTAATTGATATTAAATGTTTGATGAGGAATAAAATATGAAAAAATGTTGGGAAATACCTAATTATTATAATTAGGGTTTTGGTAAAGTCAATTTGAATAAATGAATTTGGATTTAAAGATATTTTGGCTGGTGACCAAAATGTAAAGTTTCAAAACTGTTTTTAGTGAATGTTTTGTAAAAGAGTCAAAACTTTGAATCTTTAAGGAGCTATTGTACCAAAGCTTTAAATCGTACTTTCCCCTTAATTTAGGCTATTTTTAAATGGTTTTAAAAGATATATTAATGGGAAATAAAATGGATTTAATTAAACTGGCTTTAGTGATTAAAATCACTTTTCTTACGTAACTACTTTTGCTCTCAACTCTCTCTCCACTTTCTCAGCATCCAAACTACATTTTATACTATAAAATAATCAAAGAATAACTCTCTTGATTTCTCTTTTTGATTCTTTCATTGATTTTTGAATTTTTTCTTGGAGATTTCGCTCAAATCATGCCAATTAAGGGGAAAATCAACTATTATAGGTGATTTTCGTTTCTCTCCTCTAATCAAAGGTTCTTTATTGAAATTCACAAGTTCTTGACTCTTTGGTTTGTTTTCTAATGAGTTTTAATGATTTAATCATGGAAATTGGTTAAACCAAGGTTTCATTGAGAAGATTATATGATTTTCGTATTAGATCTATTTTGCTGAGTTCTTGATCGATTCTATACATGATTTTGATGTTAAATAATGTTAATATGATGATTTTAACATTGGAATCCTGAAATTGTATGAATCTCTAATTTTCTAGGTTGATAGTTATGTGTTTTTGAGGTGTTGAGGTGGTTTAATGAATGCTGGAGATATAAGGTTGATGTTAGGTTGCTTTTTTATGTTAATTGAAGGTAATTAATGGATTAAATCGTTAGTTTTTGGCTGGGTTAAGTATGGATGATGTTTGGTATTGATTTTGATAGTTTTGGAGAGGTTTTAACTAGTGTTTGAAGAAGATTGTTATGAATTATTGTTGTTGGGTTTGTGAATGCATTTTGATGCATTGGATCCTCTATTTTTGTGTGGTGATATTAAAGGAGATTGATCTTCAAGCTTGCAACATTGTTTCATAATCTTTGGAGGAGTGATTCGCATCGGCGAATGTGGCTTTGCGTTGTCGGTGAGTGAGAATGTGGTTTAAAGCGTTGAAATGGTTTAAAGGATGTTTTGTGAGTTTAAACTTAGCTTGAAATGATGGTTTAAACTCAGAAGTAAGTATATTAAGATTTCTCCCTCGGTCGTACTTTGGTGAAATTGGTTTTATGAACTTGTTTTATACTGGTTTTTGATCATATAATGATGATGGATGCATTGGTAAATGATCCATGTAAGTATGGTTTATACATGTTAATGCATGGTTTGATGCATTGGAAATGGTTTTGGTTTGTTGCTTTAAAAACAGTGAAGTACATAGTTAATAACGAATTATATTGGCAAGTGATGTGATTTAAAATATTATCAGATATATTTGGTCGGACATAGCATTGATAGTGCACTATAAATAAGTCGCATCTGGTGTTGAGGGGTTTATGTGTACCGAATACTCCACCATGAGTACCCTAACAGTTGAGGGGTTATATGGTACCGAAAACTTTTGTTAGTGAATTATGCGTCTAATTGATGATTGGGGTTGTGGTTGTACTCGGTTGTGATTGTACCGGTTGTGATGGTACCATAATTCCGGTTGAGATGACATGAAGTGTTGAGAGGACACTTGTTGAATTCGTGTATCTGATGTAACGTTTTGGCTAATGTGGAACTTGGTTTATGATCACTTGAAAGCCAATATAATTGTTTATGTACCATGTTGATGGATTATGTTGTATAACGTGGATTTATACATGTTTACTCTTTAAGCCTTGCATATGGTGTTATGCATGGGAAAGCTTAAATCGAGGGTTAGCAATGAGATTTGCTGTTAATCCATGATACATGTAGCGTACGATTTAATATGATGGTTTTTGAAAATGAGTAAGTGCATGGTTTTCAAAGGCATGATGTTTAAATGATGTTTTATATGATGATTGAAATGGATATTTCAATGTGGTTTTGGAAAATGGATTTAAAATACATTGATGGTGTGTTTGTTAGAGCACTCCACACTAAGCCTAGTGTGCTTACGCTCTCTTTTTCCATCAATGCAGAGAAGTAAAGGTTGGAGGCAGCGAGCAAGCGAGAGGAAATCCAAGGACTTGAACAATTGAAAGTACGATTTTCGAACTAGACTAGTAGTAATAAAGGCAATTGCGTTCATTGTTGTTTTGGGAGGGTTTTCGCTAAACTTCCTATTTGAGCAAGTATGTAGTGTTGTTTTGAAGTTGTAATTGGTCTTATATGTTTAGTTGTTTCTTTGAATTGTTATTTCATGCTTTGGATGGATTGGTACTAGGATGCATGCCTCTAGATTCTTGGGGGAAGCATGATGCCTCTAGATTCTTGGGGGAAGCATGATGCTATGTTTTGATCATATATCCTTGTTGTTTTAGTGAGATTTGATCCCTAGTATAGTTTGATATATGTTTGAAGCATGTTTGTATGTGTTTGAATCCTTGAAAGCATGTAAAACCAGCATTTTGGGACATTTCATGTCCAAGCATTTCGATACGCGTACGGTTGGGTTTTTCGGTGCTCGATTCCTTCAACCGTTCTTGCTCGCCAAGTGTGGAGAAGTTGGATAATTGGGTGTTTTTGTGGGAATAGAAAGATAGGCAATTGACACAAGGATTTATAGTGGTTCAACCTTCTAACCAAGGTCTACATCCACTACCTTAGCTTCCCACTAAGGATTTCCAAACAAATTCACTAAGAATTCCGTCCCCTTTTCTCAGCTTAGGAGGAAACCGTTACAACGATCAAGCTTTCTACCCAAAGCTTGATCAAACACTCTCTTACACAAGAAAGACTTAGCAAACTAGAAATCCCTCTAATAGGTATATGTTTGCACTATAAAGCTCTCACCCAAATCCTAAACACTTGAGCAAATTTAACAATATTTAGCTCACTAGTGTTGTCTAAACAAGGAATGTACAATTAAAGCTCTAGACACAATTTGCCATTATAATGTTGTAACAATTGAAGCATTAACCATTACTAGATGCTTGGAGGTCCCTTTTATACTCCTCTTTGAGTTTGTAGCCGTTACTAGCCGTTGGGGTTGGATTAGAGCCGTTGGAGCCTTTATTTCCCACCATAAAATCAGTTCTGCAGCTTGGCGTATCGATACCCTTCAAACCGTATCGATACGGTCCCGATAAGGAAGTAGCCGTTGTGCACTTTAGCTTATGCGTATCGATACGCTTACCTAGCGTATCGGTACGATCCTGCAATTTAAAAGATCGTTGGGAAATATGACGTTGGGGGTAGTTAGGCGTATCGGTACGCGACACAACCGTATCGGTACGCGACTAGCCGTTGGGCTGATTTAAAACACACCGTATCAATACGGCTAAGCGTATCGGTACGAGTTTTGACTACTGGAAAAATCCTGTAGTTGAAACCCTAAGGCGTATCGGTACGGTACCAGACCGTATCGGTACGGACACTTGAAAAGCTTGGTTTTGACTACTTTAAATGAAATTTAAATCATTCCAAAGCTTTTTAAAACCCTTAAACATATTTTCAAGTTGTTTTTGACTAAAAACATATTTTAAATTCTTTTCAATTTAGTCCAAAACATTTTCAAATATTATATCAAAACACTTAGTTCTACACGTACCCTTGTACCTAAACGGGTATGAACAATTTGAACTTGTGTTTCGGTACGCGAATTGGTGTTTCGGTGCGGGCCTTGTATTTTGACTAGGCGTATCGATACACGAAGAAGGGTATCAGTGCGGTTTTGTGTTACTAGAATCTGAAATTGATAAATGTAAAAATGTACCTATACACTTGCTCGTGTACCGATACGAGTAGTCGTTTTTATGGTTAATGTGTTATTTGAAGTTTCTAATTCTTTCATTTTTGGTCCCTAATTGTTATGCATGCAATTAAATGAGTTCGAATGGTCGTTTAAAGCTAAAATTTACAAGTGAGCATGAAACTGACTAATTAAAGATTGATAACTTTAGATTTAACTAAGTCCTTGTAATTTTCCATAAATTACGTTTTGATCCTTAAAGTGTTACGTTTGCATTTGATTGCCTTATCATTGTCCGTTTTGTACGAGATTTGAACCGTTGCTTGCATGAACACCATATGATCTAAATTGCATCTAGACAAGATAAAAAAATAGATTGTTTTTTGAGTTAGTTCTTCCGAGTTTGCTTCGGTAAACTTAATGTGACCCCCTTGATTCGGTTTGACATCTAAGTCAGGTCAAGAGGATTACATGGTGCCTCTTCTTATGGAGTTGGTGCTGTTATGATGCAAAATGGCAAGCCCTTGGCTTATTTTTCTAAGGGGATAGGGGTGAAGCATCAGGCAATGTCAATCTATGACAAAGAGATGCTTGTTGTTCTTCTAGCAGTGAAGAAATGGTCTTCATATTTGGTGGGAAGACACTTCAAGATCAAAACTGACCATCAGAGTTTGAGATTCTTGTCAGGGAACCAAGCCACAACTCCAGTTCAACGAACTTAGGTAGCTAAGATGATGGGCTTTGATTATGAAGTGATTTACAGAAGAGGAGTGAACAACACGGCAACTGATACTCTCTCAAGGAACCCTCGGTATATGCAAACTCAACTTATGTCTATAAGCATTTTTAACACTATTTGGATTAATAAAATCAAGCAGTCTTGGATCAAGGATGAAAAACTTCAAAAGACTATTAGAGAATTGGTAACAAATGTTACTTCTCATTCTAAGTGTAGTTGGGATGGTAATTTATTAAAGAAGAAGGGCAAACTAATGGTTGGTAATGATGGTGGCCATTCTAGAGCAGATGTAACTAGTAGAAGAATAGCATCTTGTTTATTTTGGAAGGGCTCAAAAAATCAATAAGAAACATGGTAACGGAGTGTGATGTGCTTTAGCAGAACAAGTATGATAATCACCTCATAATTGGATTATTGCAACCTTTACCTGTGGCCGAGAGAGCTTGGTCCTCCATCAGCATGGATTTCGTTGAAAAGGCTGCCCAATTCAAGATCCAAGGACACCATTTATGTAGTGGTAGACAAGTTAACCAAATATGCTCACTTTATCACTTTCTCTCATCCTTTTACTCTTTTGAATGTTGCTCAACCTTTTATGGATAATATATTTAAATTGCATGGACTGACACAATATATTATTTGTGATAGAGATAAGATATTTATGAATAACTTTTAGAAGGAGTTATTTAAAAAGTTGGGAGTGAAAATGACACCTTTCACTACTTACCATCATGAAATTGAAATTGAGGTGGTGAATAGATGCTTAGAGACTTATTTGAGGTGTATGTATGGTGAAACACTAAAGGATTGGAGCAAATGGGTGTCCTTAGTAGAATGGTGGTATAATACCTCATACCATTCTACTATTAAAACCACTCCTTATCAAGCATTGTATGGGCAGGTACCAGCTATACATTTGCCCTACTTAGCTGGTGAATCTTTAGTTGCCATTGTGGACAAAAGATTGCAAGCTATGGAGGCAGCTGTGAAAATGTTGAAATTCTATTTGAACAGAGCTAGAGACAAAATGAAAAAAACAAACTGACAAAAGAAGGAGCGATAGGGAATTTGATATGGGCGAGTGGGTCTATCTAAAACTAGAGCCCTATAGGCAGCAGTCTGTGCACTCTAGGAAGTATTAGAAGTTGGCTCCAAAGTGGTTTGGCCCTTATTTGATTTTGGCAAAGATTAGGAAAGTTGCATACAAGTTGCAGTTACATGGTGGTTCTAAAGTTCACCCTATATTTCATGTATCTTAACTTAAAAAACACATTGGTTCATCTCATTGTCAATCTAATTTGCATGTTATTGGACCAAATGGTACATTGTGAAGGAACCTTTGAAAATTATAGATGGAAGGATAGTGAAAAAAGGCAATAGAGCTGTCACTGAAGTACTGGTGGAGTAGACAAATTCCTTTCTTGAGGATGATATTTGGGAGAATTTTTTCAAGCTGCAACAAGATTATCCTCACTTCAATCCTTGAGGACAAGGGATGTTCTCCTCGAGCAGAGAGTATTGTTATCAATCTTTTATCTCTTTATGTAAAAACAATGCCGTTTCATTCAAGTTTTTTTTTTTTATTTTTTTTTAGAAATAAGCTGACATGGCTGTGGTGGGTTGTATTAGGGGGCTTTCGATCTCTAGCTAGGGTATTCTGATTTTTGAGAATGGATCTTACCCCCTTTTTCTGTCAATGAAAGCTTATCCTCTCTTCTTCATCTGGTCTTAATCTCATTCTTAATATGTTCGTGCTATTTTGAGTATTTGAGCATCATCTTGTAACTCAAGAAAAATCTATAAAAGCAATAACATTACAAGAACTAAATCAAACTGAAAATGAATCAAATCACACTGTTATTAAGTAGGATTTGAGATCATAAATCAATCTTATATATGGTTGGCAAATATAAAGAAACCAGGGGAGCAATGGCAGGTTGGGTTCGATTCAGATTGTTGTACGAATCCGGACAATCTGCATCACATGCAGACACATACTGATATGCACAAAGCTCGAAGTGAACAAGTTCTTAGCCAAAACAAAAATATTGATGTATTATGTTGATATACACATACTAACCCATCGTTACTTTCTGTTTGATACATAGACCCGGGTACGTTCATGTATTCACCCTAGTTTTGGATGAATTTACTTAACATGTAATGTATAATTTAAACAAAACCTAAATTTGCAAAAACTTGGTGACAGATTCATGCAAAAGACTGTACAGTTGCCATCATCGGGCGCCAGAGGAGACAGCAAAGAAGAATTCCGACTCATACACCTATTGTTCGAAAGATACATTTGGAGAATCGTTAGAAAGTAACTATGGATCATGATGGAGAGCATAAGGCTACCAAGAACATGATATTTGATGGAGATGCTACTGGCTCCAAACAGAAGGATTACGGAATTGTGTCCCGATTGCATTCAACAGAAATCGTACAAGATCTTCTCTCTGAACCTCCTTCTCCTTCTTAAGATCAAGATGACGAACCTGAAGATATTATCATTTTAAGGTTACACGTGTAAAGAACTAATTAATGTCCTTAAAGCAGCAAAAAACAAAAACAGAAATAGCCTTCCAGGTCCGAATTACCTTAACAAAGCCAGTTTGAGATACACCCATGTCAGTTATGATAACAAGACATTTTATCTCATGTTCACTAGCATATTCGTATTGCTCAGTGAGACTCGGATCAGGTATAGGAACAAGCTCAGCCTGATGTACAGGAATGATAAATGAGAATGAAAACGACAATAAATTATTTCGAACGATCAAGAACAACATTCTAACCCCAACCTTGATATTCTCCTCCCACAATTCAGCAACAAGTTCCATGCGTTCCATTAACAGACCGCCTCCTCCTCTTGAACAAACAAGGATGCTGGTGGTAGCTTCATTTCTGCAGCAGGAAAGACAAAGGTGACGAGCCCATGAGTATAGTCTATGAATCAAATAAAGACCGAGAAGAGGAAAGCAATAGGAGGCAACTGCACCTAATAGGCTTGAAATCTTCAGGAGAATGCTGGATTATAGTCTCAAGTGCAAGGCTGGTTCCAACAGCACCTGGAGGATTTGTTTTCTAGATGGTGCAAAGAAAAGAGAAACACAATTCACTCACTAAACAGATGATATATGATTTCAAGCTCGAAATTATGTATACCTGGGTACTAGCATACACATACTAGAAAAAGCTAAGCAACCATGGCTTTTTGACTTATAAATTGCACATGCAGTTAAGACCGGCAGGGACTTATTGCTGGAACAATAATCCAGTATTCATAAGTAAACCAAGTAATATAACTTTCAGTTAGAAGTTACTTAGCTGTAAGACAGCACTATATATATCGATTTACTAGTTTATTGGGACCCCATTGTACATGAACGTTCAACTATGTAGGTTAATTATGCATTCAAGTTGCATTGCAAGTGCACATGCATATACAATAGAGCAAAAATGAGACCTAGGAAAGGAACCAAAGGTGCATAACATACATTTTCATGATCCCACATTTGATGAAGTAGATAGTTATATCGCCCACCAACAGCAAGCAATGAACCTTCAGTAAGTGCTCCAGGATGGCTCTCCTTTCCCAAATATATCTGGACAACGAATTAGAAAATTTGTATCTAAATACTGGTAGGTGTAAAAACTATCTATATACACCTTTATAGGCAGAACTATAAAACAGTACAAAATTGTGTGTCAACAAAGGTTACAGGAAACTGCACCCATAGATTATCTTTTACGTTAGTATATGATGTTTCAAGTAGACATATGACAATGAAGCATTACATAAAAAAAACATGAATAAACTTTCACCTTGAGGTCAAGGCTAAAATATATATTTCAAATCCCAGTTTCTAAAGAAATAATGGTAAAGATAGATGCCTTTAGCAACTGTGATCAACATCGTAATATGCACCATAGTGAGAAAATGGTATGATAAAGGTAATATAAACATATGTATAGGTATCCAATTATCCATGTCATGATAGTTTAGTACATATATACAAACACAAGCAACTAAAGTTGTCATACCTGAAAAAACAAATCTCTATGATAATTCTCAGTTGGTGGCATCAGTGGATCTATATAAACATGTTTTTCGATCCTCCAGATCCTCAAGTAACTAAAGAGGTCTGACAACTCATCAAGAGCTTTGCGGATAGGTTTATCTGCAGGCAATGCTCCCCTCAATCGAGGGAGGGCCTGGTCTACAGCTCCACAGAATCTTAAACTAACAGTCTGCAACCTATTTACGGTAGCTTCTGCTAAATTGAGTTCCTGGAAAAGAATGAAAAATTAAAAGAGAATGTATAAACAAAAGAATTTACATTAATGATAGGATTTCATTTTTCATATGGTTCACTTCAAATAATTATTCAAGATTAATAATCAGGCACTACGACAAGAAACTCCTGAACTATATGACTGTTGCCAGAATATTATACATAACCACTTTTGCTATTCAAATTTACTTTGCTCTTGAACAATTGAACTTGTAGAATAATACCAGAAAATAAGGAAAAGAGTCTCAATGAGTACTCTTGATTTGTATTTCCTCTTACTTGCTTTTACAACAAAGTCTTATATAAGAGAAGGTACAAGAGTTAGCTTTAAATTAGGACTACTCAAGTAGTTATCTCTATCTCAAATTAGGATAGTTAGAGAAAAATTAGAACTCCTAATAGATAAGAAATACAATAAGGATTAATCTCTAGAGTTAATCTTAAACTACACGTTTACAATCTACAGTCCCCCTCAAGCTAGTGAGTATATGTTATAGAGTCCCAGATTGGATGTAATTTCATCGAAGATAACTCTTGGAAGTGCCTTGGTGAATACATCTGCTAGCTGATCTTTAGTAGGAACAAACTTGAGACTGGCCACTCCATTGTTGACCTTCTTTAAGATAAAGTGTATCTATTTCAACATGCTTTGTCCTATGATGGACTTTTAGCAATACTAATAGCCGATTGACTATCAGTTCGCAAATCAAATTGAATGGATTTACTGAGTCCCAATTCTGCTAGGAGTCTTTGTAGCCATATCCCTTCACAAATTCCAAGTGCTAGAGCTCTAAATTCCGCCTCTACACTGCTTCTAGAAACAATAGACTGTTTTTTACTTCTGTAGGTCACTAAATTGCCCCATACAAAGGAACAATAATCACTTGTTGATCTCCTATCTGTTAGCTCTCCAGCCCAACTAGAATCAGTAAAGATTTTTACTGTTCTATCTTAATTCTTCTTAAAAAACAACCCATGTCCAGGAGTAAACTTTAAATACCTTAGAAAGCGGTTTACTGCCTCAAGGTGTTCTTCTCTCGAATCACACATATGATGACTAACAATGCTTACTAGAAAAGCTATGTCAATCTTGTAAGAGACAAGTAAATTAGCTTCCCAACCAATCTCTGGTATCGCTCCTTATTAACAGGACTACCCATTTCTTCTTTCTTCCATTTTAAGTTGGATTCCATATGAGTTTCTGCTGGTTTACATCCTAACATTCCAGTTTCTGCAAGCATATCAAGAATATATTTTCTTTGATTGATAACAATATCAACCTTTATTCTAGCTACCTCCATTCCCAGAAAATATTTGAGATTGCCAAGGTCCTTTGTTTCGAATCCATGAACCAACAACTTCTTTAATTTTTCAATCTCATCTCCAGTAACAATGATGTCATCCACATAAACAATCAAAATAACTTTCTTTTCATCTAATGTTTTACCTTTATAAACAAAGTATGGTCGGTTCGACATTGTTTGTAGTCATTTTTGATGATCTTGTAAATCTATTAAACCAAGCCCTTCGCGATTGTTTTAAGCCATATAGTGACTTTTCCTGCTTGCAAACTTTCTGATCATTGATGCTTCTATTCATTCCTAGAGGGATTTCTACATCAAGTGTTCCATTCAAGAATGCATTCTTGATGTCCAATTGATGAAGTGTCCAATTATTATGAACAGCTAGGGACAACAGTACCCTTACAGTATTTAGTTTAGCAACTAGAGCAAACATCTTTTGGTAGTCTATCTCATATGATTGTGTAAATCCCTTAGCCACAAGTCTCGCCTTAAACATCTCGACAGTACCATCAAAGTTGAAGTTTATCGTAAAAAACTCATTTACAGCCCATTGGTTTCTTCCCTTGTGGCAAATCAGCTAGTGTCCATGTCCCATCGCTTTCAAGTGCTTTGAATTCATCTTCAACAACCCTTTTCCATTTGGGACCCTCATAGCTTCCTCTACTGTTTTTGGGATAAAAGTACAGTCAAGGTTTGTAGTAAATGCTCTGAATGATGGCTTCAACTTCCCATACGCCAGAAACATTTGGATTGGATGGTTTGTACACTTCCTCACACCTTTCCTTTGAGCAATAGGCAAATCAGTGGTATCAATAAGAGGAATAGGGATTTCATCTTGAAACAATTCCTTACCTTGTGAATTTTCTAGGGCAGCAAGACTAAGGTCCAGATCTCGGCAATTTCCAGGCTGTATGGCAGCTTCTGTAGTGGGCTTTTTTCTCCTTTTATAGACACTAAGAAGTTGATTTTCAAGTTGAACAGGTTGAGTTCTCTAGGGAGTAATAGGTGAAGTAGGATTAGGACATAAAACACGTTATGTAGTGACAGTAGCAGGGGTTAAAGTTGCTGCTGGAAAATTCTGAACGTTTACAAAAACTGGTTCGTAGTGGGAGATGCAGTAGGAGGTAAGGTCACTGTTGGAAAATGTCGATTGTAAATATGTATCTAAGAGTCCTCGAGTTATTAGCATTCAGTAGTTATTATTTAATTAGGAGTTTGTGCTGTAATAGAGGTATTTTAGTTTAAGTTTATTCTAGATAAGATAGAGTTTATCCTAAACTAAGAGTTAGAGTTTAATTAAACTAGTATGATGTAACCAGTGTTGTTAAAAAGGGATCCAACCCTCTGTAACTTTTACGATAAAATTAAATAAAAACAAAGAAACTACTTTTCTCTAAACTCAGTATTATTTACATGGTATCAGTAGGTTTCGATTCTTAGTCTAAATCGATGGCAAATTCTTCCTCATCTGAGATTAATTCCGGAGGAGAAGCAAATTCCTCTGTTGATGTTCTTCCAGATTCTACCACATCGGCAGTCACTTGCCATAAACTGATTGGTCCCTATTATCTACAATGGTCCCAGTCAGTCAAGTTGTACATCACTGGCAGAGGAAAGCTAGGCTATTTCACTGGCAGAGGAAAGCTAGGCTATATCACTGGAGGAGTGACAAAGCCTGCTTCAACAGATCCAGGGTATGAGAAGTGGCTGCAAGAAAATAGTATGGTGATGCCTTGGTTGACAAACACGATGACACCAACAATTGGGGGTAACTTTCTCTTATATGAGACTGCAAAAGAAATCTGGGATGCGGCTCAAGAAACTTATTCAAGTTCAGACAATATTTCTGAATTATTTAGCATCGAATGCCAGGCTTCAACTCTGAAACAGGAGGAGATGAATGTCACTATTTACTACAACACTCTTACCCGACTTTGGCAGCAAATTGATCTCTACGAGTCCAATGACTGGAAGAATCCAACAAATGCTGCTCTTTACAAGAAGAAAACTGACCAGAAAAGAATCTTTCAATTCTTGAATGGTCTACATAAAGGACTGGATGCTGTCAAAGGAACAATTTTGAGCACTAAACATCTTCCTTCTGTTAGAGAGGTTTTTTTTTTAGGTCAGAAGGGAAGAAAGTAGGCGACTATTCATGTTGGTAGACTCATCCACTAGTGATGGATCTGCACTTCTTACACATACGTCATTTGCCAGCAAGCAAAAAGGAGGAAAATCATGGTGCGACCATTGCAAAAAGGTGGGGCACATTCGAGATACTTGCTGGAAATTACATGGAAAGCCTGCTGACTGGAAACCCCAAAGGATGAGGCAGCATCAAACAGCACCAGTAGCTAATGCAGCATCAGCAGATAGTTCAGTGAGTTTTAGTAAGCAACATATTGATGATTTGCAGAAACTTCTTTCTCAGATGACACCAAAATCTGATTCCTCTGGTACAACTGGTATTGTTTCTTGTTTTAAAACTACTGCTAAGTATTTATGGATAGTGGATTCTGGTGCTACTGACCATATGACAGGGGATGAATCTCTTTTACTTCAAATTACTGGACAGCAAAGTCAGAGAAGTGTTAAGACAGCTGATGGATCTGTCACTAAAGTGGATGGAATAAGAACAGTTGTTGTGAATGATACTATCACTCTTTCTTCTGTTTTATATGTTCCTAACTTACAATGCAATATGTTGTCTGTTAGTAAATTGGGCAGTGATCTTAACTGTTCCACAATATTTAATGCTACTGGTTGTGTGTTTCAGGAAGTGGATTCGGGGAAGTGGATTGGCAATGCTGAGTTGTGTGGTGGACTTTACATCATTGAAGGTCTTCCTCCTAAGAGACAAGTCCAACCAAGTTGCACTTTTTATTTATCCTTCAACACTACAAATTTAGGATTTAGTGATGTTCTTTTATGGCATTTTAGACTTGGCCATCCAAACTTTATTTATCTTCAAAAATTGTATCCAACTTTATTTGCTAATAAATACCCATTTTATCATTTTCTTGTGATATATGTCAACTTGCAAAACATAGAAGATCACCCTATCCCCCTTCTTCTTACAAGGCTTCTAAACCTTTTTCCTTAATACATAGTGACATTTGGGGTCTTTCTAATGTTAAGAATGTAAATGGGGCTAGATGGTTTGTCTCCTTTATAGATGATCATACTGGGATTACTTGGACTTTCTTGACGAAAAATAAATCTAAAACTAAAAATATCATTAAAAATTTCTATTTCATGATTGAAAATCAGTTTCACAGCAAAATTCAGATCCTTAAGAGTGACAATGGGAGTGAGTTCTTTACTAATACTTTAGGAAATTTTCTTAAAGAAAAAGGTATTATTCATATAAGTTCATATGTTGATACTCCTCAACAGAATGGAGTGACTGAAAGGAAAAATAGACACCTCTTAGAAGTTGTTAGATCCTTAATGTTATCCTCTAATATTTCTCATTCTTTTTGGGGAGAAGCTGTACTTCATGCAACTTTTCTCAATAGCAGGTTACCTAGCAGAATTTTAGGTTTCAAAACTCCTAAGGAAGTCTTACCTCAAACCTTTCCATCTTTTAAACCTTTGTCTTGTCATTTACCTCTCAAAGTATTTGGTTCTACTGCCTTTGTTCATATTCATAAACAGTTTCGGGGTAAGTTAGATCCTAGGTCTATCAAATGTGTTTTCCTAGGATATTCTCCACATAAGAGGGTTTTAAATGTTACTCTCCTCTACATAGGAAATTTTTTATTTCTATGGATGTCACCTTTCATGAACAGTTACCTTATTTTTCAGATACTAAAATTCAGGGGGAGAGATGGGATGAATTTCAGTATCCTCAAATCCAGTTACCACTAGCCGAATCTATACCTACGCCCAAAATTGTTGAAAATAATCCTACATCTCTACCTCCCGAATCTGTTCCTGAACCATCAGAACCTTTTTCACCTATAACTGAAACTGAAAAATCACCTACTACACCTCATGTTTTTTCAGAGAACCAACTTGGAACTAAAGAACTAAGTGTCTATACAAGGAGGAAAAAAGGGTCTGCTCAGGAAACTACACAACCTAGGATTGCTCAAGAAATGGAACCAATTCCACTGTCCTTGGAGGAGAGAGGTATGGAAAATTTGAATGATAATGATGATTCTGTTATTAATACATCTGACTTACCTATTGCTAAGAGAAAAGGTGTAAGAAAATGTACAAGTCACCCAATCCAGAGATATGTGGCCTATGGGAAGCTATTATCATCTTTTAAAGCCTTCACTGCCAAAACTGACAAAGTGCAGATTCCAAAAACAGTGTATGAAGCTTTACAAGATCCTAGGTGGAAGAAAGTTGTAGAAGATGAAATTCAGGCTTTGGAATCCAACAAGACTTGGGTGATGACCAGTTTACCTCCTGGTAAGAAGGCAGTAAGTTGTAAATGAGTTTTTACAGTAAAATATAACTGAGATGGGAGTATTGAAAGGTTTAAAGCAAGGGTGGTTGCAAGGGGATTTACTCAGTCTTATGGGATTGATTACTAGGAAACATTTGCTCCTGTAGCAAAACTCAATACTATAAGAATTCTTCTATCTCTTGCTGCAAATCTAGATTGGCCACTTCATCAACTTGATGTGAAAAATGCATTCCTAAATGGAAATTTGGAGGAGGAAGTTTACATGCATAAACCAGCCGGTCTAAGTGGTGATCCAAACCAAGTGTGTAAGCTACTTAAATCATTGTATGGCCTAAAACAGTCTCCTAGGGCCTGGTTTGATAGATTCACTACAGCAGTTTTGAATTTTGGTTACTATCAATGTCAATCTGATCATACTTTGTTTGTGAAGACTTCTTCAGGAAATAAAAAGACTATCTTAATAGTCTATGTTGATGATATAATCATCACTGGTGATGATCAGGAGATAAAAAGGTGGAAAAAGTTTCTGGCTACTGAATTCGAGGTAAAAGACTTGGGATACTTGAGGTACTTTCTCGGTATGGAAGTGGCAAGATCAAACTCTGGGATTGTGATTAACCAGGGGAAGTATATTATGGATCTTCTTTCAGAAACAGGAATGCTAGGATGCAAGCCTGCAGAGACACCTATGGAGTCAAACCTAAAGTTCAGGACCGATGATCAAGGAGTTCCTACGAACAATGAGCAATACCATAAACTAGTGGGTAAGCTTATTTACTTATCACTCACTAGACCTGACGTTGCTTTTCCAGTAAGTGTTTTCAGCCAGTTTATGAGTGATCCTAAAGAAGAGCACCTTGAGGCAGTTATGAGAATCCTAAGATACTTGAAGATGACTCCGGGGCATGGAATGTTTTTCACTAAAAATGACAGCTAGAAGATCTACAAGTGGCTATTGCGCTCGAGTATGGGGAAATTTGGTGACTTCGAAGAGCAAGAAACAAGTAGTTTCAAGAAGTAGTGCAGAAGTAGAATTTAGATCACTAGCAAATGGAATCTGTGAAGGGATTTGGGTACAAAGACTCCTATCAGAATTGAAATTAAATTACAGCAAAGAGTTTGAGCTTTACTGTTACAATCAATCTGCAATCAGCATTGCAAAGAATCCAGTGCATCATGACAGAACCAAACATGTGGAACTGGACAGGCACTTCATTACAGAGAAAATCACAAGTGGGATGGTTAAGTTGAACTCCATCCCAATGCAAGAGCAGTTAGCTGACATGCTTACCAAGGCACTTCCAAGAAATACCTTTGATAAACTTACATCCAAGCTGGGACTATACAATGTCTACTCACCAGCTTGAGGGGGAGTGTCGATTGTAAATATGTATCTAAGAGTCCTAGAGTTATTAGCATGCAGTAGTTATTATTTAATTAGGAGTTTGTGCTGTAAAAGAGGTATTTTAGTTTAAGTTTATTCCAGATAAGATAAAGTTTATCTTAAACTAGGAGTTAGAGTTTAATTAAACTAGTATGATGTAACCAGTGTTGTTAACAAGGGATCCAACCCTCTGTAACTTCTACGATAAAATTAAATAGACAACTCAATATTATTTACAGAAAATTCTAGTAGTCATCAAAAACTGGATCTGTTAATGGAATTTAGTAGACAACTTAGTACTGCAGTTTAGATCAATAGACAACTTACTAACTGAAATAAGGTTGCAAGCCAGTTTTGGAACATAGAAGACATTAGACAGTAAAAAATTCTCAGAAATTTTAATAAAACCACTTCCTCAAACTGAGGATAAGGAGCCATCAACAGTCTTTATTTGAGAGGAAAACGATAATGGCTGAAAAGTATGGAAGAGGGAAGCATCTCCTGTCATATGGTCTGATGTTCCTATATCAACAATCCAATTTGAACGGCTTCTAGTCCTTCATGGGACGTGGAGGCAATGTTTGAGTCACTAGGATCAACCATTGCCAGTCCTCAAGTTGTTTGCTGAAGCTGTTTCCAGTTTCCATGGATGCCATATGAGCAGAATTATCAATCCGTTGTTTCATTCTTTGAGGTTTCCAATATTCTGGTTTACCATGTAGCTTCCAACAGTTTTCTCTAGCATGACCAACCCTTTTACAATGCTCGCACCAGGTTTTCTCCTTTCTCGGTTTGTTTGTGGAATGAGTGACTGCAGCTCCTTCAGATTGTATGGATTGTGATAACATCACTATCTCCTACTTTCTTCTCTTCTAACTTTAGAGGAAGTCCCGTATGGAAAGAAGAGGTTTTGTAGCAATAATCCTCCCCCTTACTGCATCAAGACTGCTGTTTAGGCCATAAAGGAACTGGAACACTCCCCTCTAAGTTGTAATTGTTTTATACAAGGTTGCATCAATAGTAGACGGCCAGCTATGATTCTCAAAAAGATCTAACTGTTGCCAATACCTTATGATAGTGTTGTAGTACCGTTACACTCATCTCTTCTTGGTGAAAACTATTAATTTTGTTCCCTATTTCAAACAACCCGGCAACATTGTTTGAACTGGAATAGGTTTCCTTAGCATCAACCCAGATTTCATTTGCCGTTTCATAAAGAAGGAAATCAACACCTAGAGATGGTCATGTTGTTTTCTCGAAGTCATAGTTGATAGGTTGGATCAGTAATTTTTGGAATTTGCATTGTCCTAGATGTAGGTTGCTTTTCCGCGACCAGTGATGTAAAGCTTCACAGTTTGAGACCACTGAAGATAGTTGTGGCCATTGAATTTGTGAGGTTATTTGTGTGGTGGAGACATTAGATGCAGCTTTAGAATTAGGGTTTTGGTCTATTTTAGAATTAACTACGGTTGAGGTAGATGTACCAACCATTGTGAAAGAAATTTGGACCGATAACCTAAACTGATACCATGTAGAATAATACCAAAAAATAAGGGAAAAGTCTTAATGTGAGTACTCCTGATTTGTATTTCCGCTTACTTGTGTTTACAACAAAGTCTTATATCAGACTAGGTACAAGAGTTATCTTTAAATTAGTACTCCAGTAGTTATCTCTATCTCAAATTAGGATAGTTAGAGATAAACTAAAACTCCAAATAGATAAGAAATACAATAAGGATTAATCTCTAGAGTTAATCTTAAACTACACGTTTACAATCTACAGAACTTAACATCCAAACCACCATGATTCATTCACCCTACATGAAGCAAGGGTTTTTTAAAAGTAAAGTTGTAATGAACCTTGATAATTTTTGGGCACAAAATATAAAATAATTTTTTTATCAGATTGAATAATAGCAGAATCCTTACCCTACTTAGTAGTTGTTCTAAAGTAACTTTTTGTATTAACTTGTCCTAAAGATAATATATGAAGCAAAAGCCATAATTCCTTTAAGAATGTATAAGGTAGTTGCCAAGATTTTCCATTAGGTTTTGTAAGTTATGTAAGAATTGGAGTCTATAACTTAAATGTAAATAGATTAGATTAATCCTATCCTAACTCTAAGAGATAAGAGATTAGAGTTGTAAATACATAGAACTCTTAATTGTAGTATAACTCTTGTACTGAAGTCTTTAAAAGACCATCATTGTAATTAATTTGATAAATAAAAAGCATACTTAGAAAACATACAATTTTCATCAGTTTCCTCATGGTAATAGATTAGGTTTCGATTACTAAATCCTAGTCGATGGCCAATACTCCTTCCGAAATTGATTCTTTGACAAAACCTATTAATAGTTCTGATGATTTTCTGAATCTTCTGGTTCAGTCATTACATGTCATAGACTGATTGGCAATAACTACCTGGAATGGTCACAGTCAATGAAGGTTTTCATTATTGAGCGAGATAAATTAGGTTATAGACTAAAAAACCTGATGCCAAGGATCCAGAGTATGTCAAATGGATGCAAGAGAATGGCAGAGTAATGTCTTGACTACTTAACTCTATGTCTCCTGCAATGGGGAAAAAAATTTCTTCTATATGACTCAGCCTCTGAAATTTGGCGTGCTGTCCAAGAAATATATTCTAGCACTGATAATGTTTCAGAACTCTTTGGAATTGAGAGTCATGCATCAAAATCTTAAACAGGACAACATGAGTGTTACTTTCTACTATAACACCCTGACTACTTTGTGGCAGCAAATAGATTTGTATGAAGCAAATGATTGGGAGACTCCAAATGATGCAGCCTTATACAAATAGATTACTGCTCAAAGAAGGATTTTTCAGTTTCTTAATGGAAAGAATAAGGACTTGGATCCAGTATCCTTGGGAGCACATCTCTTCCATCCATCAGAGAAGTTTTTCATGCGGTAAGAAGGGAAGAAAGTAGGAGAACTCTGATGCTTCCTGATCCTCCTTCACATGCTGGATCTGCCCTCATCATTCAATCTTCCTCTTCCAGCAATAGCAGAAAAGGGAAGCCATGGTGTGATTATTGCAAGAAGGTCAGCCATTATCGAGAGAAGTGTTGGAAGCTCCCTGGAAAACCAACAGATTGGAAGCCTCCTTAACAAAAGGGCTCTCGGGACTTCCAGTTAAAGTTGGCAACCGTTGTGTTAGCAGTTTTACCAAACAACAAATTGAGGAGTTGCAAAAGATGTTTGGAAAATTTGGTGGATCCAGTGAGGCTAATCTAACCTTGACAGAACAAGAAGGTATAAAGAGCACTTCTTTTCCTATTGTCCTACTTTCTGCACAATCTACTCCAACATGGATCATAGACTTAGGAGCATCTGATCACATGACTGGTAATAGGGATTTGTTTCATACATTTGAGCCTATTACTACAAAGACATCATTAAAAACTTTGCAAAAAACCTTTTTAAATACCTCAAACATATTTTCAAGTTGTTTGGACTTAAAGACAAGTTTTAAATTCTTTTCAAATTTGTCCAAAACATTTTTCAATTATTATATCAAAACACTTAGTTCTACAGAAATTCTAAGTGATAACCAATATGCTATTCAGATTGCTAAAAATTCAGTCCACCGTGATCGTACTAAGCTTGTTGAAATAGACAGACATTTCATTTCTGAAAAGGTTAATGGTGGACTAGCAAATCTGCCTTATGTTCCTTCTGAAGAGGAACTAGCTGACTTACTTACTAAAGCACTGCCTAAACAAGTCTTCGATGAATTTATATCCAAGCTGGGATTATACAGTGTATATTCACCAGCTTGAGGGGGAGTGTAAGTTATGTAAGAGTTGGAGTCTATAACTTAAATGTAAATAGATTAGATTAATGCCATCCTAACTCTAAGATATAAGAGATTAGAGTTATAAATACTTAGAACTCCTAGTTGCAGTATAACTCATGTACTGAAGTCTTTAAAAGACCATCATTGTAATTAATTCGATATATGAAAAGTATACTGAGAAAACATACGGTTTTCATTAGTTTCTCGGGTTTTACAAAATTCTAATCATTCAGCAAAATAAGGTAGCTCTTTTAAGCCAAAATATAAAAACAAGGGATATATCGGACAAAGTTCTGGAATATCATATCCTGAAGTTATTGGGTTTTAGAAAATAATATCAAGGGCCTATCGAATCATTTCATTCAAGAAATTTGAAGTTTAAAGCATTTGGGCAGTGAACCAGCACAATCCAAGTGAATGTTAGACTTTCTTGTGTCTTTACTACAAGAAAAATGTGCTATACAGGTAAATGCGTCATTTCATTTTGGGTACAAAGCAAAAGGCTATTGACCCTAATCAATAGCACCACTTTATCATAAACCATTGAAGGGAAAATACAACATAAAGAATCATTTAAAGGTATTTTCAGTGCACCCTAAATTGTCGTCCATTTCAGCATCCATAAATGCCCAAGTTGAATTATTCATCCAAAATATTTGACAAATCAAATATGAATCCTAAATATACACACTTTTTTACCATATTTTAAACGTACTTTCAACTAACATGGTATGCTTCTAAATTTACAATATAAAATAAACACAACAACCTTTCCAACGACTTTCTCCACCTAAAATCATGATTGTACGATAAGACCAAATCATTTCTTGGAAACATAGGCCTTTCCATAAAAACCACTAACTGCTTGAATATCTTCTTGGTTTAAGAGTAGTAAATCATGTAAGCAAACACCCAATAGACACGAAACAAACAGTCACTTCAACTTTATGAAACTCTAAGAGGTACAAGTTTGGTAAAAGCATTATAATAATGGCAACTTCTACAGCTACTTAAGCTAAGCTAAGCACAATGTGTTTCATAGTTTCTACAAACCTGCAAAAGCTGACGCCTTGTAACAACCCACTTTAACTTTCGTTCAGATGATTGTGGACGTAAAGAAGCCATCATTGAGAGAAGCTTCATTTAGTTAAGGGAACAACTGTTAGATCAAAACTTCACATAATAAAATAAGGGTTATATTTTGATACACAAGTTGTGTAAAAAAATTTACACAACCCTCCATATTTAAACTATAAAATTTAAAATCTATATTCCTAACCCTAACACAATCCTAAACCATAAACCCTAAACCCTAAAATTAAAAGGCTTATGTAAACTTTTAGTTTACACAAACTTGTGTATCAAAGTATTTTCCATAAAATAAAATGCAGCTTATAAATCAACAATATACCTCGGCCACTTTCTGCCTGTGCTCTGCATTGATTCCTGCCCAAATCCAGATAGCCTCAAGCAGTTTCCCATGGTTAAGATGAATATCGCACAACTCTAAGTTAAAAAATCGAGCAAAAATGTCCATTGTCACCTGCAAATGAGTCCAAAGTACAATTAATTTAATACTACAACAATGCAACACATAACAACCTTGAAACTTACTGCACGACCAATTAAACAAGAAAAATGCATGGGCATAGCATGGAAATAAAGATTTCATAATTATGAAGAATTAGGTTTACAATGAATATCTTGTAAAAAGGAATGCGGAAAACAAAACGGCACGATACGGCGCACCGAACGCAACTCAAAACGTGCCTCGGAGAAAGGGGGTTAACAGGCAATATGCCATCACACCGCCTCTGTCTCTTCTACCACCACCTAAGAACGGAACGGTGGCATAAAAAGAGAAGTCAAAACGGCATAAAAAGGAAGAAGCCATTTTGACTAAAGAGAAATTAAGAAGCCAAAGCGGCTGGATAGAAACGAAACCCTAGTCACAAACAAAATGAAAACCTAGTTTATTAATATATGAATTGGGTCTGTATAAACAGTTATTTACCCTAATTTATTTATATATAAATTGGGCTTGTTTATTACATACACCTACTTATTATAATTCATTAACCCAAACATCAACTTATTTATACATCAAGCAGGTTAAATTCAAATACTATTTTTTAAAGAAAAAAAGAGAATTAGATTTTTTTAATCATTTCTCAAATACTAAATTCAAGTATATATGTTAAAATTAAAATTAAATTGTTCGTTCAACTGATTTATTTTGTCCAAACAATATTCGATTGAAATGGACTGAATTTATTATTTAGCTTTATTTTATATATAATATAATATTATTTATTTATTTATTGTTATACTATTATTATATTTATTAGTATAATTAATTTTGTATATAATCCCGTCATACTAGATTCGGCAAGGTAACGTTCCGAGTTCTCGCTTTTGTTTCCCGTTTCGTATTGTATTGCGTTCCGGGTAACTATGGTTTACACAGAGCTTGTGTACCAAAAAATTACTCTTTCAATATCTACAGTTTTATTAGGAGTCTACTGTTTTAGGACTTTTTCAAAGGTAAGTCTATGTTATCTTTATCACCAGATAAATCTTATCTTTGAGCGTTATCTTTTAGTAAGTCTTTTATTAGGAGTTAATAACTAAGTGTATTAGAAGGGAACATGATATAGGCATAGGAGGGCTAGAACGACGCATTGAAGCCAAGAAGTTGAAATTGTTTCACAGGACCGATCTTTTTCCCTTTGATACTTCATATTCGAGGACGAATCCTTTTGAAGGAGGAGAGGATGATGAATGCATGCATACAGGCCCTAAAACAACACATGGGGGGGTGATGGGCTCTCATTACCACAAGGCCCAATAACTGATACATAGTAGGAGGGGTAAAACAATGGATTTTGGATAAAAAGTTGAAGTTGTTCTTGAAGTCTGAAATGACAGCCAACTTGCGTCGACTTTTTGGATGGGATCCTGATGGCTCCATTGCGTAGTTGAAAGCTAGACTAGTTGTAAAAGACTATGCTCAAACTTATGGAGTTGATTATTCTGACACTTTCTCTTCAATTGCTAAACTTGCTTCTGTTCGATTACTTATCTCTCCCGCTGCGACTTTTGATAGGCCTCTACATCAGTTGGCCATAAAGAATGCATTTCTTCATGGTGATCTTTAGGAAGAGGTGTATATGGAGCAACCACCTGGCTTTGTTGCTCAATGGGAGTACGGGAAAGTATGTTGTTTAAAAAAAACTTTATACAGCTTGAAACAAAGCCCTCAGATTTGGTTTGGGAAGTTTAGTTAGGCTATTGAGAAATTTGGGATACAAAAAAGCGAGTCAGACCATTATGTTTTCTTTAAAAGTTCTGATGGGGGCATTACCCTATTAGTTGTATATATAGATGATATTGTAATCACTGGAAGTGGCTTTAGCGGAATTTTATCTCTGAAGTATTTTCTCCATACTCAATTCCACACCAAAGATTTGGGGATGTTAAAATATTTCTTGGGAGTTGAGGTGAACTCCAAAGGAAGTATGTGCTTGATCTATTATCGGAGTCGGGAAAATTGGGTGCTAAACCCTGTAGCACTCCAATGGTTCTAGTCAACAATTAACCAAAGGTGAATTGTTTGATGATCCTGAGAGGTACAAAAGACTTATTGGAAAGTTGAATTATCTTGTTCTAACACGTCTTGGTATTGCTTATCCGGTGAGTGTTCTGAGCCAGTATATGTCATAACCAACTGTCGATCATTCGAATGCAGTAGAACAAGTTTGGCATCACCTAAAAAGTGCTCCTGGAAGTGGAATTTTATATGCCAATCGTGGTCGTACTAGGAGAACAACTAAAAGATACAACAAAATGTTCTAAGCCAGTATATGTCATAACAAAAGACTCATTGTCATTTCATACGCAAAAAGATACAACAAAGTTTGATCACTACTAGCTATGTGAAAACTGGAGAACAACTAGGAGATATCATGCCAATGATATTTTGTTATGGCACTTTAGGTTAGGTCATCCCAATTTTATTTATCTTGCCAAGTTGTTCCCTCGATTATTCAATAATAAAGATCCAAAGTCAATTTCCTGTGATATTTGTCAGATTGCCAAACAAGCTAAATCAACATACCCTGCATCCACATATAAATCTTCTCATCCTTTCTCATTTATACACAGTGATATTTGGGGCCCTTCGAGAGTAAAAAATGTCAATGGAGCTAGATGGTTTATAACCTTTATTGATGACCACTCTAGGATTGCATGGAACTTCCTAATGAAAGAAAAATCTGAGGTTGAGGGGATTTTTAAAAAGTTTGCTGCTATGATTGAAACTCAATTCCACACTAAATTCCAAATTTTTCATAGTGACAATGGGAGTGAGTTTTTTTACTAAAACCTTCTTTTTTCCAAACCAAAGGCATTGTTCACCTTACCTCTTGTGTTGAAACACCACATCAAAATGGGATTGCCGAAAGAAAAAAAAACAGACATCTTTTAGAGGTTGCTAGATCCTTACTTTTTTCTACCAATGTTCCTAAGTGCCTTTAGGGAGAAGCTGCTCTCACAGCTACCCATCTTATTAAATAGGATGCCTAGTAAACCCTTAAATTTTCGAGTTCCTAGAGATGTTTTTCATCAATTTTTTCCTCATTTTAAACCCATGTCATGCAATTTACCTTTGAGAGTGTTTGGGTGTACAGCTTTTATGTATAATCATCATCCATCCACGGGTAAGTGTTACTCACCCATTGCTAAAAAGACCTATACCTCCATGAATGTTTCTTTTTTCGAAAATGTACCCTATTTTACCACCACTAAAATTCAGGGGTGACTTTATTTGAATTTCAGCCTACACCTACACAACCTTTACAGTTCCAAATACCACCTTCACAGCCTACTACTGTGCAAAATCAGACTCAAAATTATCCATCACAGCCCACTGTTGTGCAAACTCAAGAAAATTAGATTCAAAATTCATCTTCACAGCCTACTGCTGTGCAGAATCCTGTCTCACCTCTTTCCTTCTCCTAATTTGGAAGGTAATGAGTTACCTGGTAAGGAAGTGGTTAATGATACTGTTCTAATTCCTTCTATTGATAATATTGACCTTCCTATTGCTCAGAGGAAAGGTGTAAGGAAGTGCACTAATCATCCTATACAGAGATTTATTGCTTATTGAAAATTACAACCTTTTTTTCGAGCTTTTACAACAAAAATTGATAGCATCCAGATTCCACAAACTGTTGAGGAAGCCTTGGGGGATCCGAAATGGAGAAAGGCTGTAGAAGATGAGATAGAGGCTCTCAAAAGCAATGGGACTTGGACATTGACTGAGTTACCACAAGAAAAGAAGACTGTTGGCTGCAAGTGGGTATTTACTGTGAAGTATAATTCTGATGGGAGTGTGGAGAGATTCAAGGCGAGGCTAGTGACAAAAGGATTTACACAGTCTTTTGGGATCGATTATCAGGAGACTTTTGCCCCTGTTGCAAAATTAAATACAGAGTTTTATTATCCTTAGCAGTAAATGAAAACTGGAAACTGCACCAGTTAGATATTAAAAATGTATTCCTTAATGGCAACCTAGAGGAAGATGTGTACATGCAAATACCTCCAGGGATGGAAGAGAAGGGCAGTGAGCAGAAAGTTTGCAAGCTAAGGAAATCATTATACGACCTAAAACAGTCTCCAAGGGCTTGGTTCGAGAGGTTCACCAAAGTTGTTATAAAGAATGGATATAAACAGTGTCCGACTGATCACACATTGTTTGTAAAAATGGGACCGAATGGAAAAAGGGCCATCTTAATTGTCTATGTCGATGACATTATCATCACTGGAAATGATGTTGTCGAAATAGATAATTTGAAGAAAATATTATCCAAGGAGTTTGAAACTAAAGACCTTGAAAATCTCAGATATTTTCTTGGAATGGAAGTTGCAAGATCTCGAGCTGGGATTGTCATTAATCAGAGAAAGTACATCCTTGATCTATTTTCAGAAACAGGAATGATGGGATGCAAGCCTATAGAAACTCCTATGGACAACAACTTCAAACCAAGAAGGGAGGAAATGGGTGTTCCTGTGAATAAGGAGCAATACCAAAGACTTGTAGGTAAGTTAATTTACTTGTCCTTGACTAGACCTGACACTGCTTTTTCTGTTAGAATTGTAAGCCAACATATGTATGATCCGAGGGAAGAGCATCTTGATGCAGTCCATAGGATACTAAAGTACCTTAAAATTACCCTTGGACATGGCCTAATTTTCAAGAAGAGTGATGACAGAACTATAAAGATTTTTACTAATTCTAGTTGGGCTGGAGAACTCACAGACAGAAGATCAGTAAGTGGTTATTGCTCTTTTGTTTGGAGTAATCTTGTGACATGGAGGAGCAAGAAACAATCAGTGGTAGCAAGAAGTAGTGTTGAAGCCGAATATAGAGCTTTAGCTCTCGGAATTTGTGAAGGAATTTGGCTGAAAAAGACTACTTTCATAATTAAATTTTGAGTGTAGCCAGAAAATTGAGCTACAAAGTGATAGTCAATCTGCCATGAGCATTGCTAAAAACCCAGTTCAGCATGACCGAACTAAGTATATTGAGATAGACAGACACTTTATCTCAGAAAAGGTGAATAATGGAGAAGTTCAACTCAATTTTGTACCTACCAAAGACCAACTAGCTGATGTTCTCACCAAGGCCCTTCCAAGGAGCACCTTCGACAAGTTTACATCCAAGCTGGGACTTTACAACTTATACTCACCAGCTTGAGGAGGAGTGTAGGTTCTTAACAGTGTAAATAGAAGAGTTTTTGTAGAGAAGTGGTATGTGCAGAGAAGAAAGATTATTTCTCTGTATTTCTTGATCTCTGAACAAATTTGAGAAGAAATAATTTTCTTATTATTTCTCTAACAGCAGGTTACAACTTAAAGGAAGAATAAGTCGAAAAATAGGAAAGTATCCCTAAAAATTAGGAACTACAATTAGTGACATATATACACTAAGTTAACTCCTAAAAATAAGGATGAAGATTCAGTCCCTTAAATCTAGGATTTCCAACACTCCCCCTCAAGCTGGTGTGTAGATATGCATCAAACCCAGCTTGCCAATAAAATCTTCAAACATGTTCTTACTCAGACTTTTAGTTAGTAAGTCTGCAACTTGTTGCTTAGTAGGAAGATAGATAATACAAACTTCTCCTGCATTGACCTTCTCTTTGATGAAATGACGATCTATCTCCACGTGTTTAGTACGATCGTGATGAACTGGGTTATGTGCTATACTGACAGCAGCTTGATTATCACAATATACCTTCATAGGTTTAACATAGGAAGCTTTTAGTTCCTTCATTAATCTTTGTAACCAAATTCCCTCACATATACCATGAGATAAAGCTCGGTATTCTGCCTCTGCACTGCTACGAGCCACAACGGACTGTTTTTTACTTCTCCATGTCACAAGATTACCCCACACATAGCTACAATAACCACTTGTAGATCGTCTGTCGCTCACTGATCCTGCCCAATCTGCATCAGTGTAAAGCTCTATGTCACGACTGGTGTTTTTCTTGAAATGAAGACCTTTACCCGGTGTTCCCTTCAAATACCTTAGTATCCTGTAAACTGCCTCTAAATGTTTTTCCTTTGGAGCATGCATATACTGACTGATGACACTCACACCAAATGCAATATCAGGTCGGGTATGAGATAGATAAATAAGTTTTCCCACAAGACGCTGGTATCTCCCCCTGTCCACTTCTTCCCCATCATCTTCGCTGCCTAGCTTCAAATTGAACTCCATTGGGGTCTCGACAGGTTTACAACCCAACATGCCAGTTTCAGCCAATAAATCAAGAACATACTTTCGTTGGGAAATAGAAATACTTGTCCGAGTCCTTGCTACTTCCATGCCAAGGAAGTATTTGAGATTACCCAGATCCTTAAGCTCAAATTCTGTGCTAAGGAAGTCTTTTAGGTTCATCAACTCACTCGAATCATCCCTTGTTAGGATAATATCATCAACATAGACGATGAGAATAGAGCATTTACCATCCCCCGAGTGTTTGTAAAATAGTGTGTGATCTGCTTGCCCTTGGGTGTAATTCCTGCTGGTCATAGCCTTTGCAAACCGACTGAACCAAGCTCTTGGGGACTGTTTTAGTCCGTATAATGACTTTTTTAATCTGCATACTCGCCCTTTTTCTTCTTCAAAACCTGGTGGAAAGTCCATATATACCTCCTCGCTCAAGTCTCCGTTGAGGAATGCATTTTTTACATCAAGTTGTGTCAAGGACCAATCAAGATTAACTGCTAAGGAAAGAAGAACTCGAACGGTATTGAGCTTTGCAACGGGGGCAAATGTCTCATCATAATCGAGACCATAGGTTTGAGTAAAGCCTCTTGCCACAAGTCGGGCCTTGTGCCGATCAATACTCCCATCAGGCTTGAATTTCGTGGTAAAAATCCATTTACAGCCCACGGTTTTCTTCCCTTCTGGCAGATCTGTAACTTCCCATGTCCCATTATTTTTTAGAGCACTCATTTCTTCAAAAACAGCATGTCTCCATTCGGCTGATTCCAGAGCCTCTTTCACATTCCTTGGAGTCACTACACTGTCAATATTAGTTACAAAAGTTTTGTAAGCTTTAGACAAATTTCCATAGGATACAAACCGAGAGATTGGATGCTGAGTACAGGTTCTTGTGCCTTTACGAATAGCAATGGGAAGGTTCATATTAGACAAACCAGGAGACAGATCTGGAACAGGACAGTCCTCGGAGTTGGATGAATTTGGCACTGCTGTTGTGTCTGTTTCAGTAGGGGAACATCTCCGTGAATAAACAAGGAGTTCTGGAGGCTGTTGCTGGAGTTTTTCAGAGGGATTAGGCTGCGGAAGCTCAGTTTCAATGGGAATTTCATTGTTGGGAAGTTCATTCCTCTCCAGTGGAACACTCAAATCTGGAATTATGAGGACAGTGTTATCTTGTGTGACAGTGGTGTTAGGGGTAGGTTCTGGAGGTATAATAAGAAGTGTATGAAGAGTCTCATCTTCACTAAGAGTCTCCCCCTGAAGATGAGTGGCAGAAAAATATGAATCGTTTTCAAAAAACGTGACATCACGAGAAATAAATATGCGACGCAAGGTGGGTGAGTAACATTTGTATCCTTTTTGTGTGGATGAGTAGCCAATAAAGACGCATAGGTGTGCTCGGGGATCAAGTTTGGATTGATTAGGTTGGTGATTATGTACAAAAGCTTTACAACCAAATATCTTGGCTGGTAGGGTAGGAACACGAAATAGAGGGAAGGTTTTTTGTAGGACATGTAAAGGTGTTTGGAGATTAAGGACTCTAGAGGGCATGCGGTTTATTAAATAGCATGCAGTAAGGACAGCCTCCCCCCATAGGTTTTTTGGAACTTTCATGGTAAACATTAAGGCTCGAGCAACAGCTAGTAGGTGCCTATTTTTTCTTTCTGAAATCCCGTTTTGTTGAGGTGTGTCAGGACAAGAGCTTTGATGAATGATACCTTGTTCAGAGAGATAGGGGCTTAAAGCAGAATTGAAATACTCCCTTCCATTATCAGTGCGAAGCGTGTGTATGTTTGAGTTAAATTGGGTTCGAATCATGGAATGGAAATTCTGGAATACTTTTGGGGTTTCTGTTTTTTCTTTGAGAAGGTAAACCCAACATACTCTAGTATGGTCATCAATAAAGGTTATGAACCATCTAGCACCTGTGATGTTTTTAACACGACTAGGCCCCCATAGGTCACTATGAATCAAGGAGAAAGGTTGGGATTGTATATAAGGCTTCAAAGGATAAGGAACACGGGTATGTTTTGACAATTGACAGATTTCACATTTCAAGGAATTGACTTTTTTATTTCGAAATAACATAGGAAGCAAATGCTTCAAATACAAGAAATTTGGATGTCCTAACCTACGGTGCCACATCATGATCGTGTCCTCGTTTGAAGCAGATAGAGCAAATACTCCCTTTTTATTCTTATCATTGTAGTCATCCCATATATAAAGTCCATCATCAACCTTAGCAGTGCCAATCATCCTCCCCGATTTCTGTTCCTGTATAATACAACCATCAGCAAAAAATTCAGCACAAACAGCCTTGTCTTCAGTAAGTTTACTTATTGACAGTAAATTGCAAGATAAATTAGGAACATGAAGGACTTTCTCGAGTGAGAAGTCCTTAGTGAGTCGAACAGCTCCGATCCCAGCAACATGTGAGTATGAACCATCAGCTATCCGAATTTGAGATTGGTTGTGGCAGGGGGCATACGTATGGAATAGTGATAAATTACCTGTCATGTGATCGGATGCTCCTGAATCTAGAATCCAGGATGGCTGATTACTAGACTCGGAAGTAATATTAAAGGCAGTACCTTGAATAGCCAAGGAACCATGGCTTATTGGTGCACCAAGTAACTTGTGAAGAGTTTCAAGTTGGGACTTTGTTAGGCGAACATCCTGGACGACTTCAGCAGGTGCAGGGGTGGCAGTGGATGAGTTGCCCAAGGACAAAAGAGCCTTATTTTCCTTCTGAATTTTTGTTGTACCAGGGTAACCGTGGAGCTTGAAACATTTCTCCTTTGTATGACCAGTACGGTTACAGTAGCTGCACCAAACTCGATCTCCTGAGCGACTTTGTCCTGAATCATTCCCTGCTCGATTCTTTTGAGATTGAGGGCCCCTTGAAACCAGGGCAGATGATTCAGTAGGACGATGACCAGAATTGGTCAAAAGTTTTGGTTCCTTGAAATCTCCCATCATTACTCGGCGACGATTTTCTTCTCTTCGAACCTCTGCAAATGCTTCTCCAATGGTTGGAAGAGGGGTCCTACCCAGAATACGGCCACGAACTTCATCTAAGTCTCGGTTTAGCCCTGCTAGGAACTCATAGAGCCGTTCTTTGTTCAGATGTGACATGAACTTGGTGTGCTCCAAGCCTTCACCCCAGTCCACTTCATAGTACATATCGAGTTCCTGCCATAGGATCTTCAAGTTGTTGTAGTATTGTGTAACTTCAAGAGTTCCTTGCTGAATGTCTTTTAATTTCAGCTTGATTTCAAAGACTTGAGAAGCATTTCCTAGATCAGAATAGTTCTCCTTGACTGCATCCCACATTTCTTTTGCAGTCTTGAATAAGAGGTAGGTTCGGCTTATGTGGCTCTCCATTGAGTTGATCAGCCAAGCCATGACAATTGAATTATTGAGTTCCCACGTAGCATACGTAGGATCAGTAAGGGAAGGACGTGGAATTTCTCCATTGATATACCCTAATTTCCCACGGCCTCGAATCACCATGAGTACCGATTGGGACCACTGTAAAATATTCTTCCCATCTAATCGGTGATTAGTGATTATGAGGGACGAATTAACATCACCATGAGATGGTGCTTGATTGACATTCTGAGTTACTTGTGAAGTCTCAGAATCAGAAATATTTCCAGCATTGTTTGCCATGATAGGAAGACAAGACGGGAGAAATCTAAAGAAATAGAATGGATCGAAAAAATCCCTATAGCTCTGATGCCATGAACAGATTTGAGAAGAAATAATTTTCTTATTATTTCTCTAACAGCAGGTTACAACTTAAAGGAAGAATAAGTCGAAAAATAGGAAAGTATCCCTAAAAATTAGGAACTACAATTAGTGACATATATACACTAAGTTAACTCCTAAAAATAAGGATGAAGATTCAGTCCCTTAAATCTAGGATTTCCAACAATCTCTTTTATTGATAAAGTAGTACCTATTTATAGGTTACAAAAGGAGACTACTCTAGGAAAATTACATAAAATCCGCAACTATATTATTGCTAAATTCCTAAATGTTAGCAGCTAAATATTTGGGAATATAATTTCCTAACTTTATGCAATTTACAATCTAATCTTTATTTGACATGCCAATTATCTACACTCCCCCTCAAGCTGGTGAGATATATTGTAGAGTCCCAGCTTGGATATGAATTCGTCAAAGGTAACTCTTGGTAGTGCCTTGGTGAGTACATCGGCTAGCTGCTTCTTTGTAGAGACAAAGTTAAGTTTAACCACTCCATTGTTGACCTTTTCTGAAATGAAGTGTCTATCGATCTCCACATGTTTTGTCTTGTCATGTTGGACTGGATTTTTAGCAATACTAATAGCTGATTGGCTATCAGTTTGCAATTCAAATTGACTGCAACTATCAAGTCCCAATTCTGCCAAAAGTCTCTTAAGCCATATTCCCTCGCAAATTCCCAAAGCAAGAGCTCTATATTTTGCCTCAGCACTACTTCTTGACACAACTGACTGTTTTTTACTTCTACATGTCACCAAATTTCCCCAAACAAAGGAGCAATATCCACTAGTTGACCTTCGGTCTGTTAACTCTCCAGCCCAACTTGAATCAGTAAAGATTTTTACTGTTTTGTCTTCATTCTTTCTGAAAATCAAACCATGGCCAAGAGTCATTTTTAGATACCTTAGAATTCTGTAAACTGCATCAAGGTGCTCCTCTCTCGGGTCACACATGTACTGGCTTACAATGCTGACAGAAAATGCTATATCTGGTCGTGTAAGTGACAGATAAATTAATTTCCCCACAAGTCTTTGGTACTGTTCCTTGTTAACAGGAATTCCCAACTCATCTTTCCTTAACTTCAAGTTGATCTCCATAGGAGTTTCTGCTGGCTTACAACCCATCATTCCAGTTTCTTCAAGTAAATCTAAAACATATTTTCTCTGATTAATAACAATGCCCATCTTGGATCTTGCTACCTCCATTCCCAAGAAGTATTTGAGATTTCCAAGATCCTTGGTTTCGAATTCAAAGGCCAGTATCTTCTTTAGTTGTTCTATCTCATAAACATCATCTCCTATAATGATAATATCGTCTACATAAACAATTAGAATTGCCTTTTTTCCACATGGAGCTGTTTTTACAAACAAAGTGTGATCAGTTTGACATTGCTTGTAGCCATTTTTAAGAATGACTCTAGTAAATTTATCAAACCAGGCCCTTGGAGATTGTTTTAATCCATATAAAGATTTTTCCAATTTACAAACCTTTTGATCATTAAGATGTAGTTTCATACCTGGAGGAATTTTCATGTAGACCTCTTCTTCTAGAGTCCCATTCAAGAATGCATTCTTAATGTCCAGTTGATGAAGTTCCCAATCTTTATTTGCTGCCAAAGATAACAACACTCTAACTGAATTTAGTTTTGCGACAGGAGCAAAAGTTTCTTCATAATCTATTCCATAGGATTGTGTAAATCCTTTGGCCACATGTCTAGCCTTAAATCTCTCCACACTACCATCAGAATTGTACTTCACTGTAAAAATTCCATTTACAACCTACTGGTTTTTTACCTGGTGGTAAATCGACAAGAGTCCATGTTTTATTACCTTCAAGTGCACTAATCTCTTCATCAACTGCCCTCTTCCATTGAGGATCTTCTAAAGCTTCCTCTATTGTTTTAGGGTCAAAGATTCTGCCAACATTTGCAGTAAAAGCCTTGAATGAAGGATTTAGTTTTCCATATGCTACAAACCTTTGAATTGGATGGTTAGTGCACTTTCTCACACCTTTCCTTTGAGCAATGGGCAAATCAACAGTATCAATAATAGGAATAGGAGCTGTATTTTGAGAAATTCCAATATCTTCCAAGTGTTCTGAGGCTGTAGGGCTGAGTTTCAGTTCTCGGCAGTCTCCAGGTTGTATGTTGGTCTCTTTAATAGGCTTTTGTCTCCTTTTATAGACACTAAGTTCCCTATTCTCAAATTGCTCAGGTTGGGTCTTTTGAGGAGTTTGTGGTGAGCTAGGAACTGGAGATTGTGTGGGTCCTGAAGATGGTACAGGTTCTGAAGGAGAAGTTATAGTTATGAAGGGTTGAACTGTAGGTTCTGAAGGAAGTATGGGTTTTGAAGGAGAAGGTATAGATATGATAGGTTGAGCTATAAAAGGCTAAAAATCATCAAAAAGCTGAGATTTTCTTACACTCTCCCCCTGAATTTCAGCCTTGGACTAAAAAGGATTGTTTTCCAAGAAAGTAACATCCATGGTGGTATAGGTTCTTTTAGTGACAGATGAGTAACACTTGTAGCCCTTCTTAGTGGAAGAATATCCTAAGAAAATGCACTTAAGAGCTCGAGGATCAAGTTTAGACCGAGAATGAGGATAAATATGGACAAAAACGGTACACCCGAAGACTTTTAATGGCAGATTGGAAGAAAGAGGCTGAAAATTAGAAAATGATGAAGAAAAACATCTCGAGGTACCTTAAATTGCAAGGGTTTACTAGGCAACCTATTTATAAGGTATGTGGCTGTAAGAATGGCTTCCCCCCAAAAGAATTTAGGAACATTTGTGGAAAATAATAATGACCTTGCTACCTCTAAAAGGTGCCTATTTTTTCTCTCGGCAACCTCATTCTGTTGAGGAGAATCAACACAAGAGCTAATATGAAGAATTCCTTTCTCCTGAAAATAGGATCCTAGAGTTCTAGTGAAATACTTACTGCCATTATCAGTTTGAAAAATCTGAATTTTTGTTTTAAACTGAGTCTCAATCAGGTTCTGAAATCTTCTAAACACACTCTCAGTTTCAGATTTTTCTTTCATTAAGAAAGTCCAAGTGAGTCTAGAGTGATCATCTATAAAAGTAATGAACCACCTAGAACCATCTATGTTTTTCACTCTCGAAGGGCCCCAAATGTCACTGTGAACAATGGAAAAGGGATGAGAGGATTTGTATTTGGATGGAGGGTATGAATTTTTTGTGTGTTTAGCAAGTGGACAGATTTCACAAGTAAAAAAATTTGGACTTGTATTTTGAAATAAATGAGGAAACATTTTGGCAAGGTACTGAAAATTAGGATGTCCTAGTCTGTAATGCCATAATAAAACATTTGGAGAAGAATTAGAACCATGATTAGGAAAAAAGTTTGGTTGAGAACAACTTGAGTTGGCTTGTCTATGTAGAGATGGTTGGCCTTGAAGAATGTAGAGGCCACCACACAACCTAGCACTTCCAATCACCTTCCCCGAGTCTATAGCCTGAAATTCACAAACATGTGGAGAAAATTTAATAGTGCAGCGGAAATCAGTAGAGAGTCTACTGACAGAGAGAAGATTGCAAGCTAAATTAGGCACATATAACACATTCAATAATTCAATGTTTTCAGAAACTCGAATTGAGCCACTCCCTTCAGTGGGTGATAAAGAGCCATCCGCAGTCTTTATGTGAGAGGGAAAATTTAATTTCTGAAACTTCTGTAACGTCACATCTCCTGTCATGTGATCTGATGCCCCTGAATCCACGATCCATGATGTACAATTATTATCAGCCAAATTTGTAAAAATTGTACTACCTCCATGCGTCTTAGAAATCATATTGGTTTGTTGAAAGGATGAATGTGGCTGTAGATTATCAGCATCAATGGGTTGCTGGAAGGTTGAAGATGGCTGGAAGTTATCAACAACATTGAGCTGCTGAAATCTGTTGTAAGGCTGGAAATTGCCAATTGCAGTGGGCTGCTGGAATTTTTTTAAAGGTTGAAATACATCATCTGAAATATTTTCTGAACTGATTGCAGAAGATGTATACATCTCGCAAGTTTTAGGATCTAAAACCTAATCTGATACCATGTAGAAAAGTGGTATGTGCAGAGAAGAAAGATTATTTCTCTGTATTTCTTGATCTCTTTTACTGATAAAGTAGTACCTATTTATAGGTTACAAAAGGAGACTACTCTAGGAAAATTACATAAAATCAGCAACTATATTATTGCTAAATTCCTAAATGTTAGCAGCTAAATATTTGGGAATATAATTTCCTAACTTTATGCAATTTACAATCTAATCTTTATTTTACATGCCAATTATCTACAGTTTTAGTGTAATGGTACTAAGTCAGTAGTTTAGATTAAGTCTAACTCTTAGTCTTATCTTACTTAGAGATAATGTTTTTTAAAGTAGTCCTACTTAGATCAAATTACTTATATAGTCTTTTTAAAGACTATTTTCTGTAAAAAGCGTAAACTTTTTTTTAAGTGAAAATACACAAAGAATAAAAACTATTCTTTCTCTGTACAAACTTATCTTTCTTCAGATCCAACTTGAGGGGGAGTCTTACAGAATTATAGGCTAATTCATAGGCTGAATTATATTGTATTTAATGTGATATATTATGTTACTGAGTTTATGAACATTAGATGTGTATAGGTACCCCTATATGTTGATTAATAATACACGCAAGAGAAACACGTTCTCTACTAATTTCTACAATATTCATTCATTCTCATCTTAGGAGAAAACAAGATTCGCATACTAGTGAATGCATCTCTGTTGGATTCTTCTATGCAAAAAGGTTATAAATGCTTTCACCTGCTTCCCACAAAGTTTTTGTCTTGGCTAATGTCACTTTTGTTAAACATGATTCCTTTTTTGACCCTACTTATCTTCATGGAAGACTTCGAGTAAAGATAAAAATGACAATTTATTCCTTATTGATTCTAATTATCTCTCCAAATCTAACTCTTTATAGTCTCACTGTAAGAATACGCATAGTAATCCTAATTTGTATATGAGTTAATTTATTAGTTTAATTGATGTAGTAGTTCTTTAAGTCTTTTAGATAGAGTAGGAAGACTAAACCTAGTAGGACTCCTAATCTAACTTAAAGTCCTAGCCTATATAAGGCTGTAAGTATCTTTGTATTGAATCATAGATTTCGATCATCTAATAAACAGAAGAGTTTTCTGTTTATCTTCACGGTATCAGCCTAAATTTGATCCAATCATTTTTTTTCTTTCTCTGATGGTAAATTCCGGTTCAAGTGATCCGCGCTCTTTATCATCTACATCTGCTTCCTCGATGGCAGATTTGTTGGAACCTTCTGGTTCGACTTCTTTGTGCCATAGGTTTCACAGGCACAAATTATGTTCAATGGTCCCAGACCGTTAAACTCTTCCTTATCGGGAGAGGAACTCTAGGATATGTCACTGGGAAAACTTCAAAACCTGTTGCGACTGATGAAGGTCTGGAAAAGTGGATCCAAAGAATGGTCGGATCATGTCTTGGCTCATCAATACCATGGTCCCTGAGGGATTTAAAAGGGACACCAGGACACGGCCTATTTTTTAAGAAAAATCAAGACAGAACTGTGAAAATCTACACTGATGCAAGCTGGGCAGGAGAGCTCACTGACAGGAGGTCAACCAGTGGATAATGTTCCTTTGTTTGGGGAAATTTGGTGACTTGGAAGAGTAAGAAACAAAAGGTGGTTTCAAGCAGTGCTCAGGCCGAATTCAAGGCCCTAGCCTTGGGAATATGCGAAGGAATTTGGCTATTGAAATTTCTTAGAGAGTTGGGAATGGCACAAGATGAAAGTTTTGAAATTTTTTGTGATAACCAATCCACTATTCAGATAGCCAAGAATCCTGTACAACATGACAGGACAAAGCACATTGAAATCAACAAGCACTTCATTGCTGAGAAGTTGGCTAAAGGGACAGTCTCTCTCAACTACATTCCTACAGAAAAACAAGTGGCAGACACTCTCACAAAGCCTCTGCCAAAAGCTCTTTTCAGCAAATTTTTGTCCAAACTGGGATCATACAACGTATATTCACCAGTTTGAGGGGGTGTAAGAATACGCATAGTAATCCTAATTTGTATAGGAGTTAATTTATTAGTTTAATTGTTGTAGTAGTACTCTTAAGTCTTTTAGATAGAGTAGGAAGACTAAACATAGTAGGACTCCTTATCTAACTTAAAGTCCTAGCCTATACTAGTGGTAGACACTCTCACAAAGCCTCTGCCAAAAGCTTTTTTCAGCAAATTTTTGTCCAAACTGGGATTATACAACATATATTCACCAGTTTGAGGGGAGTGTAAGAATACGCATAGTAATCCTAATTTGTATAGGAGTTAATTTATTAGTTTAATTGTTGTAGTAGTACTCTTAAGTCTTTTAGATAGAGTAGGAAGACTAAACCTAGTAGGACTCCTTATCTAACTTAAAGTCCTAGCCTATATAAGGTTGTAAGTATCTTTGTATTGAATCATAGATTTCGATCATCTAATAAACAGAAGAGTTTTCTGTTTATCTTCACTCACGAGCCACCAAATCCTGAGCTTGAACCTATTACTCAATGAAACAAGTCAGCTAGGTCAATTGAAATAATGGAAGATGAGGAACTCAAAAAAAGGCAAATGCAAGTTTATTCCGGGAAGAAGGCATCAATATCTCGAACGGTACATGTTCAATCTCTCAAAAAAGGACCAGCTAGCAGATATACTCACAAAAGGATTGTCAAGCAAAACGCTTCAAGATATTCTTTGCAAGTTGGGAATGGTGGACATCCATTTGCTAGCTTGAGGGGAGTGTCGAACTAAGAGTTCTATTTTTAATATTTACTATTTTATTAGGACTCCATTGTTTTAGCCTTTAGGAGTCTTTCAAGAGTAAGAGTCCGTGCTATCTTCATCACTAGATTAATCTTATCATTTAGTGTTATCTTCTAGCAAGTCTTTTATTAGGAGTTAATAACTAAGTGTATTAAAAGGGAACACGTAACTATTTCGTAGCGAATAAAAATCATAGTAAATATTCCAGTTATTCTTAATTTGTTTTTTCCACAATAACTGAGAAACGAGGAGGAGAATGTTGGATCAACAGGTTGAGCTAGAAACATAACTAGATAAAAGACAACAATTTTACCTAACCTACATGACTAGAGAACAATAGATAGATAGATAAAAAAATCATACCTTCAGAACCTCTGCCTCTGTCAAAGCTGATGCACCTCCAATAATGTCAAAATCACCCTATTGGTAATCAACAGTCAAACTTATCATAAACCCATACCGTACAAAGTTACCATAACTTTTGATATGAATGTACTATCTATCAACCATGCCAACTCAACATTGTGGAATTAAAGGGTATATCACAGCCTAATTTTAAAGCATCTATACCTGAAGATAACGATTTGGAGGTGAATGACCAATTGCTCTTCTATAAACATATGATATCTCATATCGCTTGAACGAAAATTTCTGACAGGTAAAATGGAAAATCAAAAAATGTCAAATAAACATCCACTAAGACGAGCAGATTAGAGACTATGATAAGCATGTATATAAAAAACGATTAGTTTCAACAACACTACCTACAAAAATATCAGTATAAAAATGTACTAACCACTGATTATACTCTCAAATCAGTTTTTAGAGACTTCCAAGAAAACCTACTAAATTTTAGCTCATAACTGATGTCACCTAGGAGTCCTAACATATTTCTTTCAATACAATGTATTATAAATGAAGCTTAAAGTCTTAAATAAAAAAAAAAAGAAATAATAAAAAAGTATGAATACTTTCAATTCTATTTGAATATCTTGGGAAAACCAAGTACTTGGAGTACAAATATGATATGGAAGACCTATAAAACTCAAATATGAGTGTTTATGTTACTGAACAACATTATATAATGCAGCAAGAAGTTAGAATATTGACAGACTATTTTGGAAGTTATTTCTTTTAGTATTCTTAAAATTTTATTTGAATATCTTGGGAAAACCAATATCAAGAGTGCATAATGGAGAATTAATCGATGAACATATAGAGTTTATTGTTACATCAATCTCTTGAAGTCTATGACTATTCTAAAGTATTAGTCTAACAACCTTACAGCCTTACGCAATTCTATCGGCAAACTGAAGATAAGAAAAAGTGAAAAACATAGTTGCAATTTTTCTAAGAAATTTTGTACTCAATACCTGGTTTGCTACTATCCAATTAACAAAAGGTAGGCGCAGCTCATGACAAAGTTCAAGCATATCCCCTCCGTGAGTCAGAAGCTTGACAGTATTCCTTGTCATACAAAACAAATGTAATTAGTCAGCCCTCAGCCATACCTCTAAACAAATGATGCAAGAATTTTGACTGTGAAAAGCACCTTGAGAACTGTGGACAATCATCTAGCAGGCGCATAGGTACTATTTCGAGATGCTTAGCACAATGCTGCTTGAACACTTCCGTGGAGACCTCAGCAACATAATCACGAAGTTCGGTGTCTAAATCTGCAAACTGGATAGAAGTATCATGGTGAACCATTCCCATTCTTCCAGCATTCTGGTGATGGTTTTTTGTTGCTAACATTTCTTCGTCAAAAATGGCATTCAAAACTTTGTCATACACACTTGTGTCCTCAGATGTCTGCATTGTGCGTAGAATATCTGAATAGGCAAAGAAATTAGCAAAACTATTGATTTATCAAAGGGATAGTAGATCTTTCTAGACTTTATTTACACCAAATTACAGGCTGATTTATTATATTATGACATCTAGGGTATTCTGACAGCTAATGCCTAAAACAGAAGAATATCAAATGACACACAGCAGCTGATCTTCACATGTTGACTATATTAGAAGCTAGTTGTGCACCAATATTACAAAATTTTTATTTAAACCAATTAGAGAGCTTAGAATTATGTACTATTTCCAATTTTCGTTAAAATAATAATTTCTTTTTTTTTTTTCTTTTTGAGGAGAGAATCGTTTTTGCCCACCAAAACAAGAGTTATGGCAGATGATTTAACCAAATTCCATTTACACACTTTGAGTCTAACTGAGATAAAAATTATTAAGGAGCTTTCTGATGAGTTACATGGAAAATGAATGTTCTTGTGGTTAACAAGCATGCTTGTTTAAGATCTTCCCTTCCTGTTTAGTAAAGAGTGATAAATCCATTGTAACGCCACTTTTAAAGTTTAATCACACACTCAATATTACTCAAATATTCATTTAAAGATTTCCATCAGGAATAAGAGAAGCTACAGATTTATATGTGTGTGTGTGTAAAATTTATACCCCCCCCCCCCCCTTAAGGTAAAGTACCAATTATTCGTAAAGGTAACCTTCAACAAGTAATGCACTTAACATCATATTGTAGAAAAATATACTGACATGAAAGATAAAAATGTAGCCTAGAACATGGTTACTTACTATCCAACAGCTCGTATTCCATTTGTGGAGGAAAAACATTTTGCAAAAGTTCCATGGCAGATGGGCGATCAGAAGGACTTTGTGACATTAAGCATCTTAACAACGATGCCTGTTCTGGAAATTCAGCTATCCATGCAGAAGGAAGTTCACCTTTTAGTTTCAAATCAGATAAAACGATATGTCTCTCCATAGCTGTCCCAAATGGGCGCCAAAGCTCGAAGAAAACAACTCCTAAGCTGTACATATCAACCTGGAAGATAAGACAACTAATAGCAGTCATGTCATAAGTTATGAAATTGTAGAAGTGTCATATGATGATAAAACCACGTATTGCTTGCTACCCTGACAAATGCTAAGTGCCTACATTTCTTGCTCACAGAGAAAGACATAATATCCAAAAGAAATCATACTACTTGTTACTAAGCAAAACAAAAGAAGGAATTGTCATTCACCTTCTCATCAATCCTTGGCCATCCCTGCTCGATTTCAGGTGCAGTGTAAAAGTAGGTACCAACTTGACCAGTACCATCAACAGAAGATCCAAGTATATCTGTTGGGAAGCCACCATCCTGGTCCACCTGCTCCAACCTCAAGAATTTTGCTGAAGCCATAAGAACGAAAATTACAAATTTTGTCATTTTTTATTAATTTGGGGCTCCTAATTAATCTAACTAGCATGGCCATGATCCCAATTTTGTAAGAGGAAACATATTTTCTTTGCTGACTGGTTCTGGCTACTAGATCACACATAAAAAAGCACTACCCCCTTAGAATAATCAACAAATAAAAAAAATAGGTTGAATCAAAAGAACAATAAAAAATATTTGCTGATTCGCAGAATTTTGCTTTTTTTTCAAACATTGAACATCAATTTATATTTTGTACACATGCTAACACTTGCCTTTTGAACATGGTATATGATTTAAAAGCTTGTTCAAAGATGCTTACAACATGACAAGGGACAATTTTTGACAGAAAGTAGCGATCTAGATATCATAAACCATGGCTTATGGAACCTTTAATTCACTTTGTTCTCCTTTGTCTGATTTTATACTCATGAATCCAAAAAGGATTCAGTATTCATTTAAAATGTCTAATCTGCTCTATCGGAATTTCTCAAGCCATAACTATAAACATTATATTCATATGAAGAAGAAATTTTAATATAGCATTCATTCTCAAACTAAATGAATTCTACTTTTGTTTTGTTCCATAGCAAACATTCAAAATAGACAATAAATATCTACTAAAAGGATAGAGGAAGACAAAAGTTGATTTCACCATAGAAATATATATATCTTACCTAGACCAAAATCTCCAATTTTAATGTCATTGCGAGCATCAAAGAAGATATTGTTTGGAGTTAAGTCTCGATGGATGATTCCTTGTCCGTGTATATGTGCCAAGCCTTCCACAATTTGGCGAAACAGGTGCCACGCTAATTCTTTGTCAAAATGGTTATAAGATTCAAAGACTTGCCGAAGAGTCCTTCAGGCCATAGAATGAATGATTTTGTAGAAGAGAGAAGTGGGTGGGGGATGTTAGGAATTATAAGGCCAAAAGAAAACATTTCAAATCTAACTCAATAAATAGAAGTTATATGATATTGAAATCATAGAAAACCACACAGATATATTTGTATGTGTACTAGAAAATGCATTCATGAGTGTGTGTGTGTGTACATTTACTTATATGCCAATTCAATCAAAGCAGTCAAACGAGCAGAAGAATTTGCATAATGTTTCTGAGAATATTGGGAAGGTAAAAGTTGTTCAACTGAAACACTTCAAGTCAATTACATGCTTTAAGAAGACAGATAATTCAAAGGGTAAAAAACACATATCATCACTCAACTATCTTCTCACTCCTATTCAAATGATTATTCCTATAACTTTTACCCTTGGATAGTGAGAGCATGTATTTCTGTAGGAATTATAGAAATATATGGATTGTTTTCATCCCTTCAGTTAAGGGATTCTGTAAATATTCTTTTTATTACAATCTCTTATTTTAAGGGATCATATCTCCTAGGATTAGTATCTTTCCTATCTTAGAGTTTCCTAAATTAGAGACATAGTTTTTATATTTAAAGATGTATTAAGTCCTATTGAAATAATAAGAAAATACAGAGAATTACTCTGATTTCTACATGGTATAAGATTAGGTTACGGATTTTTTTCAAACCTGGACCATGTCTGAGACTTTCTGTCCTACCCCGGAGATCACTTCAAATCCAGAAAATTTTCTTGGTTCTGATGCTAAATCAGAATCGTCTGGTCTGACTATCACCTGCCATCGATTGAATGGCAACAATTTTCTTGAATGGTCCCAATCGGTTAAGATTTTTCTCTTGGGCAGAGAAAGATTGGGCTACGTTACTGATGAAATCAAGAAGTCTGTTGCGACTGCCACTGGTTTTGCTAAGTGGATGTGTGACAATGGTCAGGTTATGACTTGGCTGCTTAATTCCATGACCCCGAGTATAAGCAGAAACTTTCTTCTTTACACCACAGCCGCTGAAATCTAGAGTGCAGTCCGCGAAACCTACTCTAGCACTGATAACATTGCCGAATTACCACTCTTTGGCAGCAATTAGATTTGTATGCACAACATGATTGGGCAGATCCAAGAGATGTTGTCCTTTATCAGCAAATTGTCACACAGCGAAGGCTTTTTCAATTTCTCCAAGGCTTAAACAAGGACTTGGACGACGTTCGCGGTAAAGTCCTGGCTAATTCTCCTCTTCCCTCCCTTCGAGAGGCTTTCTCTATTGTCAAGAAGGAAGAAAGCCGAAGGTGTGTGATGCTGCATGATGAACTATATTCCCCTCATGAAGGATCTGCCTTACTAACCCATCAATCATCTCCCTCTTCCAAACGGGGGAGACCTTGGTGTGATCATTGCAAAAAGCCCGGCCACTCCAAGGAGAAGTGTTGGAAGCTTCATGGTAAGCCTCAGGACTGGAAGTCCAAGAACTCTGGAGATAATAAATCAGGCCTCGTTGCTGCCACATCTGTCACTAGCTTCACCAAAGAACAAATTATTGATCTTCAAAAACTGTTTGGAAAGTTTCAGGGGCCTTGTGAGGGTAATTTGGTCCTGAAAGAACCAGAAGGTAACCCTTCTTCTACAGCATTTTTCTCCTTCCAGTTGACTCCTAATTGGATCCTCAATTCTAGTGCTACGGATCATATGACTGGTAACAAGGCTTTGTTTCGCAATTTTTTCCAAACCTTTGGTCAAGCTGTCAAAACGGTTGATGGTTCCTTGTGCAAAATAGAAGGACATGGCACTGTTGTTCTCAACGAACAGATTGCACTTAAAAATGTTCTCTTTGTACCAAATCTGGCTTGCAATCTCATTTTTAGTAAACTTTCCAAAGACTTGCACTGCTCCGCAATTTTTAATGATCTTGATTGTACTTTGCAGGCACTGAACTCGGAGAAGATGATTGGTAAGGCCAGCTTGCAGAATGGCCTCTACATCCTCCCTTCCTCTCCTAAAGCCGAGATCTCCAAAGCTTTCACCGCTTTAGGAAAAGTTGATATTGTTATGTTATGGCACTTTCGTTTAGGCCATCCTAGTTTCCAATACCTTGCAAAATTGTTTCCTGCTATATTCATTAATAAAAGGCCAAATTCTTTTTCTTGCAAAGTATGCTCTCTTGCCAAACATACTAAATCGTCTTATTTTCCTTCTACGTACAAGCCTTCTCACCCTTTTGCTTTGATCCACAGTGATATTTGGGGCCCTTCTCAGGTGAAGAATGCTAATAATTGTTAGTGGTTTATCACTTTTATTGATGATCACAGTAGGATAACTTGGACTTATTTATTGAAAGATAAATCTGAAACTGCTGGTGTTTTTGTGCAATTTTATAACATAGTTCTCACTCAATTTGGTTCTAAAATCCAGCTCTTTACATCTGATAATGGCAGTGAATTTTTTGCTAGGTCTTTGGGTGATTTTTTCAGGGAAAAGGGCATAGTTCAGCTTAGTTCTTGTGTTGGAACCCCACAGCAAAATGGCATTGCCGAAAGAAAAAATAGGCACCTCCTTGAAGTTACTCGTTCTCTTCTGTTTACCACTAATGTTCCCAAATATTTGTGGGGGGAAGCCTTATTAACTACCACATATTTAATCAATCGAATGCCTAGTTAAGTTTTACAATTTCAAACACCTCAATCTATATTTTTGCAGCACTTTCCCCATTTTAAGCTTGTCTCCTCCATTCTGCCACTTAAAATCTTTGGTTGCACTGTTTTTATCCAAAATATTGCTCCTAATAAGTCCAAGTTAGATCATGCGTCTTTAAAATGTGTACTGGTTGGGTATTCTTCACTTAAGAAGTGTTATAAATGCTATCACCCTCCTTCCAAACGATATTTTACCACTATGGATATAACTTTTTATGAGCAGGATCCCTATTTCACTCAGGCTGAAATTCAGGGGAGCCATGGAGTGATTTTCAGCCACATCAGGTATCCCCTCCTAATCTTCATTCTCAACCTTCAGAATTGCCACCATTTTCGCCTTTGCCTGCAGATTTGTCACCCGTGACTACTCCCATTGATTCTCCTGTAATACTTATCACTAACTCACCCACACATACTTTAAACACCCTTCCTGAAAATACACCTACTCCCATTGAAAGTCTTCCAAAAACAACACCACCCAAACAGCTTCGTGTCTACACAAGAAAAAGAAAACATATTCCTGAGGCTGTTTTGCAATCTGATTCTTACCGAGAATTGGATTTGGGTCCAGCTTCCGAAATGGAAGAAGAAATCAGTGAGTCCACTACTCTAGATGACTTCCCTATTGCTATTAGAAAAGGGGTTAGACAGTGCACCAAGCATCCTATTGAAAAATTTGCTGGTTATAATTCATTGATGCCTTCTTTTCAAGCATTTACAGCAACCTTGGATAAAGAACAGGTTCCCACAAGCATAGTTGAAGCTCTAAAGGATCCAAAATGGAGAAGGGCTGTTGAAGAGGAAATTTGTGCACTAGAGAAAAATGCTACTTGGACCGTCACAGACCTTCCTCAAGGAAAAAAGGTTGTTGGCTGTAAAGTATAACTCAAATGGCAGTATCCAACAATACAAAGCTAGACTAGTGGCCAGAGGCTTTACGCAAACATATGGGATAGATTTCACAGAAACTTTTGCACCTGTGGCAAAGCTTAACACTGTTCGAGTACTCCTAAGTTTGGTTGTAAATTGTGATTGGCAATTACACCAACTTGATGTAAAAAACGCATTTCTTAATGGCAAGCTAGTGGAAGAAGTCTATGAAATTGCCACCTGGCTTAAAGTCTGTTGAAGGTAGCAACAAGGTTTGCAGGCTCAACAAGTCTCTATACGGGTTAAAACAATCACCCAGAGCTTGGTTCGAGAGGTTCACTAAAGTCATTCTTAAAAATGGCTACAAGCAGTCCCTTGCCGATCATACTCTTTTCATCAAGGTAACTTCTACAAATAAGAAAGCTATCCTAATTGTGTACGTGGAGGACATAATTCTTACTGGAGATGATGAGGAAGAGATTAGCAATTTGAAGAAGTTGTTAAACAGGGAATTTGAAACCAAGGACTTGGGAAAGCTAAGGTATTTCCTAGGAATGGAGGTGGCAAGATCAAAAGAAGGCCTTGTGATCAACCAAAGAAAATATGTACTTGATTTACTCAAAGAAACTGGTTTTCTTAGTTGTAAGCCGGTTGATACACCAATGGAGGCAAACTTGAGATTCAACAAAGAAGATGGATCCTTAGTAGACAGAGAAATTTCAAAGATTAGTTGGGAATCTAATTTACTTATCCTTGACGAGGCCAAATATAGCCTTTCCCGTAAATGTGATAAGTCAACACATGACTAATCCTACTGAAGAGCATATAGCAGCAGCAAATAGAATTCTCAAGTACTTGAAGAAAACTCCAGGACACGGCTTAATGTTTAAGAAGACACAAGACAGAACTGTTAAGATTTTTACAGACTCTAGTTGGGCCGAAGATCTCATTGAAAGAAGATCCACTAGTGGCTACTGCACTTTTGTTTGGGGGTAACCTTACAACTTGGAGAAGTAAGAAACAATCTGTCGTTTCAAGAAGTAGTGCTGAAGCTGAATTTAGAGCACTAGCATTGGGAATATGCGAAGGAATTTGGCTACTTAAATTACTAAAAGAACTTGGCACTAATCAGGAAGATCACTTTGAAGTTTTGTGTGATAATCAATCTGCCATTCAGATTGCTAAGAACCCAGTTCAACATGACCGAACAAAGCATGTTGAGATTGATAGACATTTTATTGCTGACCAAGTCAACAAAAAGACAACCACCCTTTCATACATTCCTTCAGACGGACAGATTGCAGACATTCTTACTAAGGCTTTGCCAAAGCCTGTTTTCAATAAATTCCTGTTCAAGCTGGGATTATACAATGTATATTCTCCAGCTTGAGGGGGAGTGTAGGAATTATAGAAATATATGGACTGTTTCCATCCCTTCAGTTAAGGGATTATGTAAATATTCTTTTTATTACAATCTCTTATTTTAAGGGATCATATCTCCTAGGATTAGTATCTTTCCTATCTTAGAGTTTCATAAATTAGAGACATAGTTTGTATATATAAAGATGTAATATGTCCTATTGAAATAATAAGAAAATACACTGATTTCTACAATTCCAAGCACTCTTAATTACTTCACAAAGATTGAAGATCAAAGGAAAATAAATTACAAATGGTAGCATAATCCACCAAATAGCAACATTCCAGAAAATGACAATAGTAGCAACGGTTTTCAACAGCTTCAAATTACTTCACTTCTTTTACTCTTATTTATTTACTTGTAAAAAGGAAAGATAAATATGTGCAACATGAATCAGACATGATAATAATAAAGGGCAAGTAAATAAATCTGATGATACCTGGGGCAATATTCCATTTGAATATACAGATATGTTGACTCAAGTTTGTTATCATGTCCAGGGCCATCAGTCAAGCCTGCACCTTTACCGAATGTGGAGCTTGTTGCAGTCCCTGAACCCCATGCGCTATCACCAAAAAAATTATCAACTCCTGTTTCGAACCATGCCTGGAGATTTACAAATGTGTAAAACTTAACAGAAGTCCGAAATGGGGGCATTATTTTTCCATAATTCTAAAGCTTTCTGCTATTTATATTCCTAATATCTCTTCCTTTTATAAAACAATTACGCAGTCAATTTATCATCTTTCTATAAGACCTAGGTAAGAAAAATTTGTTAGATATTGTAGGCTACGCATAGACTCAACAAGTTCCAAAGATGGTGAGAGAAAGAAATGGTAAAAGGCTCTTTAGAGATACCTGATAGTAACGAACAACATGCTGATGCTGTAAACGGGAAAGTGTAGCTACCTCCCTAATTACGTCACAGTCAGTAGTATCGATTCATTAGCACATATTAAACAGTATCAAGTATAGTAAAAGAGGGATAGAATTGCACCTAAATCTCAGATACTGAAAAATAACCAAAATTAAAAGGTTGTATCAAAATCTGATGCCATAAAGCAATTTATTAATGAAAAAGGTGGCCAACTACAGATACAAGATTGGAAAAGTACATCAACAAGATAGGATCATAATACAAAACAAGACGACCAACAAAGAAAGAGCCAGAAAGCAATATCAAGCAAACATTTTGAGAAAGAAGAGAAAAGAAAAAGGATAAACCAAGGGTATAAACAATTATCTCTGACTAAAACTTCTAAATAAATGCAACACAGCTGAGAAGTTCATAAATCTGAAACTGGGAACATATGCAGAAGCTAGCAAAACTGCTATACTCCTATGCACCAATTTACACCAACATTGCAGACATCCATGTTATAGACACCTGAATAAGCATATCTATATTGAGCATCATGACAATGTTAAAGAAACAGACTCAACAGTAAACCTAAGGTGACGCTCAAACTGAATTAGGTAAAAAGAAAGCAAAGAAGAAAAAGATAACAGACAAAGCATAAATTAGTTTGCTACAAATATAAATACTAGCAGTTCTTAACTATGAGACCATTTAATAAGTGATAATTACAACACCAAGCTTCATTATAAGTAAATAACTGTGAATTTCTATTTGCATAGATGACACAAGAAATGAAGTTGTAGATTGTAGTCGTGTGCATTAAATACCAGTCGGTAGTTATGTTTTAATTACTACATATCAGTAGTTTAAGTTAGTATTTACTTATACTCTAAGTCTTCTAATCAGCTGACTTAATAGTTATAATAGAAGTCTAACCTACTGTAGAATTAGAACTCTTGTAAATCAGAATAGAACTCTGCTGCTGTAATCTGTTGTAATGTACCTATTATAAATAGGTACCTTCTGTCGAAATAATAAATCAGAAAACCAGAATTATTTTCTGTTCCAAAAATACTAGTTTCTACATGGCATCAGACTAGGTTATTTTAACCCTACTCAAAGATGAATCAAACATCTTCCCCGTTGGAAATCAATTCAGGATCTGACCAAAATCCCTCCCAAACCAGCATACTTGATACCTCACCCGTCCCTCTCACCAGCCACAAATTAAATGGCTCAAACTATCTTCCTTGGTCACAAACAGTTGGCTCAACAGTGGCTGATGAATCTACTTTGTACCCTCATACCTCATCCCAAGGTATCAAACAAAGGAAGGAAAACCCAGCTGACTGGAAACAAAATAGAGCACGGCAACCTAGGGAAAGCCAAGCAAAGCTGGCTGATGTTACCTCTGACAGCAGTGACAATAAACTCTTCAGTAAAAAGCAGATTGAATCACTACAGAAAACGTTTGGGCAGCTGTCAACATCTAATGATCAGCATACCAGCTTAATGGCAGATCAAGGCACTCTTTCTTTTGCCAACATTTCTGAAAACAGAAACCCCACAACTTGGATAGTAGATTCTAGAGCCTCGGATCACATGACAAGTGATATCAATATGTTTCAAAAATTCAGCTCACCAGGTAGAATTTTCAATGTTTGAACAACAAATGAATCACTCTCAAAAGTGGAAGGAATTGGCACCATTCAACTGACGAAGGATCTTACTCTTTCCTCTGTGCTTTATGTGCCTCAATTAGCTTGCAATTTAATCTCTATTAGTATACTTTCTGGTGATTTGAATTGTTGTAATAAATTTAATTCCAACCTTTGTGAATTTCAGCCACTGGATTCGGGGAAGGTGATTGACAGACGTGTGTTGCCTCTATTTACTCAAAGGGCAAATTCCTCCTAAAAGACAAGTTCACACAAATTGCGTTTCAAAGTTTGTTTCTATCTCTCAAGTTAATATTGAGTTTATTTCCAGTCCAATAATGCTATAGCATTTTAGACTAGGACATCCCAATTTCTCCTATCTTGCTAAATTATTTCCAATTCATTAATCAAAATCCTCAATCTTTCTCTTGTGAAATATGTCAACTTGGCAAACATACAAGAACTACTTATCCTAAAACTCATTATAAACCTTCCCGTCCTTTTTTCTATCATTCACTATGACATTTGGTGCTCTTCTAAAGTTAGAAAAATTAGTGGTGTCGGGAATAGGGGTGTAAACGAGCCGAGTCGAGTCCAAGTAGTGCTGCCGAGCTCGGCTCGTTAAGAACATGAGCCGAGTTCAAGCTCGAGTTGAGCCTAATAATGCGGAGCTCAACTCAGCTCGTTAAGAACTCGAGCCGAGTTGAACTTGAGTTGAGTCCAATTGAGTCGAGTATTGATCGAGCTTTGACCAAGTCCAACTCAAGTAGCTCGTGATCCGTCTTGTCTCATTTATAGCCCTATTCATAATAATAATGATAATAATTGTTGAGTGAATTTATTCAACAACAACAACAACAACAACAATAATAATAATAATAATATCCAACCACATACATTTTAGTTCACTTTAATTAAAAAATTAAAAAATTTAGTATATTACATTTTCGAGTAGCTCGCGAGCTTTTCGAGTCGGGTATCGAGTAGCTTAGCTCGGCTCGTTAAGAACTCAATTTGAGTTCGAGCTCGAGTTGAGTCCAATCGTTTCGAACTTTCACTAAGCTTTGACCAAGTCAGACTCGGGTAGCTTACGATCTGTCTCATCTCATTTACAACCCTAATCGAGAACTATTGCCGAGGTTGAATATCGAGCACTTGTCCTTGGGATTTGTGACGGAATGTGGTTATAAAAGTTGCTGAAAGAACTAGAGTTGGACATGAATGAACAATTTGAGTTGCAAAGTGACGGCCAATCTACCACCAGCATTGCAAAAAATTTGGTCCATCATGACAGATCCAAACATGTTGAAAAACGAAGAAGGTCGACGGTGGTTTAGTGAAAAACTCAACTTTGTTCCTACTCAGAAACAACTTGTTGAAATTCTCACCAAAGCTCTTCCAAGTGTCAGCTTTGATGTGTTTACATCAAAGTTGGGACTCTACAATGAATACTCACCAGCTTGAGGGGGAGTGTATATTGTAGTCGTGTACAATAGCAGCCAGTACTTAAGTTTTAATTGCTATGTCTCAATAGTTTAAGTTAGTATTTAACTTATACTCTAAGTCTTCTAATCAATTGACTTAATAGTTTTACTTATAATAAAAGTATAACCTACTGTAGAATTAGAACTCTATTCTAGTAAATCAGAATAGAACTTTGTTGTTGAAATCGGATATAATCTACCTATTATGAATAGGTACCTTCTGCCGAAATAAACAATCAGAAAACCAGAACTATTTTATGTTCCAAAAATCCTAATTTCTACAGAAGTTACCTCAATATTCGATCATTAAGAGGCAGGTTTTTGTCCTTAAGGCGAATTTTCTTCACCGCATATTGTCTCCCATCTAGCTTGTTTTTGCACAACACGACATGCCCAAAACCACCATGGCCTATTACCAACAAAAGAAAGAAGTTGGAGTAGTCCTAAAGTTTAAAGAAAATTAATACAATTTTGTGAATGAATTTTTTCTACAACTTTATGGGGAAAATATAAACCACAAAGAAGCCACCACAACAAGCATTATAAGTGGGTTGGTACAACTAAAAGGAGTGCTTGATATATTGAAACACAAAGCAAACTTGATTGCCTCTTCGGCTTAACTAAGGTGATAAGGTGAATATATTTTTGCCAAGGACCCTAGGTTCAAGATGTTAGACCCAAACGAGGAAAAGAAAGGAAAGAATGAGAGATAGAACAATAGATATCATGAAATTCCAAAGCAGGTAGGTCCATTGTTTCTGGATGCCATTTTCATTCTGTACAAATACAACATTACTACTATTCCTATGGAGGTTACTGTCAAAACTTCTAGAACTTTCATCACTTGAAACATGAGAATTTTAGTCTATCAACTATCCAATAACAAATGAAAGCCATCATTAGTTAGGTTCTAAGATCAAACCAGAATCACCGAATTACTTTTCAACTGGAGAACAGATGCATATGAATACGAAATATTGGAAGAATTGTAATACCAAGGGACTGTAGCTCCTCAAAGTCACTCAAATAGCGAGAGCTTGGGAGAGATGCGCTAGGCCCACTCGAATCAGAAGCAGGTTTCCAAAATACAGAAACTTTGGATGAAACCTAAATAAATGTACAAAAATTATAATGTTTATCAGAATTAGGGATTCAAAACTAAAAAAAAAAAGAAAAAAAAAAGAGAGAAACATGAAAGAAAAATGGAACAAAAAGTGATAACCATATGCTGATGGAAAGCATGATCAAAGGTTTTATTGAACGTCAAAGATGGTTTAAGAGCTAAATCTCGCACGAATTCTGAAAACATCTGCACTCAAAAACATCAGAGAATCAACATTTAATCAAGCAAAAGGAATTCAAACCTCTTAAATCTAAACATAATCATACTTTTTTCTTTTTTCCAACAAGCAGATTGCTATTAATCACATACACCTAAGTTATACAGCTCTGTTATAATCTGTGGCAGTGCATCAGTTAACGGTCCTTTAGAGGCACAAGCAAGGCGAAGCAGATGAACCTGTTCTTGTAATAGAGATATTTTAGACAAAGTTAAGAAGTAGCCCTTGAAGCAAAATTATGTTTACATGTTGAAAAGTAAAATTGAGAAATTATGAGAAAGTTACCATCATTAGATCTTTTTCAATTGGTTCTGATGCTTGATTATCGCTTATAGATCCAGAAGATAATGACTGCCAAGGCTCACTTTCAAGATCCTCATCCTCTGTTTCCTCATGAACAATCTCCTAAAACAATCATCTAATGCTTATGCAATATTCCACAAAGAACTAAACCGTGAAATAAGAACAATTTTAAAGAACAAAAGATTGATTCTTTCAAAAATTGAGGAAATTGTTCATTCACTCTTTAATTTTGTCAATTTTGGATTTCTTTGACAAATTTAAGATGTTGGCTGTTGCTCCTAATTTTATTTAGTTTCACAATTTTGAAATGAATGTATCTCTATCCTTGTTCCATCTTCTTTTAGATACAAACTTTCTTAATAGCACTTTGTGCACAAATTTGCAAAACCTTCATATTTTTCCTTAAGAAGATCACAGTTATCTCATATTTTTAGATTGACCAGGTTCAAATTAATTTTACATTCAAATAGAAACAAAAGAATCGTTACAGCCAGCATGGTTTTAATCCCTCCCGTCACAAAATGTCTATCCATTAACTTGCATAAAAATGACATGAATAGAGATTCTACCGAATGGTCTTATTAAAGATGGGAATTGAAAAGTTATAGAAAAATCTTATCAAGCCAATAACATCACTCACTATAGATCCACACTCAACTTGTACATGCTTATTGTAAATGAGTTCTAGTAACTCTAACATTGTCACCTGCTCCCACTGCTGATACATTTTGAAGTGTCTCTCTAATTACTTGATCTAAGTTTCCTTTACTGGATATTACTTCCCCATCATATTTGTCCCACATGTAATTTTAGCTTCTCTTATTCTCATGAAAGAGTTTCATGAGAACACAGAACAAGGTGTGTGATGACAACACCCAGGCTATGAAAAAGGATAAGATATACTCAAAGAATATGAATCGTTATCAGGATTAGAATAATTTTGACATTCTGAACAAGAAAATATTTGCAGGACATAAAGAAAATTTCTGCACAAAATTTGAAAGTATATGAATTTGAAGAAGACGTGTTAAGAAAGGGGGAAAAGGCCTGCACTACTCCATGACCTATTCCTTCAAATTAAAAAAAATAATATGCCCTCTTCACTCAAATTCAAGTAGTTTATTTTTCTTCCTTCTAATTTACAACAGAAGGCAAACGAGACCGAAAAAGAGAGACCGCAGAATTTTAGCTTCCCCATCATATTTGTCCCACACGTAATTTTAGCTTCTCTTATCTTTCATGAGAACACAAAACAAGGTGTGTGATGACAACACCCAGGCTATGAAAAAGGATAGGATATACTCAAAGAATATGAATCGTTATCAGGATTAGAATAATTTTGACATTCTGAACGAGAAAATATTTGCAGGACATAAAGAAAATTTCTGCACAAATTTTGAAAGTATGTGAATTAGAAGAAGACGTGTTAAGAAAGGGGAAAAAAGGCCTGCACTATTCCATGACCTATTCCTTCAAATTAAAACCAATAATATGCCCTCTTCACTCAAATTCAAGTAGTTTATTTTTCTTCCTTCTAATTTACAACAGAAGGCAAACGAGACCAAAAATGAGAACTTATAACAATTTTATTTGAGGGGGATGTATTCTAATCAACTAGAATTTTACGAAGACCATTAAACACAAACAATCTGAACCAGGAGTAAAAAGCATGAATATCAAACAAGTATTCATATAATTCAATTACAGCATACAGCTATAACTTATAAGAAATCTTATTTTTGTGAGCATTAAGAATTTCAAGGAATCCTTTCTGCTAAAGAAATGTTAGATAGTAGAAATATAAGTTATATTAGAATGATAAAGGTAAATATACAGTAAATTAGTAAACAACAATCTAGTATTGCTTACCTTCTTGCCATTTCGGACCAAGTCCGGAAAAAAAATGCTTGAATCAGCAGTAGATGTGCTTTTACTGTCATCTTCACTTTCTTCCTTAATGTTATTCAATTTTGCAACAGGTAAAGGTGACAGAACTTCCTTTTTTTCTTCCATTCCTAACAGCTTTGGATTCTTCTCGAGTTTTTTTTGTTGAACATCATATCCAATATTTGGACCATCTGATGCAAGTGACCGTACAGCAGAAATTATACCTCTGTTTCTGTCCATATCCATAGGCCAATTCCATGACTCTCCAAATCCACTGAAAAGATCTATAAAACCATAGACAAAAGGCCCCCTAGAAGGGGAACTCTTGTTACTGGAAATTGCAACATCCTTCTGAAGCAACTGGCCGCTGCTACCTGTGGTTGAACATAAAGCCTTCAAGAAGAAAAGATAAATTTCAGACATAATAACCAAATAAAAGAGCAGAAAATTAAAGGAAAACACTTATAAAAGATACATGAACTCAACACAAAAGCGCCTTAATCTAAATTTTGTGCACTTGGCTTCATCAATCCATTATATCCCTATGTTTTAATTAAAGGCTACGTCCTAAGAAGAATCAAAGGAAGTTAAACCATCTCTTCTTTTTTTTCTTTTTGGCTGACCTTAATTCCATGTTGGTTTTTGGTCTTTTCTTACCTCTTTTTGAATTATCCTACTTGGCCCAAATCAATCTCAGATAACAGAAACAGAGTATCCTAAGGTCTAAATTGCATATGGTCCAAGTCACCTATCATTAATTTAATCCTATCTTGATTCCATCTCTAGCATCTTATGACTAAATAATCCTTTGTAGTATGTAACGTATGTTAATCCATCTTAACAACTGCAATTCAACTACATTCATTTGAGGTGATGTTAGGTAATCACCCAACATTCATTAAGAATAAATACTGCATTTTAAAGATATTCCACAAAAGTTTTCCTTCACCCAGGCAATCACAGTATGATAATATCCATGCAGCACTTCTTTGTTAGTTACTGGCTAGATCAACTAGTCTTTTAAAATACAACAATGGTGTTCTAAGGTTATTTCGCAAAAATTTCCCTTCACCTATGCCGAAACATCTTTCTCAAGTTCTTCCTCTGGGTCTAGGGTTCATCAAACAGAAACATTGGCTATCCACTCTACGAAACTTTGTTTGTTATGTATTTTAACTCAATATTCATCTCTGGTTTTATTTTTACAAAACTCAAATATGATATTCAGTTTTGGTCGTACTCAGTTTCTAGATTCCGAGTACTCCTTCAAAGCTCTCATCTACTAAAGCTGTATTATTCAAAAATAGTATGAACCAAGAAATATCAGTTTAAAGTATTCCAAAAAAAGTCCCTCCACTGATAAAGCAAAGAGATAAGAGTTTTGACAGACCGTTGGTGTAACAGTACTTTAATGCAAAATTCACTACTATCAACTAACTAGTTGTTACAATTGAAACTACTTGCTCAAAAAGGATTAGACATTTATTTCTGATTGAAAAGACCTAAATCCCCTTAGCAACAAGAAAAAGAAAACTTTTGCATAGAGATCTCAGAAACCAACTTATATTTTGAAAGTCATTCTAGATAAACAAAGAAAACATATTAAATGACCAACCATAGATATATTTTCATGTTAATATGCAGCAAAGTTTCAAACTTTAAAACTTCCAAACAAGATGAATAAATGAAAACTAAGAAAAAAAAAGCTCAGCATGTTACAGAAAATTATCATTATACAGAAGGCGTCACCCAACATAAGATGAATATCAACTATCAGAACTTAAGCAGGGAAAACAAGGAACTACTAATGAAACCAAACTAAAAAAATGAAAAATCACCTTGGATCAGTAAATATGACATGGATGCAAGTAAAAACATGAAACACTAACTACAAGTGAGGGTAGCCTACAGATTCATGTGATTGACCCACTGGAACAATTTCAGACAGGAATTCTTGAGCTGCTTCCACCAAATTAAAAATCATCACGCGTCCTTCTCGAGCATTAGCATTTGCCTGTTTTGGAGGGGAAACAGTTAGACAATAGTAATCACTAAGAATAAGATGCTAAAAGCAGAAGGTATGACACACCAAAAGCAGAGTACTTATGCAAACAAATTCTGAGCTTTTGATAAGTATTCAACATGCTCTTTGAGAAAAAAAATGATCTGTGCACATACCCAAATTTCTAGAACGATAAACACAAAGTAGTTACATTCGACATCACAAATTACCGTCACCAATTATTATGGTCATCAGCAGAACTTTTATAAAATAGCACAAAAGAACACATGTCAATACAGACCTGATCATTAAGTAGAGACAAAAGGCTATCGGCCTGGCTTTTCGTAAGGCCTTTCTCTGGAGTGATCTGCAACTTTGGGCACTTGTATGGATATCCTGGCAAGCACCTGATAAACAAGTAAAAGAAAATTGAAAGGAAACACATGTTGATGTAAAATGAAACACGAAACAACATTTGTTCATTATTTAACTTGCCTAACTAAGAGAAGAGCAGAAATATCAAGGTCCTCATAGCCCATATCCTTCGAGTAAGGCCTGGTCAGTTTCCATAACTAGCAAAACTGAGATAAGGAAAAACAAGAGCTCACCTGACAATTAAATTCAAAGCGAATAGAAAAAACCTGAGCTTAATGATGATTTGCGGAGGTGACCCTGAGTCAACTTTGCAGTCTTCCTGAAATATTGCACCCCTACAAATATAGAAATTTGACATAAAATACATTTTAGTCATATCGTAGTCACTCAAAACTAGGTCTTTGATTTCATTTCATTTAAAAAAGAAACTGATAGATATTCTAAATTCTTAAAACAAAAAAACTTGCAAACATGATAGAGTGAACTAAATTTCAATAGAACCCCTAAAGAAATAATGGTTTCAAATGTCAACAAAATGATAATACTAAGAGTTCAACATGTTTATGCGTAATGCATTTTTAGAAAATAATGTACACTCATAGGATATATATGCATAGATAGAAGACTCCATATTAAAATAAAAACAAATGAACACTGCTTCTAAATACAAATAACTTTGACTTTGGCTTAAGCACAATTCTTTCCAAACATCGTTAAGTTCTACAATCTGTGTGACAATAATAAAACGAGTTCCAATCTAAAATCAATTAGCAGTATATGGGATTTACTATTATCACCACTTAAATACTTTCAAGCTTCAACCAACATATGCTTAATAAGACCTTTGATATTTTTCTCAACCTTGGCTAACTATTCCCACAAATTCTTCCAACACCCGTGTAAAGTTTCAACATTACGAAATTAAACAATCAATTTTCACACAAGAAATAAACCTTTTGCCCATCATTTGGGGACGCCCATATGAATCATATTGCAGTATTCTGTCCCATTTACGACCATGTTCTCAGTAACTTCAGTAAAAGAAAATCATTTTGTCTAATTTTGCAAGAAAAGATTAACAAGGAACAAAGAAAATTAAGAAAATAGATTAAGAGATAAGTAACATACAGGGCAGTGATCTCTTCGGAGAGGAGCTCATTATCATCTTCATCGTAGGAACTATGGTCTTTCAATGAAGCCCTTCCTTTACTCCTCCTTCCCCCTCTCTTTTTCTTTGAACCCATTTTTCAAACCCAAACAAGGCCTTGGTTCATAAAAGGATTGATAATGGGTTTTATTTATTTTGAACAGATATATGTGTGTGTATAAAATAAAATGAAAAGAAATTTAACGGCGGCTGGGCTGGCGCTGAAGTTTCGGTTTCGAACAGAGAGACGTAAATAGAACGAAGCTAGACACCCCAATCAATAATTTACTTGGGAAATCGCCATTACCACCTTTTAATCAAAATCCCAGATCCTTCGATTATCAAAGATGTAAAAGTTTTGGGTATATTACTCGATATTTTAGGGTAAACAATAGTGGTGATCACTTTTGTTTTTATCTGTTTTATTTAGTCATCAGTCTTAAAAAAGTTATATTTTTTATTTATTACATTATGATCATTAAGCAGTTAACTTTCTTTTTAACTAAAATTTAGGCAGTTAATTTTGTCGGTTTGATATTGTGATATATTAATAAAATGAATTAATTTTAATTTCACCTGTAAACTTTGGATAAAATATAACTATCTGGATTTATGTATGTTCATTTTATGGTTCATGTTCAAAATATGAGATTACCCCTCCCAACAATGTTATCTCCAATGTTTGAACTCGAATCCTCTCCTTGAGAGTGCAATGTACCTAACCAATGCACTCAACCCTTGTTGGTGATGTTAGTTCTACTTTAACATTGAATAAAACAATTAACAATTAAATTATTAAACTATTACAAAAAAATTATTGAATAATTAGAATAAAATTTAATCATAATTTATAATGATTCATAATATATGGGAAAATTATTCATGCACTAGTGGTGGAAATAAAAAGTTTTCACAAACATCTTAGTTTTAGGGTTTAAAAATTTAGTTAAGGTTTAGGAGTTTAGGAGTTATGTATTTAGAATTTAGGGGTTATGGTTATAATTTGGGTTTATGGTTAGAATTTATTGTTTAGAGGTTAGGGATTTATGTTTTGACTTAGGGAAAACTACATGTTTAGTACCCTAACTATGTATGTGTTATTATTTTGGTACTCCAACTATTATTTTTGGCAAAATGGTACCTAATATTACGTTTTTGTTTTGTTTTGGTACCCGGCCGTTAAAAACTAACGGAGATGATGATGTGGCTTGGTATAATCACAGTTGTAGTCCAAAACACTTATATATTACCAATTTAATCCAAAATTCACCAATTTAAAACATCATCTTAATTTTGGGGGTAAAACATCATCTTAATTTTGATAAAATTTTGTCTCATCCTTTTCCCACCTCTCGTATTCTCGTCGGTATCTCGATTGTGGAGTTTGGGTCCTCCAATGGACCCTACATTAGGCCCCATTGATCCCCAAATCCTAAATTTTTAATTGTCCCTATTGTGTGTTTTAAACTCCAAAACCCAAAAAAGTGTCCGACTAGAAGAAGAAGAAAAATGGGGAATTTACAATTTTAATCTAAAAATTAGAATAATGTTCAAATTGATAGATTGTATAAGTTTTTGAACTAAAATTGTTATTAACCCAAGCCACATCACCATTTCTGTTAATTTTAAACGGTGGAGGTACCAAAACAGAACAAAAACATAATGTTAGGTACCATTTTGCTAAATAAATAATAATTGCAGTACTAAATAGTAACACAAACATAGTTAGGGTATTAAATATGTAGTTTTGCCTTTAACTTATAAACCTTAAATTCTAACCACAATCATTAACTTAAACCCATAAACCTTAAACCCTAAATTGAATCTCTAACCCCCTTAAATTAAGGTGCTTGTGAAAACTTTCTGCTTCCACCGCTAGTGCATGAAATAATTACCCATAATATAGTTTGTATGTAAATTTTTTAGGAAAAAGTTTTAAAATAATTAAATTTAGATCTAATTGCATTATATGTTATTACAATTTAAAACTGGGTAATGACGCTAAATTGGTCTCAAATTTCAAAATATTTTCTTAAAAAACTCAAAAGAATATAAATGAGTTTTATATCATTATCAAATCAATTTATTTATTGGTATAATCATTAATTTAGACATAAGTATTAGCTCAAATTTGAACTACAACATATTTAAAGTACATGTGGTTCAAATATTTAGAGGGTATTTTGTGATTTATTAACATGGAGCTCTTAATTGAGATCCATTAATTAGCCTAGTGGTTAGAGATGTTTATACTCTTATTTTGTATGAGTTCGAATCCAGGTATGAGAATGTAATACCTCTCTATTTAATAAAAAAACAGAGCTCTCAATTTATTAACTTATTGTGTACGTGGTAGAGTGACTTTTGGATAAAAAACGAGTCTAACATAATTTAAAATTCGTGAAGTACAACAACATTTTGCTTACCCATGTGTTTTATCATTATTCTAGAACTAACTTGATAGGAGAGCTTGACGTGGATGTAGAAGCAATCTTATGCGCTAGACTCGATTCAAGAAAAGAGTGATTTGTTCTTGGGATTTCAAGAACAATAAATTAGGCGTTTCTTGATATTTTTTTTGAAAATAGAAAATAAACGTTAAAAAGAAGATAAAGGTGATAGAATCAATGAAGAGCAATAAGAAAATAATGAAAAATATTGATAAAGATTAGTAAAAGGATATATAATTGAAATCTAAAAAATTCAGCTTTGAAATGGATGGAAAATGCGTTGGTGGATGCTCATAGATGATGGAGATGACGATGGAATCGATAGTTGTCCCGCGGAACCCTCCTAGTCGTGATTGACTAGGCAACCTCTATGATACGGCTCTAACAGACCCTCCTAACCGCAATTGGATAGGCAACTCGAAGTGTGAAGATCCTAAAAAACAAATCCCGAAGAACTTGAAGATCGATTTGCTTCTAAAACACGAGATAACTTCTTGCAAGTAAGAAGACAAAAAGAACTTTTCTTTTATTTATCAAAATCTTTGTTACAATGTGGGTAAAACCTCATTTATATAGGTTAAAGACTTGGAAGACAAATAGAGTTCATCTCCTAAAAACAAGGCTTAAAACAAGGAATGAAACTCTATCCTAAATAAACTCTAATATTTAAATCTTTTCTTAAATCATATGGAATTAAAATAACATAAAAAGAGTTTGATATGGATTGAATTACAAAGAATGAACAAAATAATTGAAAATTTGTAATAATTCAAAAATCTCGTATTTGACCCGTATCTAGTTTTCTGCATGTGTAAACTTCGCTAAAACGGACGTATCTTGAGTTCCTAATATCAATTTGATGTGTTGAAAAGGTAACTGAACGACGATCAAAATGGAAGAAGACAACTCAACCTAGAAATGCCTAGATCCCATTCGAAAAGTCGCTTCAAGTCGACTAATGCTCCAGCCTTGCAAAACATTTTCAATTTCTTATATAAAGTGCACCGCTTTACACCTATGCATGGAACATTTTGGGCCTTATTTCTTGCATCGAACACCTTTAACTTCTTTTCCAAGATAAGTAATTTTATCCCTCTCGTGCATGTATCATTCTCTATCTCCTCAAAAAGATTCGTCCTCGAATCTAAACCGGTGAATGGAGGAAGTTCATAAAGTATCGTGGAATAGAGTGTATCGTGAAGGATCCTTGTACATAATCTCCTTTTGCGATGTGACTTACAATTTCCTTCTCATTGGGATTGTCTCTATCGTTCTTTTCGTCACAAGGGAACTCATTTTCATCTTCAAAATTGTTATTAATGCTAGAAGAGGAATCACAAGCATAAAAAAAATTCTAAAAACAATCCATGGTACCTTTAGATTGTGGGGCACCTTTGTAGGTGTTTGCCTGGATGATCGTCAACTTTTTCTTCATAACAAGGTAATGTATCGTCTCCCCTATGTCCTTCAGAATAAATAATTTCTTCTTCATCATAGGGCAAAGTTGAACTCTCGATATTAATGTTTTCCTTATGTACTTCAAAAGAACGAATTTCTTCTTCATCCTTAGATCTTACGTGGACTGGCTCTTGCAAAAAATTAGGCTCTAAATGCCCAAACATGCGCTCCAACCATTTTTTAAATTTGTGGAAGGAATCGGACATGGATTCATGGGCCTCTTGTTCGTTATTTTTCCTTTTTTCTAAACATGTAATATGTGTCGAATGCTGCTCTTCATACTCATCACGATCGTATTTGTCATAAGAATTATCATAATAATAATCATTATATTTGGTATAAGTAGAATGTCATCGAGGTTTATGTGACATGCGAGCTCCTATCAAAGAATTTTCCCGAAGAATCGTCCCAGTCTGATACCAAATAATAGGAGAGCTTGGCGTGAATGTGGAAGCAATCATATGCGCTAGACTCGATTCAAGAAAAAGGGTGATTTGTTCTTGGGATTTCAAGAACAATAGGTTAGGTGTTTCTTGATTTTTTTCTTTCTGAAAATAGAAAACAAACATTAAAGAAAGAAGATGAAGGTTATGAAATCAATGAAGAACAATAAGAAAATAATTAGTAAAAGGATAGAGAATTCAAATCTGAAAAATTCAGCTTTGAATTGGATGGCAAAGGCGTTGGTGGATGCTTGTAGATGATGGAGATGACGATGGAATTGATAGTTTTCCCACGGAACCCTCATAGTCGCGTTTGACTAGGCAACCTTCGTGATACATCTCTAACCGACCCTCCAAACCGCAATTGGATAGGCAACTTGGAGTGTGAAGATCATAAAAAACAAAGCCCTAAGAACTTGAAGATCGATTTGCTTCTAAAACACAAGATAACTTCTTGCAAGTTTGAAGTCAAATAGAAAATTCTTTTATTGATCAAAATTTGTGTTACAATGTGTGTAAAGCCTCCTTTATATAGGCTAAAGACTCATAAGAGTTCATCTCTTAGAAACAAGGCTTAAAACATGGAATGAAACTATATCATAAATAAACTCTAATATTTAAATATTTTTTGAAATCTTAAGGAATTACAATAACATATATAAATATAAAGAGTTTTGGGATGAATTGAATTACAATTAATGAATAAAATAATTGGAAATTTGTAATTATTCAAAAATCTCGTATTTGACCAGTATCCAGTTTTTAAATGTGCAGTCTTTGCTAAAACAGATGTATCTTAAGTTCATGATATCAGATTGATGTGTTTCAAGATACGTTGGAAAGGCGGCTGAATGGCGGTCAGTATTAAAGAAGACAACTCAACCCAGAAATGCATGGATCCCATTTGAAAAGTCACTTTAAGTCGACTGATGCTCCAGCCTTGCAAAACAATTTCAATTTCTTATCTAAAATGCACCGCTTTATACCTCCTATGCATGGAACGTTTTGGGCCTTGTTGCTTGCATCGAACAACTTCAACTTCTTTTTCAAGATAAGTAATTTTGCCCTTCTCATGCATGTATCATAACATTTTTACATTTCCTTGAAAGTATTTAACTTAACTAATTTTGGGCCTCCTTTTTATGTTCCTTTCTCTTATTACACATGTTCAAAACCACCATAATCTATCATATAGATAATTTTTTGATGTGTTAAAATAAGAATCTCTAGTCAACAATCTCTAGAGAAAGTGGTTAAAAACTCTCAGTTGACACATTCTCCTCCCCTCGATTGTGGGTTCTAGACCCATTAGGAGCAAAATTTCACCTTCCCCTCCCCTAGGTAGAATTGTTAAAAAATAACAATCTCTAAACTTTATTAACATTGTGCTTTTTTAATGGAAAATACTTTGGTAAAGTTTACACAAGTCTTTCAAATTTAAGGTTTAAAGATTTAGATTGTGGTTTAGAGTTTAAAAGTTTTGGTTGTAGCTTGTAGAATTTAAGGTTTATGGTTAGAATTTAGAGTTTAGGGTTTAAATTTTAAAGTTTAGGTTTTAGGGTGATAGGACTAGGGATTTAGGTTTTAAAATTTATAGCTTAAATATGAAGGGTTGTGTAATTTTTTTTACACAACTTGTGTATCAAAATATAACCATCTTTTAATTTGTCAACTCAAAGTATTTATATAATAATTCACACGAGTTTATAAATTGATTCATATGTTTTGAACATACTACAACTTAGATTTGATCATACATTTAATATTAAAAATTGATAGTTAGACTGCTTGAAGTACTTGATTAATACAACATTAACACTTTAAAATTTGATTAGAATATATTTAAAATTTTAAGGACATATTTGATGATTAACCCTCAAATTTAGGGTAAGCTAAATTGGTACTCACTTAATTTTTAGGAAATTTTCACTTTGGCCACCGAACTTTTAAAACTTACATTATAGTTACTAGATTTTTAATTCACTTTCATTATAATCACTATCATCGATTGCCGTTAAAATCTTCTTCTGAAAAACCCTCTAATTTTAAAAATGTAGGCCTCCATAAAAAGTCAATTTTTCTATGAATTGAACGATAATCACTCAACCGGAAAGTCTTCATTTGGTTAAAAAATTAACATAGTTTGATCTGAAGTTGATCTGACGGTTAACAGTAGCAGATGGACCTGTAGTCTAACTTAGATTGGGCCTAAACTGAAAGCATTTGGTTTGTTTGTTTATTTAAAATTGAATAAACTATAGTGAAGGTCACTCAATTATTAATAAGATTGCATTTGCGTCACCCAATTATTAAAAGTTACAATTGTGTCACCCAACTAAAGTTTTAGTTACGATCGGGTCACTACTTCGTTAAAATACAAACAAACATCTAACAAGGTTAGGTATAATGATAATTTTAGTCCTCAAAACTTATATATTCTACCAATTTAGTCCTAATTCAAAATAATTTAATAAATTTAACCTTTCATATTTAGAAACTATATCGATTTAGTCATTTTTATTCTACCAAATCGCTTGTTCTTCATTGTTCACCATAATTCCTACTTGGGTACCCTCAATAACACGAGTTATACAAAACTTGATATTTTCAACTAATCATAAACATGTATATTTTTCTATTATTATTATTATTATTATTATTATTATTATTATTATTATTATTATTATTATTATTATTATTATTATTATTATTATTATTATTATTATTATTATTATTATTATTATTATTATTATTATTATTATTATTATTATTATTTAAGTTATATTTTTGTTCTCATGTCATTCAGATCTAGTAGTTCATATTATAAAATTTAGCTATAAAAAATAATTATGTATATAAATCTTAAAAATATATAATATATGCCTAACAACCTGAATTTTCGAGTAAACGATTGGGCGTTGACCCGAGTTATGGTGATCCGGATACGATATTCAACCTCGCGACTGTGTGAGTGATAACTGCATAAATATCCTTGTTTTCATACCTTTTTGCTATAGCATTTGCCTACTCTTGAGTTCATACCATAGCATTTATACTGCATTTAGGTTGCATTTTCTTCTTCTGGGTGCATCTTTATCTTTGTTGGTTATTGGTCCATATCGAGGGGTACTGCTCGAAAGGTTGGTTTTGGTTTTGTTGGTGCGCAGGAAAGGAGTCAAGAGAGAAAGTCGGTGCCAGGAATTGCTATAGCATGATAGAAGTGGATATTGGCCAGCACATGAGATATGCGTGAGCTGCAAAAGCACGTGAAAACGCAGTAAAGGACGATCTGACATGTACAACAGTCGGTACCCACCTGCAGACTGTCCTCCTTGTCCCCTCATGGCAGACCTTGTCGGTGGATATTCCTTGGGATTATCAAGGCGTCTTTAGGGCACCAAACCCTAGAAGCCTCCACTATATAAAGGTGAGAGAAGCTTGGAGAAAAGGGGTATTTTTGTGTTACAAAAAGAGGGGCGGGAGAGAGAGAAAAGGAGAGGGAAGTTTCCACCTTCATCTTCTCCAGCTTGGTGTCCTCCACCGTTGAAGCTCCAAGGAGTGGCCTCACCGGCCTCGAGAGAGGAGGTGGGCCTAAGACAGTCGGGCAGTCCATGGCGGAGAGGGAGTTCACCTTTCTTTTTGTCGCTATATCAATTTCTTTTCATATATTTATATTTGGTGATGTTATCGCAATGAAACATTGGATGATATTGCCCAGCCACGAACTATTTTAGGTGGCTTGGGTTTGATGGATGATTTTATTTTGAGTACTTTTTAATGCATGCTATGGTTTTTTCAGTGTTTTTCATGATTCTATACTTTGCTTATGCATTTCTCATTTCCTTAAAGTTGTAAGAGCTTAGGGTTGTAAGTGCTTTGAGAGATAGACCCTACCTTAAGCACCTTCGAGAGTTGGTTGTTCTTTAAATGTATGTTGGGGTTATTAATCGAGAGAGATAGCCTTAGAACCCTCATAAGCAATGGAGTGACTGTTGAGAGGCAGACTCTAACCTACCTTAGAGATAAGTGATAGGTTTCAAGGGCTAAGAAGGATAGTACGTGAAGGGTAGGAGAATGTTAAGAGTTTACGCTGAGAGGTATGGCTGTAGCATTTCTGACTCCCAATTTCCTGGATAGAGATAGTTTAGGAGCATTCTTAGTAAATCCCGCCTAGCATAGAAGATAGCTGAAGAGCCTTAGTATCATTAAGAAGCTTGAGTTAGGTTGTCCATCATTCCCAGCCAGTTATTCCGTAGTGAGTTTCGCATACGAAAGGGGACCTGTTTATCATATTGTTATCTCACCTTTCTCTGCAGTATTTTGCTTCATCATTATTTTACACCATCTCTTTTACTATAGCATTGTCATTTGCAAAAAGTTCAATCTTTATTGTTACAACAACCGTGAATACCTCCAATCCCTGTAGAGACGATACTCACTCATCACTTTATTACTCGTTCGACGTGTATACTTGCACCATTTGCGTATCATTTATAGCATTGCAAGATCGCGCAACAAGTTTTTGGCGCTGTTGCTGGGGATTGGCAATTGGTTGTTTATGGTTTTTGTTTTTATCGCTTGTTCTTTTTGTTTTTGTACATATTTTAGGTTTTTTGTTTTTCTTTTCATGTGTCTCGCTAGTGTATGACCAGAAGGCGACCTAGAGGACCTCTGAAATCACTTATTTCTAAGATCGAACATTTCTTGAGACTTAGGAGACGCGTTCGACGAGAAGAGACTAGAAACATGAACGGAGAAATACCACCACCTCAAGGTAACGAAGATGTTGTGGCAAATGGTCAGGGAGAAGCAGCTCGACCACAAGCTATTAGGGACCATTTAACTCCTATCTTGGACGATCTCTATCCCAAAATAGTAGCTCCAGAAATTCAGGCAGCCCAGTTCGAGCTTAAACATGTTATGTTCAACATGTTGAACACTATTGGACAGTTTGGAGGTATGCCTCACGAAGATACAAGACAACATATTTGTGATTTCTTGGAAGTTTGTGACTTATTCAGACAACAAGGAGTGCACGAGGATGTGCTAAAGCTTAAACTGTTCCCATATTCTTTACGTGATCGTGCTAGAGCATGGCTAAGTGGAGTGCCAACTGGATCAATGGAGACTTAGATAGATCTATGCAAAAGTTTTCTGCTACGATATAATCCACCAAATAGAAACACTCAGTTGAGAAATGATATAGCTTCTTTTCGCCAAGCTGATGACGAATCCATGTATAAGTGTTGGGATCGATTCAAGGGATTATTGAGGAAGTGCACAAATCATGGTTTTCATGATTGAACCCAAGTGGTTATGTTCTATAATGGGGTAAATGCTTTCACAAGGATGAGGCTAGATGCTTCAGCAAATGGGTCCTTGTTAGACAAATCATCGGAAGAAGCATTTGACATTCTTGATAAGGTAGCCAACAATGATTACCAGTTTCCTACCACAAGGCTTGGAACGGGGAGGAGAACCCAAGTAGCTCAAGACAGTGAAGCTGATAATTCGGTAGCCACCCAGTTAGCTGCTATCACAAATATGCTAAAGAACCTCCAACGTCCCAACGAAGTCAAGGAAGTGAAGTCCACAACCTCATGTCTCAGATGCGATGGCAATCACCATTTGAGTGAATGCCTTGACAATCAAGAGTCAGCCAACTATGTGGGAAATTATAACCGCAACAACAATCCATGCTCCAATACCTACAACCCATGTAACCCCCTTAACCCGGCCTAGACGGTTGACCCGAATTAAGAAAGTCACACGGGGAAAACCAAAGTCAACCCGAAAGTCAACCTTGATTAACGACCCTTTTTTTTCTTTTTAATCTTATCTAGATGCACATTAACCCTAATTGTGATCACACAAACATCAAACTCAAAGATCACAAACATCAGAGATCAAACAGGGACCCAATTGAACAAATTACAACTTTAGGGACCAAATTGTAATTTCTGATAAATTAAAGGACTTAACCCAAATTAATCTTACCAACTTGAAATTAGTCAGGTTTCATGTTTCTCTGTGAAATTTCAGCTCAAAAGGACTTCTCAAACTCATACAATTGCACAAACAAGATTCAGAACCAAAACGCAAACATTTCAAAACATATAACTGCCCATGTCAGCCCCCAACGGTCGACCGTTCCGAAACAGGTTGACCCTGTTCCGAAACACGGGCCGTTCCGAAACCAGTACCGCAACGGGGGTCTGGCAGAGGCCAAACCGTTTCGAAACGGTGCATACCGTTTCAGACCCCTGGGTTCATTCCAGGCACCCGTTCCGAAACGGTGCACACTGTTCCGAAATGCCTACACAGATTTCAGCAATCTAGCATACCAAAACATGCAATTGATCACTCAAACATGCTCCAAATGCTACCAAACTTTACCAGCATGCAATTCAACATATATAGGACATATTTGCATCATCAATTCATCAAAACAACATCACAAGCAAAGAGCCCCAATTCTATAGGCATGCTTCCTACACAAGCTAGCTATTCAAGCACAAACTTCCACGACAAGCATATAATGATCCAAACCAAAAACCAGCATTCATAACAACATTCAACATACTTAGGGAGTTCCAAACACCTCCCAAAACATACACATTGGTCCCCCATTGCCAGATTACCCAAAAGCTAAAAGGTGCTTATAAACCTTCCATACATTGAGCTTTACTTGAGCTAGAATGCTTGCCCTCCTTTTGATATACTTTAAAATCAGAATTATAACTCAAAATATCTTAGAAAAATCTGGAGAAACTCCCTTTGGGTAAATAGCTCCTTAAAGATTCAAAGTTTCAACCCTTTATAAAACAACCACCAAACTTGCGAAAATTACATTTTGGTCACTAGCCAAAATGTCACCCTTCCAAAACTCATTTTCCAAAATTGATTTCACAGTTCACTTAATTATATTAAAAGTTGATTTTAGAACATTTTTCTATATTTTTAATGCAACCCGAACTAGGCTTTCCTAATTTAACCTCTTATGATTCGAACAGCACTTTGACCGACCGGTCAACGCCCAAGACTTCTAAGCCCAAAACCGGGGCGTTACAACTCTCCCCCCCTTAAGAAATTTCTTCCTCGAAATTTACCTGAAGGAAAGAGATAAGGAAACTGCTTCAGCATGTCTTCCTTCCGCTCCCACGTGGCTTCCTCAACACCTCGATGCTTCCACAGCACCTTCACCAACTCAATGGTCTTGCCACGAAGAACCTTGCTATCCGAATCCAGAACCTTCACCGGTTCCTCATCATAGGTCAAATTCGGATTCAAAACCACTTCCTCCACAGGCATCACATGCGAAGGATCAGATCTATACTTCCGGAGCATAGAAACATGGAACACATCATGAATCTTCTCCAGCTCCTGAGGTAACCTCAACCGATACGCGACAGGACCCACACGCTCAACAACCTCATACGGTCCAATGTATCTAGGGCTCAACTTACCCTTCCGACCAAACCTCATCACCTTCTTCCAAGGCGAAACCTTCAAGAACACACGGTCACCCACCGCATACTCTATCTCCTTACGCTTCAAATCCGCGTAAGATTTCTGCCGGTCAGAAGCAGCCTTCAACCGCTCACAAATGAGCTTCACCTTCTCGGTGGTCCCTTTCAACAAAGCCGGCATCGAAACCAACTTTTGACCAGCTTCAGCCCAACAAAGAGGAGTCCTACACTTCCTCCCATACAGAGCCTCATAAGGTGCCATCTGTATACTCGCCTGATAACTATTGTTATAAGCGAACTCAACCAAAGGCAGATGCTTCTCCCAAGAACCTTGGAACTCAATCACGCAGCATCTCAACATATCCTCCAAAATCTGAATAACTCGCTCAGACTGACCATCCGACTAAGGATGATAGGATGTACTGAAATGCAACCTTGTACCCAAAGCTTGATGCAAACACTGCCAAAAACGCGATGTGAACCTCGGATCCCTATCCGACACAATCGACTTAGGCACACCATGCAGCCTCACAATCTCAGCAATGTACAGCTCTGCCAGCTTATCCAAAGAGAACGTAGTATGCACAGGCAAGAAATGCGCACACTTCGTCAGGCGATCCACAATCACCCAAACAAAATTCTTCTTTGATGGAGACAAAGGTAAACCAGATACAAAATCCATGGTAACCCTCTCCCACTTCCATTCAGGGATTTTCAACGGTTGCAACAAACCAGAAGGAACCTGATGTTCAGCCTTAACTCGCTGACACACCAAACACTTGCTCACAAACTCTGCAACATCCTTCTTCAAACTCACCCAATAGTACTCATCACGAAGATCACGATACATCTTAGTACTACCAGGGTGCATAGCAAAAGGACTACTATGACCTTCAGTCAGAATAGCACGCCTCAACTCAACATCAGCAGGCACTACTATTCGACTCCCAAAACACAACACTCCATCCTCATTAAAACAGAAATCCGAAGGTCTACCCTCCGCGATATCCTGAACATGAGACACCAAGGAATCATCCAACAACTGCTTATCCTTGATCAACTGAACCAACGATGGTTTCACCTGCAACTCAGCAACAAGACCACCATCCCGCGATATACTCAAGCTAGCAAACATACCTCTCAGCTCAACAGCTACCTTCCTACTCAAGGCATCCGCAACAACATTAGCCTTTCCAGGATGATACTCAATCGTCAGATCATAATCCTTGAGCAACTCCAACCAACGCCGCTGCCTAAGATTCAACTCCTTTTGAGACATCAGATACCTCAAACTCTTGTGATCCATGTACATAGTACACTTCTCACCATACAGATAATGCCTCCAGATCTTCAGAGCAAAAACCACTGCAGCCAGCTCAATATCATGCGTAGGATAATTGCGCTCATGCACCTTCAACTGCCGCGATGCATAAGCCACCACCTTACCCTCTTGCATCAGCACACACCCCAAACCAACATAGGATGCATCACTGTAGACCACAAACTCTTTCCCTGATTCAGGCTGAATCAAGATAGGAGCTTGCGTTAAAGCCATCTTCAGCTTCTCAAAAGCCTGCTGTCTCGCTTCTGTCCACTCATACTTAACATCTTTCTGCAACAACTTCGTCAAAGGAGCAGCAATCTTGGAAAAACCATCCACAAACCTCCGGTAGTATCCTGCCAAACCAAGGAAACTACGGACCTCATGAACAGACTTAGGAACTTTCCAGTTCATCACCGCTTCAATCTTCTGAGGATCAACACGAATCCCCTCAGCTGAGACCACATGCCCAAGAAACACCACCTCCCTAAGCCAAAACTCACACTTGCTTAGCTTAGCATAAAGCTGATTCTCCAACAAAGCTTGCAGCACAATCCTCAAATGCTCTTCGTGCTCTTCCTCAGTACGCGAGTACACGAGGATATCATCAATGAACACCACAACGAACTTGTCCAGGTATTCATGAAACACACGATTCATCATGTCCATGAAAGCAGCAGGAGCATTTGTCAAACCAAACGACATCACAAGGAACTCATAATGCCCATACCTTGTCCTGAAAGCTGTCTTAGGCACATCCACATCCTTCACCTTCAACTGATAATACCCTGACCTCAAGTCAATCTTAGAGAACACAGCAGCTCCCCGAAATTGATCAAAGAGATCATCAATCCTCGGCAAAGGATACCGATTCTTGATAGTCAACTTGTTCAGCTGACGGTAATCAATGCACATCCTCATAGTGCCATCTTTCTTCTTCACAAACAAGACCGGTGCTCCCCAAGGTGACACACTCGGCCGGATGAAACCACGATCAAGCAGCTCTTGCAACTGCGTCTTCAGCTCCTTCAGCTCCTTAGGTGCCATTCTATAGGGAGTAATGGACACAGGAGTTGTATTCTCATACAGCTCAATTCCAAACTCCACCTCGCGATTAGGAGGTAAACCAGGCAACTCCTCAGGAAAAACACCAGGAAACTCCTTCACAACCCTGATATCTTGCACCCTCAACTCCTTAGAACAAGGATTCATCACAAAAGCTAGATAAGCTTCACAGCCCTGCCTCAGCATCCTGCTCGCCTCCAAGGTAGAAACAACATTGGCAAGAAACTTCACATTCTCACCAACCACCACCACTTCATAATCATCCGCAAGCTTAAGCGAAACCCGCTTATTCTCACAATCCACAACAGCACGATGCTCAGCAAGCCAATCCATACCAAGGATCACATCAAAACCATAAAAGGGCAACTCCATAAGATCAACATGAAAGACATGCTCTTGAACAACCAAAGGACACCTTCTATAAAGCTTTCGAGTCACAACAGTTTCACCAAAAGAACTAGTGACACGAACACCAACATCCAAAGACTCAACAGGCAAACCAAGCAATTCAGCATGCTCACGCAAAATGTATGAATGCGTAGATCCAGAATCAATCAAAGAAAGCAATGACAAGGATTGCAAAGTAAAGGTACCCGCAATCACATCTGCATCATTCCTTCCCTCGCGCTGAGCATACACCCTCGCCTGGCCTCCACCCTCAGGCTGAATAGCCACAACGTGGGCTACTCCACGACCACCTTCCTCTCGCCTCTGGAAATTACCACGGCCGCGCCCACGACCTCTCTGCGGTGCAGCAACAACAGGAGCACGCTCTTGGCCACCAGCCAACCTCGGACAATCTCGCCTCAAGTGGTCCGCAGAACCACAATTCTAGCATTCAAAACCAGCTGCCGCAACAGGAGCTTGCACCTCCCTCACAGCACGAGGACAGTCACGCCTCAAGTGACCACGTGAACCGCAGATCCAACAAGCACTAGGGTCAGCTCTAGCATTGCCACCCCTAGCAGGTGCACCTCCACCTCTCTTAGCTGAGGACTGAAACCTCTGATCACGTCCCCTCTTGTTTCGTCCACCTCCGGAACTATACTCAGCAGCTCTCTTCCCAGAACTTGCTCCAGCACCTTTCGCAGACAAACTCAAATTCATCTATATGTCCTTTGCTCGGCCCACTAACACATCAAAATCATCATATTCAGTGGCCAGCACATACATCTTTACCTCCGTTATGAGACCATAACGAAACCTCTCGCACCTCTCCCGCTCATCAGGAATCAGCTCCGGTGCATACTGACTGAGTCGCACAAACTGCACCTCATACTCAGCCACACTCATGCTCCCTTGGGTCAGAGTCATGAATTCACGCTTTTTCTCATCCAGATATCTCACTCCCAGATATCTCCTCTTGAACGCATTCTGAAAGAATGTCCAAGTGATGTCAGCTTCAGCCATTCCAGAGGTTGTGGTCGTCCACCACGTATAAGCATCGCCTTGCAGCAAGGACACAACACATCCCAACTTTTGCACATCCGTGCAGCTCATCTGTCCCAAGATACGCTTGGTACTTTCTAGCCAAGCTTCCGACCTCTCAGCAGACATACCCCTAAACTCAGTCCCACCAAGACTGCGCAGACGCTCTAAGGGTAGTCTAACACCAGCATCTCCCTGATGCCCAGCTCCTTGAGCTCCAGCTACTGCTGCTCGAAAAGCACCCGCAATAGCTTGTACCAGCATCGTCATATCAGGCATAGCTTGCCCCTGACCAACCTCAGGTCCTGCAGCTCTAGCACCAGCTGCTTCAGCTCCAGCTCTCCCTCCCTCAGCACCACCACCACCAGGTGGAGGAGGAGGTAACACAGCACTACCCGCATTCTCATCATTCTCATTCCCATCCGGGGTCGTAGCTCTCACGCTACTCCTTAACTCTCTACGTGGTGCCATACTTTTACCATGCATAACAATACAAATAAAACATAGTCAGGCCCAGCAAGGTAAGCAATTCCAAGTATTCAAGCTCAATTTCTTTCAAAATCAACATCATTCCCTTAGCTTTTGTTTGGCAATGGGTACCCTCATCATGCAACATCCCAGCATACATCTCAAAAGCATCAACATCTCAAGCCACTGAACATGCTTTCATGCAACAAGCATACAAGCCAAATCATGCTTCAATCATGCATACAAACATTCCCAATTACTCGAGAACTCAGCTCTGATACCACCAAATGTAACCCCCTTAACCCGGCCTAGACGGTTGACCTGAATTAAGAAAGTCACACGGGGAAAACCAAAGTCAACCCGAAAGTCAACCTTGATTAACGACCCTTTTTTTCTTTTTAATCTTATCTAGATGCACATTAACCCTAATTGTGATCACACAAACATCAAACTCAAAGATCACAAACATCAGAGATCAAACAGGGACCCAATTGAACAAATTACAACTTTAGGGACCAAATTGTAATTTCTGATAAATTAAAGGACTTAACCCAAACTAATCTTACCAACTTGAAATTAGTCAGGTTTCATGCTTCTCTGTGAAATTTCAGCTCAAAAGGACTTCTCAAACTCATACAATTGCACAAACAAGATTCAGAACCAAAACGCAAACATTTCAAAACATATAACTGCCCATGTCAGCCCCCAACGGTCGACCGTTCCGAAACAGGTTGACCCTGTTCCGAAACACGGGCCGTTCCGAAACCAGTACCGCAACGGGGGTCTGGCAGAGGCCAAACCGTTTCGAAACGGTGCATACCGTTTCGGACCCCTGGGTTCATTCCAGGCACCCGTTCCGAAACGGTGCACACTGTTTCGAAACGCCTGCACAGATTTCAGCAATCTAGCATACCAAAACATGCAATTGATCACTCAAACATGCTCCAAATGCTACCAAACTTTACCAGCATGCAATTCAACATATATAGGACATATTTGCATCATCAATTCATCAAAACAACATCACAAGCAAAGAGCCCCAATTCTATAGGCATGCTTCCTACACAAGCTAGCTATTCAAGCACAAACTTCCACGACAAGCATATAATGATCCAAACCAAAAACCAGCATTCATAACAACATTCAACATACTTAGGGAGTTCCAAACACCTCCCAAAACATACACATTGGTCCCCCATTGCCAGATTACCCAAAAGCTAAAAGGTGCTTATAAACCTTCCATACATTGAGCTTTACTTGAACTAGAATGCTTGCCCTCCTTTTGATATACTTTAAAATCAGAATTATAACTCAAAATATCTTAGAAAAATCTGGAGAAACTCCCTTTGGGTAAATAGCTCCTTAAAGATTCAAAGTTTCAACCCTTTATAAAACAGCCACCAAACTTGCGAAAATTACATTTTGGTCACTAGCCAAAATGTCACCCTTCCAAAACTCATTTTCCAAAATTGATTTCACAGTTCACTTAATTATATTAAAAGATGATTTTAGAATATTTTTCTATATTTTTAATGCAACCCGAACTAGGCTTTCCTAATTTAACCTCTTATGATTCGAACAACACTTTGACCGACCGGTCAACGCCCAAGACTTCTAAGCCCAAAACCGGGGCGTTACAACCCAGGATGGCGTCAGCATCCAAATTTCAGTTGGGATAATCAAGGGCACAATAATTTTACATAGCCAACGCCACAACAAAATCTGATCGAATCACCATCTTCTAACAAGATGATGCCATGGCAAGGTTACAAGGGAGCATCATCTTCATCAAACAGTTCGCTAGAGACGACATTCAAAGAATTTATGTCTATAACAAAATATTTCATGGGAACCACGAAAGTTTTGCTACAGGATCATGCAACAAACATTAAAAATTAAGGAGCCTTATTACAAAGCCATAGTTCCTCTCTCCGAGCCTTAGAAACACAAGTTGGTCAGATAGCTCAAACCTTGTATGTGCGACCACAAGGAAGTCTTCCTAGTGACACTAAAGCCACTAAGCGCCATAGCAAGAAACAATGCAGTGCACTCATATTAAGGATTGGAAAGGAAATTAGCAAGGAAGACAAGTTTGGGGGGAAAGAGAAGGAGGAATCTCAGCCCAACTTGCCTCGGAAAGAAGATAACTTACAAGATCCTCTAGTTGAAGAGAAGGGTGAGGATGTCGTAGCAAAAGAAACACCGGAGGAGGAGCCTGCTTTTGCTACAGGAAAAGATGTAACTCCACCAGTTTAGACAAATGAAGTTAGACCCCACCTCCTTTTCCTCAACGATTCAAGAAACAGAAAGAAGACCTTCAGTTCCAGAAATTTGTGGATATCCTGGACAAACTACATATCAATGTCCCATTTCTGGAAGGCATTGATCAGATGCCAACAAATGCCAAGTTCCTCAATGATATATTTATGAAAAAGAGGAAGGTCGAGAAGCAAGAGACTGTCACTATAGCAGAAGAATGCTACTCTATGTAGAGCAAGCTACCACCTAAGAGGAAGGACCCGTGTAGTTTTGTTATCCCATGTTCTATTGGCAACAAGTTTGTTGGAAGAGCACTTTGTGATTTGGGATCAAGTGTTAACTTAATGCCCAAATCGATTTTTCTGAAACTAGGAATTTGAGAGGCACAACCCACCAAGATTGTGCTACAGCTAGCAGACCATTCTTATGTTCACCCAGAAGGGAAAGTTAAAGATGTTGTGGTAAAAGTGGAAAGATTTATCTTTCCAGTCGACTTCCTAATCCTCAATTGTGAAGCTGATAGCAACACACCCATTATCTTGGGTAAGCCATTTTTAGCCACCGAGAGAGCTTTGATTGATTGCGAGAAGGGTGAATTCACTATGCGAGTGGCTAATCAGACGGTCACGATCAACATTCATGACACCCTCAAGTATGCAGACAACCCATGAGTATGCCAATATGTAGATGCTACAACACAAAATATGATTGATGAGTTCTGCTGTAGCAATGAGATGTAACTGGAAGAGTTTGAAGCACTCTGCCAAGATGATGATTCAGACCAAGAAGAGCTCTCAAGGGAACTGGAGCAGTCTAGTCGACTCGAGGCTAGACCATGTACGCACTTTGAACCTCTTGAATTTTCAGAATTTGTACCTCTTAAACCTTCCCTTGAGCATGCACCTTCTTTAGAACTGAAACCTTTGCCATCACATCTTAAATATGTTTATTTAGGGAGCAATGAAACTTTGCTTGTGATAATATCATCTAGTCTCACACCTAAGCAAGAAACTAGTTTAGTAAATATGTTGTTACATCATAAAAAGCAATAGGGTGGACTATGGTTGATTTGAAGGGTACAAGCCCTGCTATATGCATGCACAAAATTTTGCTTGATGATTGTCACAGCAATTCAGTTGAGCCCCAAAGGAGACTAAACCCAATTATGAAGAAAATAGTGATGAAAGAAATAATCAAGTGGCTAGATGCTAGAGTAATCTACCCGATATCCGATAGTTCATGGGTCAGCCCGGTGCAATGTGTACCGAAGAAGGGAGGCGTGACCGTGGTAAGAAACGAGGAGAATGAGCTATTGCCTACAAGGAAGCTAAACAAGGCGACCAAGAAAGACCATTTCCCTCTCCCATTCATTGATCAAATGTTGGATTGACTAGCAGGCAAGGCATTCTACTGTTTCCTCGATGGGTATTCTGGGTATAATCAGATTGCTATAGCACCCGAAGACCAAGAGAAGACGAATTTCACATGCCCTTATGGAACTTACGCTTTTCAGAGAATGCCCTTTGGTCTCTGCAATGCTCCAACAACTTTTCAAAGATGTATGCTGGCTATCTTTTCAGACTTGGTCGAGGATGTTTTAGAAATTTTCATGGATGACTTCTCGGTCTCCGGAGATAACTTCGACACATGCTTGGGCAATCTCGCCAAGGTCCTAAAGAGGTGTGAGGAAGCTGACTTGGTGCTCAATTGGGAAAAATGCCATTTTATGGCAACAGAAGGAACGGTCTTAGGCCACAAGATTTCAAAGCAAGGGATAGAAGTTGACAAAGAAAAGGTCGAGGTCATTGAAAAACTACCTCCCCCCACTACTGTCAAGGGAGTAAGAAGCTTCATAGGGCTTGCTGGCTTCTATCGGAGTTTCATCAAGGATTTCTCGAAGATCTCAAAGCCGCTATGTAATTTGCTACAGAAAAATCAACCATTTGTGTTTGACAAAGATTGCCATAGCGCATTTCAAGAACTGAAGGAGAAGCTTATCTCAGCACCAGTTGTCATTCCACCTGATTGAAATGAGCCGTTTGAGCTGATGTGTGATGCAAGTGACTACGTCGTCGGTGCAGCACTTGGACAACACCGAGGTAAACTCTTTCATGTTATTTATTATGCTAGTCGCACTTTGAATGATGCATAAATCAATTACACCACTACTGAGAAAGAATTGATTGTTGTAGTATTTGCCTTCGATAAGTTTAGGTCATACTTGATAGGCACTAAGGTCATAGTTCATACTGATCATTCACCCATTAAGTACTTAGTGACTAAAAAGGATGCTAAACCTAGACTTATTAGGTGGATAATCTTGCTACAAGAATTTGACTTAGAAGTTAGAGATAGGAAAGGATGTGAAAACCAGTTAGCTGACCATTTATCTAGGATATAAAATGTTATCACACAATGTAGTGAAACTGAAACTAATGAGGAATTCCCTGATGAGAAACTGTTAGCTGCTACCGCAATTCCGTGGATGTTGATATTGTTAATTATCTTGTTAGTGGTATTTTGCCTCCTGATTTATCTAGCCAGGGACTCGAGAAATTTAGACATGATGCTAGATTCTACTATTAGGATGAACCCTACCTGTTCAAGCAATGTCCTGATCAGATTATAAGGAGATGTGTTCCAGAGGAAGAATATCATAGCATTTTGTACCACTGTCATTCATCACCATGTGGAGGGCATTTTGGTGGTGCTAGAACTGCTATAAAAGTTCTTTAAGCAGGATTCTATTGGCCTACACTTTTTAAGGACGCACGCGAGTTCTACAAGACTTGTGACAGATGCCAAAGGATGGGGAACATCTCCCAGCGGAATGAAATGTCGTTGCAAAAATATTCTGGAACTTGAAATCTTTGACGTGTGAGGAATTAACTTTATGGATCTGTTTCCTGCATCATATGGAGATCTATATATTTTGTTAGCAGTCGACTACGTGTCAAAATGGGTGGAGGTTGTTTCCATGTAACACCCCAAATTTGGGCCTAGATGTTTAGAGTTTGAACCGGATTAGTCTAGAAAATGGTTCGAATCTAAAATGGAGTTTTAGGGAACACCTAGTTCGGGATACTTTAAAAATATAGAAAAATATCTAAAAATCCTCATTTAATATATAAAAGAGAGTGGTGAAATCAATTTTACAAAATAAGGTTTGGAAATACTACATTTCAGTGTAGTGACAAAATCACAATTTTTGCAAAGTTTAGTAGTGACTGTTTTGTAAAGGATTAAAACTTTGAATCTTTAAGGAGCTAATTTACCAAAAATGTTTTCATCAGATTTTTTCCTTAATTTGGGTGATTTAATTAATGATTTAATTAAATAAAATAAAGGAGGTAAACTACCTTTGACTTTCATAACCACTTTTCTCTAATTTTCTCTCATTTCATTTTCTCTCAAAATCCTATCAACCAAACACTTTTTCTCCAGCAAATCTTACTTTGATTTCCACTTCATTTGATGAGAATTCCATCACTAATTGATTCCTAATCAATCTTTCATCAAATCTATTTGTTTTTTACATTGATTTTTCATGGAAACTTGCCCAAATCAAGGAGAAATCATCTTTTAGAGGTAAGCTTGTTCTTCTCCTCTAAATACTCAGTTCTTTACGTAAATTCCCAAGTTGTCAATCCTTTATTAAAGTTTTATGAATGGTTTTAATGTTGGAAACAAAAATTTGGCATAAAACTCAAGATTTTGGAAGAGATCTTGAAGATTTTCGTGGTAATTGATTGGGCTCTGTTTTGAGATGGTTTTCTAATGTATTTTGGATGTTAAATGATGTTAGAAATGAGGTTTTATCAATCCAATCCCGAATAAGTTGTTTTTCCTAAGTTTTTGCTTGTGAAAATGATGGTTTTTGGGGTGATTTTGGTGTTCTGTTATAGCTGGAGGTATATAGACGAGTTTAGGGTTGTTTTTGATGTTTATTGACGTTTAGAAATGTTTAGAATTGATAGATCTTGGCTGGGATTTGTTTTGGGAGAGTTTGGAGGTGATTTTAGTTGTTTTTGGTAGTCGAAATGAGGTTCTTGAGTAGAGCAGCGAGTTGGGTTGTATGGATGGTGATTTTAATGCATGATGGTGCATTAATCCTCTTATCTTATGTGTTAAAAACAGGGGAGAGTGATCTGGAAGCGGTTGAGGTAGCGTGGGAGGTTTCAGACGCTTGGGAGGCTTGTCGGCTAGCTTAGTGTTGTGTATCGGTGAGTGAGATCATGTTTTCAGCTTTGGAATGATTTTGAAAAGAGGTTTGGGAACTTAAATTTAGGCTTGAAACGCCGGTTTAAGTTCGGAAGTAAGTAAAATGGAATTCTCTCTCAATTGTGCTATTATTGTTTTGAAAACTATCAAAATGGGTTTTGATGTGATTGATTTGATAATGTGGTTTAATTTGTTTTTTTAGCATGGTTTTAAAGCATGTGAGTTAGTTGTCAAACTTGGTTTGAGGAAGGATGCATGAAATTAATATTCCTTGAGAGTATGTGTTGTTAGTTTGCATTTTAAGGCAATGTTCGGTATTTTGGCCTTGAAGGTGTTGCATGCTTTAAAAACAAGGAGTGTGTTGATGATTTTAACATGATATATTGGCATATATGATGTAAAGATTACCAGATATATTGATCGATCAATAGGATGTAGAGTGCACTATAAACTAAAATTCGTACGTGCTCTTGGGATTCATCCCAAAGAGAGAGACCAATGATGGACATTCCATTGGAGTAGGACTTGGTGAAATATCCAAGCTTTTTGGCAACAAGAGTTATTGCCATGAAACCGATGATGGGCATTCAATCGGAGTAGGACTTGGTGAAACATCCAAGCTTTTTGGCAACAAGAGTTATTGCCATGAGACCGATGAGGGGCATACCATCGGGGTAGGACTTGATGAAATACTCAAGCTTTTGGCAAAAGTAGAATCGCCATGAGAGTACGGTATGGTGGAAGCCACCGGAAGATTATGTTCTAGACGGGTGAGTACGGTGATGGTTGATGCCACCAGAAGTGTCTAGTGAATTGTCCGCATATCCGTGTACAATAGAGTATGTAAATGCCAATATATGAGAATGTGTGTCACATGTACCAATGCTTGAAATGTTTTATGCTATGAGGTATGCATGAGTTAGCTAGATGGTACATGTGGTTTTCAAATGGAGATTTCCTTATGCAAAAGAGTTTTGAGTTTATGAGATGCTTTTGAGTAACAAGCGTGTGTGGCCTAGCCATGGGCTTTGTATCGGTAGAATGCTTAAGATAAATATTTGATACATGAGATTTCAAATGGTGTTTGCTTTGAAATGGTTTTCATGTATGAGAAAGGAAAAGTGTGGAATGGAAATGGTTTCCAAGGAAATTGGTTTAAACTTTGCACGAAGCCCTATTGCATGAAATGGTTTAAGTAAGAGTTATTGCAAGAATGTTGTTTGGGGTTGAGTTGCTTAATGCATTTGAGTTTAATGTTGATCTTATGTTAGGTAATGCTTAATTATAAGGTGTTGATGTTTTATATGAGGCTTTCAAACAATACTTGGTTTATAAAGGTGTGATTGCTTTTGAAAAGGGTTTTAAGGTTTGCTACATTGATGGTGTTTTGGTTTTGAGCATTCCTCGCTAAGCATTATGTGCTTACCCTCCTTTTTGTCCATCAATGCAGATAAATGAATTTGGGACAACAAGAAGCAAGGGATATAAGAAGAGCTCCACTCTAGAAGTATGTTTTGGTTTATAGATATAGATAATATAGGCAATGGGGGAGAGACTTTTACGCTGTTGTGTAATGAGATTGTTTATCTTGAGCAAGTTCGGTTTTTGGTTTGATACTTGTTGATGATCGTTTTGCGATGTTTGAATCTTCTTTTTCATAGTTGGATATAGCCATGTTCTTTGTTTAAAAGTAAGATCATGTGTTGAATGTGATAAATGAGCAGGTGTGCTTAATGCTTGTAATGTATCTAGCCTTTGATGCAATATGATGGTTTTAATGCTTGGCATGTTGCCGATATGTTGTGAAATGATTTTAAGTATGATTGATGGTGTTTTGAAGTGAAAAACCAGAAGTTTCTGCTGTTTCTGGGCAGGGTGTATCGAAACACCCTTAGCTGTTTCGAAACGGGTGCCTAAAATGGCCTGGGTGTTTCAGAACGACTAGAAGTGTTTCGAAACACTTTGGCTACTAGAAATGTCTGTTTTGGAACTGGTTTCGAAACATACCCGCGTATCGAAATGGTCAACACTGTTTCGATATGGGAATTCAACACGGGTGTTTCGATACAGTTGTCAGTGTTTCGAAACGGGTGACCGTTGGACACAGATTGTGCATGCTTTACATTTTAGTCCTGAAAGTTGTAATTGCAATTGCTTGAGCTTGAGATGTCTTTTTAAGATGAAATTTGGCAGAGAGGCTTGTAATATGATTAATTAAGGTTCGGTAAGATTAAAATCTACAAAGTCCTTATGTTTTCCAAAATTTACATTTTGGTCCCTAAATGTGTATTTCTTGCAATTGAGTCCTTAAACGTTTTCCGATCGTTGTGCTTTTATCTTCCAAGGTTCTTGAGTATTCACATAGGCTTAATGCACATCTAGAAAAGATAAAACAAAAAGGGTCGCTAATCAAGGTTGACTTTCGGGTTGACTTTGGTTTTCCCCGTGTGATCTTCGTAGTTTGGGTCTAACGCCTAGGCCGGGCTAAAAGGGTTACATTTGTTGGTATCAGAGCTAAGTTGCGAACTTTAAGGGCAACAGTAAGTTTGTGGTAAGTTGTTATGGTAAGTGTTGGATGTTTAATCTAATGTGTGGTTGAAAGTTGGTTGAAAAATATGTCTTTGAGTGAATTGTTAATGTTTTTATCATGCTTTTTGGTTATGAATCGTATGCGAGCTAGTGTGAATATGTATTGGTGGTATGCTGATGTTGTAAGTTGATTTTGAATAATGAAAATGTGATGGGCGTGATGTGTTGATATTATGTTGTTGAGGGTGAATGTTGTTTGATGGGAGCATGATTGAAGTTTTGCTGATTGATATGCCGATATTTGTGATATCAATGTTTTTATGGATTGTTATGTCATGTAAAAGGGGAAAACTCGGGATACCCATTGCCTTATTATTATAGCTATGTGTTAGTTTGGAGTTGGAGTCTTGATTCCTTGCTCGAAGCTGGTCTGATCGTTTTGTTTGTTTTGTTATTGTTGCTTTGTTAATAATAGCACAATGGAATCGTTGAGAGAGTGGCAACTAGGCTGCTTTAGAGCAGGTTGTTACGGGGTGGAATTCACCTTTTGGTGGAGGTGTTTCGTTTTAGTCAACTGTGCTTGGAGTGGAGGTGGTAAGGCAAAATGAGAGAGTTGGTTTGGGTTCCAAAAGAACTAATCACTTTAAACAAAAAGGATGAAATGGAAAAACGGATTCATAAGGGGACTAAATTTGTGCTACTAACGTTTATGTATCCAAGCAATTTGGATACCAAAATTACTTGATTGTCTTGTTTAGGTGTGATGTAGAGTGATCAACAAGTTCAAACTTGAGGGGGAGCTCCATGCACACAAAGAGAGCACTTGAAGAAGGAAGGCTTCACATCCTCCCATGGATTCAAGTGTCGTAAAATTAGTTAAATTTATTTTTATTTCTTTTAATTCAACTAGTTTAATCATATATGTTGGACTAACAATAATTGATGCCTTGAGTAAGGGGGAGCCAATTTTAAAACCAAATTTCTTAATTGTGTCAACTTTTTTTCAAACCTCCTATGTTATTTTCAGCTTAATGCCTTTTAACTTTTTCTGATATAACAAAAAGGGGGAGAAAATGTTTGAAAAATTAAATTTTCAAAATGAATAAGGGGGAGCTTTAACTTCATTTAATTTTCAAAATCTCTCATTCAATTTTTTAAACACTAAAGGGAGAATCCCAAACAAATTTTCAAGTTGGTTTTATTATATCAAAAAGGGGGAGATTGTAGAACTAAATGTTTTGATATAATAATTGAAAAATGTTTGGGACTAAATTGAAAAGAATTTAAAACATGCTTTTAGTCCAAACAACTTGGAAATATGTTTAAGAGTTTTTTAATGGCTTTGGAATAACTTAAAATGCTTTTAAAATAGTCAAATCATTGTTTTTCTAGTAACTGTACCGATACGGACTAGTTCTGTATCGATACGCCTTAGGATTTCATCTACAGTGAAATTCATGTAGCCAAAACTTGTACCGATACGCTTTGTCCGTGTCGATACGGTGTGTTTTAAATATCAAATGGCTAGTTAGCGTACTGATACATTTGTATCGCGTAACTATACACCCAACTAGCCCAAACGGTCAATTTCCCAACGGTCTTTTAAATTGTAGGACCATACCAATACGTTTGCCACGCGTATCAATACGCAATAGCTGGAAGTGCTCAACGGCTAATTCCTTATCGGGACCGCATCGATACGAATTTAGAAGTATCGATACACTAAGCTGTAGAACTGCATTTATGGTGGGAAATAAAGGCTCCAACAGCTCCAATTCAACCACAACAGTTACAAACTCATTTGGAATTATAAAAGGGACCTCCAAGCATCAAGGAAAGGCTAATGCTTCAATTGTAACAACATTATGATGTCAAATTGTCTTTAGAGCTAAATTGTCATTCTCTTGTATAGACAAAACACTTGTGAGCTAAAATGTTTATGTATGCTCAAGTGTATAGGTTTTGGGTGAGTGCTTAGAGTCGCAAACACATACCTATTAGAGGGATTTCTTGTTCGCTTTGAATTTTACTTGTAAGAGAGTGTTTGATTAAGTTAAGGGTAGATAGCTTAATCGTTGTAACAATTTCCTCCTTATTCGAGAAAAGGGGACGAAATTCTTAGAGGATTTGAGAAATCCTTGGTGGCAATCCAAGGTAGTGGATGTAGGATTTGGGTTAGAAATGCAAACCACTCTAAATCCTTGTGTTTAGTTCTTAATTTCTGCCACCAACTCAAACACCCAAAAACCAAACTTCTCCACCACTTGGCTAGCTAAATCGGTTGAAAGAAATCGAGCCTATCAAGCCTAACATAATTGATTCGATAGTTATATGGATAAAATCGGACACAACAAACCACTTTATGAGACTTGAGCCCTAACAAACATACATCTTGTGCTTTCTTTTTTTCTTCAGTGAGTGATTGTCAAGCATGATTAGAATACTTCTAGAACTTGCGATGTTATGCACGTTAAGACCACATAGGATCAAATTACTTGAGATGATTAAGGCACTTAGGTATGAAACTTAAGCTAAAAAGCCCACCTTGGTAAATATGACCATTAGAGAACCACTTTTGAGCCTAAGCCTTTTGTTTGGAAATTAACCACATTACAAGCCTAATTCATTTTTATTGATTTCCCAATTTGAACCCGGAATTGAAGAACTACACACATTTCTTACTTGAAAAAAGAGAAAAATCAAGCAAAAGAAAAAGAAAAGGGAGAAATTTTTGAAAAACAAGGAAAATAAAGAAAAATGAAAAAGAAATTTGTCTTGTTTGATCAAAAAGAAATTTCAAAGAAAAGACAAAAAGTGTGAAAATGATTGAATCCTAGTTTTTTCTCCCAAAAAATGAATTTATGCAAAATATTGATACAGAAAAGGGGAAAGGATATGTGAACTTCTCCATTTCAAAAAGCCCAAAAGTCTTTCTCATCATAGCTTACCTTAAGCTCCGTTACAATCCAATTCAAAGACATTTTGATCTTGTAATTTGGTCCAACTAGTGGTGGAGATGTGATATATTTGCAAGCCTATCGTAAGTAACTTTTCATGCTTTGACTTGAGTGTTGTTGCCCCTTAAACACTTTGAGCGATATTGAGTGAATCCTTTGTGAGGTGTTTGATTTTATTCCATCTTTGACTTTATGATAATCAATTGAGATATTATTTGCTTGTGCTAATTTGCAATCATGATTTATTACGTCTCTTATCCTTTCTTCTTTACCAAAAGGACCCTAGATCTTGAATTTCAATATGCTTAAGGAAAAGCATAATAAGTCTATGGGTATATGATAAAGACATATTGCATGTTTTTTATGTGTATTAAATCTTATGTTTTAGCACATTAATTTACCTTAAAACCCTTAGATCACTTCCTATTTGGTTTTGTAGGTGTTTTTGAGCCTTAACAACGTTTTATACGTAAAAGTCCAATTTTAGCACCATTTTGGTGTCATTGGGAAATCCTTAACGTAAAACCAGTAGCACTCGTGAAATAAGGCGTGGGCACGACGCGAGTCTGACTTTTTGATGGAGGACAAGCAATCCTATTACAAGTGGACTTCTACTTTTACCATAATTAGAGTAATTTAGGGTTTGTTGTATCTAATGTAAAGTCTTCTCCTTATTTCCCCTATAAATAGATATCATAAGAAGAAGGGAAAAGACACCATGTTAGCTCAAAACCCTATCCTTTTTTCCTTGTGTTGTCGGCAACCACCATGAGTGGCTAAACTCCCCCTTTTCTAGTCAAGTGTAGTTACAAGGATATTATTTCAAGTTTTTAGTGAGATTTCTTGTTCCTAAATTATCTTCATCATTATTCAATTATTTTCATATCCTTTTATGCTTTATCTTCATGTGTATGTCTGATTAAATATATGCTACAACCAATTCAATGGTATTTGATACAAGTGGTAATGTTCTTAATAAGTTAACAGGTATGTGCTTAGGAAGAATATGTGCTTTGGGTCTCTTGAGATCATTAATGTTATTTGATATATTATAATTCTTTAGTGGTATCTAGGAATTTATTCTTGATAATAAGAGTTAGTCTTTGATATAACAAAAATGGGGAGAAATGGTTTGAAAAATTGCATTTTCAAGAGAATAATGGGGCTTTAACTTCATTTAATTTTTGAAATCTCTTATTCAAATTTTTAAATAAAAAGGGGGAGAATCCCAAACAAATTTTTAAGGTGGTTTTATTATACCAAAAAGGGGGAGGTTGAAGAACCAATATTTTGATATAATAATTAAAAAATAGTTTTGGACTAAATTGAAAAGATTTCAAAAGTGCCTTTAAGTCCAAACAACTTAAAAATATGTTTGAGGATTATTTTAAGAGGTTTTGAAGTGTTTTCTAAAGCCAAACTTTGCAAAACCACCCTGGCGTTTTGAAACACCATTAGGCGTTTCGAAACAACCATTCACAGTTTCAAAACATTTCAAAATAGCTCTGCCTGTTTTGAAACGGGCTTTAATCTCGGTGAGACTTTTGCTTAGCGTTTCGATACGGCCTCACCGTTTCGATACACCTCTGTGGCAAATACCTCAACGGTCAAAATCCCCAACGACTATCTTCCCAATGGCTTTTTAATTTGTAGCTCAACTGACACTCATTCTGAAATAGAGTTGCTACCGTATCGATACAGATCAAGATATTTCAAAACAACCAGAGGTGTTTCAAAACATATTGCTGCATCAGACTTCAACGACTAGTTCTGAAGAGGGGCGTTCTGATACGGGCTCGACTGTTTCGAAATGGATAGCACCAGAACTACAATTAATGTGGGAAATAAAGTCTCTAACAGCTCCAAAACAACCCTAACGATCCTCAACGGCTACAAACTCATTTGGGACTATAAAAGGGACCTCAAAGCATCAAGTAATGGTTAATGCTTCAATTGTCAACAACACTATGATCAAGAATTTTTCTTAGGGCTTTATTGTTCAATTTATTGTATAGACAACACTTGTGAGCCTAATTGTCAAATTTGCTCAAGTGTTTAGGTTTTAGGTGAGAGCTTTAATTGTGCAAACATATACCTTCTAGAGGGATTTCTAGTTTGCTAAGTCTTTCTTGTGTAAGAGAGTGTTTGGTCAAGCTTTGGGTAGAAAGCTTGATTGGTGTAACGGTTTCCTCCTAGTCCGAGAAAAGGGGATGAAATTCTTAGTGAATTTGTTTGGAAATCCTTAGTGGGAAGCTAAGGTAGTGGATGTAGACCTTAGTTAGAAGGTTGAACCACTATAAATTCTAGTGTCAATTGTCTTTCTTTCTATTTCCACAAAAACACCCAAATATCCAACTTCTCCACACTTGGTGAGAAAGAACGGTTGAAGGAATCGAGCACCATAAAACCCAACACACTCTGTTAGATCGACCCTACTTGTCGCTAGTACATATCTAAGAAACAAGTAAGTATTAATTTTTTGACGGATTCAACACCCATAAAAAATTGGAGCCGTTACCGGGCAGTGGTGTCAAGAAGCTAAGTTCACCTTTTATTTAGTTTATTTTCTTTTTCTAATTTTATGCTTAAATTTTCTCTTGCATATAAGAATCTTTTGTTTGATCATGATATCGACAAAACAGAATGGCGAACAATCATCAACATTATGATCGCAAACTCTCAACAATTAAGTTTAACACATGACAATGTCTCTCAATGTGTGAATGAGGCATGTGGAATTTGCATAAGTCAAGAGCATATAACCGATATGTGCCCCACACTCCAAGTAGAAAGTGCCAAGGACGCCAATGCCATTGGAGGACCTTACGGCCAAAAGAAGTACAATCTATACGCACATACATACAATTCCTTGTGGAAGGACTATTCACACTTGCATTATGGGCAAGGACATTTGCAAGAAGTCTACTAAAAAGCCTAACCGTTTGCACAACATACCTTCTGCGAACAAAGTGTTTTTTGAAAACGTCAACCACCAACGAAGCCTTCTTTAGAGGAACTGATGAATAAATTCGGGAGCAATTTAGAGGAGTTCAACCAAGAGAGAAATTTTCTGCGAAACAGATTAACCGCGTAGGCCCACTACGAAGATAATAATGGAAGAAAAGGGTGCAAACGCACCATGCCCCATACCCTTGGCGAACGAAGAAAATGCTAGTGAAGGTGCTGTGGACGCTGAATATAACGGTGCAAGGAAACGTTTTACATAATATGAACATGCGAAGGAGAGTTTGTCTAAATATGCTAACGAACAAATTGAAGGGAAGGCAAACGAGCCTTATGCAGACAAGGATGATGCGGATGGTGAGGAAACGGAGGATAATGAGCTTTCCGCGAACAATACACAAGAGAATTCAAAGGAGAATCCCCCAATTGCGCAAGGCAAACATGAAAGGGCAAAGGCCAACAAACCTTCCAATTTTTGGCTCGCTCCTTTTCCTGACAAATATAGCAATCACAAAATTCTAAAGCCTACGAAAGACGAAGCTGGTGCAAAAAGTCCTATGCCACCCATTGTGGTTCAACCATCTTTACCTCAAAGGTTCGCACAGACCAAAGTGGATGAGTAGGAACGAAAAATTCTTGAAATAGTTCAAAAGGTTAGGCTAATAATCAAGAAACATAGAGAACAAGATATCAGATCAGGATGACTCCTTGCATACAAAGACATCATACCATGGTACGCGGATATCGCATACTATTTTGTGAGAAATACATTTTCAACATGTACATCGTAGGTTGAGAAAGACAAGATCAAATTCAACGTGAAGTCGTACCTATGGGATGATCCATACCTATGGAAGATAGGAGCAGATCCAACCATGGTGGGGAACATCAACTGGGATCCAGGGATCCAACCAATCAATGTCGAACCTTCCTATAAACTTGCAATAAAACTACCACGGCAGAAGAAAGTTTTCAAATCTGTAACACCCCAAAATCTGGTCTAGTCAGAATTAGAATCCGTTAATCAGAATCCTACAACGTAAAGGCCCAAATATTGTGTTGACTCAGGCCATGTAGTCAATTATGTCTATATTAGACTATAACTGGGTCAATTTATCGAGTATGGGCCTTATTGAATTTACTAAAAACCTTTTCGTGACCAAATTATAAGAATTTAAGTTTTTTTGGGTAAAAGTGCGAACTAATGTTAGTAGAGGGTTTAACCTTATGATTCGCCCACTTTATTCTTAATTTCCACCTACGTGGAATGATCAGAGAACTTTCCTTCAAATGAAGGAAAGCTCTCGGCGTTAAGAGATCAAAAGAAAAGAGGGAAGGCCATACTCGACACTAAACTTAGCTATCTTCATCTTCTTCCTTATCAAGAACAAGCTAGCACCTCTATTGAAGCTTAGCTTTGAGCTTATCTTTTCTTTTGTTTATTGATATCGAATGGTTACCACCGATCGGGTAAGCTATAATCCCCAAATAATCATTAAATTCTATGAATACCTTAAGCTTAAATCACAAATTAGGGTTTCCTATCTATAGACATAGTGATAGCTAATAGCTACTCCGAGTTAGATATTGATTTCTATATTGTTACCATGATTACGATATCATATAATTGTCTCTAATAATCTCGTATTGTTATTCCTAGCTCAAATAGTTGAAAACGAGCATCCACCATCTCCGTCGAAAGCTAGGAACAAAGAAGTTGTTATCTGAGAGCCGTAGGAGCGTCGGATATCGTGGTGAGTGTAGTCGAAGTTCCGAGTTTAGGCAAGGATCCTCACCGATTTCATTGATATAAATTCCTTTAATTACCTAACATTTTTTAAGGTATATTGCATCGAACCTCCTTGGAGGCTTTATTGGTAAGTTTGGTTAAGTTGATAAGTTAAAACATTAATTATAGGAGTATTGTTATTGTCATCGACCTTATTAGTTCATTGAATTATAGGATTATTGAGCATTGGATATTGATATTGATACTGTCACCATACATCGACATTGCCATTGATGTAACTATTGTCATTAAACATGGATATTGAAACATTGATTATTGAAATTGATATTAAGAATACTAATCATTAATACGGTTAATAATGAAATATTGAACGTTGCTATTGTTACCGGACATTGGTTTCAAAGGACATTAGATAAAATTGTCATGCCATATAATTCATGAGCTCAGTGTATGGGTGGACTACGGTTCTAGGGCTACGACATATATTAATTTAGCGAGGACGAGGGATGTTTGTGATATTGGTCTTTGGCGAGGCAGAGGAACTAGACCATTCATTGACTTGGCGAGGTGTAGGAATTTGCGTATCCACTATCTTGATTCGATCGAAGGGTTAATATTGAAATATGTGAATATCATTGTTGATCTTGAACATTGTATTGTTAATATGGAATCATAGCATTGATATTGATGAACTCTTGATTGAAATGCATATTGTTGTTTTGGTGATGGTTATGGCTACCTCACTTAGACTATGTAAGTCTAATACATTCATCTTCCATGCATTTCATGATAAGAAGTTTATCATTGTTGAAGATTGGAGAAGTCGGAGCTAGACAAGTCACTACAAGCTAAAAGTGATATATTTTGCCTTTATGAACTCCTAGAATGGTGGCAAAGTAGATGAATTAATCAATAGGGTGTTTTGGTATATGTACCTTGTGCCCATGTTGTAATATGCTTAATGCCTTAAATGAATCTTTTAAGAAAGGCTTAAAAAGGACTAAGTGGCATATTCTACTCTTAAAGATGAAATCATAGTAAATGGATTCGAATAGTCCTAAATTTGGCATGCTAGTAGATTATGGTATTGAAATATCGTGTGTAAAATCTTATGGAATTTGGACATCATTTAATAGGTCAATTCGAATAGTCCTAAATATGGCATGCTAGTAGATTATGGTATTGAAATATCGTGTGTAAAATCTTATGGCATTTGGACATCATTTAATAGGTCAATTCAAATAAAAACCAGCTAAAATACATCATTACAGGTCAGGGCGTATCGATACGGGTGATGGCGTATCGGTACGGTTTGGCATAAATTGGCTTAATGGAACAGGGTGTATTGATACGGAATAGGCGTATTGATACAGAAATTGGTCATTAGAATTTGGTTTGAGAAATGGTGTCGATATGGTCTTAGGGCGTATCGGTACGAGGTCAACGCAGTTAGCACGTATCGATACGGGCTTAGCTGCATTGGTACAAGCTTGATATCTTTTGAATCTAGAAAATGGAGATTAGACTTAGTGTACTGATACAGCTCTAGGTGTATCGGTACAGTTGCGGTTAATTCTGTTCAAAGCCTTAGAGTACAACTTGCATTGTTACCAAAATGGTCATTGAAAATTGTTTGGTTTAATTGGACATGTAAATGAACTCCGATTTGCTTGAAAATTCACAAGCCTGCTAATTATTTGTTGAATTTCATTGTGGTACAGTCAATTGCATCACAGAATCTCTAAATTACAAAATTTATAGTTTAGTTCCTAAAACTTGTAGAAGTTAAGAATTGGTTCTAATTGATTAATTATTGTTTCTTATTGGATAAAATTGACTAAGTCTTATGGTTGGTAATGTTTGAAAAGCATAACAGAGTTAAGATGTCGATCATTAATTGAAATTTATTGCACCGATCGTCGCATTTTTCATTGGTAGCACACTCTGACCTAGTTTTAGACTAAGCCGAGAAGGGGATGTTACATTTGCGGTATCAGAGCTAGAGTTTAGTCAATTCTAGGATTAAACCGAAGCTTATTGTATTTTTATTGTGTTACTTTGCCACCTAGGAGTTATATATTATGTATATTGTGACTTTTCGACTAATCCAATCTCATTGTAATATAGATATATCTAAAACTAGTGAAGCTCATATCAACGAGCCTACCACCAGATCCTTGAGACATGGCAAGGAGATAAGAGGAGGAGATCCTCTGAATCCTCTGAATCCACATGACCCTCCTGCTTAGGATGTTGAGCTTGTAGCGCATACCGCTCAAGATGAATGCTATAAGAATATGGCTGATATGTTCAAGAAGTTTATGACTGCAATGAGGGTCTAGCAGGCTGTACAACCTATTGCTCCTTTTATTCAACATACTCGAGCTTCTATCGATAAACTATCCCAGTATTGAGCTTACACCTTCACAGGCCAAGACGACGACTATCCTGAAGTTGCCGAGTATTGGTTGGATAACACTCTTTGAATTTTGAACAAGAAATTGCAGTGCTCGGACGAGTACAAGCTTGAGTGTGCTCTCGCATTGCTGGTTGATGAGGCACTCCACTGGTGGGAGACTACTACTTTGACGGTCTCCAAAGACATTGTAACATAGGAGTTCTTCCTTAAATAATTCTGAAAGAAGTACATCAGCGGGTTTTACCTCGCTGAAAGGCGGGTTATCTTCCTTCGTCTCAAGCAAGGTGGACGAATTTAACCCCCTCGACCTGGTCTGGATGATAGACCGAACCGAACGGGTCACATAGGGAATATTGAAGTAAACCGGGAGGTTTACTCCAATAAACATCCTTAATTTTTTTTCATTTTATCTTGTCTAGATGCTCATTATTATCCTAAGGGATAAACTTCACAGCTGAATGATTTGGAACTTAATCAGACAACGATTAGGGACTCAATTGCATACCAACACATTTTAGGGACCATTTTGTAAATTTACCAAATTAAAGAGACTCATACCATTTTTATGTTACCAACCTTTAATTAGTCACATTACATGCCGCTCAGTCAAATTTTAGCTTAAAACAATCATCCAAGCACATTTAATTGCATCCGCATCATTCAGGGACTAAAACGTAAAGAAACAAAACTTTAGAAGATTCCAATAAATAACTTAACAACTTGCCATTACGGTACAGGTTACCGTGTATCGAAATAGCAGTATCAGAATAGGGTCAAGCGGCTCAAAGCTCGGGCATGTATCGAAATAGCCTCAAGGGTGTTTCGAAACATGCAATTTCAATAGTAATACATACCGAAACAGCCATTCCTCGTTTCGATACCCTTAAGACATTTCAGGCTCGCTGTTTTGGTACAAACTCGAGTGTACCAAAACACATGGTCTTGTAATGACACTTTTTGCTGGTTTTTTCACACTTTAATCCATACAAAACCATTCCAACATGCATCCATCATGTATACACCATATTTAAACATTAAACCACAATCATATATGGCAAATCCAACAACGTAACGTGGCAATAAGAATTAAGGAGATCTATAGGTATGCGACCTAAGCAACAAGGCGACTCAAGAGCCAAAACACAAACCAAAAAAATACCAACAAGTAAAGGTCATTTATAAGTCATTAAGGGCATCACAAACTTGACACAACACAGAGAGTTTCAAAACACACACTTCCAAAACATAAAGGCATCATCCCATAGCCAACAATTATTACTAATAGGTAAACATAAAAAAATACTTGAGCTAAGATCCACTCCTTGGAAACCTTCTTGGTTCTTCACTGCCTAAAGATGCTAATTCTCTGCATTGTTAGAAAATAGAGTGTAAGCAATAATTCCTAGTGAGGGATGCTAAAATCAAACCATCAACAACAATGCATTTCAAAACCATTTCCCAAATAGAAATTTCTATCTCATCGTGATCTTTCTATCTCATGCTTGAAATCATTTTCAAATTAAACCCATACCATTAAAACCACATGTACCATCTATCTCATGCACTAACCCAAATGCATAATCTCAAAATAAAGCCACACATGCTTGTTTCTCAAAAGCATTTCTCAAATCATATTCTTATATGCAAAACACAATGCATAAAATCATTTATAAACAAGGTACATGTGAATCTCATATATTGGCATTTGGGCAACATTACTCGGATATACAGATAGCTTGACGAAATCTCACATCGTCAAGTCCTACCCCGATGGAACCTCACATCATCATACTCTCATGGCGGTATCTCTCTTCGCCACAAATCTTGATGGAATCTCTCATCATCAAGACCTACCGTGGTGGAATCTCTCATCACCACACTCTCACTTTGGAATGAGATGGCACTACCCTCATTTCCTGAACAAAAGAGCACGTACGGATTTTGTATATTATAGTGCACTATTTTTCAATCCATAAACATATATCTATCTCATCCCATTTCAAAAGCATAAGCAATGCATAACATTTTCTCAACAAGTTCTATCTTTGAAAAAATCACAATTCTATGTCATGGGATCATATAAACCATCAAATCATTTCTCAAAACATGCATAAAACATTAGGTTTACATATATCTTCAAAACATGAGCATGATCATAAAATCAATGGGATAAAAACTAAAAAATGAGAGCGAATCATCTCGAACATACTTTCGGGCTTAGATTAGTGTTTCAAACTCAATCAAAACCCCCAAACCTTGCTTTCAAGCCTTTGAAAGGCTTTTAAAACCGATTCCACTCACCGACAATGCCTCGCTCGCTTTGCTGAAGCGTAATCAAGCTTCCGGAGCTTCCGAAACTTTACTGATTTCTTCCGAAACATTCTCCCCTGTTTATATCACACAAGAACAGAGGATTAATGCATCTCAATGCATTAAAAATACCAGCAACCAAAGCTACCATGTTGCTCTGTCCAAAAAAACCAGAACACATATCTGAAACAACAAAAAACTCTTTCGATTACTCTACAAACTCAACTCAGCCAAAACCTAACACTTCCATCTACTTTTAATAAACAATTAACATCCAAAAACCATCTAATTTCATCCTTATACCTCCAGCAACACCAGAACTACATTATCTCCACAAACACCCTAAATCTAACCATCTAACATCTAGATATCCAATCTATTTTGGGATTATTATGATAAAACCTTTATTTCAACATCATTTAACATCCAAATCACGATTAAAATCAATCCCAAATTAATCAAATAGTAGCATAACGAAAATCTTAAGAAATCACTTTTTAAAGCTTGATCTCACCATTTTCACCAAATAGATTACAAATCTTTATCAATAAACAAGATTAGAGAGCCAAAGACTTGGGAATTTAATTAAAGAACCTTGATTAGAGGAGTTGAACAAAATTTACCTCTAACCCTTACCTATTCCTTCGATTGACAAGATTAGATGAGAAATCTTCAAGAATCCTTTGAATTGAATGGAAGAATCATCAAGAATATCATTTGTAAATCAAAATGAAGTGAGAAGATGAGAATCTCTGAAAGTTTGAGAGAAAAAGAAGTGTTTGGTTGATGGAAAATGAGAGAAAATGAAGTTACGTCAAAATAGAATTTAAAAGACTAAATTCTCTTTTAATGAAATCTCTTTTTAATTCTTTTTTAATAAAATACATTTAAAACGGTAAATTATATGAAAAGGCCCATTAAATATATAATAGATCCCTAAAGATTCTAAGTTTTTTCCCTATTTCAAATAGTCCTTTAAAAATAGATTTTACATTTTTACAAAATAGTCATAACCCGTAATGCCAATCCTCCAAAATCCATTTTCCAAAATTGACTTCACCAAACCTTTATACATATATTTAGAGGATTTTAGGAATTTTCCCTATAATGTTATCATATCTCAAACCATGTTTTCCCTGAACCACTCCTGAACTAACTCGGATCTCTACTCTAGGTCCTACAAACCTCGAGTCAACCTCAAAGACTCCTAGGCCCAAAACCAGGGCGTTACAACTCTTCCCCACTTAGGAAATTTCGTCCACAAAATTTTACCTGATGGAAAAAGATAAGGAAACCGCTTCTTCATATCATCATTCATTTCCCATGTGGCTTCCTCAACACCACGATGTCACCACAAGACATTAACCAACTCAATGGTCTTACCACGAAGAACCTTGCTTTCTAAATCCAAGCTTTAATCTGGTTCTTCACTATATGACAAATCTAGATTCAACTCGATCTCCTCAACAGGCATAACATGAGACGGATCCGATCTATATCTCCGAAGCATGGATACATGGAAAACAACATGTATCTTCTCTAACTCGGAAGGCAACTTCAACCTATAAGCAACAAGTCCAACACGTTCAAGTACCTCTTATGGTCCAATAAACCTCGAACTCAACTTGCCCTTTTGGCCAAAACTCATCACCTTTTTCCAAGGTGAAACCTTCAAAAAGACCTTATCACCTATAGCATACTTAACCTCCCCACGCTTCAAATCTACATAAGACTTCTACTGATCCGAAACTACTTTCAACCTCTCACTAATGAGCTTCACTTTTTATGTAGTCCCCTTCAGCACATTAGGTAAAGAGACAAATTTCTGCCCCACTTCCGCCCAACAAAGAGGTGTTCTACAATTTCTTCCATACAAGGCCTCATAAGGAGCCATTTGAATGCTCGCCAGATAACTATTGTTGTAAGAAAACTCCAACAAAGATAATTGTTTCTCTCAAGAACCTTGGAAATCAATGATGCAACACCTCAACATATCCTCTAACACTTGGATAACCCGTTCAGACTGTCCATTTGTCAACGGATGATACGAAGTACTGAAATTCAAACGCGTACCCAACACTTGATGCAAACACCCCCAAAACCTCATTATGAAACGCGGATCTCGATCCGAAACAATGGACTTAGGCACCCCATGCAACCTCACAATCTCAAAGATGTACAAATCCACAAGCTTGTCTAACGTATACATAGTATGCAACGCCAGAAAATGTGCACACTTCGTAAAATGATCAACAATCACCCATATGGAATTCTTCTTAGACGGTGTCAAAGGAAAACCCATCAAGAAATCCATGGTGATTCTCTCCCATTTCCATTTCAGAATCTTCAACGGTTGCAACAATCTAGAAGGAAACTGATGCTCAGCTTTAACACGTTGACAAACCATGCACTTAGTCACAAAATCAACCTACGATACACCTTTGTACTACCAGGATACATGGAAAAAGGACTACTATGCGCTTCATTCAAAATAGTGCGCTTCAACCTAACATTCTCCTACACAACTATTCGACTCTTAAAGCACAAAACATCATCATCATTGAAACAGAAGTTCATTGGATTTCCTTCTAAAATATCTTGAACATGTGGTACCAACGATTCATCTAACAAATGCTTCTCCTTAATCAACTCTACCAACGAGGGTTTCACTTGCAATTCAACCACTAAAACACCATCTCGTGATATACTTAACTGAGCAAACATCACCCTCAACTCTACGGCCACCTTTCTACTCAAACTTGTAGAAGTTTGTAATAAACCGCGATATATTTTGCAGGTTTGACATAGGATTTGGCACAGAAATAGATAGATGAAAGCAACACAGTTAGGAACACAGTTAGTAATACCAAGAGCTGTGGGCACAGATGGACCAGTGGTGTGCCAAGAACTTGTTGGTAGAGAGATGCTAGTGATGCCATGCCAAGAGATGTTGAACCCCCGGAAAAAATAGGAAAGGATCAAGCTCCTAAAAGATCACAATTGGATCAACTTATAAAAAAATAGCGGATAAGGTGGTGCCAAGTGAAGTTGGCAATGTTGTGCTAAGCTTGGATGCCAAGGTGACACCGATATGATGGCGTTAGACCTAGCCTGATAAGCTATCACACCTAGCTCATAAGATGTGAAAATGATCGGATAGATCTCTATCTCTTATCCCTTGATCATTTCAAATTCAAATACAAAGGCTTATCTCATCTTTTCCCACACACACCTATATAAAGACCAACCGATTGAGCACAAACAGAGAGAGGCGAGGAGAGTGATCGGGTGCAGACCTAGAGTGATCAAAGTACGACGTTGGAGTGACTGACAAGTGACGGCCAGCTACACTGAGGAAGGGTGCTTCAACCTTTTAGCCAAGAGCCTAGCGTTGAGGGCTGTATTGAGAGACCCCTCTGCCTATTCCCTTGGCACAAGTTGTTTATCTTTAATTTTTTTATGATGATGTTTTTGAAAATGATTATGGTTGTGTTGGTTAATCCCCTCACCATGAACTGATTTTCATAGTTGGTGGGGGCTGTTTTGGATTGAATATTTGCTTTATGCCTTAGTTCCTTTATAATAATTCTATGTTTCGAAAAGTTATTCTATTTGGCATACTTTAATTTTTTTCCTAAACACTCTGCCAAGAAAGAGATGGCACAATACGCCCATTGCCTCCCAATATCTTAACAAACTTGGGTTGGCGACGATTAAGTTGTTGAATACTTGTGAAAGAAGCATGCACTTACTTTGGAAGTGAAATCTACCCCCTCGAAGTATAGATTAGTTTTAATCAAATTGGTTTAAAAAAAACATACACTATAGAGATATAGGGGGTTTTACTTGGCAAATTTAAGGAAATGACCATCGAGAGAGGCTATGCTATTATTGAATATGCTCGGCAAACAATGCCAATATAGTTTTTCCAATAAAGGCTGGCATGAGCCATGTTGAATTTAGGCATTCCCTGTCAATAGTCATCACTCATATAGAAACACCTTCTTTCCAACATTTTTCTTTAGATTCAAAACAACCTTCAAAACAAAGATCTTTTCTTCCAAAGCAAGTAACAATCAAACAATCGAATTCAAGTCAATCTCTATGACATCGATAACTCAGCTTACCAAGTTGTATTACTTACAGACCATGTATACTTGCATTCAAAAGACTATTAGCATAACATGCCCAATAGATATCATTTATACCTTTTGCCAGTGTTCAATTAACACATCTTCCAAAGAGTCTACATGGTGCTTCAATTTTTTCTAAGATTGATTTGAAGTCCGAGTATTATCAGTTGAGGGTGAGGGATGTGGTTGTGCCTAGAATTGCCTTTCGTACGAAGTACGAGCATTGTGAGTTCTTGGTGGTGTTGTTTGGTTGACCAATGCGTCAGTGCGTTTAGGGATATGTTGAATCGGATGTTCCATGGTATTTTGGATCAAGTTGTTGTTTTGTTTGTTGGTGATATTCTAGTGCATAAAGGTAAAGATAAGGATTGTGATCGAAATGTATGAATAGGCTAGTAGGCTTTTGTGGAGGAACAAATATTGCTCTTTATTCGGGAAGTACGAGTTTTGGATATGTTGGAAGGAATATAGGTTTGAGAATGTTATTAGTAAGGATGATGAGGTGACTTGGACATTCTTCTTGAATGCGTTCAAGCGGAAGTATCTAGGTGTGCGTTACTTAGATGAGAAGAAAAGAGAGTTTATGTCTCTTATGCAAGGTAGCATGTCAGTAGCCGATTATGAAATTTAGTTTGTTCGCCTCAGTCAGTATGCACCTGAGTTAATCCCTAATGAGCGGGAGAGGTGCGAACGATTCCGTTATGGGTTGGTAACAGATGTGAAGACTTTTATGCTTGCGGCTGATTATACGGATCTCGATGTCTTGGTCACTAGAGCCAAGGACATTGAATCGAATCTTGATATGTCTAGTCGAGTGGGTGGATCTAGCTCCGGGAAGCGAGCGGCTGAACGCGATTATGGTAGAGATTGCAACAAGAGGCATAAGGATAGAAGGCCGCATTATGATGCTAGGCGTGGGGTGGTAACCCTGGTAGAGGTCAACAAGGGCCTAATGCTGTTCTGAGGACTCCTGAGTGTAACCGTTGTGGTAGACGGCATGGTGGTGAGTGTTGGGGTAACCTTGGGACATGCTGGAATTGTGGGAACCGTGGACATTTGAAGAAAGATTGTCCTCAGCCTCTGAGAGAGGGACAGGCTCCGATGAGAGCAGCTGAGCCACAGAGAGGTCATGGGTGCGGCCGTGGTAATTTTCAGCGTAGGGATGATGGTGGCAGTAGCGTAGCACATGTTGTGGCCGTTCAACCTGAGGGTGGCGGTCAAGCTCGAGTGTATGCCCATCGTAAGGGAAGGAATGATACGAATGTGATCGCAGGTACTTTTACTTTGCAATCCTTGTCATTACTTTCTTTGATTGATTTCGGATCTACACATGCGTACATATTGCGTGAACATGCTCAAATGCTTGGTTTACCTGTTGAGTTTTTGGATGTTGGTATGCGTGTGACTAGTTCTTTTGGTGAGACAGTTGTAACGCGAAAGTTGTATAGAAGATGTCCCTTGAAGATGCAAAATCATGTTTTTCTTGTTGATCTCATGGAATTGTCATTCTATGGCTTTGATGTAATCTTTTGTATGGATTGGCTTGTTGAGCATCGAGCTGTAGTGGATTTTGAAAGCAAGCGAGTTTCGTTGAAACTTGCGGATGATTATGAAGTAGTGGTTGTGGGCGAGAATGTGAAGTTTCTTGCCAATGTGGTGTCTACATTAGAAGCTAGTCGGATGTTAGGCAGGGTTGCGAGGCTTACCTAGCCTTTGTAATGAATCCTAGTTCGAAGGAGTTGTGTGTACAAGATATAAGAACTGTACGTGAGTTCCCTAGAGTGTTTCTGGAGGAGTTACTTGGATTGCCGCCTAGTCGAGAGGTGGAGTTTGGGATTGAGCTGTATGAAAACACAACTCCGGTGTCCGTTGCTCCTTATCGCATGTCACCTAAGAAGATGAAGGAATTGAAGACACAACTTTAGGAGTTGCTTGACCGTGGCTTCATTCGGCCTAGTGTGTCACCTTAGGGTACACCGGTCTTGTTTGTGAAGAAGAAGGAATGCACTATGAGAATGTGCGTCAATTACCGTCAGGTGAACAAGTTGACTATCAAGAATATGTATCCTTTGCCGAGGATTGATGATCTTTTTGATCAGTTTCGGGGAACGGCTGTGTTTTCAAAGATTGATTTGAGGTTAGGGTACTATCAGCTTAAGGTGAAAGATGTGGATGTGCCGAAAACAACCTTTAGAACGAGGTATGGGCATTATGAGTTCCTTGTAATGTCATTTGGCTTGACGAATGCTCCTGCTGCTTTCATGGACATGATGAATAGAGTGTTCCATGAATACTTGGACAAGTTCGTTGTGGTGCTCATCGACGATATCCTTGTCTACTCTCGTACTGAGAAGGAGCATGAAGGTCATTTGAGGGTTGTCTTGCAAGCGCTTCTAGAAAATCAGCTTTATGCTAAGCTGAGCAAGTGTGAGTTTTGGCTAAAGGAAGTTGTGTTCCTTGGTCATGTGGTTTCGGCTGAGGGGATTCATGTTAATCCTCATAAGGTTGAGGCGGTGATGAATTGGAAGCCTTCTAAGTCTGTTCATGAAGTCCGTAGTTTCCTTGGGTTGGCAGGATATTACCGGAGGTTTGTGGATGGATTTTCGAAGATTGCTGCCCCTCTAACAAAGTTGTTGCAAAAAGATGTTAAGTAAGAATGGACGGAAGTGAGACAGCAAGCTTTTGAGAAGCTTAAGACAACTTTGACACAAGCTCCTATCTTGGTTCAACCTGAATCAAGAAAAGAGTTTGTGGTGTACAGTGACGCATCTTATGTTGGTTTGGGGTGTGTGCTATTGCAAGAGGGTAAGGTGGCGGCTTATGCATCGCGGCAGTTGAAAGTGCATGAGCGCAATTATCCTACGCATGATATTGAGTAGCTGCGGTGGTTTTTGTTTTGATGATTTGGAGACATTATCTTTATGGTGAGAAGTGTACTATGTACACGGATCACAAGAGTTTGAAGTATTTGATGTCTTAGAAAGAGTTAAATCTTAGGCAACAACGTTGGATGGAGTTGCTTAAGGATTACGATCTAACGATCGAGTACCATCCGGGAAAAGCGAATGTTGTGGCGGATGCCTTGAGCAGGAAAGTGGCGGTAGAGTTAAGGGCTGTGTTTGCTAGCTTGAGCATTTCGCGAGATGGAGATCTTGTGGCTGAATTGCAAGTGAAACCATCTTTGGTTTAGTTGATAAAGGATAAGCAGCTGATGGATGATTCTTTGGTGCCATATGTTCAGGACATCGCTGAGGATAGACCATCAGATTTTTGTTTTAATGATGATGGAGTTCTATGTTTTGGAAATCAGATAGTAGTGCCGAATGATGTGGAGTTGAGGCGTTCTATTCTAACCGAAGCCCATAGTAGTCCTTTTGCTATGCACCCTGGTAGTACAAAGATGTACTGTGATATGAAGGATGAGTACTATTGTGTGGGTTTGAAGAAAGATGTTGCGGAATATGTGGGTAAGTGCGTGGTTTGTCAGCGGGTTATGGCTGAGCATCAGTTTCCTTCAGGGTTGTTGCAACCGTTGAGGATTCCTGAATGGAAGTGGGAAAGAATCACCATGGACTTTGTGTCTGGTTTTCCCTTTTCGCCATCGAAGAAGAATTCGGTGTGGGTGATTGTGGATCGCCTTACAAAGTGTGCACATTTCTTACCTGTGCATACCACGTATACCTTAGATAAGCTTTCAGAGCTGTACATTGCTGAGATCGTGTGTTTGCATGGGGTACCAAAATCTATAGTGTCGGATAGAGATCCGAGGTTTACATTGCAATTTTGGGAATGCTTGCATCATGCTTTGGGTACGCGGCTGAATTTCAGTACTTCTTATCATCCACAGTCGGATGGACAGTCTGAGCGTGTTATCCAAGTGCTTGAGGATATGTTGAGGTGTTGCGTGATTGAGTTTCAAGGCTCTTGGGAGAAGAATTTGCCTTTGGTAGAGTTTGCTTATAATAACAGCTACCAGGCAAGTATTCAATTGGCACCTTATGAAGCCTTGTATGGGAGGAAGTGCAGAACTCCTCTTTACTGGGATGAAACAGGTCAGAAGTTGGTCTCGATGCCGGCTTTGTTGAAAAGAACCACCGAGAAAGTGAAGCTCATTTGTGAGCGGTTGAGGGTAGCTTCTGATCGACAGAAGTCTTACGCGGATTTGAAGTGTAAGGAGATTGAGTTTGCGGTGGGTGATCGTGTATTCTTGAAGGTTTCACCTTGGAAGAAGGTGATGAGATTTGGCCGGAAGGGTAAGTTGAGCCCTAGGTATATTGGACCGTATGAGGTGTTAGAACGTGTGGGTCATGTTGCTTATAAACTGAGGCTACCACAAGAGTTAGAGAAGATATGATGTGTTTCATGTCTTCATGCTTCAGAGATATAGATCGGATCCTTCGCATGTTATGCATGTAGAGGAAGTTGAGTTGAATCCAGATTTGACCTATGACGAGGAGCCGGTTGAGATTCTGGATTCGGACAGTAAAGTTCTTCGAGGTAAGACCATTGAGTTGGTTAAGGTGTTGTGGAGGCATCGTGGTGTTGAGGAAGCCACATGGGAAGAAGAAATGATATGGAGAAGCAGTTTCCTTACCTTTTTCCTTCAGGTAAATTTTGAGGATGAAATTTCTTAAGAGGGGGAGAGTTGTAACACCCCAAATTTGGCCTAGATGTTTAGAGTCTGAACCGGATCGGTCTGGGAATCTGTTCGAATCAAAAAGGGGGTTTTAGGGAACACCTAGTTTGGGATGCTTTAAAAATATAGAAAATATCTAAAAATCCTCATTTAATATATATATATATATATATAAGTGAATGGTGAAGTCAATTTTACAAAATAAGGTTTTGAAATCCTACATTTTGGTGTAGTGACCAAATCACAGTTTTTGCAAAGTTTAGTAGTGACTGTTTTGTAAAGGATTGAAACTTTGAATCTTTAAGGAGACAATTTACCAAAAATGTTTTCATCAGATTTTTCCTTAATTTGGGTGATTTAATTAACGTTTTAATTAAAGAAATTAAAGGTGATTATAATAGAAAAACTAACATTGACTTTTCATAACCACTTTTCTTTAATTTTCTCTCATTTCATTTTCTCTCAAAATCCTATCAACCAAACACTTTTTCTCCAGCAAATTCCCTTTGATTTCCACTTCATTTGATGAGGTTTTCATCACTCATTGATTCCTAATCAATCCTTCAACAAATCCACTTGATTTCTACATTGAATTTTCAAGAAAACTTGCCCAAATCAAGGAGAAATCATCCATTAGAGGTCAGCTTCATCCTTCTCCTCTAATGATCAGTTCTTTACTGAAATTCCCAAGTTCTTAATCCTTTATTAATGATTTTTAAGTGGTTTTAATGTTAGAAACAAGAATTTGGCTTAAAACTCAAGATTTTGAAAGAGATCTTGAAGATTTTCGTGGTGATTGATTGGGCTCTGTTTTGAGATGGTTTTCCAATGAATTTTGGATGTTAAATGATGTTAGAAATGAGGTTTTATCAATCCAATCCCGAATAGGTTGTTTTTCCTAAGTTTTTGCTTGTTAAAATGGTGGTTTTTGGGGTGATTTTGGAGTTCTGTTATAGCTAGAGGTATAAGGACGTGGTTGTGTTAGTTTTTGATGTTAATTGATGTTTAGAAATTATTAGAAGTGATGGATCTTGGCTGGGTTTTGTTTTGGAAGAGGTTGGAGGTGATTTCGGTAGTGTTTGGTAGCCGAAATGTGGATTTTGTGTAGAGCAGCGAGTTTAGGTATGTGGATGATGATTTCAATGCATGATGATGCATTAATCTTCTACTCTTATGTGTTTAAAACAGGGGAGACATCTTCAGACACCTTTGGAGTTGATCCGGAAGTTTAGATAGCATTTCGGCAAGCAAGCGAAACGAAATCGGTGAGTGCGTATGGTTTTAGAAGTCCTTGAGGGATAAAGAATCGAGGTTTGGGGATTTAGGAAAGGTTTGAAACACCTTTCTAAGTCCGGAAGTAAGTATTGGCTAGATTGCTCTCTAGAATATGATGATTGCCCCTTAAATGCTTTTACATGCTTATGGTTTTAGATTGATAAATTCCTACTGTTTTTATGCATGAATTATAGCATGAGATGATGATTGAAATGATTTCATTAAGTAACATGTTGCATAGTTGAGATTTGAGCTTTTATGTTAAAGCATAGCAAATGTTATGATTTTGAAATGAGATGAGAATGTTGAGTTTTAATGCATGAAAAATAGTAGGTGAGATGTTGATTTGCAATAATATATTGGCATGGATATTGAGATACTTACAGGATATAATTGATCGATCAATAGGATGAGACTGCACTATAAACTAAAAATTCGTACGTGCTCTTTGGTTAAGCCAAAGGGAGAGAACCGATGATGTGCACTCCATCGGGTAGGACTTGGTGAAATACCCAAGCTTTGTGGTGATGAGAGATTCCGCCATGTGAGTACAGTGATGAGAGATTCCACCATAAACTATGTTGCTAGATGAGTGAGTACGGTGATGAGAGATGCCACCAGAAGTGTCTAGTGAGATGTCTGCATATCCGAGTAAAAAATAGATGTGAAATGCCAATATAAAATATGTTATGGTTTTTGATTCATATGTACCATTGATGTAATGGTTTATGCTATGAGAAATGCATATGTGGTTTGTTCATGAAATGCTTTAGAGTACAAGCATGAGTTTGGCTTTGCCATGAGTTTTGCATTATTTTAAATGCATGAGATAGAATAAAGGTACATGAGGTTTCAATGAGAAATTGCTTTGAAAGGTTTCCAAACATGAGATAGAAATGAGCATGTGGTTTAAAAGCTTTTAATGAAAGTGTTTTCAAGTTGTGCATTATTGGGTTGGTTTTCTTTAGAGCATGCCTCACTAAGCATTTTTGCTTACGCTCTCTCTTTTACCAATAATACAAATAATTGAGGTGTTTTCGGGCATCAAGGAAGCTAAGTCCATCCAAGGAAGTCCAAGCTCATGTATGGTGAAGTTTTCATACACTTTAGTTTTGATAGTTTGGCAATGGGAAACCAAGAATTGTATTTGGGAGATGTGTTAAACTCCCTAAGGTTGTGGCATGAATGTATTGGCTTGTTTGGATTGTAAATGGCCTTAATTGCTTGTTTTGAAGTTGGATTGCCTATTTGGGTTTTGATATTAGGAAGCATGCCTATAGACTAATGAGAGTTTGTGTTTGATGCTTTGATCGTATTTGTGTAACACCCTATTTTTGGGCTTAGAAGTTTAGGGTTTGGTCGGGCCGGTCTAAGAAACGATTCGAATATAAAAGGAGGTTTTAGGGAAAGCCTAGTTCAGGATGCTTTAAAAATATAGAAAAATATCTAAAAATCCTCTTTTAATATATACAAGAGAGTGGTGAAATTAATTTTACAAAATAGGGTTTGGAAATACTACATTTCGGTGTAGTGACCAAAATATGATTTTTGAAAAGTTTAGTAGTGACTGTTTTGTAAAGGATTGAAACTTTGAATCTTTAAGAAGCTAATTACCCAAAATGTTTTCTCCAGATTTTTCCTTAATTTGGGTGATTTAATTAATGTTTTAATTAAATAAAAGAAAAGGGAAACTACTTTTTGATTCTCATAACTACCTTTTTCCTAATTTTCTCTCATTCCTTTTTCTCTCAAATTCCCATCATCCAAACACTTTTTCTCCAGCAACTTTCACATAGATTTTTGCTTCAATTGATGAGATTTCTATCATCTATTGGTTTCAAATCAATCTTGCACCAAATCCTTTTGATTTCCACATTGAATTTTCAAGGAATTTGGCCCAAATCAAGGAGAAATCATCATTTAGAGGTAAGATTGTTCTTCTCCTCTAAATACTCAGTTCTTTACGGAAATTCCCAAGTTGTTAATCCTTAATTTAAGTTTTATAAATGGTTTTAATGTTAGAAACATGATTTTGGCTTAAAACTCAAGATTTTGGAAGAGATCTTGAAGAATTTCATTGTGATTGATTGGGCTCTGTTTTGAGGTGGTTCTTTAATGTATTTTGGATATTAAATGATGTTAGAAACAAGGTTTTATCAATCCAATCTCGAATAGGTTGTGTTTCCTAAGCTTTGCTCAAGAAAATGGTGGTTTTTGAGGTGTTCTTGGTGTTATGTTATAGCTGGAGGTATAAGGTCGAGTTTAGGTTTGTTTTTAATGGTGATTGATGTTTAGAAATGTTTAGAAGTGATGGATCTTGGCTGGGTAAAGTTTTTGAAGAATTTAGAGGTGATTTCGGTTGTGTTTGGTAGTCGAAATGTTGGTTTTAGGTAGAGCGGCGAGTTTAGGTGTGTTGGCTGAAGATTTCAATGCATTATGATGCATTAATCCTCTGCTTTGATGTGTCTAAAACAGGGGAGACATCTTCAGACACCTTTGGAGTTGATTTGGAAGCTTAATTGGCGTTTCGGTAAGCAAGCGAAACGTAATTGGTGAGTGGAGATGGTTTTCCAGCTTTGAAATGATTATTTGGAGGTTTTGAGAGCTTAGTTTAAGTCTAAACAACTTAGCTAAGCTCAAGAGTAAGTTTTCGGAAAAACTCCCTCGAATGTGCTAAGAAGTGGTTTGATGCATTGGTTATAAATTGCATGTTTAATTTCTGTTTTGAAAGCATGTTTTAGCATGATTAATGCTGGTTTGAAAGCCATGTATTGAAGGATAGTCAAGGTAAGAGATCCTTGGTTTGACATGATATTAATTTGGTAATGATGCATGGAGATGCATGATGTTTAATGGCTTTGATTAATGCTTTAAAACAGTGAATTGTTGATGGTATTTGATGTATATTGGCAAGTGATAAAATGGTTTTTAAGTACTTGAATCAGATATAGTTAGCCAGCTATAGGATTGGGTGCACCGTAAGTAAAGTCACCTTGGATGTTGAGGGGTTGTGATTGTACCGTAAACTCCATCCAAGTACCCTAACGATTGAGGTAAGATCACAACGGTGGTTGAAAGTCCGTATGTGGATCTTGTGTTATATGTCCCTTACTCTCGTTAGTGGAATTAGACAACTACCGATGAGTGGTGTTGAGGGGTTGAGATTGTACCGTTATACTCCACCACGGGTGTCACATCAATGGAGGGATTGCTCCTGAGTATGAACCTTGTGTAGTCCGGTAGTGTGTATGAAGCGTGTGGGACAACGCTTGTAATCCGCGTATCCGATTGTGTTTTGTGTTGAAATGGTTATGAACTATCACTTGAAGGCCAATATATTGTATTTAAATGTAACGAAGCATGAGATGCTTGTAAATGATGCATGGTAGCATGAGAAAGAGATGAGTATGTGGTTTAAAAGCTTTGTTGAAAGTGTTTTCTAAAAATGCATTATTGTGTTGGTTTTAGTTAGAGCATGCCTCACTAAGCATTTGTGCTTACGCTCTCTCTTTTACCAATAATACAGACAATTGAGGTGTTAAAGGGCAACAAAGAAGCTAAGTGCGTCCAACGGATTCCAAGCTCATGTATGGTGATGTTTTCATACACTATTAGTTTTGGTAACTTGGCAACGGGAATCTAAACTTTGTTTTGGGAGATGCATTAAACTCCCTAAGGTTGTGGCATGTGTGCCTTGATTGATTTGAATTGTAAGTGGCCATTAATGCTTGATTGAGGTTTGGATTGCTTATTGGGTTGCTCCACAAGGAAGCATGCCTCTAGAAATATGAGTTTACCATGTTTGATGCTATGAATGTGCTAGGGCGTCCTAAATATGTGCCATTTATGTATGATGATTTGTTGACATGATTAGGGAGTCATTAGGTAGTGTTTGAATGGGTTTATGCTTGAAAAACCAGACTTTGCTGCTGAATCTGGGCAAACCGTATCAAAACACCCTCTAGTGTTTCGAAACGGGGGCCTGAAATGGCCTTCGTGTTTTGAAATGCTAAGGGGCGTTCCGAAACGATTTGGCTACTGGAAGGCCTTGTTTCGAAATCAGTCTCGGAACCAACCCGCGTTTCGGAACGGTCAACGCCGTTTCGGTCCTCGTTCCGATACAACAGGTGAACATTTCAAAACAAGTGACCCTTGGGTACTGATTTGAATGGTGCTGAAGTTTGCAAGCTTTACATTTTAGTCCCAAATGTTAAAGTTGCAATTGCTTGAGTTTGAGATGTCCAATTAAGTTGAATTTTGGCAGAGAAGCATGTAATGTGACTAATTTCATATTGGTAACCTTAAATTCAGTTATGACCTTCTAATTTACATAAATTACAATTTGGTCCCTAAACTCGTAAAAAGTGCAATTGAGTCCCTCTTTGTTGTTCGATCGCTGTGCCTTTCTCATATATGTTCCTTGAGTACTCACTTAGGGTTAACGTGTATCTAGACAAGATTAAAAAGAAAAAAAGGTTGTTAATCAAGGTTGACTTTCGGGTTGACTTTGGTTTTATCCGTGTAATCTTCGTAGTTCGAGTCAACCGTCTAGGCCGGGCTAAGGGGGTTACATTTGGTGGTATCAAAGCTTAGTTCCCGTATCCTTAGGATTTGTATGAGGATGATGTATGTGTATTTGCATGATATGCCTTTTGGGTGAAAGAATGTTGTCTGAATGGTGATGCATGGTTTCTATTGTGATGATATGGTATGTTGGAATGTGTTAGGGGATCCCATTGCCATATCAAAACTAATGAAAGGAATTGTTTTCGAAAAAGAGCTTGAGTACTTAGATTACTTACCTTGTTGAGCCTAATTATGTTTAATGCATTTGTGTCAGTGCATTGTTTTCTTGTAAATGGGGCCGCGTAGAGAGATGAGAATGAATACAAGAGCTATGGCTCAGAATGAGAATGAGGAGAATGCTGAGAATGTTGTGGATTTACCTCCTCCCCCTGGTGGTGGACCACCCGGTGGTGGTGGTGGTGGTGCTGGAGGTGATAATGCTGGTGTTGGTGCTGGTGCTGGGGTCGCTGGAGCTGAAGGTGTGCAGGGGCAAGCTGCTCCTAACATGACTGTGTTGATTCAGGCTATTGCTGGAGCCTTTCAGGCAGCAGTAGCTGGAGCTCATGGAGCTGCGCATTAGGGTGATGCTAATGTGAGGTTGCCTTTGGAACGTCTTCGCAGTCTGGGAGGGACTGAGTTCAGAGGTTTATCTTAGGAAGGATCTGAGTCTTGGTTGGAAAGCACCAAGAGGATTTTGGGGCAAATGAACTGCAACAATGTGCAGAAGTTGGGTTGTGTGGTGTCACTGTTGCACGATGATGCTTATACGTGGTGGACGACCACAGTCTCTGGAATGGAGGATAATATGTGACTTGGACGTTCTTCTTGAATGCGTTCAAGCGGAAGTATCTGGATGTGTGATACCTAGATGAGAAGAAAAGAGAATTTATGTCTCTTGTGCAAGGAAGCATGACAATAGCTGAGTATGAGATCCAGTTTGTCTGCCTTAGTCAGTATGCACCTGAGCTAATCCCTGATGAGCGGGAGAGGTGCGAACGTTTCCGTTATGGATTGGTAACGGACATGAAGACTTTTATGCTTGCGGCTGAGTATACAGATTTTGATGTGCTTGTCAGTAGAGCGAAGGACATCGAGCAGAACTTGGGTTTGTCTTCCAGAGGCGTTAGTTCTAGCTCGGGCAAAAGAGCTACTGATCATAGTTCTGGTGGTGGACGAAACAAGAGAGGACGAGGTAAGAGGTATCAGTCTTCTGCTAGGCGTGGTAATAGAGGACAGGGTGCGCCTGTTCAGAGAGATAGGATGAGGGCTGATCAGAACACGTGTTTGACGTGTGGATCTCGTGGCCATTTGAGGTGAGATTGTCCTCGAGCAGCGAGGGAGGTTCAGGCTCCTATTGCAGTGACGGGTAATTTATGCTGGAATTGTGGTTCGACAGACCACATGAGGAGGGAGTGTCCTTTGTTGGCCGGTGGTGGTCAGGGACGTGCTCCTAGGGTAGTTGCACCACAGAGAGGTCGTGGGCGCGGCCGTGGTAACTTTCAGCGCAGAGATGACGGTGGGAGGAATGTGGCGCATGTTGTGGCTGTTCAACCTGAGGGTGGAGGCCAGGCTCGAGTGTATGCTCAGCGTGAGGGGAGGAATGATACAGATGTAATCGCAGGTACCTTTACTTTGCAATCGTTGTCATTACTTTCCTTGATTGATTCTGGATCTACACACTCATACATATTGCGTGAACATGCTCAATTGCTTGGTTTACCTGTTGAGTCTTTGGATGTTGGTATGCGTGTGACTAGTTCCTTTGGTGAGACAGTCGTGACACGAAAGTTGTATAGGAGATGTCCCTTGAAAGTGCAAAACCATGTTTTTCTCGTTGATCTCATGAAATTGCCATTCTATGGTTTTGATGTAATCCTTGGTACGGATTGGCTTGTCGAACATCGAGCTGTAGTGGATTTTGAGAATAAGCGAGTTTCATTGAAACTTGCGGATGATTACGAAGTAGTGGTGGTTGGTGAGAATGTGAAGTTTCTTGCCAATGTGGTGTCTACGTTGGAAGCAAGCCGAATGTTGAGTGTGTAAAAGTTCTATTATTTACACCCTTTTTAACCCATATTTCTACTGCATTCAAGCATTATTCATTGCATTTAGGTTAGTTTACAGCAAAACATCACAAATATATTAAAAGGCACAGATTCTACTAAAAATGGTTGTTTTTGCAGGTTGCTACCATAGTAGACGGAGAGGGCAGGCGCTGGGCAGAGAAGTAGAAGAGCTGAACTGGACAAGTAGACAAAGAGGACGATGCTGCCATGGTGCTGCCGTGACAGCATGGTGACATCAGTTTTGTGGAGAAAAAGCAAAGTGGACCTCGACAGATAGAGAAAATTCAGCCCGTCTGTCGTGTGAAAACCTTATATTTTTCCAAGCCCCAGATCAAGGAGAGAAAATCCCAAGAAACAAGGAAGACGGCTGGAAAGTATATTCCTTGAAGATTTAGTCTTTATTAGAATCATACTTTTAATTAAAGTTGTAATCCTTGTTAAATTAGATAACTTGAGCCCAAAGCTTATATAAGGGCATGTATTTTAACCTAGGGCATAGATCGAATATCCCATAACCGGTAACCAAAAAAACCCCTAGCCGTTTACCCGCCGTCGACATGTTCTAAATTCCCCCTAGGGCCACGGGTTGATTTGTAAAGTAGTTGCAAGGGTTGTTTTGTTTTAGGAATTTTCAGTTCAATAAAATAAACTTCAAGTTCTCTTATTTTGGTTATTAATATCTTGCAAGAGCATCGGGAGAGCATTGTGAGGTTATCTATTTACTTAACATCGGGAGAGTTAAGTATACGAAAGAAATAAGAGCAAGTTCTCTAGTTTATAGTTGAACTATCTCGTGCCTAGGGATTGGGCGAGGTTAAGTGGCTAAAGAAGAATTCATACACATCGGTGTTCATCCTTCGATTCACGCCGGGAGGTATCATCAAAGACGTGATCATCGACAGACTTGGACCTAGGGATAGGCCAAGGTAGATCTGGGATTCTTGCAAAACGTGAAAGTACTGAGTTGAGCGTTTGCTGCCGCGACGATCAACGGACTGCCGACGTGACAGGTGCTGCCGCGACGGGTGACGACGACAGAACTGGATTTCCTAAACTCTGCAATACCTGCACTACTGAGCAACAAAATACCAGCCCATTCTCTCTATCTTGATATTTTTACTCTTTTAGTTGCGTTTACGCTATTATTTTCGTGACAACTCTCAAATATTTCCTTTACCTTCGTGCAGTGAATTAAGGTGAAGCTATTAGCCCAATCCCTGTGGAGACGATATTCGATACTTCGTATCACTTTACTACTTGCGTCGTGTACACTTGCACTACCATTGCGATAGACTATTTTACACGCAACAAGTTTTTGGCGCCGCTGCCGGGGATTGGCAATATAACTCTACCTTTTCTTTTACTGCACTTTTCGTTTTTATTTTTATTTTTATTTTTCTATTTTTCTTTGGTGCATTCAACTCTTTCTTTTCACAAGGTTCCTTGTTTATACGCAGATCGAATCAGGGTAAAGATCCTGAGTATTCATTAGATCCGGAAATCGAACGATCATTCAATCTCAAGAAACAACTTCGTCACCTTCTAGCCAGGAACGAGTACCTTGAGGAACAGTTAGAGAAGATGACCCAAAATGGAGATGACCCGCCTGTCAGCGATATTATACCGCCTGTCGGTAACCCTGCCGCCACCGGACGACGGTCCTGTCGTGACTACATGCTGAACGATCATGTAGAACTGGAGACCACGCTACCGGACATAGATGTTGACAACTTCGAGATGAAACCTGTCATATTTAGTATGATCAACAATGACGGGCAGTTTAGTGGTGCTGTTACTGAGGATGCTAGGGAGCATCTCAAAACGTTCCAGGAGATCTGTGGTTCGTTTAGACTACTAGGAGTTAATCCGGAGATACTGAGGCTTCGGTTATTCCCCCATTCATTGAGGGACAGAGCTAAGACTTGGTGGAATAAACTTACGCTGGGTTCAATTAGAACTTGGGCAGATTTATCTCGTGAATTTTTATCTTGTTTTAATCCTTCACATTTATCTGAGCGATTACGTAATGAAATTGCTACTTTTCAACAAGAAGATGACGAGCCGATGCACGAGGCCTGAGACAGATTTACTACTCTTCTACGGAACTACCCAATGCATGGATTCCCCGTCTAGAATCAGGTAACTAAGTTTTATAATGCTGCCAACTTACAAACTCGTATTCGAATTGATTCAGCAGCAAACAAATTATTATTGGATAAAGATCCGGACGAGGCAATGCAAGTTTTGAAAAATCTGGCTAAGAATGAGGAGCAGTTTCCGACAGCAAGAAGAGGGGGTAAACGGGTATTAGCTGTCAAGGATTATGAGGCCGACAGCATGATGAAATCACAGGTAGCATTCCTTACTAAATCAATGAAAAGGCTATTGAATGATGATGCACAACATGGATTTGCTGTTGAGGAGGTATGTGAAATCTGTGAGGGAAATCATAGTTCGGATGAGTGTCCTATACAGTTATAAGAGGGAAAATATGTTGGAAACTACAAGCCAAATTACAATTCCAACAATTATAATCCAAATTGGAGGAAGGATCCCAAGTTTTCCTGGAGTAATCCTAATAATGCCCTGAATCCGCAAGCACACAATCAGAATCAGGGAGGACCTAGATTGCTGACGCGACAGCAACTGCAACAACAGCCACCAGGTGCCACGAGCAGTATACTGGAACAGACTCTGGCCACCTTTATGTCTCAGACTGGTACTTATATTGAGAATATGAATCAGTTTGTCAAGAAAACAGAGACATTCATGGATAAAACAGAGATGCGGATGACAAATCATGAAGCTACTCTGAAATCTTTGGAGACACAAATGGGTCAGGTTTCCCAACATATTAAGCCAAGGCAGACTGGAGGATTGCCTAGTAATACTGAAAATGCTAGGCAGCCCACACATGAGTAGTGTAAGGCAATTACTACTAGGAGTGGGAAGAAATTACCAGGGCCGGAAAAAGAAGTTGAAACAGTAAGGAAACCAGCCTTGGACAAACCTGCCGAGGAAGTTGCCCCGACAGGTAACAAACAGACTGCTGCCGATGAGCCTGTCACGACAGCAGAAGCGACAGAGGAGAATGATGAACCTAAACCTCATCAAATTCGTATGCAGTGGGAAGGACGTATTGCTGATTACAGTCCCCCACCTCCTTTTCCTCAACGGATACAGCAAGCTAAGCAAGAATCTCAGCTCAAAAAGATTTATGATATTTTTAAGCAGGTTCATATTAATATTCCGCTGTTAGATGTCGTTAGGGAGATGCCCGGTTATGCCAAATTTCTCAAGGATGTCATGTCAAAGAAATATAAACTTGGGGAGTTTGAAACGGTAAAGATGACAGAAGGTTGCATGAGTATTCTTCATCGGCAGCCACCCCAGAAAAAGAAGGATCCGGGAGCTTCATCATACCATGTGTAATCGGAAATAAATATGTGGGTAAGGCACTTTGTGATCTTGGTGCTAGTGTAAATTTAATGCCAAAATCTGTTTTTCAGAAATTAGGTATTGGAAAGGCGCGGCCCACGACAGTAACTCTGCAGCTGGCAGACCGCTCTTATGTTCATTCGGAAGGAAAAATTGAAGATATTCTGGTAAGAGTGGATAAATTTATTTTTCCTGCTGACTTTCTTGTTTTAGATTGTGAGGAAGACGAAAACGCACCAATCATCCTTAGGCGACCTTTCTTAGCCACAGGAAGATCATTGATTGATGTGGAGAAAGGAGAACTCACCATGCGAGTGAACGATCAAGAGATTAAGTTGAATGTTCTCCAAGCCATGAAGCATGCCGATGCAGACGAGGAATGTAAGGTTATCACTGAAGTTACCTTTGATCAACCCTGCATCAGGTCGGGCTGTCACGATATAAAATTTGGGCACTGCCGCGGCAGCCACCTACAGGACTGTCACGACAGCACTGACGACAGCAACTCCTCTGAATCCGATACATCTGATACTGAAGATCAGGAGGAGGTAAACTGGATAGGCGATCGTCCAGGTAAGTTATTCGAACCTTTAAATTATACTTCGGATAACCATGCAATCCAAAAGCCATCTACTGTTGAACCACCTGCCTTAGAACTGAAGCCCCTGCTAGGGCAGCTAAAATATGCTTTTCTTGGTTCAAATGATACGTTGCCTGTAATCATCTCTTCTAAGCTGCCACAGGAACAGGAACGGCAACTAATAGGGATGCTTCGGCAGCACAAGAAGGCAATTGGATGGACGATAGCTGATATTCAAGGCATTAGTCCGGCGTTATGCGTGTACAAAATCCTTTTAGAGGAAGAGCATAAGCCGACTATAGATGCCCAAAGGCGGCTTAACCATGCGATGAAAGAGGTGGTTTGTAAAGAGATAATCAAATGGTTAGATGCTGGTATTATTTACGCCATCTCCAACAGCAAATGGGTGAGCCCGGTGCAATGCGTTCCAAAGATAGGAGGAATGACCGTGGTGACCAATGAAAACAATGAGTTAATCCCAATCAGGACTGTGACCGGTTGGAGAGTTTGTATGGACTATCAGAAGCTTAACAAAGCTACCCGAAAGGACCACTTTCCTTTACCCTTTATTGATCAAATGCTTGATAGATTAGCGGGTAAACCTTACTATTGTTTTCTTGATGGTTATTCAGGTTATAATCAAATTGCTATCGCACCGGAGGATCAAGAAAAGACGACCTTCACATGCCCATACAGAATGTATGCTTTTAGGAGAATGCATTTTGGACTATGTAATGCACCCGCCACCTTCCAAAGGTGCATGATGGCCATATTCTTTGATATGGTGGAGGACTTCCTTGAGATCTTTATAGATGATTTTTCAGTCTTTGGAGACGATTTTGAGAGCTGCCTCAGCAATCTACAAAAGGTACTTGAGAGATGTGAAAAAGCAAACCTAGTTTTAAATTGGGAAAAATGCCACTTTATGGTGGATGAAGGGATAGTCCTTGGTCATAAGATTAGCTGTCGTGGGATAGAAGTCGACAAGGCCAAAATAGAAGTAATTGAAAAGCTGCCGCCGCTGACAACAGTTAAGGGTATTAGAAGTTTCTTAGGGCATGCTGGTTTTTATCGAAGATTCATTGCAAATTTCTCAAAAATCACCAAGCCCCTATGCCATCTTTTAGAGCAGAACCGACCTTTTGACTTTAATGAAGAATGTACTGAAGCATTCAAGGTTCTGAAGGAAAAACTGGTAACAGCCCCAATAGTACAGCCACCAGACTGGACACAACCATTTGAGATTATGTGTGATGCTAGTGACTATGCTGTCGGGGCAGCACTTGGGCAGCGGAAAGATAAGTTATTTCATGTCATATACTATGCCAGCAAGACATTGAATGAAGCCCAAGTGAATTATACCACCACATAAAAGGAGTTATTAGCTGTGGTGTTCTCCATTGACAAGTTTCGTTCTTACATACTTGGGACGAAGGTAATAGTGCACACAAACCATTCTGCCCTGAAGTATTTGTTCACAAAAAAGGATGCAAAGCCTCGATTGATACGATGGATCCTTCTATTGCAAGAATTCGACCTAGAAATCAAGGACAAAAAAGGGACAGAAAATCAGGTGGCAGATCACTTGTCAAGATTGGAGAAGGGACATAGTCTACCAATAGATGAGACAAACATACTGGAGACCTTCCCAGACGAGCAGCTCTTTGCTGCCGCAATCACTATCGCGACAGCTATGGCAGCAGGTAAGTCTTCTGAACTCCCTTGGTATGCTGATTTCGTTAATTTTATAGTTAGCGGAATAATTCCTTCTGATCTTAATTATCAAGCAAGGAAGAGGTTCCAAAATGATGTTAAGCATTATTATTGGGACGAACCTCTTCTTTTCAAAATGTGTGCAGATCAGGTTATAAGGAGGTGTGTACCACAAGAAGAACAGGAAGACATTCTTCATCACTGCCATGCTTCACAGTATGGAGGTCACTTAGGAGGCAACAAAACTGCTGCCAAGGTGCTGCAGTCATGGTTTTATTGGCCGTCACTATATAAAGATGCACAAATCTTCTACAAAAGTTGTGACAGGTGCCAAAGGACAGGAAACATCTTAAGGAGAAACGAGATGCTGCTGTAGAACATTCTAGAAGTCGAGATCTTTGATGTTTGTGGGATTGATTTTATGGGACCTTTTCCATCTTCATGTGGAAATCTATACATCCTCCTAGCAGTGGATTATGTCTCTAAATGGGTTAAAGCTATCGCCACTCAAAAGAATGATGCCAAAACAGTCCAAAAGTTTCTACACAAAAACATTTTTTCTAGGTTTGGCATCCCTAAGGCGATTATCAGTGATGAAGGGAGACATTTCGACAATAGGGTTATTGCTGCCGCCTTGAAGAAATATGGTGTCAAGCATCGGATCGCGACAGCATATCACCCACAGACCAATGGACAAGCTGAAATATCTAATAGAGAAGTTAAGAACATTCTTCAGAAGATGGTTAAGCCAACTAGGAAAGATTGGTCTTTACTCCTTAATGATGCATTATGGGCATATAGGACAGCTTTTAAGACTCCATTGGGCATGTCTCCATACCGATTGATTTATGGGAAAACCTGTCATCTGCCTGTCGAGATAGAGCACAGAGCATATTGGGCGATCAAGGCAGTGAATATGGACTTGGACAAGGCAGGTCAGAAAAGGTTGTTAGATCTGAACGAGATTGAAGAAATACGGACAATGGCCTACGACAATGCAAGAATCTACAAGGAGAAAACTAAGAAGTGGCATGGCAGGAAGTTGCTGCCACGACAGTTCTGCCCAGGGCAGCTTGTATTGTTGTTCAATTCTAGACTGAAACTTTTCCCAGGGAAACTGAAATCTAGATGGTCTGGCCCATTCCAAGTCGTACAAGTTTTTCCCCATGGTGCAATCACAATCCAATCATTAAAAGACGGGCACCAATTCAAAGTCAATGGACAGCGCCTCAAGCATTATCAAGGACTGAAGCCCCAGGAATACAGGAAGTGGTTACCTTAGGAGATGCGCCACATGGCCTCCCTAACTTAACCTAAATTTTATTTTTATTTGCTTTATTATTATTTATTATTAGGAATTAAGGTTTATTTTAGTCAAATAATGTTTTTATATTTATTGTTTCTAGGAAATAAAGGAGTCAAGAAGAACAGGAGAAGTGAACTCAGCCCACCACCCATCCATCAACCCAACAAAGCCCAATATCGAAGTATGTCGTTCCAGCTGCCGCGGCAGACACGGAAAAGACAGGCTGTCACCAGACTGTCACGACAGATGCGGAAACGTGTGACAGACGCGTAACAGACGCAGAAACGCGTGTCAGACACGCTAAAGCTCAACAGTTGCCCCGTTATTCACGCCTATCGTTACAGCTTCAACGGGCAGCAACTCCTCTTCTATAAAACCCCGTTTCATTTTCATTTCATTCACTTCTGCTTTTCTTACTTGCTCTTCTCCTTTAGTTTTCATTTGCTTTCTTTTACTTTCAACAACCCTTGCACTAACATGTCTTCCAGAAGAACCCGCCGCAGTGCTGCTTCAACTTCTTCACCGGCAGCAACTCCCCCACAGCCCTTTGCAACCAGAGATCTGTGGGAAGAACGAGGCTTTATTTACACTCCAAGGGCAGTTAATATGGGCCTCAAGCCTTTCATCGCAAGGACGATTAAAGCTCTCTTATGGGAATCATTTGCGGAGCAACCAGCAGAGATGAACGAGACGTGGGTGAGGGAATTCTATGCTGACATCGGCAGCAAGACGGCGACAGCAGTGACTGTCCGAGGGAAAGAGGTGCAGTTCACAGCCGAGCGCATTAACTCTATGTATGGCCTCTACTTCGGCCCCAATGATGATGCCCACCAGCAGTTCCTTGACACTCTAGATGATGCTGCCTATGACGCTGTCGTGGCAGAAGTGACGGAAGAAGGGACTGAATGGAACACAAGCCGCAAAAACCCACACACAGTGAAGAGGGGGCAGCTGCTGCCGGAGGCCAAACTGTGGAATGCCTTCATCAAGAAGAGGATCCTGCCGTTATCACATCACACCACCGTTGACCAGTAGAGGTTAGCCTTAATACACTCCATTCTAAATAAACGACCCATTAATGTGGGGAGTTACACGCGGGAGAGTATTTTGGAAAGCGCCCATAGACCGACGGCCCTCCTTTGCCTTCCCTACCTCATCACGTCCCTCTGCCGCTGTTATGACGTGCCGGAGGCCGACACCGATCGCATAGTGAAAGGACGGGGCTGAACAGACAAAAATATCATCAGCCTCATGGAGCTGACAGTAGCAACCCCCCTCTCCTCCTTCAACCCTGCTGCCGCCCCAGCTGAATCATCAGAGCAGACAAACCCTGAACCTGCCGCCGCAGCAGCTACTCCGACAGACCCATCCACTCAAATCCTTGCTGCTATTCAAAGGATGGAGGACAGACAACTGGGTCTCATGACATTCATCAAGGACTTTGCCGCATCCACGGTAAATTTTATTCACAATACTTTAAATTTTCCTGATGTTGTCTTTCCCACCTTCCTTGCCCACTACTTCACTGTCCCCACCCCTGCCCACACACCTACACCTGCTGCCACACCACATACACCATTTGCTGCCTCCATTCCATCACCTGCCCCGACGGCAGCCGGCAGCCCCCCTGCCGAAACATCCGCTCGAGGAACAAAGCGACCGGTGCCATCATATGACCTTGTTGCCTTTGTTGTTGGGTTCTCTTCCTCATCCGTCTGGGCAGACAGCGATGCTGAACCCTCTATTAAGAGGAACCCGTCGAAAGAATTTACACCGGTAAAAAGGCAGAAAAGAATGGCCAACAAGAAAACTCTGCCCAAGGCCAGCAGCAGCGACAGCAACAGCAGCTCTGACATTCAGGTTGTACAGCAACCACCACAGCCTGCCCCAAGAGCCAGAACCCGCCGCCAAATCCGCCTCAGCAGCAGCAGTGAAGACAGTGCTTAAAATTTAAGTTTCTTATTTCCTTACTGCTGCCTGTTATTTCTATATTTTGTGATGTACTGCCTTCATTTATTTTCATTTTGTCATTTGCATTGAGGGCAATGCAACCCTCGAGTTTGGGGGTGGCTCCATATTAATGGAGTCCGAGTACATCTTAGTTAATTGTTGTGTCTTTTACTTAGTTATTCTTCAAGTTCTCTTAAAAAAACTGAAAATTTTGGCTTAAAATTGTGAATTGAACTTACCTGTCATGACAGCTCTGTCGTGGCAGCATCTTTAGGATAGTTTAAGGAGAAGTTTAGAGCCTTTCTATAGTTTTGAAAACTTAAACACCATTGTAACTATTATACTGCTTAGATTTCTTTTAGCCAAACTAGAATAGGAAGCTTAGCACTTGAATAGCCCCTAGAGGTGCCTAACACTGCCTCTAGGAAAGAAGTTTAGCAAAAGAGACTCAACAACCCTAGAGGTGCCCGAAACCGGCTCTAGGAAGTTAACTAGAGGTGCCTAAAACTGGCTCTAGTAAAACTTTAGCTTGAAAAATAGAAAAATCGAGTCAAAACAAAAAAAATGAAAGAAGCATGAAAAAGTGCCTTCAAAAGATAAACTTTGGCATAAAAATTAGAGTTAAAAGTTGAATATTCTAGTGAAACTAAGAGAGTCTTGGCATATAACCGTTCACAAGCATGCACACACTGCACGAGGACTATAGTGAGATTCCGGACAGATCCTAAATTATCCGACAGGTTGCTGCCGTCACAGGGAACGAACGACGAGTAAGGGAAAGTTCATTGTTTGAAAGCCAAAGCAAAAAATATTTCATTTTTCTTTTTGGTCTTAGTTGCTTGAGGGCAAGCAAAAACTTGAGTTTGGGGGTGTGTTGAGTGTGTAAAAGTTCTATTATTTACACCCTTTTAACCCATATTTCTGCTGCATTCAAGCATTATTCATTGCATTTAGGTTAGTTTACAGCAAAACATCACAAATATATTAAAAGACACATATTCTACTAAAAATGGCTGTTTTTGCAGGTTGCTGCCATAGTAGACAGAGAGGGCAGGCGCTGGGCACAGAAGCAAAAGAGCTGAACTGGACAAGCAGACAAAGAGGACGATGCTGCCATGGTGCTGCCGTGACAGCATGGTGATAGTAGTTTTGTGGAGAAAAAGCAAAGTGGACCTCGACATATAGAGAAAATTCAGCTCGTCTGTCGTGTGAAAACCTTATATTTTTCCAAGCCCCAGATCAAAAGATATGTCAAGCCCAAAGTTCAAGGAGAGAAAATCCCAAGAAACAAGGAAGACGGCTGGAAAGTAGATTCTTTGAAGATTTAGTCTTTATTAGAATCATACTTTTAATTAAAGTTGTAATCCTTGTTAAATTAGATAACTTGAGCCCAAAGCTTATATAAGGGCATGTATTTTAACCTAGGGCATAGATTGAATATCCCATAACCGATAACCAAAAAAACCCCTAGCCGTTTACCTGCCGTCGACATGTTCTAAATTCCCCCTAGGGCCACGGGTTGATTTGTAAAGTAGTTGCAAGGGTTGTTTTGTTTTAGGAATTTTCAATTCAATAAAATAAACTTCAAGTTCTCTTATTTTGGTTATTAATATCTTGCAAGAGCATCAGGAGAGCATTGTGAGGTTATCTATTTACTTAGCATCGGGAGAGTTAAGTATACGAAAGAAATAAGAGCAAGTTCTCTAGTTTATAGTTGAACTACCTCGTGCCTTGGGATAGGGCGAGGTTAAGTGGCTGAAGAAGAGTTCATACACATCGGTGTTCATCCTTCGATTCACGCCGGGAGGTATCATCAAAGACGTGATCATCGATAGACTTGGACCTAGCGATAGGCCAAGGCAGATCTGGGATTCTTGCCAAACTTGAAAGTACTGAGTTGAGCGTTTGCTGCCGCGATAATCAACGGACTTCCGCCGTGACAGGTGCTGCCGTGACAGGTGCTGCCGCGACGGGTGACGACGACAGAACTGGATTTCCTAAACTTTGCAATACCTGCACTACTGAGCAACTCAATACCAGCCCATTCTCTTTATCTTGATATTTTTACTCTTTTATTTGCGTTTACTCTATTATTTTCGTGACAACTCTCAAATATTTCCTTTACCTTCGTGCAGTGAATTAAGGTAAAGCTATTAGCCCAATCCCTGTGGAGACGATATCCGATACTTCGTATCACTTTACTACTTGCGTCGTGTACACTTGCACTACCATTGCGATAGACTATTTTACACGCAACACCGAATGTTGAGGCAAGGTTGTGAGGCTTAACTAGCCTTTGTTATGAATCCAAGTTCGAAGGAGTTGCGCGTTCAAGATATCAGGACTGTGCGAGAGTTTCCTGGAGTGTTTCCGGAGGAGTTACCTAGTTTGCCGCCTAGTCGAGAGGTGGAGTTTGGAATTGAGCTGTATGAAAACACAACTCCAGTGTCCATTGCTTCTTACCGCATGGCACCTAAGGAGTTGAAGGAGTTGAATATGCAACTTCAGGAGTTTCTTGATCGTGGTTTCATTCGGCCTAGTGTGTCACCTTGGGCTGCACCGGTCTTGTTTGTGAAGAAGAAGGATGGCACTATGAGAATGTGCATCGATTATCGTCAGCTGAACAAGTTGACTATCAAGAATCGTTATCCTCTGCCGAGGATTGATGATCTTTTTGATCAATTTCGGGGAGCTGTTGTGTTTTCCAAGATTGACTTAAGGTCAGGATACTACCAGCTTAAGGTGAAAGATGTGGATGTGCCAAAAACAGCCTTTAGGATGAGGTATGGGCATTATGAGTTCCTTGTAATGCCATTTGGCTTGACGAATGCTCCTGCAGCTTTTATGGATATGATGAATAGAGTGTTCCATGAGTACTTGGACAAGTTTGTTGTGGTGTTCATTGATGATATTCTTGTGTATTCTCGTACTAAGGAGGAGCATGAGGGGCATTTGAGGATTGAATTGCAGGCGCTGTTGGAGAATCAGCTTTATGCTAAGCTAAGCAAATGCGAATTCTGGCTTAAGGAAGTTGTTTTCCTTGTTCATGTGGTTTCTGTTGAGGGAATTCGTGTTGATCCTCAGAAGATTGAGGCAATGATGAATTGGAAGCCTCATAAGTCTGTTCATGAAGTCCGTAGTTTCCTTGGGTTGGTAGGATATTACCGGAGGTTTGTGGATGGATTTTCGAAGATTGCTGCCCCTTTGATGAAGTTGTTGCAAAAGAATGTCAAGTATGAGTGGACAGAAGCAAGGCAACAGGCTTTTGATAAGCTTAAGGCAGCTTTGACGCAAGCTCTTATCTTGGTTCAACCTGAATCAGGAAAAGAGTTTGTGGTGTACAGTGACGCATCCTATATTGGTTTGGGGTGTGTGTTAATGCAAGAGGGTAAGGTGGTGGCTTATGCATCGCGCCAGTTGAAGGTGCATGAGCGCAATTATCCTACGCATGATATTGAGTTAGCTGCAGTGGTTTTTGCTTTGAAGATTTGGAGACATTATCTGTATGGTGAGATGTGTACTGTGTACACGGATCACAAGAGTTTGAACTATCTGATGTATCAGAAAGAGTTGAATCTTAGGCAACGACGTTGGGTGGAGATGCTTAAAGATTATAATTTGACGATCGAGTACCATCCGGGAAAAGCTAATGTTTTAGCGGATGCCTTGAGTAGGAAGGTGGCAGTGGAGTTAAGGGCTATGTTTGCCAGCCTGAGTATTTCACAAGATGGAGGTATTGTGGCTGAGTTGCAAGTGAAACCATCTTTGGTTCAGTTGGTAAAGGATAAGCAATTGTTGGATTATTCATTGGTGCCACATGTTCAGGATATTGCTGAGGATAGACCATCAGATATCTGTTTTAATGATGATGGAGTTCTATGTTTTGGAAGTCAGATAGTAGTGCCGAATGATGTGGAGTTGAGGCGTACTATTCTGACTGAAGCTCATAGTAGTCCTTTTGCTATGCACCCTGGTAGTACAAAGATGTATCGTGATCTGAAGGATGAATACTATTAGGTGGGTCTAAAGAAAGATGTTGCGGAGTACGTGAGTAAGTGCATGGTTTGTCAGCGGGTTAAGGCTGAGCATCAGTTTCCTTCAGGATTGTTGCAACCGTTGAGGATTCCTGAGTGGAAGTGGGAAAGGATTACCATAGACTTTGTGTCTGGTTTGCCTTTGTCGCCATTGAAGAAGAATTCGGTGTCGGTGATTGTGGATCGCCTTACGAAGTGCGCGCATTTCTTACCTGTGCACACTACGTATACCTTGGACAAGCTTGCAGAGTTGTACATTGCCGAAATTGTGCGTTTGCATGGTGTACCAAAATCTATAGTGTCGGATAGAGATCCGAGGTTTACATCGCGTTTTTGGGAGTGTTTGCACGAAGCTTTGGGTACGCGGTTGAATTTTAGTACTTCTTATCATCCACAGTCGGATGGACAGTCTGAGCGTGTTATCCAAGTTGTAACCCCCTTAGCCCGGCCTAGACGGTCGACCCGAACTACGAAGATTACACGGGGAAAATCAAAGTCAACCCGAAAGTCAACCTTGATTAACGACCCTTTTTTTTCTTTTTAAACTTGACTAGATGCACATTAACCCTAAGCATACTCTTGAGAAACACTCACGTGAAAAGCACAGCGTTCGAATTACAAAAAGGGACTCAATTGCACAAATCACAAATATTAGGGACCAAAATGTAAATTCTGGAAATTAGAAGGTCTTAACTAATTTTAAGGTTACCAATATTTAACTAGTCATATTTCATTCTTCCCTGTCAAATTTTACCTTAATCGGACATCTCAAACTCATGCAATTGCAAATACAATTTCCGGGACTAAAACGTAAAACTTGCAAACCTCAAAACCATTCAAATTAGTGCCCAATAGTCACCTGTTTCGGAACGGTGTTGACCGTTCCGAAACACGGGTTCATTTCGAGACTTGTTCCGAAACAGGGCTTTCCAGTGGCTAAATCGTTTCGATACAGTCACCAGCCGTTTCGAAACACCAAGGCTATTACAGGCCCCCGTTTCGAAACGCCAATGCTTGTTCCGATACGGTCTGCCCAGAAGCTGCAGATTTTGCTGGTTTAACATGCATAAAACCACTCAAACACATCCTAATGACTTCCTAATCATGCCAACAAGTCATCATACATGTAAGGTACATGTTCGCAACTTCAAAACACATTCATGGCATCAATCATGGAATTCCACATGTCTATAGGCATGCAACCTAGTGTCCAAAACCAAGCAACCAACAAAACACCAAATCAAGTATCAAAATGGCCATTTACAAATCCAAAACAACAAAGGCATCATGTCACAACTAGGGAGTCCAAAACATCTCCCAAAACACATCCTAGGTTCCCATTGCCAAAATATCAAAAACTAATAGTGTTATGAAAACATCACCATACATGAGCTTAGTTTTCCCTTGGACTCTTTTAATCCTTGTTGCCCTCAAACACTTCAATTATCTGCATTATTGGTTCAAGAGAGAAAGCGTAAGCACAATTGCTTAGTGAGGCATGCTATAAAGAAACAACACAATAATGCTTTTTATAAAACACTTTTAACAAAGTCTTCCATCACATAATCATCATTATTCATGCAACCTTGCATACATAACAAGCATCTCATGCTTCATTAAAATCAACATGTCATATTGGCTTTCAAGTGATAATCTATAAACATTTACAACACAAAACACAATCGGATACGCGAATTACAAGCGTTGTCCCATACGCTTCATACACACTACCGAACACACAAGGTGGAGTTTACCGGTACAATCACAACCCCTCAACACCCGTGATGGAGTTTAACGGTACAATCACAACCCCTCAACATCACTCATCGGTAGTTGTATAACTTCACTAACGAGAACACGGGACACAAAACACAAGATCCACACACAGACTTTTAACCACCGTTGTGATCTTACCTTTCTCGTTAGTGTACTTGGATGGAGTTTACGGTACAATTACAACCCCTCAATATCCAAGGAGACTTTATTCACGGTGCACCCAATCCTATAGCCGGATAACTATATTCGATTCAAGTACTTTAAAACCAACACATCACTTGCCAATATACATCATTTATCATCAACAATTCACTATTTTAAAGCATTAATCAAAGCCATTTAACATCATACATCACTATGCATCAAATCCACATTTACAACATATCAAACCAAGGATCTCTTACCTTGAGCATCCTTCAACATATGGCTTTCAAAACCAGCATTAACCATGCTAAAATATGCTTTGAAAACAGAATTTAAACATGCAAATTAAAAACAATGCATCCAACCACTTCATGGCTCATCCAAGAGAGTTTTACCGAAAACTTACTCTTGAGCTTAGTTAAGTTGCTTAGACTTAAACTAAGCTCCCAAAACCTTCAAACATTTGTTTCAAAGCTGGAAACCCAACTTCACTCACCAATTCCGTTTCGCAAGCTTGCCGAAACGCCGATCAAGCCTCCGGATCAACACCACAAGTATCCGAAGATGTCTCCTTTGTTTTAAACACATCAAAGCAGAGGATTAATGCATCATCATACATTAAAATCTTCAGCCATCACACCAAAACTCGCTGCTCTAACCAAAACTAACATTTCGGCTACCAAACACAACCGAAATCACCTCCAAACACTTCCAAAACATAACCCAGCCAAGATCCATCACTTCTAACCATTTCTAAACATCAATTAAGATCCAAAATGAACCTAAACTCGTCCTTATACCTCCAACTATAACAGAACACCAAGATCACTCCAAAAACCACCATTTTCCTAAGCAAAAACTTAGGAATCACAATCTATTCGGGATTGCATTGATAAAACCTCATTTACACATCATTAGACAACCAAAATACATTTAAGAATCATCTCAAAACAGAGCCCAAACAATCACAACGAAATTCCTCAACATTTCCTCCAAATCTTGAGTTTTAAGCCAAAATCAAGTTCATATCATTAAAACCATTTATAAAACTTAAATTAAGGATTGATAACTTGGGAATTTTATTAAAGAACTGCGTATTTAGAGGAGAAGAATAACCTTACCTCTAAATGGTGATTTTCTCCTTGATTTGAGCCAATTTTCTTGAAAATCCAATGAGCAAATAAAAAGGATTTGATATAGAATGGATTAGGAATTAATTGATGATTGAAATCTCATCAATTGAAGTGAAAAATCAATGGAAAATTTTCTGGAGAAAAGTGTTTGGATGAGGGAATTTTGAGAGAAAAAGAGATGAGAAAATTTTAAGAAAAGTTAGTTATGAAAATCTAAAAAGTGGTTTCCCCTTTTTCATTTAATTAATTAAACATTAATTAAATCACTTAAATTTAAGAAAAATCTGGAGAAATCATTCTTGGGTAAATTAGCTCCTTAAAGATTCAAAGTTTCAATCCTTACAAAACAGACACCACTAAACTTTTCAAAAATCGCATTTTAGTCACTTTTCCAAAATGTTGTATTTCCAAAACTTATTTTGTAAAATTGATTTCACCACTCTTATATATATATATTAAAAGAGGATTTTTAGATATTTTTCCATATTTTTAAAGCATCCCGAACTAGGCTTTCCCTAAACCTCCTTTTATATTCGAACCGAAAATTAGATCGGTCCGGTTCAAACCCTAAACTTCTAAGCCCAAAATTGAGGTGTTACACAAGTGCTGGAAGATATGTTGAGGTGTTGTGTGATTGAGTTTCAAAGTTCTTGGGAGAAGCATTTGCCTTTGGTGGAGTTTGCTTATAACAATAGTTACCAGACAAGTATTCAAATGGCACCTTATGGAGCCTTGTATGGGAGGAAGTGCAGAACTCCTCTTTGCTGGGCTGAAACAGGTCAGAAGTTGGTCTCGATGCCGGCTTTGTTGAAAGGAACCATCGAGAAGGTGAAGCTCATTTGTGAGCGGTTGAAGGCAACTTTTGATCGACATAAGTCTTATGCAGATTTGAAGCGTAAGGAGATTGAGTTTGCGGTGGGTGACCGTGTGTTTTTGAAGGTTTCGCCTTGGAAGAAGGTGATGAGGTTTGGCCGAAAGGGTAAGTTGAGCCCTAGGTATATTGGACCATACGAGGTGATTGAACGTGTGGGTCCTGTTGCGTACAAGCTGAGGTTGCAGCAAGAGTTGGAAAAGATACATGATGTGTTTCATGTCTCTATGCTTCAGAGGTATAGATCGGATCCTTCGCATGTTATGCATGTGGAGGAAGTGGAGTTGAATCCAGACTTGACCTATGATGAAGAGCCAGTTGAAATTTTGGATTCGAACAGTAAAGTTCTTCGAGGCAAGACCATTGAATTGGTTAAGGTGTTGTGGAGGCATCGTGGTGTTGAGGAAGCCACATGGGAATGAAAGGATGACATGAAGAAGCAGTTTCGGTACCTTTTTCCTCCAGGTAAATTTCGAGGACGAAATTTCTTAAGAGGGGGAGAGTTGTAACACCTCATTTTTGGGCTTAGAAGTTTAGGGTTTGGTTGGGCCGGTCTGAGAAACAGTTCGAATATAAAAGGAGGTTTTAGGGAAAGCCTAGTTCGGGATGCTTTAAAAGTATAGAAAAATATCTAAAAATCCTCTTTTAATATATACAAGAGAGTGGTGAAATCAATTTTACAAAATAGGGTTTGGAAATACTACATTTCGGTGTAGTGACCAAAATGCGATTTTTGAAAAGTTTAGTAGTGACTGTTTTGTAAAGGATTGAAACTTCGAATCTTTAAGGAGATAATTACCCAAAATGTTTTCTCCATATTTTTCATTAATTTGGGTGATTTAATTAATGTTTTAATTAAATAAAAGAAAATGGAAACTACTTTTAGATTCTCATAACTACCTTTTTCCTAATTTTCTCTCATTCCTTTTTCTCTCAAAATCCCATCATCCAAACACTTTTTCTCCAGCAACTTTCACATAGATTTTCACTTCAATTGATGAGATTTCTATCATCTATTGGTTTCTAATCAATCTTGCTCCAAATCCTTTTGATTTACACATTGAATTTTCAAGGAATTTGGCCCAAATCAAGGAGAAATCATCATTTAGAGGTTAGATTGTTCTTCTCCACTAAATACTCAGTTCTTTACTGAAATTCTCAAGTTGTCAATCCTTAATTTATGTTTTATAAATGGTTTTAATGTTAGAACATGATTTTGGCTTAAAACTCAAGATTTTGGAAGAGATCTTGAAGAATTTCGTTGTGATTGATTGGGCTCTGTTTTGAGGTGGTTCTTTAATGTATTTTGGATATTAAATGATGTTAGAAATGAGGTTTTATCAATCCAATCCCGAATATGTTGTGTTTCCTAAGTTTTTGCTCAAGAAAATGGTGGTTTTTGAGGTGTTCTTGGTGTTATGTTATAGCTGGAGGTATAAGGTCGAGTTTAGGTTTGTTTTTAATGGTGATTGATGTTTAGAAATGTTTAGAAGTGATGGATCTTGGCTGCGTAAAGTTTTGGAAGAGTTTGGAGGTGATTTTGGTTGTGTTTGGTAGCCGAAATGTTGGTTTTAGGTAGAGCAGCGAGTTTAGGTGTGTTGGCTGAAGATTTCAATGCATGATGATGCATTAATCCTCTGCTTTGATGGGTCTAAAACATGAGAGACATCTTCGGGCACCTTTGGAGTTGATTTGGAAGCTTAATTGGCGTTTCGGAAAGCAAGCGAAATTAATTGGTGAGTGGATATGGTTTTCCAGCTTTGAAACGATTATTCGGAGGTTTTGGTAGCTTAGTTTAAGTCTAAACAACTTATCTAAGCTCAAGAGTAAGTTTTCGGAAAAACTCCCTCGGATGTGCTAAGAAGTGGTTTGATGCATTGGTTATAAATTGCATGTTTAATTTCTGTTTTGAAAGCATGTTTTAGCATGATTAATGCTGGTTTGAAAGCCATGTATTGAAGGATACTCAAGGTAAGAGATCCTTGGTTTGACATGATATTAATTTGGTAATGATGCATGGAGATGCATGATGTTTAATGGCTTTGATTAATTCTTTAAAACAGTGAATTGTTGATGGTATTTGATGTATATTGGCAAGTGATGAAATGGTTTTTAAGTACTTGAATCGGATATAGTTAGTCGGCTATAGGATTGGGTGCACCGTAAGTAAAGTCGCCTTGGATGTTGAGGGGTTGTGATTGTACCGTAAACTCCATCCAAGTACCCTAACGATTGAGGTAAGATCACAACGATGGTTGAAAGTCTGTGTGTGGATCTTGTGTTATGTGTCCCTTACTCTCGTTAGTGGAATTATACAACTACTGATGAGTGGTGTTGATGGGTTGAGATTATACCGTTATACTCCACCACGGGTGTCACATCAATGGAGGGATTGCTCTTGAGTGCGAACCTTGTGTAGTCCGGTAGTGTGTATGAAGCGTGTGGGACAACGTTTGTAATCCGCGTATCCGATTGTGTTTTGTGTTGAAATGGTTATGAACTATCACTTGAAGGCCAATATATTGTATTTAAATGTAACGAAGCATGAGATGCTTGTAAATGATGCATGGTAGCATGAGAAAGAGATGAGTATGTGGTTTAAAAGCTTTGTTGAAAGTGTTTTCTAAAAATGCATTATTGTGTTGGTTTTACTTAGAGCATGCCTCACTAAGCATTTGTGCTTACGCTCTCTCTTTTACCAATAATGCAGATAATTGAGGTGTTAGAGGGCAACAAGGAAGCTAAGTGCGTCCAAGGGATTCCAAGCTCATGTATGGTGATGTTTTCATACACTATTAGTTTTGGTAACTTGGCAATGAGAATCTAAACTTTGTTTTGGGAGATGTATTAAACTCCCTAAGGTTGTGGCATGTGTGCCTTGATTGATTTGAATTGTATGTGGCCATTAATGCTTGATTGAGGTTTGGATTTCTTATTGGGTTGCTCGACTAGGAAGCATGCCTCTAGAAATATGAGTTTACTATGTTTGATGCTATGAATGTGCTAGGGCGTCCTAAATATGTGCCATTTATGTATGATGATTTGTTGACATGATTAGGGAGTCATTAGGTAGTGTTTGAATGGGTTTATGCTTGAAAAACCAGACTTTGCAACTAAATTTGGGCAAACCGTATCGAAACACCCTCTAGTGTTTCGAAACGGGGGCCTGAAATGGCCTTCGTGTTTCGGAACACTAAAGGGCGTTCCGAAACGATTTGGCTACTAGAAGGCCTTGTTTCGAAACCAGTCTCGGAACCAACTCGCGTTTCGGAACGGTCAACGCCGTTTCGGTCCTTGTTCTGATACAGCAGGTGAACGTTTCGAAACAGGTGACCGTTGGGCACTGATTTGAATGGTGTTGAAGTTTGCAAGCTTTACATTTTAGTCCCAAATGTTAAAGTTGCAATTGCTTGAGTTTGAGATGTCCAATTAAGTTGAATTTTGGCAGAGAAGCATGTAATGTGACTAATTTCATATTGGTAACCTTAATATCAGTTATGACCATCTAATTTACAGGAATTACAATTTGGTCCCTAAACTCGTAAAAAGTGCAATTGAGTCCCTCTTTGTTGTTCGATCGCTATGCCTTTCTCATATATGTTCCTTGAGTACTCACTTAGGGCTAACGTGTATCTAGACAATATTAAAAAGAAAAAAAGGGTCGTTAATCAAGGTTGACTTTTGTGTTGACTTTGGTTTTCCTCGTGTAATCTTTGTAGTTCGGGTCAACCGTCTAGGCCGGGCTAAGGGGATTACAATTTGAGTGTCCCAAATATGTTCCTTATATGTATGTTGACTTGTTGGTATGATTAGAGAGTCATTGGGTTATGTTTGAGTAGGCATTTGTGTGAAAAAACACCCTCTAGTGTTTCGGAACGGGGGCCTGTAATGGCCTTCGTGTTTCGAAACAGTGGAGGTTGTTTCGAAACGATTTGGCTACTGGAATGCCATGTTTCGGAACTGGTCTCGGAACACTCTCGCGTACCAAAACGGTCAACATCGTTTCGATACAGTGTTTCGATACGGTAGGTGGGTGCTTCGAAACGGGTGACCGTTGGACACATATTTGAATTGTTTTGATGTTTGCATGCTTTACATTTTAGTCCTAAATGTTGAGATTGCAATTGCTTGAGTTTGAGATGTCTTTTTAAGTTGAAAGTTGGCACAGAAGCATGTAACATGACTAAATTCATAATGGTAACCTTAAAACCAATGAAGTTCCTCTAGTTTACAGAAATTACAATTTGGTCCCTAATCTTGTGTGAAGTGCAATTGAGTCCCTATATGTCGTCCAATCGTTGTGCCTTTCTCAATTGAGTTTCTTGAGTACTCACTTAGGGTTAACAAGTATCTAGACAAGATTAAAAATAAAAAAAAGGTTGTGAATCAAGGTTGACTTTCGGGTTGACTTTGGTTTTCCCTATGTAATCTTCTTAGTTCTGGTCAATCGTCTAGGCCGGGCTAAGGGGGATACGGTTCTCACAACTACTTTACAACATAACCCAAACCCTATAGAATTTAGAACATAGTGGCGGCAAGAAAACACAAGAAAAACTAGTCTATGCCAACTATGTGTTCTCTAGAATAAAAGGTATGGTCGGATATATATATATAGGGTAAGTCCTCCTTGGTGTAGAAGTCTTCCTCATCATAAAGTAGCTTTAGCATTGATTGCATTCTTTAAATTCTGACTTCTTTGACTTGAAGTTGGACTCCTTGTGGCACAAGTAACCTTAAGCCGCCTTGGACAATTTCCCTTTGGGTGGCCCAGTTTGGTGTTTCTGGCATCGATAAATTGCGTAGATGGGCTCATTGGACTCAGGAAATTTTGCTCTTCCAGTTGCACTCGAATTCACCAAATCTTCCGGTTGCTGCCCTAGGTGGCATGTATGGTGGCGGCAGCTACTCGGATGCACTTTTCTCTGTGTTGAGCTGCTTCAGTACAACTCCTTGGCTTGCTGCCTCAGCATCATCTCCTCAGCTTTTCTCTCCATCTGGCAGCTTCTAGTATCTGAAACTAAAACTAAACTAAAACAATACATTTTCTCACCAAATCAAATATATTCAATATAAACAGGGTAAAGTAAAGAATACTGTAAATACTACATGCATGCACCTAAATATGCCTAAAATGCACTTAAGAATAACAATAATATGAGATGTAATGCATATAAAATATAGGACTTATGAGCACTTTACATAAGTATACAAATGGCATTGTATGAAGCCTTGTATGGTAGGAGGTGTTGTATGCCCTTGCGTTGGGCTGAGGTGGGGGAAAAGCATGTTTCTTTTCCTGATGTGTTGAAAAGCACAAATAAGAAAGCGAAGCTTATTTGTGATCGTCTAAAAGCTGCCTTAGGTCGTTAGAAATCCTTTGTGGGTTTGAAATGTGTGTAGATTTAGTATGCAGTTGGTGACCGTGTGTTTTTGAAAGTGTCACATTGGAAGAAGGTGAAGAGGTTTGGACGTAAGAATAAGCTTAGTCCAAGGTTTATTGGGTCAAGTGAAGTTGTGGAGCATGTTGGTCCTGTTGCGTATCGTTTGAAGTTACCTCCTGAGTTGGAGAAAATTCATGATGTGTTTTATGTGTCGATGTTGCAAAGGTTTAGGTCGAATCCATCATATTTTATGTTGGTAGAGTGTAACCCCCTTAACCCGGCCTAGACGGTTGACCCGAATTAAGAAAGTCACACGGGGAAAACCAAAGTCAACCCGAAAGTCAACCTTGATTAACGACCCTTTTTTTTCTTTTTACTCTTGTCTAGATGCTCATTAACCCTAGTTATGAACATACAACAACGTGCTCAAAGATCATACACATCAGAGATCAAACAGGGACCCAATTGAACAATTTACAACTTAAGGGACCAAATTGTAAATTCTGTAAATTATGAGGTCTTAACCCAAATTAAAGTTACCAACTTGAAATTAGTCAGGTTTCATGCTTCTCTGTAAATTTTCAGCTAAAAAGGACCTACCAAACCCATACAATTGCACAAACAAGATTCAGGACCAAAATGTAAACATTCCAAAACATTTAACTGCCATTGTCAGCCCCCAACGGTCGGCTGTTCCGAAACAGGGTGAGCCTGTTTCGAAACACGGGGCCGTTTCGCAACGCGTACCGGAACGCAGGCTGGCAGTGGCCTTTCCGTTTCGGAACGGTGTCTCCCGTTTCGGACGCCTGGGTTGTTTTAAGGCACCCGTTCCGAAACGGTAGCCTCTGTTCCGAAACACCCTGCACAGAATGCAGCAAAAGGCTTCCTTAAACATGCAATTAATCACCCAATCATGCTCCAAATGCTACCAAACTTTACCAGCATGAAATTCATCATATAAAAGACATGCTTGCATCAACAATTCAACATATTAACATCATATAAGAAAAGCCCCAAATCTAAGGCATGCTTCCTACACAAGCAACCATTCAAGCATAAAACCTTCAAAAGCAAACACATATAGACCAATTACAAATCCAGCGTTTCCAACAACATTAAACATGCTTAGGGAGTTCATAACATCTCCCAAAATATACACATAGGTCCCCCATTGCCAAATGCCAAAAGCTAAAGTGTATAAGAAAACCTTTCCATACTTTGAGCTTAATCCCACTTGATTGCTTGCCTTCCTTGCTGCCCTCAAGGTACCTTAATGATCTGCATTATTGGTTAAGAAAAAGAAAGAGAGCGTAAGCAAAAGCTTAGTGAGGAATGCTCTTTAAAACCATTCAATAATGCATTTATAAACCACTTTATAAATCATACTTCAAAGCATCATATATACATGCTCACTAGCATTCTTAAACAAGCAATACATGCTTCCATATCATTTCATGTCATATTGGCCACAAGTGATAAGTTTCATCTTTTAAAAACAAGATTAACATAAGACTCACACATGGACTTTTAAACACCATTGTGATCTTATAATTCTCAAGAACCACATAAGGACTTTTAACCACCTTAGTGTTCTTCCCAAGGACTTTTAAACACCTTGGCCCCAAGGACTTTTAAACACCTTGGCCCATGGACTTTTAAACACCATGGCAAGGACCACACAAGGAATTTTAACCACCTTTGTGTCCTTAACAAGAATCATCCAAGGACTTTTAACCACCTTGATGTTCTTAAGTAACAAGGCTCACTCAAGGACTTTTAACCACCTTAGTGACCTTAACCTTTTCAAAACATCACTTGCCAATATACATCATTATCATCAAATAATCCACTGTTTTAAAGCATTAAACCAAGCCATAAACATCATGCATTTATAAGCATCAAACCACATTTTACAATGCTCAAAAACAAGGAACTCTTACCTTGAGCTTCCTTCAACATATGGCTTACAAAATCAGTAATAACCATGCTAAATCATGCTTTCAAAACAGTATTTAAAACATGCAACAAACCACATTGCATATCAATCAAACCATGGCCACCACTAGAGAGTTTTTCCGAAAACTTACACTTGAGCTTAGCAAAGTTGTTTAGACTTAAACTAAGCTCCCAAGACATTGGTTTCAAAGCCGAAAACCCAATTTCACTCACCGATCCCACTTCGCCTCTTGCCGAAGCACAAATCAAGCTTCCGGATCACCACCACTTGGATCCAAAGATGACTCCCTTGTTTTAAACACATCAAAGCAGAGGATTAATGCATCATCATGCATTAATAGCTTCAATGAAAACACCTAAACTCGCTGCCCTCATCCACACTCCATTTTCGGCCACCAAACACAACCGAAAATGCATCCAAACCACTCCTCAACAAAGCCCAGCCATAAACCATCAAAACTAAACATCCTTTATCATCATTTAACCTCTAAAAAGAACCTATTAACCTCCTTATACCTCCAGCAACAACAGATCCACAAGATCACCTCAAAAACAACCAAGAATCACAAGCTAAACTTAGGAGACTCAACCTATCCGGGATTGCATTAATCAAAACTCAATTCCTTGTCAAATTAATGTTCATTTAACATCAAAAACACACTTCAATTCACAGATTTAACAGATCAAACGAAAATCATCAAAAATCACCAAATCTTGCATTTTAAGCCAAGATTCATTTACACAACTTAAAAGCCAATTATAAAACATCAATTAAGGATTGAGAACTTAGGAATTTCAGTAAAGAACCGAGAGTTTAGAGGAGAAGGACGTTCTTACCTCCAAACTTGAGTTTCTCCTCTTTTAGAACCAAAAACCTTGATGAATCAAGTAGCAAATGGTGAGGTTTTGTTGATATGTTGATTAGGAATCAAAAGAGAGTTGAAAGGGAAGATTTAGGTGATAAAATCAGAAGAAATTCTCTGGAGAGAAAGTGTTTGGGTTGAGAGAAAATGAGAGAAAGGAAAATTGAGAAAATAGAAAGTTAGTTACAAAATAGCCAAATGATTTCCCTCCTCTTTTCTTTTGTTTTAAAATCAGAATTAAACCTTAAAATATCTTAGAAAAATCTGGAGAAACTCCCTTTGGGTAAATAGCTCCTTAAAGATTCAAAGTTTCAATCCTTTCTAAAACAGTCACGCAACTTTCAAAAATTACATTTTGGTCACTAGCCAAAATGTCACCCTTCCAAAAACTCATTTTGTAAAATTGATTTCACAGTTCACTTATATATATATATTAAAAGATGATTTTAGAACATTTTTCCATATTTTTAATGCAACCCGAACTAGGCTTTCCTAATTTCACCTTTTTAGATTCGAACAGCACTTTGACCAAACCGGTCAACGCCCAAAACTACTAAGCCCAAAACCGGGGCGTTACAACTCTCCCCCCCTTAAGAAATTTCATCCCCGAAATTTACCTTAAGGAAAGAGATAAGGAAACTGCTTCAGCATGTCTTCCTTCCGCTCCCACGTGGCTTCCTCAACACCTCGATGCTTCCACAGCACCTTTACCAACTCAATGGTCTTGCCACGAAGAACCTTGCTATCCGAATCCAGAACCTTCACCGGTTCCTCATCATAGGTCAAATCCGGATTCAATTCCACTTCCTCCACAGGCATCACATGCGAAGGATCATATCTATACTTCCGGAGCATAGAAACATGGAACACATCATGAATCTTCTCCAACTCTTGAGGTAGCCTCAACCTGTATGCAACAGGACCCACACGCTCAACCACCTCGTATGGTCCAATGTACCTAGGGCTCAACTTACCCTTCCGGCCAAACCTCATCACCTTCTTCCAAGGCGAAACCTTCAAGAACACACGATCACCTACCGCATACTCAACCTCCTTACGCTTCAAATCCGCATAAGACTTTTGCCGATCAGAAGCTGCCTTCAAACGCTCACAAATGAGCTTCACCTTCTCGGTGGTTCCTTTCAACAAAGCCGGCATCGAAACCAACTTTTGACCCGTTTCAGCCCAACAAAGAGGAGTCCTACACTTCCTCCCGTACAAAGCCTCATAAGGTGCCATCTGTATACTTGCCTGATAACTATTGTTATAAGCAAACTCCACCAAAGGCAAATGCTTCTCCCAAGAGCCCTGAAACTCAATCACGCAGCACCTCAGCATATCCTCCAAAATCTGAATAACACGCTCAGACTGACCATCCGACTGAGGATGATAGGATGTACTGAAATTCAACCTTGTACCCAAAGCTTGATGCAAACACTGCCAGAAACGCGATGTGAACCTCGGATCCCTATCCGACACAATCGACTTAGGCACACCATGCAGCCGCACAATCTCAGCAATGTACAGCTCTGCCAACTTATCCAAAGAAAACGTAGTATCCACAGGCAAGAAATGTGCACACTTCGTCAGGCGATCCACAATCACCCAAACCGAATTCTTCTTTGACGGAGACAAAGGTAAACCAGATACAAAATCCATGGTAACCCTTTCCCACTTCCATTCAGGGATTCTCAACGGTTGCAACAACCCTGAAGGAACCTGATGCTCAGCCTTAACTCGCTGACACACCAAACACTTGCTCACAAACTCCGCAACATCCTTTTTCAAACCCACCCAATAGTACTCATCACGAAGATCACGGTACATCTTAGTACTACCAGGGTGCATAGCAAAAGGACTACTATGACCTTCAGTCAGAATAGCATGCCTCAACTCAGCATCATTGGGCACTACTATCCGACTCCCAAAACACAACACACCATCATCATTAAAACAGAAATCCGAAGGCCTACCCTCCGCGATATCCTGAACATGAGACACCAAGGAATCATCCAGCAACTGCTTTTCCTTGACCAGCTGAACCAAAGATGGCTTCACTTGCAACTCAGCTACAAGACCACCATCACGCGAAATACTCAAGCTAGCAAACATAGCCCTCAGCTCAACAGCTACCTTCCTGCTCAAGGCATCCGCAACAACATTAGCCTTTCCAGGATGGTACTCAATCGTCAGATCATAATCCTTGAGCAACTCCAACCAACGCCGCTGCCTAAGATTCAACTCCTTCTGAGACATCAGATACCTCAAACTCTTGTGATCCGTGTACACCGTACACTTCTCACCATACAGATAATGCCTCCAGATCTTCAAAGCAAAAACCACTGCAGCCAGCTCAATATCATGCGTAGGATAATTGCGCTCATGCACCTTCAACTGCCGCGATGCATAAGCCACAACCTTACCCTCTTGCATCAGCACACATCCCAAACCAACATAGGACGCATCACTGTAGACCACAAACTCTTTCCCTGATTCAGGCTGAACCAAGATAGGAGCTTGCGTCAAAGCCGCCTTAAGCTTCTCAAAAGCCTGTTGTCTCGCTTCCGTCCACTCATACTTAACATCCTTCTGCAACAGCTTCGTCAAAGGTGCAGCAATCTTAGAAAACCCATCCACAAACCTCCGGTAGTATCCCGCCAAACCAAGGAAACTACGAACCTCATGAACAGACTTAGGAACCTTCCAGTTCATCACCGCCTCAATCTTCTGAGGATCAACACGAATCCCCTCAGCAGAAACTACATGCCCAAGAAACACCACCTCCTTAAGCCAAAACTCGCACTTGCTCAGCTTAGCATAAAGCTGATTCTCCAACAAAGCTTGCAGCACAATCCTCAAATGCTCTTCATGCTCCTCCTCAGTACGCGAGTACACGAGGATATCATCAATGAATACCACAACAAACTTGTCCAGGTACTCATGAAACACACGGTTCATCATGTCCATGAAAGCAGCAGAAGCATTTGTCAAACCAAACGGCATCACAAGGAACTCATAATGCCCATACCTTGTCCTGAAAGCTGTCTTAGGCACATCCACATCCTTCACCTTCAACTGATAATACCCTGACCTCAAGTCAATCTTAGAGAACACAGCTGCTCCCCGAAATTGATCAAAGAGATCATCAATCCTCGGCAAAGGATACCGATTCTTGATAGTCAACTTGTTCAGCTGACGGTAATCAATGCACATCCTCATAGTGCCATCCTTCTTCTTCACAAACAAGACCGGTGCACCCCAAGGCGACACACTTGGCCGAATGAAACCACGATCAAGCAGCTCTTGCAACTGCGTCTTCAGCTCCTTCAGCTCCTTAGGTGCCATTCTATAAGGAGTAATGGACACAGGAGTCGTATTCTCATACAGCTCAATTCCAAACTCCACCTCGCGATTGGGAGGTAAACCAGGCAACTCCTCAGGAAACACTCCAGGAAACTCCTTCACAACTCTGATATCTTGCACCCTCAACTCCTTAGAGCTAGGATTCATCACAAAAGCTAGATAAGCTTCACAACCTTGCCTCAGCATCCTGCTCGCCTCCAAGGTAGACACCACATTGGCAAGAAACTTCACATTCTCACCAACCACAACAACTTCATAATCATCCGCAAGCTTCAACGAAACTCGCTTATTCTCACAATCCACAACAGCACGATGCTCAGCAAGCCAATCCATACCAAGGATTACATCAAAACCATAGAAAGGCAGCTCCATAAGGTCAACAAGAAAAACATGGTCCTGAACAACCAAATGACACCTTCTATAAAGCTTTCGAGTCACAACAGTCTCACCAAGAGAACTAGTGACACGAACACCAACATCCAAAGACTCAACAGGCAAACCAAGCAATTCAGCATGCTCACGCAAAATGTATGAATGCGTAGATCCAGAATCTATCAAGGAAAGTAATGACAAGGATTGCAAAGTAAAGGTACCTGCAATCACATCAGCATCATTCCTTCCCTCACGCTGAGCATACACCCTAGCTTGACCACCACCTTCAGGCTGAATAGCCACAACATGGGCCACTCCTCGGCCACCTTCCTCTCTCCGCTGGAAATTACCACGGCCGCGCCCACGACCTCTCTGCGGTGCAGCAACAACAGGAGCACACACTTGGCCACCAGCCAACACAGGACAATCTCACCTCAAGTGATCCGCAGATCCACAATTCCAGCATCCATTACCAGCTGCCGCAACAGGAGCTTGCACCTCCCTCACAGCACGAGGACAGTCACGCTTCATGTGACCACGCGAACCACAAATCCAACAAGCACTCGGATCAGCTCTAGCATTGCCTCCTCTAGCAGGTGCACCACCACCCCTCTTGGCTGAGGACTGATACTTCTGATCACGTCCCCTCTTGTTCCGTCCACCACCGGAACTATACTCAGCAGCTCGCTTTCCAGCACTTGTACCAGCACTCTTAGCAGATAAACACAAGTTCATCTCAATGTCCTTAGCTCGGCCCACCAGCACATCAAAATCATCATACTCAGTGGCCAGCACATACATTTTCACCTCCGTCACTAAACCATAACGGAACCTTTCGCACCTCTCCCGCTCATCAGGTACCAGCTCAGGTGCATACTGACTGAGTCTAACAAACTGAACTTCATACTCAGCCACTGTCATGCTCCCTTGGGTAAGAGACATGAACTCACGCTTCTTTTCATCAAGATATCTCACACCAAGATATCTCCTCTTGAACACATTCTGAAAGAATGTCCAAGTTATGTCAGCCTCAGCCATCCCAGCAATAGTGGTCGTCCACCACGTATAAGCATCATCCTGTAGCAAAGATACTACACAACCCAGCTTTTGCACATCAGTGCAACTCATCTGACCCAAGATCCTCTTGGTACTCTCTAACCAAGCTTCAGATCCTTCAGCAGACATACCCCTGAACTCAGTCCCACCAAGACTGCGCAAACGCTCCAAAGGTAGTCTAACACCAGCATCTCCCTGATGCCCAGCTCCTTGAGCTCCAGCTACTGCCGCTCTAAAAGCACCCGCAATAGCTTGTACCAACATAGACATGTCAGGCATAGCTTGCCCCTAACCAACCTCAGGTCCAGCAGCTCCAGCACCAGCTGCAGCTTCAGCTCTTTCTCCCTCAGCACCACCACCACCAGGTGGAGGAGGAGGTAACACCGCACTACCCGCGTTTTCCTCATTCTCATTCTCATTAGGAGCCGTAGCTCGCACATTACTTCTCAACTCTCTACGTGGTGCCATACTTTTACCATGCAATCACAATGCAAATAAACAAAGTCAGGCCCAGCAAGGTAAGCAATCCAAGTATTCAAGCTCAATTTCACTTAAAATCAACATCATTTCATTAGCTTTGATTTGGCAATGGGTACCCACAACATGCTACATCACAGCATACAACTCAATTGCATCAAAATCACAAGCCACTAAACATGCTTTCACTCAATCAAGCATACAAGGCATACATTCTTCAATCAAGCACACATACATTCCCAATTACTCGAGAAACTCAACTCTGATACCACCAAATGTAACCCCCTTAACCCGGCCTAGACGGTTGACCCGAATTAAGAAAGTCACACGGGGAAAACCAAAGTCAACCCGAAAGTCAACCTTGATTAACGACCTTTTTTTCTTTTTACTCTTGTCTAGATGCTCATTAACCCTAGTTATGAACATACAACAACGTGCTCAAAGATCATACACATCAGAGATCAAACAGGGACCCAATTGAACAATTTACAACTTAAGGGACCAAATTGTAAATTCTGTAAATTATGAGGTCTTAACCCAAATTAAAGTTACCAACTTGAAATTAGTCAGGTTTCATGCTTCTCTGTAAATTTTCAGCTAAAAAGGACCTACCAAACCCATACAATTGCACAAACAAGATTCAGGACCAAAATTTAAACATTCCAAAACATTTAACTGCCATTGTCAGCCCCCATCGGTCGGCTGTTCCGAAACAGGGTGAGCCTGTTTCGAAACACGGGGCCGTTTCGCAACGCGTACCGGAACACGGGCTGGCAGTGGCCTTTCCGTTTCGGAACGGTGTCTCCCGTTTTGGACGCCTGGGCTGTTTTAAGGCACACGTTCCGAAACGGTAGCCTCTGTTCCGAGACACCCTGCACAGAATGCAGCAAAAGGCTCCCTTAAACATGCAATTAATCACCCAATCATGCTCCAAATGCTACCAAACTTTACCAGCATGAAATTCATCATATAAAAGACATGCTTGCATCAACAATTCAACATATTAACATCATATAAGAAAAGCCCCAAAAATCACCAAATCTTGCATTTTAAGCCAAGATTCATTTACACAACTTAAAAGCCAATTATAAAACATCAATTAAGGATTGAGAACTTAGGAATTTCAGTAAAGAACTGAGAGTTTAGAGGAGAAGGACGTTCTTACCTCCAAACTTGAGTTTCTCCTCTTTTAGAACCAAAAACCTTGATGAATCAAGTAGCAAATGGTGAGGTTTTGTTGATATGTTGATTAGGAATCAAAAGAGAGTTGAAAGGGAAGATTTAGGTGACAAAATCAGAAGAAATTCTCTGGAGAGAAAGTGTTTGGGTTGAGAGAAAATGAGAGAAAGGAAAATTGAGAAAATAGAAAGTTAGTTACAAAATAGCCAAATGATTTCCCTCCTCTTTTCTTTTGTTTTAAAATCAGAATTAAACCTTAAAATATCTTAGAAAAATCTGGAGAAACTCCCTTTGGGTAAATAGCTCCTTAAAGATTCAAAGTTTCAATCTTTTCTAAAACAGTCACGCAACTTTCAAAAATTACATTTTGGTCACTAGCCAAAATGTCACCCTTCCAAAACTCATTTTGTAAAATTGATTTCACAATTCACTTATATATTAAAAGATGATTTTAGAACATTTTTCCATATTTTTAATGCAACCCGAACTAGGCTTTCCTAATTTCACCTTTTTAGATTCGAACAGCACTTTGACCAAACTGGTCAACGCCCAAAACTACTAAGCCCAAAACCGGGGCGTTACATAGAGGATATGGAGTTGTGACCAAGGTTGTTCCTTGGTAAGGAACCTGTTGGGATCTTTTATTCGTGTAGTAAAGTTCATCGTGGTAGTAATGGTGCTTGTGAAAGTCTTGTGGCAACACTGTGCTCTTGAGGAGGCCATGTGTGGTTATAAGGCGGATTGGATAGAGTGTTTTTTGCACTTGTTTCCTTCGGGTAAACTTTCGAGGAAGAAATTTCCTAAGTGAGGGAGAGTTGTAACACCTAAGTTTTAGGCGTAGAGGTTTTGGGGATGGTTTTAGGGTCTGTTGGATCGAGTTTTGAGATCTGGGTAAGTTTCAGGATGAGTTCAAGGAAAACCTATTTCGGAAGGTGAAAATGTGGAAAATTATCTAAAATCTTTTTTAAATATATAAAAGGTTTTGGTGAAATCAATTTCGGAAAACGAGTTTTGGAAATATATCATTTTGGACTAGTGACCAAAATGTAAGAATTGTAGAACGAGTTTTAGTGACTGTTTTGTAAATGGTCAAAACATTCAATCTTTAAGGAGTTATTTTACCATTTGGTCTAATCTGAGTTTTTCCTTAAACAAGATTATTTTAAATGTGCTTTTATTAAACTAATTAAAAAGGATTTAATTAAGGAATGTGGTTATTTTCTAAAATCACAATTTGACGTAACGTTCTTCTCTCAAGATTTTCTCTCAACTTCTCTTTAGCCAAACACATTCTTTTCAACATAAAATTTATGGTAATGATCTTGATTTCTTAACTCTTTGATTTTCTAAATGATTCTTCAATTTGTTTTCCAAAAATCTTATTGAATCTCTTTGATTTTCAAGAGGAAAACATCCAATTAAGGGGAAACTCATATATTGGAGGTAAGTTTCATTCTCCTCCTCTAGTGTAAGGTTCTTAACTGAAATTCTCAAGTTCTTGATCCTTTATATGTGTTTTCTAATGTGGTTAAATGATTTAATTGGGTAATATGGTTAAATCAAGGGTTTATTGATGAATTTATATGCTTTTCGGATTGAATCTATTTTGTTGGGTTTATGATTGATTTTAATTATGATCTCGAAGTTTAATAATGTTAAGATAAATGTTTTAACATTATAATCTCGAAACTATGTTAAGCTCTAATTGTTTAGGTTGCTAGATTTGGGTTCTTGTGGAGTTGTGGTGGTTTTATGAATGCTGGAGGTGTAAGGATGATAATATGATGATTTTGGATGTTAATCAGTGATGTTTGGTGGTTTAAAACATTACTCTATGGTTGGGTTAAGTTTAGAAGTGCTGTGTGATGATTTCGATTGTTTCAGATAGGCGATTGATGGTTTTTATCAAGACAATGTTCTAGAATTGCTTGTTGGGATTTTGAATGCATTGAGATGCATTAATCCTCTATTATTATGTGGTTAAAAGAGAGGAGAATGATCCGTTAACAACTGGTGAAGCTTTGGAGACTTCAGACGCCTAGTTTCGCGTCAGCGAATCAAGGTTTCGTGTGTCGGTGAGTGAGAACATGGATTTCAGCTTTGAAATGTTTTAAAGGTTGTTTAGGAACATAGATTTAAGCTTGAAACACTTTTCTATGTTCGAAAGCAAGGATAAGTGGAGTTTCTCTCTCGATCATGCTTTTACGAAATGGTTTATGCATTTTTTATTACATGAATTTACCTACTATTTATGCATGTTTTAAGTATGTGATATACTTTTTTAATCATGAGATGATGATGGATGCACGTGGTGAGTGATCCATATAAGTATGTGTTTTATGCTTGTGTTTAAAGCATGGTTTAATGCTTTGGAAAATGGTTTTATGTTTATGCATATAAAAACAATGCGGCATAAGGTTATAATGAATTATGTTGGCAAGTGATGTGGTTTAAAAATGTTAATGGATATAGTTAGCCGGCTATAGGATTGAGTGCACTATAAACAAGTCGCCTTGGAATTTGAGGGGTTTATACGTTGTACCGAATACTCCATCCAAGTACCCTAACGGTCGAGGAAGTGTAGTGTCTCGTCTCTCGTTAGTGGGGTTATACATCTATTGATGAGTAGTGTTGAGGGGTTTATACGGTGTACCGAATACTCCACCACGGGTGTCACAACGGTTGAAGGTTTATATTATGTATCGAATACTCTCGTGTGTGAACCTTGAGATGTCAGGGAGAATGTATGAAGTGTGGGGACAACACTTGTGAATCCGTGTATCCGATGATGTTATGATTTGGAAATGGAACTTGGTTATTGATCACTTGTAAGCCAATATAATTGTTGATGTATCATGTGATGTATAATGGGATTTATACATTTTTACTCTTTAACCATTGCATATGGTATGTTATGAATGGGAAGGCTTAAATTGAGGTTAGCAATGTGAGTTGATGTGATTTTATGACACGTGTTGCACATGGTTTTAAGGGCATGATGTTTCAAATGATGATTTGAAGTAATTGAAATGAGATTTCAATGTGGTTTTTGAAAATGGTTAAAAATGCATTGATGGTGTTTTGTTTTTTAGCACTCCTCATTAAGCCTTGTGTGCCTACACTCTCTTTATCCATCAATGCAGATAATTAGAGCTTGGAAGGCATTGAGAAGCAAGGGATCAAAAGAGACTTCATTACTTGGAAGTATGTTTTCAGTTTAGACTATGAGTAATAAGGGCAACAGGGAATCCGTTGTGTTTTTGTGAGATATGTGTAAACTCCCTGTTTGAGCAAGTTTATATTGTTGTTTTGGACTTGTAAAAGACCTTTGATGTTTGGATTATTCTTTCCTATGGTTTTTAGTACCTTACTTGATGTGGTTTTAGGAAGCATGCATATAGATTCCATTTTGAAGCTTAATGTTATGAATTAGTGATGTTTCTAATGTTCATGGTTGAGGATCAATCCTTGGTTATGATGCTTATGCCTTAGAAGCATGCTTAGGTGTTTTTGGTGGCTCGGATGCATGATAAATCAGCAAAAATGGACATTATGAGTCCAGGCGTACTGGTATGCAACCTTCCGTGTCGATACGGGCATTGTGAAATAGGCTAAGCGCCTCGTTACGATGGGAACCGTATCGATATGGTTCATGAGTAAAATAGCCGAGTGTTTCGATACGCGGAGGCGTATCGGTACGGTAAATGGCTACTAGAATATGGGATTTAAAATCCAACAAGACTGTACTGATACAGTGCTAGGTGTATCGATACGGTGACATGTAAATTGGTTAAATGAAATCTTTTAACTTTTGTTTTCTTACATTTAGTCTCTGAGTGTTGTGGATGTAATTAAAAGAGTTTGGATTATCGAATTGAGCTGATATTTGACACAATGGCATGAAATGTGACTAATTAAAGGTTGGTAACCATAAATTGGCTAAAGTTCTTGTAATTTATTAAAATTACAATTTGGTCACCGGAACATGTATGTTATCAATTTAATGTCAAATCGTTGTTTGTTTGAATTGGAGTTTATTCCGCTTCAAGTATGAATCACATACGATTACAATGTGCCTCTAGACAAGATAAAAGAAAAAAATATGGTTTTTATTGAGTTAAACCTTCGTGGTTTACTCTAATATTCCTTGTGTGACTCGTTCGGTTCGGTCTCAGATCTAGGCCGGGTCGAGGGGGTTACAACTCATCCCACCAGCACCTATAGAACTTTATAATTCTTTAAAACAATGAATTGTATTCTCTAATTTCATAGGAAAATTATTTGCTCACCGTTCGTGATAGCTAACAAAAGCTAGCTTGTTTGAGGGAACTTTTAATGTGCACCATTAATTGTTGTTTTTGTTGCTAAACACTCTAAATTGGATTCATTTTCCCTACTTTTTTCCTCTTGTATTAGGTATGTTTTTGGTGTCTTGAAAAGATTCTTACCAGGGAAAAGGTTTTTTCAGCTCAGGGTTTGACCCTTATAGCTGATGGAATGGGTGCAGTCTTTGATATTGCAGAAGAAGACGTGGACAAATTTCTTGTTGGTATTTCCCCCTACTTCATGGTTTAATGGTGATTGTATTGATTCCCCTTTTCTAGGCTTAGGAGGTAACCTTTACAAACCGGTTAATCTTTCTACCCAAAGATTAACCAAGACACTCTCTTTACAAAGAAGGAACGACAAGCTTAAGATTATCTCTCACAAGATTGATATGTTGCCCAAATTACAAACAAACTCTCCCCAAACTTGAAAGAAATATATACAATGAAAATTACAACAAGTGGGGTACAATAATTTGACTCTTTTAAGCTCAAGGGTTTAGATATATGTTTGGATGTTGCAAATAGGTTTAATAGTTGTTATTGTAGCTTTGAAGCCTTTCTTTTATACCCTTGCATTGATTTCTAGCCGTTTTGGTGGTTGAGATCATCAATAGAGCCGTTGGGCTCCATTTTTCCCGCAATAAATGCAATTCTGCAACTTATCGTATTGGTACACGAACAGTCATATTGATACCTGTCTCAAAACAGAAAGAGACATTGTGCACATTTAAGAAGGGCGTATCAATACACGTATAGATGTATTGATACGATTATAGTGTAAAATGAGGGGTATATTGATACGCAATGACCGTATCGATACAAATTTTGCTCACTAGAATCCTGAGTAAAACTTAAGAAAAAAAGTGTATCGATACGCTATAAAGGTGTACCGATACGGTCCAATGACCATTTGAAATTTGTTGATTTCATAACTAACAAGCAACGACTATTTTATTAAATGCAAAGATTTTCTAAATCAAACCAAACCATATCGATACAGGGACAACCGTATCGGTACGCTATGCCCTAAAGATAAGCTCAATTTAAAAAAATCGTATCGATACAGAGTTAACCATATCGGTACACTTTAGGCGATTGAAATTCCAGTAACGTAAACTATATCAATACGACTAGAGCGTATCGATACGCCTTAGCATAAATGTAAGGTTTGGCTTTGAAACACTTAGAAAGATTTGTTTGTTTTGACTTAAAATTAGTTTTGGTTCAAATTGCTTGTCAATTTGTGAGACTTTGAAATACTTACAAATTTATTTACTTTTACAAATAGGTCTTAGACAATTTGTTATATCAAAATCAAATTAGGTTTTACAATCTCCCCGACCCTTTTTGATATAACAAAACCAAAGTAAATTTTTAAGTATTTTAAAAACATTGAAAAGTTTACTCCCCTTAATTTAAGATTGGTTTTCAAAAGTTTGTAAAAATTTAGGTTTTTACACTTCTCCCCTTTTTGTTAGTTCAAAATCAATGCATATAATAATGATATAGACAAGATATGGAGCAATAAGGCACAAAGAACATAATCAAAGCAACATGATATCATTAAACTTCAAATTAATATCCAAAGCAATATAAGTTTAAATAACTTCAAACTTAAAATCCAAACTTAAATCCTAAAAACAAAACATAAATCAAAGCATAGGGTTCTTAAACATAGAACATAGGTGCATAATAAAATAAAAACCTTAAATGATATGATATGCAATGAGATACACAAAGACTACTCATCCCCGTCCTCTTCATCCTTGTCCTCATCCTCTTCATCATCGTCATTGTGATTGGCTTGAGAGTTCCGAGAGTTGAGCTAAGCACCATGGAAAGCGTGTATAAATAGTTGCAAATCTTGTATTCATGGTTGTATCTAAAGAAGAAATATTAGTCCCCAAGGAGGTGAATTGCTCTTTTAGATATGCCATGAGTCCATCCATGGAATATTGAGCTTGGTTGACTTTTAGACCTTGTGGAACTACCGGAGGAGGTTGATCTTCTTGAGGAGGAGGTCGATTAACACGAACTCATTCATGGTCGATGTATTCAAAGTGTGCACGAGTAAGGGGGTGTTCGTTGATCAGTTTGCCAAGAGGTTTGGTGGAATCATGCGAACAATCGATCTCTAAGGAATGGAACAAGTAACTCAAGGTCGTTCCATAGAAGAAAGACTTGAATTGATCGGTGTGACAGTGTTGAATAAGATAAACCAAGTCAGAAAACCTAATTTGACAAAGGTTTGGGGGCTTACACTCACGGAAACAACGAAGCCAAAAGGTATCCACTTTACGGATAGTAGAAAATTTGCCACCATAAGGGAGAAGCCACCAAGAGATGATAGGGTGAATGATACGATCATGGGCATCAAGAACAGTTATGGAGCCAAGTTGAGAATGTCCCAAAGAGTGTTCATCATCAATCCCCAAGTTTCCAAAACCAAAAACATTGCATAAAATGGTTTGGTCAATTCGAAATTTCTTGACCATGAGATAGGATTCAATAGCAATCACACATTTTCTTTCTTGATCTTGGATACAATGGGCATTTGCATATAAAATCAAAACAAGATTTCGATAAAACAAAACCAAGGGTATACTTAAAATAGGCGTGAATTTCCATTGTTGAAACAGCCCAAAATATTTGAATTTAAAATGTTCCAAGTTTAGAAAATGGATTGAAACAACTCTCTCATCCCTAATAGAAAAGGAATGATATTGTTTGTAATGAGCTAAGCCGAGGGTGATTGAAAACTATGTTGAATAATATAACCAAGATTCAGTTTAGTAATTCCCTTATTTTTCGGATTAGGATTTGATGAACTATACGGTAATTCTTTTCTTTGTCTCTTTTTAAGTCCCATGATAAGCCTAAAAACATCAAAACAATTCGAAAACAATGTATGCAGTTATCATCACATTCGAGCCAATAAATATTCCAATAATTCAAGGTATTGTGAAAACACTATATTTTATAGGTTACAAATATATATAAGTATAAAAATAAATTTTGGTAAAAAGAATTTTGAAAAACAATGTACAAAAATATATTGTATATTTTTTATAGTCGAATAAAAAATTCAGATTTCAAAGAGTTTTTGCAAAAACTTTAAAACTCATATTGTAATTGTACTTTGTATACAAAAATTAGTTGAAAATAGTAAAGAAAAATAAATGAAAATTGTAAAGAAAAGAAAAAGTGGTTTTATACCTTGAGTTATGAAATTAGATGAAAGAGGAGATGAGAATGTACCAATTTGATAGCAAAGCTTAGCCTTGATGTGTAGAGTAAAAACCCTCAAGAAATTTTGAGTTTGGTGTGAGAAATCAAAGGGTTTGAGGGGGTTTTATAGTTAAAATTCAACTAAGGTTTGATAGAAATATGAAGATATGTTTTAATTAAAGTGAGATTCTCTTTGTTTAAAGCCTCATCGGCTACCTGTATCGATACGCTGACGTGGCGTATCGATCCACTGTATTGGTATAGTTTTCATACCGTATTGATATGTGTGACCGTATCGATACAGTCGAAGCCTATTTAGCAACACGTATCGATACGATGTTACCTATATCGATACCCTTTTGTCAGAAATGCATTTTTGAGCATAATGGAGTTTCAAAATTGGATTTTAATCAATCTTAAATGCATGTGTAGGATGAATGAGCAATGTTTATGGACTAAAACAGATACATACTCCCCTAGCAACAAGCATAGATGCATCAAGAAGCAAAATTACATAAACATGATCATCTTTCAAATTCAAGCAAATTTTTGACACTTAAGGGCTCTAAAAGGTCAAGATAGGCGAGTTAGACCTAACTCTCTCCTAAGATTCCAAAAATGCTCTTTGTTTAATGGTTTTGTAAAGATGTATGCTAGTTGGATTGAAGTATCAACATACTCTAGAACAACATCATTCTTTAAGACATGATCCCTAATGAAATGATGTCTATTCTCTATGTGCTTGGTTCTTGAATGTTGGATGGGATTCTTGGTGAGACATATGGCACTAGTGTTGTCACACTTAAAGGGTATGGTACCTACATCAATTCCAACTCTAAAAGTTGTTGCTTCCTCCAAATGACTTAAGCACAACAACTTCCGGTCGATATATATTCTGCTTCGGTGGTATATAGAGCTTCACTATTTTATTTCTTAGAGAACCAAAAAATGAGCATACTACCTAGGAATTGGCAAGTGTCGGAGGTACTTTTTCTATCTATCTTACAACCTCCATAATCCACATTAGAATAAGCATGTAGGTTAAAGGAAGAGTCTCTAGGATACCAAATACCTATACAAGGTGTGTCTCTAAGGTATCTAAGGATTCTCTTAATTGATATAAAGTGTGATTCTCGAGGACTAGCTTGGAACCTAGCACACAATCAGACACTAAACATAATGTCGGGTTTACTTGCGGTAAGGTAAAGCAAAGAACCAATCATTGAACGATAAAGCTTAGAATCAACACACTTAGCTCCTTCATATTTGTCAAGCTTAATTGATGAGCTCATTGGAGTGGCTTGAGGCTTCACATTCTCCAAGCCTATAACCCCCTCGACCCGGTATGGACGAAAGACTGAATCGAACGGGTCACATGGGGAATAATGAGGTAAACCAGGAAGTTTACCCTAATAAACGACCTTATTTTTTCATTTTATGTTGTCTAGATTCTCATTATTATCATATGTGATAAACTTCGAAGTGGAACAATTTGCAACTCGATTAGACAACCCTTAGGGACTCAATTGCGTAAAACACATTTTAGGGACCATTTTGTAATTTTACCAATTTATAGAGACTTCTTCCAATTTTAGATTACCAACCTTTAATTAGTCATAATACATACCTCTCTGTCAAATCTCATCTCAAAACAATCATCCAAGCTCATTTAATTGCATCAAAAACATTTAGGGACTAAAACGTAAAGAAATAGAACTTCAAAAGATTCCAATAACTAACTTAATAGTGGGTGTTTCAGTACAGGTTTCCCTGTACCAAAACACTCATTTCAAAATAGGTTCAAGCGTCTCAAAGCACATGCTCGTATCGAAACACTCGCAAAGGTGTTTCAGAACACGAGATTCCAGTAGCCAACCTTAAGTAACTCGTATGAAACACTTGCCTCTGTTTTGAAACCCCTAGGCCAAATCAGCCACACTGTTTCGGTACAACCTTAGGCGTACCGAAACACCTTGGCCTGTAATGACACTTTTTGTTTGTTTTTCACACTTTAATCCAATCAAAAACATTCCAACATGCATACAACTTATGTAAGTATCAAACCTCAATCATACATGGCAATTTCAACATCATAGCATGGCAATACGCATTAAGGAAATCTATAGGCATGCAACCTATATGCAAAATGACCACTCAAGAGCCAAAACACAAACCAAGGCAAATATCAACAACTAACGGTCATTTACAAGTCATAAAGGGCGTCACAAACTTGCCACAAAACAGGGAGTTTCAAAATACACTCTCCCAAAACATAAAGGCATCCTCCCATTGCCGATTATTACTAATAGGTAAACATAAAATCATACTTGAGCTAAGTCTCACTCCTTGGGTTCCTTCTTGCCTCTTTTCTGCCCAAAAGATGTTATTTCTCTACATTGTTGGAAAAAAAGAGCATAAGCAATATTTCCTAGTGAGGGATGCTCAAAACAAACCAACAACAACAATGCATTTTAAAATCATTTCTCAATTAGAAAACTCTATCTCATCATTCTCAATCTATCCCATGCTTGAAATCATTTTCAAAGCAAAACCACATAATAAAAAACCACATGTACCATCTATCTCCTGCATTAATCCAAATGCATAATCTCAAAGAAAAACCACACGTGCTTGTTTCTCAAAAGCATTTCTCAAATCATAATCTCATATAAAAATCTCAATTCGTTAAATCATTTATAAACAAGGTACATGTGAATCTCATATATTGGCATTTTAGCAACATTACTCAGATACGCGAATAGCTTGACGGAATCTCACATCATCAAGTCCTACCTCGATGGAATCTCACATCACCGAACTCTCATGGTGGTATCTCTCATCGCCACAAAGCTTGACGGAATCTCACATCATCAAGACCTACCGTGGTGGAATCTCTCATCACCACACTCTCACTTTGGAATGGGATGGAACTACCCCCATTGCTCGAACCAAAGAGCACGTAAAAATTTTGTATATTATAGTGCACTTCTCATCCTGATGGTCGGCCAATTATATCTGGTAAAAGTAATCTAATCTCATGCCAATATACACTTTTAAACATCATTTACCTACTACTTTTTAATGCATAAACATAAACCATTTCTCAATCCATTTCAAATATAAAAAATGCATAACATTTTCTCAACAAGTTCTATTTTTTCAAAAACACAATTCTATCTCATGGGATCATATAAGTCATCAAATCATTTCTCAAAACATGCATAAAACATTAGGTTTACATTTATCTTCAAAACATAAGCATGATCATATAAATCAATGGGATAAAAACTGAGAAATGAGAGCAAAACATCTCAAACTTACTTCTGGGCTTATATTAGTGTTTCAAACTCAATCTAAACCCTCAAACCTTACTTTCAAACTTACATCTCAAACCTTACTTGCTTTGCCGAAGCGTAATCAAGCTTCCGAAGCTCCCAGAACTTCACCAATTGTTTCTGATACGTTCTCCCTAGACCTGGCAAACTTGACCCGAGACCCGAAACCCGAACCGAATTACCCGAACCGAAACCCGATTTTAACCCGAACATGATGATTCGAAGTTGACCCGAAACCCGAACCGAACCGAACCGAAATTTTTTGTTGAACCGAAATGGACCCGAACCGAATGGACCCGAACCGAATGCTACCCGAACCGAAAGCTGAACCGAATATCGACCCGATTTTAGCCCAATTTTTACCCGATTTTAACCCCGAATATCTATTTTTAACAATATAATAAATAATAAAATGAAGTATAGAAATTTGAGATCTTGGTGACCAATTTTATAATTTCATCATAAAATATAGCATAAAATTGAAATTGTAGACTAAATTGACAATTTGGAAATGGAGAAATTTGAGAGTCTAATGATTAATTTTGTAATTATACCATATAAATAAATAGGGGTCAATTTTGGCTAAAAATTAAATCTTTGAAATTAAAATGAACGAAAATATCAATATATTAAATTAATAGACTAAATTACAAAGATTAATTAATTTCAACTAAAAGTAAATTTTTAGAGACTAAATATCACTACGTGGAAGGGATTTCTATATCCGAAGTCTAAACCGTGGGATACTTGTGACTAAATTAAATTAAACTAAAATTTAAAGTTGATTAAAATGTAACATTTTAAATGCAACATGACCTAAAAAGTAATTAATCTCGAGCTTAAAAAATTGGTGGCTTATTTCTCTCCAAAATTTTGTCTTTTCTCTCTCTATTTTTTCCAATTGTCTTTTTTTTTCAATCTAGCTTAAAAAATTGGTGGCTTATTTTCCTCCAAAATTTTATTTTTTCCTCTCTATTTTTACCAATTGTCTTCCTCTTTTTCTTAATTTAATTGAGTTTCAATTTAGATTAATTTAATTGAAATTTCACATTTAGTTTTAAAATTATTTTAATTATGTCTGTGATTTATGCTTTTAGATTTTAGTTAGTTCAATTAGATCTTAAGTTTAATAAATTAATTCATTTCAGACATTATTATTATTATTATTATTATTATTATTATTATTATTATTATTATTATTATTATTATTATTATTATTATTATTATTAACTTTGATTTAATATAATTATACAAAAAAAATTATATGGATACATGAAGCTTTGATTTAAATATTTAATCAAATTCAAATGCATAGATTAACAAGTTGAATCAGAATTAATCTCATACACCAATAACTCTAAACTAAACCATAAATACTAAACCTCAAACCTTTAACCCAACTCAAATCGAATTGACACGAAAATTTAAATGTTGACCCGACCCGAAATTGACTCGATTTTAACCCGAACCGAAAGCGACCCGAACGACCCGATTTTGACCCGAACCGAAAGCGACCGATCCGATATTGACCCGACCCGAAAACAACCGATCCGATTTTGACCCGATCCAATACCCAAACCGAATTCGACTCATCACAGACCCGAATTAGACCCGAACTCGAACCGAACCGACCCGAACCGAATCTAAACCGATTCTAGATAGACCCGAAATGACCCGAACCGAAACGACCCGAACTGAACCCGAACCGAATGACCCGATTGCCACCTCTAGTTCTCCCATGTTTTTATCACACAAGAAAATAGTATTAATGCATCTCAATGCATTAAAATCACCAGCAACCAAAACCACCATGTTGCTCTACTCAAAAACACCAAAACGCCTATCCGAAAACACCTCTGATTACTCTACAAACTCAATCAAGTCAAAACCTAACACTTCCACCAATTTTTAATAATCAATTAACATCCAAAACAATCTAATTGCATCCTTATATCTCCAGCAACACCAGAACCACATTATCACCACAAAAACCCAAATCTAGCAACATAACAACTAGAGATCCAACTCATTTCACGATTACTATGATAAAACCTTTATTTCAACATCATTTAACATCCAAAACATGATTAAAATTAATATCAAATCAACCAAAATAGTACCATTACGAAAAATCTTGAGAAATCATCTTTCAAAGCTTGATCTAACTATTTTCATCAAATAGATTATAAAACCTTATTAATAAACATAATTAGAGAGCCAAAGACTTGATATTTTCATTAAAGAACCTTGATTAGAGGCGAGAAAAGAAAGATCACCTCTAACACAAGCTTTTCCCTTGATTGTCAATGATTTAGATGAAAACCTTCAAGAAATTCATAGTTAGTTGATGTAGAAATCCATGAGAACCATTTAGAGATCAGGAATGGGTAAAATGATATAAATCTCTTGAGTTTTTAGTGATGAGAAAATAGTTTCGCTGATGGGAAAGTTGAGAGAAAAAGTTAGGAGAAAAGTAGTTACATAAGAAAATGATTTAGCCCTTTTAAAATCATTTTTATTAAACCCATTTAATAAATCAATTTATTAAATATTTTTAAAAAAAAACAAGGGAAAAGATGGATAACACCTTGGTGTAATAGCTCCCTAAAGATTCTAAATTTTGGCCCTCTTTTAAAACAATCCTTTAAAAAAAGATTTTACATTTTTACAAATTAGTCACTAACTTGAAATGTCCATCTTCCAAAAGTCATTTTCCAAAATTGACTTCACCAAACCTTTGTATATATTTTTAGAAGATTTTTGGAATTTTTCCCAAAATTTTACCACATCCTGAACCATGTTTTCCCTAAACCACTCTCGAACCAACCCAAATTTCTAGTCTTGGCCCTACGAACCCCGAACCAACCTTAAAAACTCCTAGGCCCAAAACCGGCATATTACAAAGCCAAACTTCTTGAGCATATCATTGATGTACTTAACTTGATTTATGAAGATTCTATCCTTCCTTTGCTTGATTTGGAGCCCCAAGAAGAATGAGAGCTCTCTCATCATGCTCATCTCAAACTCACCTTGCATTAGCTTAGAAAATTCTTGGCAATAAAACTCATTAGTAGAACAAAAAATTATATCACCAACATAAATTTGTACTACTAAGATGTCATTTTCATTTCTTTTAATGAAAAGTGTAGTGATCACCTTGCCTTTTTCAAAACATTGTTCAACTAAAAGTTTGAAATCCTTTCATACCAAGCTCTAGAAGCTTGCTTCAAACCATATAAAGCTTTAGTTAGTTTAAAAAATGGTTTGAAAATTAGATCTTCAAAATCATGTGGTTGTTCAACATACACTTCTTCATTAATAAAACAATTTAAAAATTCACTTTTAACATCCATTTGAAAAATCTTGAATTCATGATAACATGCAAATGCAAGAAACGTCCTAATTGCTTCCATTCTAGTTGCGGGTGGATATGTTTCATCAAAATCGATTTCCTCTTCTTGAGTCTAACCTTGAGCAACAAGTCTAGCCTTGTTCCTCACTATCTTACCACTCTCATCTAGTTTGTTTCTAAAGACTTATTTAGTTCCTATAGTAGACTTATTACTAGGTCTATCAACTAATGTCCAAACTTTACTCCTCTCAAATTGATTAAGCTCTTTTTGCATGGTCAATATCCAAAAATCATCTTTTAATGCTTCTTTGATATTTTTAGGCTCGATGCATGAAATGAATGCAAGATTATTAAGCAATTTAAGAGAGGATCTAGTAGTTACCCCCTTGGATGGATCACCCAAGATTTCACCATCTTTGACATAGTTGAGTTCCATTTGTTAGCTCACTTCCTTTTCACCAAGATTCATGTCCTTCAAGGCTTCTACGGGAGGATCTTGTGCTTCTTATTCTTTGGTTGGAACCTCATCCACCTTTGATGATTGTCCACCATCATTGGCTTCAATGATCCCTACATCATCATTATCACAAGAATCCTTCCTCAGAAGGAGGTTAACATCGAAAACCACATGTATAGACTCTTCTACAACTAAGGTTCTTTTGTTAAAAACTCGATAGGCTTTAGAGTTTAAAGAATAACATAAGAAAATTGCTTCGTCACTTTTTGCATTAAATTTACCTAAATGATATTTTCCATAGTTTGAAACAAAACACTTGCATCCAAAAGGATGAAAAAAACTAATGTTAGGCATCTTTGATTTTAAAATCTCATAAGGAGATTTCTTTGAAATTGGCGTAATCATTACTCGATTTATGATATAACAAGCGGTGTTTGTGGCTTCCACTAAAAAATTATTAGGTAAATTGTTTTCACAAAGCATGGTTCTAGTCATTTCTTCTAAAGTACGATTCTTCCTCTCAACTACCCCATTTTCTTGAGGAGTGTGAGGTGCGGAAAAATTATGGCTAATACCATTAGTGTTACAAAAATCCTTAAAACCTAGATTTTGAAATTTCATACCATGGTCACTTCTAATATGAGAAATGTTTTGACCAATGTCATTTTGAGTAATTTTTGAAAATGTGATGAATTTTTTCTAAAGCATCATCTTTGTACTTAAAAAGAGAACCTGTATATAGAGAAGTCATCAACTAAAACATATGCATATGATTTTCCACCTAAGCTAGTTGTCCTAATAGGCCCAAAGAGATCCATATGAATCAATTGTAATATCCTACTAGTTGAAACATCATTAATGGATTTAAATGAAGTCCGTTTTTGTTTGCCCTTAGCACAAGCATCACAAATTTTATCTAAGGAAAATTTTAGCTTAGGTAAACCTCTAACTAGATTTTGGGAAACCAATTTCTCTAAAACACTTATGTTAGCATGTCCTAGTTTCCTATGCCATAATCATGCATCATTTTCATTTTAAGCAACCAAACTTGCATGGGATGTATGAATGTCATCTAAATGCACCATGTATATGTTACCTATGCGATGACGAATGAGCATTATTTATTTGTTTTATTGTTCACAATTTTACAACCATTAACATCAAAAAGAACATTAAAACCATTATCACACAATTGACTAATGTTGAACAAATTATGTTTAAGACCATTAACATATAAAACATCTTCAATGAGAATAGAAGAGAGATTACCAATGGAACCTATACCCTCAATGTGGCCTTTAGAGTTGTCACCAAATGTCACCACTCCACCACTCTTTGGCTTTAGATCCATAAATCTACTCTTGCGTCGGTCATGTGTCTTGAGCATCCACTATCAAGGTACCAAGTGTTTTGACTTAAAGCTTTCACCTTGTAGCAATGCTCCCCCTACAAACAAAGATTAGTTCTTGATTTTTTGTACCCAAATCATTTTGGGTCCATGTGAGTTTGCTCCCAAATACTTGGTTCCCTTAGGAATCCAAGAGGCAATAGCATGAATATTATTTAAAGCTACAAGTTCCTTAGGAACCAATACACTTCTAACTATTTTAACTTTAGGATGCCTTTGAGAGCTTTTTTGTTTGTAGCCATTAAAGTTCCTCTTCACATAGTTGGGTTTTGAAGAACTTGCTTTTTCAAAATCTCGTTTCCCAACTACATTAAGAGAAGCCTTAAGCTCATTCACCACTTTGTGGTGATCATCATGGACTTTTGAAAGAAGATTGCTTAAATCGATATTTTCATTTTGAAAATATTTTAGATCATCTTGTAAAACCAAAATCTTATTTTTCAAGTTCCGAATTGGTTTTAGAAAGGGAATCATTTTGGGCTTTTAAATCAGAAATCATTTTTTGTTTTTCAAAACTGATTCCTTGTACTTTTCCACCAACTCATCATAAACCTCTTACAACTCATTATATGCATCTTGAAGCTCATCAAAGGTGAAATCAAAAGTAGATGAGTTAGGGTTTACCTTAGGATCGTCAATAGCCATGATGAAAAGATTAGCCACTTTGTGCTCCTCTTCATCAGATGATGATTCTTCCTCACTCCAAGTAGCAACGTGGGCTTTGAGCTTCTTCTTCTCGAAGCCCTTCATCTTGAGTAGAGGGCAATCTGATCTTATGTGCCCTAGCTTCTTGCACTCATAACAAATGAGTTAATCCTTCTCATTTTCTTTGTTCTTGTTCCTGAAGTCTATTCTTCTATGAAAATTTATTCCCCAGTTGGACTTCATGAACTAAGAGAATCTCTTGGCTATCATAGCCAATTCCTCAAAATAATCCTCGCTAGAATTTTTTTATCTTGAAAAGCTTTTAGAGCAATTCCTTGCTTCCACTTTTCTACCTCTTGCTTCTCCACTCTTCTCTCTTTTTTTCTTTTTCCTTCCTTGCTTCATGATCTCATGAGTAAGGAGAGATCACATCAACTCATCGAGCTTCAAAGTCTTCAAATTCTTAGCCTCGATGATTGTGGTTCTCTTTCCATCCCATGATTCGGGAAGAGAGTAAAGAAACTTCCAGACTAGCTTGTCTTTGGGAAAGATCTCACCGAAGCCCTTGAGACCATTTACTATGACAGAGAAGTGATCAAACATTTTAGAGGCACTCTCATCCGGCTCCATATTGAAGTTCTCGTAACTCAAATTAAGGATCCCAATCTTTGTCTTCTTTACATTGTTGGTGCCCTCGTAGGTGATCTCTAGCTTGTCCCACACCTCCCTCACACTTGTGCACGGTGACATCTTCGTGTACATGTCGGGTCTAAGTGCAGAAAAGATGATGTGTAGAGCCTTGTCATTCACTTGTAATAGTCTTCTATCTTCATCCGTCATCTCCACTGTAGAACTAAGTGTTTTGATATAATAATTGAAAAATGTTTTGGACAAATTTGAAAAGAATTTAAAACTTGTCCTTGAGTCCAAATAACTTGAAAATATGTTTGAGGTATTTAAAAAGATTTTAATGATTTAAATTAGCTGAACTTTACTTTTCAGTAAGCTCGTACCGATACGGTGTACCCCGTATCGATACACTTTTGCCCAGGTTTTGATTTTGCCAAAACACATATCGATACATGCTTTGTCGTATCGATACAGATAGGGATCATTTTGATACGCCCCTTAAGCGTACCGATCCCTATTTTAACATCCCCAATGGCTATTTCCCAACGGTCTTTTAAATGATATACCGTACCGATACGCTCTCAAGCGTATCGATACGCTTAGGCTGGCAAAAGCCCAACGGCTAATTTCTGAAGAAGAGCGTACCGATACGGGTCCTCGTGTATCGATACGGAAGGCTCTAGAACAGCATTAAAGATGGGAAATAAAGTCTCCAACGGCTCCAATTCAACCCCAACGGCTACAAACTCAAAGAGGAGTATAAAAGGGATCTCCAAGCATCTAGTAATGGTTAATGCTTCAATTGTAATACAAAATATGATCAAAATGTGTCTTAGTGCTTAAGTGTCAATTCTTTGTATAGACAAACACTAGTGAGCCAAAATTGTTAGATTTGCTCAAGTGTTTTAGGATTGGGTGAGAGCTTAATTGTGCAAACAAATACCTGTTAGAGGGATTTGAGTTTGCCTATCTTTATCTCTTTGTAAAGAGGGTTTGATCAAGGCTTTGGGTAGAAAGCTTGATCGGTTTGTAAGGGTTTCCTCTTAAGCTTAGAAAAGGGGACGAATCAATAGTGGATTGATTGGAAATCCTTAGTGGGAAGCTAAGGTTGTGGATGTAGACCTTGGTTAGAAGGTTGAACCACTATAAATCATCTTGTCTTTATCAATTTTAGCTTTCACACCTGTTTCACAAAAAATTCCACTTCTCCACCACTTGGCGAGCAAGAACGGTTGAAAGAATCGAGCATCAAAAAATGCAACAATTAGTATCAGAGTTTGGCTCAATTGAATAGGATTAACATCTTATTGAGAAGATCCGACAAGCTCGATTAACATTTCAAACAACCGGCTCAATGGCGCAATCCATCGATAAATTGCCCTTCTTCGACAGAACATACTATGTCCATTGGAATACAAGGATGAAGTTCTTCATAAAGTCAAAGGACTACAAGCTTTGGGACATAGTAGAAGATGGTTCGTTCGTGCCTCAACAAAGCAAGGCGGATTGGAATGCAGAAGATCGTAAGAAGATGGAACTTAATTGCAAAGCCTTGCATATCCTATTTTGTTCTTTTGGCCCAACCATCTATGAGAAGATGTCTTCCTGTGAGAGTGCCAAAGATGTTTGGGACAAGCTCGAAGTTACATATGAGGGGACAAGCGAAGTAAAGGAGACCAAGATCGAGCTCCTCAACCTAGCATATGAAAACTTCAAGATGGATCCGGAAGAGGACATTGAAAAGATGTTCGATAGGTTCTCCACCATCACAAATGGACTTAAAGGTTATGGAGAAGCCATATCGGAAGAGAAACTTGTTCGAAAGCTCATATACTCCCCTCTCGAGTCATGGGACTCAAAAGGACCGTCATCATCAAAGCCAAGAATCTCAAGACTTTGAAGCTTGATGAGCTCATGGGGTCACTTCTCACTCACCAAATAATGAACAAAAACAAAGAAGAGGAGAAGAAGAGGGAAGAAATTAGAGCTCTGGGGGAGAACAAGCTCAAAGGGCTTGGCATCAACACAAATGCCATTGCTCTCAAATCCTCCACATGCCATCATGTTGATTCAAGTGAAGAGGAGGATGGAGAAGAAGAGATAGTTCATCTCTTCAAGAAGTGTGCCCCGTACATGAAGAAAGCCTTGAAAGAGATTGAACGAGAATCCATGAAAAAGAAGAGGGCAAGTACTTCAAGCCATAAGAAGAAGGCATATGTGGCTACTTGGAGTGATGAAGACTCCACCGACGATGAACAAGCCAACCTTTGCCTTATGGCCATCGAAGAAGATTCAAGGGTAACTTCTAATTCATCTACTTCATGTTCATATTCTTTTGATGAATTACAAGATGCCTATGATGATTTGGTTTTAGAGTTTAAAAATCACATTTTGAAAAATAATAAAATGATTTTAAAGTTGAAAATTCAAAATGATTTGATTTCTAAAACCAAACTTGAACTTGAAGCAAAACTCGAAGAGTTTGAACAAAAATGTTTTGATTTACAAAATTTGTTTCTTAAAGTTCAAGAAGAAAAAGATTTGATTTCCAAAGAGCTTGAAAGGAAAAATAATTTTGGAAAATCAAATTTTTATGTAAGACAATCTAGTGCCCCTAGATTTGTAAATGGTAAATGTTTTAGAGTATTTGGGTCCCAAAAAGACTAAGTACTTCAACTAAAAAGGATGAAATTGAAAAATGGATTCCTAAGGGGACTAAGTTCTGCGCTACTAACGTATATGGACCCAAAGCAATTTGGATACAAAAAATTACTTGATTGTCTTATGATAGGTGTGATGGAGATTGATCAACAAGTCAAACTTTGAGGGGGGGGCTCCATGAACACTAAGGAAGACACTTGAAGAGGAAGGCTTCACATCCTCCATTGGGTTCAAGTGTGGTAAAATCTAGTTGTTCTTGCTTTTATTTGATTTATTTTCATTTATTTCAACTAGATGATCATATATGTTGGACTAACATCTTTTGATGATGCTTTGAGTAAGGGGGAGCATTTTAAAACCAAAATTCTTAATTTTGTCATTTTTAACCTCTATTGTTATTTTGAGCTTAAAAGTGTTTAATTTGTTTTAATATAACAAAAAAGAGGAGAAATGGTTTGCAAAATTGAATTTTCAATTGAATAAGGGGGAGCTTTAATTGATTTCAAATCTTATTTCTCTTATTCAAAATTTATTTGACAAAGGGGGAGAAATCTCAAACAATTTTTCAAGTTGGTTTTATTATATCAAAAAGGGAGAGATTGTAGAACTAAGTGTTTCGATAAAATAATTGAAAAATGTTTTAGACAAATTTGAAAAGAATTTAAAACTTGTCATTGAGTCCAAACAACTTGAAAATATGTTTGAGGTATTTCAAAAGGTTTTTGGAAAAGTTTTTAATGATTTAAATTAGCCAAACTTTACTTTTCAGCAAGCCCGTACTGATACGGTGTACCCTGTATCAATACACTTTTGCCCAAGTTATGATTCTGCCAAAACTCGTATCGATACAGGCTTTGCCGTATCGATACGGATAGGGATCGTTTTGATACGCCCCTTAAGCGTACCGATCCCTGTTTTAACGTCCCCAACAGCTATTTTCCAATGATCTTTTAAATGACATACCGTACCGATATGCCCTCAAACGTATCGATACGCTTAGGCTGGCAAGAGCCCAACGTCTAGTTTCTGAAGAAGAGCGTACCGATACGGGTCCTCGCGTATCGATACAGAAGGCTCCATAACAACATTAAAGACGGGAAATAAAGTCTCTAACGGCTCCAATTCAACCCCAACGGCTAGTAACGGCCACAAACTCAATTGGGACTATAATTGAAGGTTGTAACACTTGAAGAAGGTTAGAGACTACATCCAAGCAACATGATCAAGAGAAATGGAGTCTAAATCTTCATTTTACTATTCTCTTGTACATAGTCTTTAGAGAGTGCTTAATTGTAAATTCTTTGTACTCTTGTGAGCTTAAATTTGTGTAAACACCCACCTAGAGAGGTATTTAGTTTACCAAACAAATCCCTTATAAAAGGAGAGGTTCTAGTTTAACCATGAGAGAAAAACTAGAGTTGGTTCTATCTTAGCCAAGTCCAAAAGATAGGATTGTAACGGTTTCCTCCTAAACTGGGAAAAGGGGACGACTATAAAATCATTGTGTCACGTGTCTACCTTTTTTTCGATTTTAGCCAATTCAACCACTAAACAAAAACAACCCTCATTGAAGGTTTCAGTGATCGATTCAAGCATGCTACAAATCCAACAATTGGTATCAGAGCGTATCGATACAGGTCCTCGCGTATCGATACGAAAGGCTCCAGAACAACATTAAATATGGGAAATATAGTCTCCAACGGCTCCAATTCAACCCTAGCGGCTAGTAAAGGCTACAAACTCAAAGAGGAGTATAAAAAGGACCTCCAAGCATCTAGTAATGGTTAATGCTTCAATTGTAATACAACATATGATCAAAATGTGTCTTAGTGCTTAAGTGTCAATTCTTTGTATAGACAAACACTAGTGAGCCAAAATTGTTAGATTTGGTCAAGTGTTTTAGGATTGGGTGAGAGCTTAATTGTGCAAACAAATACCTATTAGAGGGATTTGAGTTTGCCTATTTTTATCTCTTTGTAAAGAGGGTTTGATCAAGGCTTCTGGTAGAAAGCTTGATCGGTTTGTAAGGGTTTTCTCCTAGGCCTAGAAAAAGGGATGAATCAATAGTGGATTGATTGGAAATCCTTAGTGGGAAGCTAAGGTAGTGGATGTAGACCTTGGTTAGAATGTTGAACCACTATAAATCGTCTTGTCTTTATCAAGTTTAGCTTCCACACCTCTTTCACCCAAAATTCCACTTCTCCACCACTTCGCGAGCAAGAACGGTTGAAGGAATCGAGCATCGAAAAACCCAACATCCACCTTGGTCTTCGGAATGAGTCTTTTTTCTTCATCTCGTTTCATCGAAATGTTTGGACCATATTCTACTACATCCCAAAGGGTGTAGTCATTAGACTTGATGAAGAGCCTCACTCGGTTCTTCCAAAATAGGTAGTTATTCCTATTGAAGAACGATGGTTTTATGATAGATTATGACTCGTACAAGTTTGGCCCAAAGATAGATGTCATGGCTTTGATTTGTGGTCGATTGATCTTCTTCTAGGATCTCCTCTTGTGGATGTGAGTCCCTCAAAGAGTTAGGCTCTAATATCAATTTTTGAGTGGATCAATGAAATCGAAATTGGCCAAGAGAGGGGTGAATTGGCATTTTAAGTTGGAAGGGAGCAAATTGAAAATGTAAAGATTGAAGACAAGGCAATTTATAGTGGTTCAAGCTTCGAACAAGCACTACATCCACTACCTTAGATCCCACTAAAGATTTTGAACAATATCCACTAGATATTCTTCCCCTTTTCTAGCCGTTCTGGTGGTTGAGATCATCAATAAAGCCGTTGGGCCTCCATTTTTCCCGCAATAAATGCACTTTTGCAACCTACCTTATCGGTACACGAACAACCGTATCGATACATGTCTCAAAATAGAAAGAGTCGTTGTGCACATTTAAGAGGGGCGTATCGATACACGTATAGGCGTATCGATATGGTTATAGTGTAAAATAAGGGGTGTATCGATATACAATGATCGTATCGATACGAATTTTGCTCACTGGAATCCTGAGTAAAACTTAAGCAAAAAAAGTGTATCGATACGCTACAAGGGCATATCGATACAGTCCAACGACCGTTTGAAATTTGCTAATTTCATAACTGACAAACAACAACTATTTTATTAAATGCAAAGATTTACACTTAGAAACATTTGTTTGGTTTGAATGTCTTGATTTAAAGTTAGTTTTGGTTCAAATTGCTTGTCAATTTGTGAGACTTTGAAATACATAAAAATTTATTTACTTTTACAAATAGGTCCTTAAACAATTTGGTATATCAAAATCAAATTAGGTTTACAATATATATAACAAAAGGATTATTTAACACATTAAATTGATTACAAAAATTAATAGTTTACATTTATCAACACTTAATACTTTAAGTTTATCAACACTTTAAATTCATCAAATCATCAAATCATAGGCTTCATCAATTACATGTCAGGCAAATATCAAGCCAAGTCAATATCAGTTCAGGTCAACAACAAGTCGATTAATATCGGATCTCGGGTCGATTCAATCGGGTAATATCAGTTATCTGCTAGGTCAATCTCTGGTTCAGGTTTGTTTCAATGGGTGCAGGTCGGGTTTCGGGTCTACAGTAACAAGTTTACTTCGGGTTCGAGTCGTTTTCGATCAGATGCATGTCAAGTTCGATTACTACAGTAACAGATCTAACTCGGGTTCGGGTCAACAACAGTCGGTTACAAACCGATTTTAGGTCATCGCATCCTCAAATCAAACTAAATTCTGACTCGAATCGATTTTAGACGGATTTTAAGTTCGAGTGAGCTTTTTAATCCCTAGTCGTAAAATGGTCTTCATGGTAGGAGGCGCTTATTCTGAGTTCATTCTGATCTTGTTTAAACGAGTTGTTTCTCACTGAACTTTTGGTTGCAGTCAACCAAGACCGTATCATCAATAGAAGTTTTGATTTAGAAAAAAAGAGAAGGGACTCCAGTGAAAGTTTCAGTGAATATTGTGCTATATTCCATGATTAAAATTATTTGAGAAATGGTGAGAGATCCGATCGAATTGATTCGTTTATCCAATTTGAAAATTTCGATATTTGATCTTTTTTAATTTTTAACTAATTTAGATCGGATTTTCGAAAATTTAATTTTTTATGTATACAATTCTTTTTATATTCGAATTTTCCCTAGTTATATATGAGAAAAATAAAATTTTCAAGAAAACAGATCTTGTTATATTCAATAATTTGTTGTTTATTATATTTGAAAATCTAAAATTTTCATAAATATGATCATCAAACTAAAAAAATACTTAAATCAAACCATAAATCTATATATTCGAATATCCGATCCAAAATTACGATAGTCAAATTGTCGAATATTCAATTTTTTGAATCGAATATAAATCATTAATTTATTGATCTAAAATTTTCAAATATTCAAAATTTTAGATCGGATCTGAAATCCGAAATGCACACCCCTAATAATATACAGGGCCGTCTCTGATGTTTTCAGGCCCAGAGCAAAAACTCAAAAATAGGCTATTATAGAACAAAATATATTCCATTTATTTGAATTATTATTTACAATTTTATTAACTAATAACATGAACACGATTAAATTTTTTTAACACATTATTTTTATTGTTATATAATAAAAAGTCGTAGGTAGTAATTAAAAATGCAAAAAAAAAACTAATGTAATTAAAAAGTAAGAGTAGAAGCAACACAAGTTAATTTTCGAGCCAAACAATTTCAGAAATTAAAAGAGACTGATCTAGTTCTTTGGAAAAATCGAGAGAGTGAGATGTTGATTTGTAAAAAATATATCATAGGCAACAACAACTCAAATTTATTTATAAGCGTTTATGAACTTATAATTATTTTATTATGAGGCCCTAGGAGAGCAGGGGCCCTGAGCAAGCGCTCAGGCTGCTCCCCCTCTAAGCCGGCCCTGATAATAGATAATCTAAATGAAAAAGGGAATGTAATATTAATAAAATATCATTTGGTGCCTATGTAGCAACTCAAAAAGCAATAAAGATGCCGTGCTATCATATAACTAGAGATAATTAAGGGTGAGCGTTCGATTAAATCGAGTCGGGTCAAAAAATTTTAAGTTATTCGAGTTGACGCGTCATATTTTACAACTCAAACTTTGTTTGAAATTTTTTCGTTTCGAGTCGAGTTCTAGTCAGGTCGAGTTTTTGAGTTCTTATACAAATTTTATTGTAATTATATAATCACATTATAGTACAATTTGATTCTATTTTAAACGTCTTTCTCTAATCATATAAGATATGTATATCTATATTTTTCATATTTTTTCATATGTGACATATATTTCTTCATATATATATATATATATCAGTAAAAATTGAAGAACTTGACTCAAACTTAAAAATCAATCTAGTAATTACTAAAAGTTTCGCTTATTCGAGTTTCCATTTTACAAATCAAACTTTATTTGAAATTTTTTCGAGTTGAGTTGAGTTTATGTAATTACGAGTCGAATCGGAACGAGTTGAGTTTTTTCGACTCGACTCGAGTCGAATCGAAATTTTAATTTTTTCAAGTCGAGTCCAATTTTACTCATCCGAAGAGATAATGGTAGAGTGATAAAAAATTAATTTTAGATTTAAATGACTAAATCAATTTTTTTAGGTTTAGACCCAATTACAACTGAAAAGCTATTTGAGAAAAGAAAAAAATATTAATTTATCCTTACGAATAAAATAAAAGCATAAGTTATAAGGATTAATATCCTATACACAGCGGTGGAAACTTTTTCAGTTTCCACAAGCGCCTTAGTTTTAGGGTATAAGGAGTTAATTTAGGGTATATAGTTTACGAGTTTAGGTGTAGGAGTTTAGAATTTAGAAATAGCTATTTTAATTTAAGGTTTATGGTTATAATTTAGGGTTTATAAGTTATGATTTAGTTTTTAGGGTAATATGGTGAGAATTTAAATTTTAAACTATAAACCCTAAATTATAACCCTAAACCTTAAATTGAAGCAACTATCCCTAAATTCTAACCGCACACCTAAAACCCTTAAACCATATAGCCTAAACTAACTTCCTGTACCTAAGAAACTAAGATTATTGTTTATCCAAGTCATAATTAGATAAAAATTGAGATTATTGTTGCTTTCTTTAAACGCCCGTTTCATCTTCTTCTATGTCTCTCAATTCTGAACTTGGTAACTCTGAAAAGTACTGACCTCTTTGTTTTAATGGTGGTTGGCTGTACCTACTGCCATTGAAATTCATGTTTGAAGCCGTTCTTCTCTAAACGGTTTTTCATTGAAACTCTCACATTTTCAGAAGAACAAGGTGAATTCTTCTATCTCCTTTCACTGCTCTACTTTCCTTTAATTCCATTTTATCTGAAAATTTTTCTTGTTTTTCTTGTTGGGATTTTGGTATATGATCGATTAAGGCCGAAAGTTGATAGATTTTGGGTTTCTTTTTTATACTCTATTGAGTTATTAGAAGTATACGAATCAAGCTTTTTCACTCTTTTAGTTTTTTGGGAAATTCTTAGCTCTCGTATTTGCAAATGTGGGGAGATTGATGCAATTTGACGTTTGTTGAATTACTAGACGTTTGTGCTTTTCGTTTTTCAGAGTAAATTGGTGAAATTATTAAGAGGTACTGGTGTAATTCCATTTTCTAGATGAATCTAGGCTTGTTGATTATTTGTCACTGTTAGCTATTGCTTCTTTTCTCCATGGAAAACTTGGATTATTCATTGATTTTGGGCTCTCTGTTTTTTTCTTCTTCTTTCTGATAGCTTTGTGATGGCTAGCACCTCAAATCTGGAGCTTAACTCGAGCCGGAAGTATCGACTATGGCTGACTGAAACATTTGATGGCCATGAAATGCTTGATGTTGAGTTGTCAGATAGTAATCTGGATGAAAATGGTAATTTGATCAATTCATTGGATCAACATTTTCCTATGACTATGGAACATAGGGAACCGTACAGAGGCATGGAGTTCGAGTCAGTGGAGGATGCTAGGGAGTTCTATGAAATATATGGTCGACGCATGGGCTTCACCATTCGGAACAATCGCACACGTCGGTCGCTTAAGGATAATTCAATAATTGGTCGAGAGTTTGTTTGCTCGAAAGAAGGTTTTCGTGCAGAGAAATACACAAAGAAAGAAACCAGAGTTTCCCAATCACGCCCTGTGACAAGAGAGGGATGTAATGCAATGCTGAGAATAGCAGCAAAGGATGGCGGAAAATGGGTTATCTATGGTTTTATTAAAGAACATAATCATGAACTGAATCCGAGCAAAATACCACCTCGACGGTCGCATCGAATTGCATTTTGTGAGGTATGTTAGTGTAAGTATATCAGTTTAATGATTCATAGAGAAGCTAACAAGTTGCTGCTTGAGACGACATTAGTTATTTTCTACAACCAAATAGAAATACTTTTAGATTTATTTGCTGATGTGATACTATAGATGCATGGTTTAGGGACCTTTGGCACCAAAAAAGGAACCTTCTGAATGTAAAACTTGTTGGAGAATATTGTCATGTTCGAGCTTGAACTAGGCTTATGCTATAATGTTTACTTTCAATTCAAGATAAAAAGTTGAGAGGTATAGATTAGAAAGAAATAAGAAATAGAATGGAAATCAAGAAAACGAAATAGCAAATTAGCAAAGACTAGCAAGCATAAGGGAGAGGCGAACAAGATAGGAAAGAACTCGGACAGCATTGACTTTGAAGAAGTTTCTCAATTTACAAATCTAGGAAACACCAACTTTGAAACTCATTTTTTATGTAAATTTGACAAGATTAGAAATCATTTGCTGATGCAGTTTGGGCATTATCTGCGTTTCTATGATGTTATCATTGCTCAATCCGATCAATTGATAGAAGAAAACGTTGGGCATGAACTGGAGACAATGAACTATTCTATATGGTTTCAATCGCTGTTATATATTGTGGCCTTTTATGTGTGGTTTTATCGTCGTAATCCTGCAATTTTGAAATTCAATTATGTTCCTTGTTGAGCCATTCCATTTATGGCTAAGCTTCCTGCAATTACATCCTCTTTGAGACCGGCCTCTTGTGTCCATTAACTGGATTTATTTATGAATGTAACTCAATGGTTTGCCCATTAACTTCTGATTTGCAGGATGAAAAAGATCTTAAAATTCGAGAATTGTCCTCAGAGCTGCATCGCGAGAAAAAGAAATCTGCTGCTTACCAAGAACAGCTACAGATGGTTTTAAATTATATCGAAGAACACACTCAGCGGCTATCCCTAAAAGTTAATTTGGTTTCCAAAAATCTGAGGGAGCTTGAATCTGAAGACTAAAAGTAAGCCTCCTCCTGAAATCTCTTCTATGCATAAGCACATCAGTCAAGTTGTGAGTCACACTACTTAAATTGCTATTTACTTCGATTTAATGGTCTATATCCAAATATGTTGAACTCTTTGTTTTCTTGAAATACCCATTTTGACATTCATGTCCAACTTATATTCGGGCATGAGTATGGGGATATGATACTCCAAGACCCTCCAAACACATGGAAAGTTTAGGAAAAAATATTGAACATACTGTGTCATACGTCCAAGTCCGAGTAGCATATGTTTGTTTATATGCAACTGCTACAAGTTATGTTTATGAACTCTTAGATTCTGGGTAAAAGAGGGGGAAAAAAGAAAAAGGAAAGGTGGTCTCATTAGTTGCCTAATGAGAGAGAATGCCGTTTAAATATGTATCCATGGCAGGCTGAAGTAATGATGTTTAAAGTTTTCTTTCCGTTTCAGTTGATTCTCCAACCGTGGAAGTTGTCATCGAAGAGAGCAGTTAATTGTATCTCTGAATGCGGAGATGTTTACCGTTCACATCTTGATTTAAAATATTAACCTCCTCCTTACTCGTAAGTGAAACCTGATTTTGATCTTAGCTCCAGGAAGATCTGTTGTCAATGATTCTTAATATATTGTGTACTTCATGTTTCATGATGACTGATTTCAGCCATAATTTGCTCACCATGTGTGCTTTGTTGTTATAAGAATACTCTTTGCTAATGCAAAATTTATATTAATCTCTTTTTTTCCCATTACTTATTTGGTCCTTAACTGCACTAATCCGTTTTGTCTGTTCAGGATTCGACTACCTGAGAATTTGGCCCTTTAAGAACATTTCAAATACGTGAAAAAAATTATAAAAAAGTAAATATATTTGTGTTGGACATATGCTGTATCTGAATACGAGTAATGTTGATTTTTATCACAACATTCACTCACCAAAAAATTGTCAATAATTCACAATAAAACATAATGTATCATAAGATTTAATTATTTGATAAATAAGTACAAACTAATATTATAACATTTTATAAATTTATATCATATTATTTGTTGATTGTGAATAACTCGTTTGACATGGTTGTTAGTACAAAGGACGTGACAATGAGTATATTTAAGCGCTCAATGTTCTCTTATTTATGGATGGAGAAAGGTAAATAGTATAGGCATTATACGCTGAATGTAAACAAAAATGTGGTAAATTGCACAAGTAGTCATCCAACTATTCAAACTTTTCAATTTTGGTCACTAAACTTTTTTTTTTGCAAAATCATCGCTAATGTTACCTATGTTTTATATTTTGGTCATTGACCATTAAGATTTTGTTAAGTTTTAACAGAGCTTATATTACATAGTATAATAACAAGTTTAGTCCCTAAAATTTATGTATTCTACTAATTAAGTCTTAATTTCAAATAACTTAACATATTTTTAGGGCAAACTCCAAATTGCCCTAGAAATCTCTGGGGTATAATTAGACATAGCTAGCGGTTTGGCAGGAGTTAACTCAGCACCATCCCTGTCATCTTTTACTTCTTTAATTTTCTTATTTTGTTGAATTAGAATATGTAAACTATAGCAGATGATTAATGAAGAACTGCCCAAGGAAGATAAAGAGTTACCAAACCCCAAATAACTCAACAAACTTATGCATTGTTATTACATCTCCCTATTCAAAAGCGTTGGTGATTTTGCGGAGGAAGAAGAAAGAAGATGGGGAATTTGGACTTTGGCAATTAATTTGTTGTGTTATTTCGAATTAATACTAGAGAATTCATAAGTTTTTTAAACTAAAGCTGTTCTTATACCAATCAACATCATCATCTTAAAAACTAATGGAATCTTAATGGTTAGGTTCTAAATAGAAAACATGTATAATGTTAGTGATGATTTTACCAAAAAAAAAATAGTTAAATGACTGAAAAAAAAACTGGTAATAGTTAAGTGACTACTGATGTAGTTTACCCAAAAATTATATCATTATATTTTTGACACATGAAATCACATCTTTCAACGCACCACGAGTCTATTATAATATTTAAATCAGAAGAAAAAGTATAATTTTGGCTCAAATGAAAACTCAACCCTTAAACTATGTCTTTTACTTTCTTTTAGTTCTTAAATTATTTTTTGGTTAAAATAAGTCTCTACACTATTAATTTTGGTCACTTTAAGCCCTTAAACCATTTTTTGGTTAAAATAAGTACCTAAACTATGTCATTTTTTTCTTTTAGTCCCTAAATTATCTATTGGTCAATTTTTTATGATGTGTCAACATCTTGTTGGTCGAAATAATTTCTTTTTGCTTAGATACCTACCGCAAGTAAAGTGACCAAAATAATAGTTTATGGACTAATTGTGACCAAAAAAATAGTTTAAGGTTTAAAAAGCAAACAATAAATATAATTTAAAGGTTGATACGAATGAATCTACTACTATAAAAAATTGATGACAAAATAAATGAGAGAAATTGGCCAATTGAATGGTCTCAACAACTTTAGAATCAAAGTCACCAAAATAATATTTGAGTCTGTTGATTTTGAATTGGTGTCCATATTTGCGATCTTTAATTGTGATTGTATTGCACCCATTTTAATCTCGAACTAAAAAAAATAACAAAGTTACTATTAATCTTTTTCAAGGTTTGATTGGATCACCCAAAATTAGGTTATTTTAATAAAAGTAATTTATTTTATTAAAATTACAATTTTGTTATGCGAAAACACAAAAAATAAATTTGAGAGTGGGTTACATGTGTGGAAGAGTGAGTACCCCATAGTGCCAAAAAATTGTACCTAGTTGATTACAAGTTGTCTTAATGTCAGAATTTACAAGTTCATGTTAAATTTAAATTATTATCCATTTATGAATGTGAAGTCATTTTAACGGGCCTACCATTTATAAAGTAATCAAATAATCACCGCCAACACTTATAACGCTAAACCAGTTTAGCCCATTTAGCGGGATACCACATTACAACTTATATGTGCGGGATGTATAATGAACAAGATAAAATGACAAGGCATACATAAAATTACACACATAATTAGACCCGGCAAACTTGACCCGAGACCCGAAACCCGAACCGAATTACCCGAACCGAAACCCGATTTTGACCCGAACATGATGATTCGAAGTTGACCCGAAACCCGAACCGAACCGAACCGAACCGAAAATTTTTGTTGAACCGAAATGGACCCGAACCGAAATAGACCCGAACCGAATAGACCCGAACCGAATGGACCCGAATCGAATGCTACCCGAACCGAAAGCTGAACCGAATATCGACCCGATTTTAACCCGATTTTAACCCGATTTTGACCCGATTTTAACCCGAATATCTATTGTTAACAATATAATAAATAATAAAATGAAGTATAGAAATTTGAGATCTTGGTGACCAATTTTATAATTTCATCATAAAATATAGCATAAAATTGAAATTGTAGACTAAATTGACAATTTGGAAGTGGAGAAATTTGAGAGTCCAATGATCAAATTTGTAATTATACCATATAAATAAATAGGGGTCAATTTTGGCTAAAAATTAAATCTTTGAAATTAAAATGAACGAAAATATAAATATATTAAATTAATAGACTAAATTACAAAGATTATTCAATTTCAACTAAAAGTAAATTTTTAGAGACTAAATATCACTACGGGGAGGGGATTTGTATATCCGAAGTCTAAACCGTAGGAATACTTGTGACTAAATTAAATTAAACTAAAACTTAAAGTTGACTAAAATGTAACATTTTAAATGCAACATGGCCTAAAAAGTAATTAATCTCTAGCTTAAAAAATTGGTGGCTTATTTCCCTCCAAAATTTTGTCTTTTCTCTCTCTATTTTTTCCAATTGTCTTTTTTTTTTCAATCTAGCTTAAAAAATTGGTGGCTTATTTCCCTCCAAAATTTTGTTTTTTCCCTCTCTATTTTTACCAATTGTCTTTCTATTTTTCTTGATTTAATTGAGTTTCAATTTAGATTAATTTAACTGAAATTTCACATTTAGTTTTAAAATTATTTTAATTATGTCCGTGATTTATGCTTTTAGATTTTAGTTAATTCAATTAGATCCTAAGTTTAATAAATTAATTCATTTCAGACATTATTATTATTATTATTATTATTAATATTATTATTATTAACTTTGATTCAATATAATTATACAAAAAATTATATGGATACATGAAGCTTTGATTTAAATATTTAATCAAACTCAAATGCATAGATTGACAAGTTGAATTAGAATTAATCTCATACATCAATAACTCTAAACCCTAAACCATAAATACTAAACCTCAAACCTTTAACCCAACTCAAATCAAATTGACCCGAAAATTTAAATGTTGACTCGACCCGAAATTGACCCAAAATTGACCCGATTTTAACCCGAACCGAAAGCGACCCGAACGACCCGATTTTGACCCGAACCGAAAGCGACCGATCCGATATTGACCCGACCCGAAAACAACCGATCCGATTTTGACCCGATCCAATACCCGAACCGGATCCGACTCATCACAGACCCGAATTAGACCCGAACCCGAACCGAACCGACCCGAACCGAATCTAAACCGATTCTAGATAGACCCGAAATGACCCGAACCGAAACGACCCGAACCGAACCCGAACCGAATGACCCGATTGCCACCTCTACACATAATTAAAAAAAAACTATACATATTAGTAGATATCTATTACCAAATATAAATACTACAAACACATGTATCTGTATAATACTACATAAAAGCACGCGTTAATACATATTTATGGAGAAAATTAACCATAACATATATTTTGTTTATTTACTAAAAAGTTTATATAATAGTAAAATTTCATATATGAAAAGAATATGTAATAAAGTATAAAGAAAATCTTATATATTAGATAAAACAAATCAATTTACATATGTATCTATATTAAAATATATATATATATATGTACTAAAATATTATAAAATAAATTATACATATTAAATGAAAACAAAATCAATTTACATATACAAGCACATTAAAATAGATGAAAAGAAAATTGTTATGGTAAAAAAGATACAAAAATATATGTAAACAATGAATTAAAATACTAAAAATTAGCAAGTCAATTTAAACTAATAAATGTGTAAACAAAGAATTAAGTTTAATTAGTCAATTAATATAATTAATAAAAACACATACCAAAAGGTAATATAAATATAGGTATAAAATATAAATATATATGTACTACGCAAATAATAATAAATATATAGATAAAAATATATACATAAAGATGTAATAAATATAAATATATAAAAATATATATGTGAGTATAAAATAATATATAATATACATATAGATGTATAAATGCTACATATATTTTATGGACAGAACAAATACATATTATATACAAACATACACAATTGAAACAAAGAAACTAAGAACATATAGCAAAATTAGGACTAAGTTGCAGCAATAGTAAACAATAGTCATAAATAAAATTGAAACAGAAATAAAACGAAGGGACCAAAATACTAAATATAAAGAGGAAGGGTTAAATATTTTACCAAATTAGGGCGGGAGGATTTTTACACGTCGCAATGTCTTGGATCCTCACTATTCCGAAGCAAAAATAAAAGTGAAATCTTGAAAAAAAAGAAAATGATAAAAAATATTTACTTTTTATTTATCTCTAAAAATGCCATTTATACGTCATTGTTGTTACATTCCTCTCTCTACGATGTGTGTTATGAAAATTACAAAAGAATGAAGCTTATTTATAGGCTTCAAGAAACCCTAAAATAAAAAAAAACTTAAAAGCATATTTCTTATTTATGTTAAATACATTTGAAAAAAAGAATCAAACAATTTTCTTTACATTTAATATGATCCTGAATGAATTAAAAAAATAGGGAAATATCTAAGCTTTAATTTAATTACAAATAATCAATAAAATAGTTGAATATTCGTAATAAAGTCAAATTCTCATATTGAACTCATATCCATTTTTTTGCACGTGCAGTCTTCAGTAAAACGAGCATATCTCGAGCTCCCGATGTCTGATTGAGACGTTTCAAGATGCGTTGGAAAGGTAACTGAAAGACGATCATTGCGTAAGAAAATATCTTGACCTAGATATGCTCATATTCTATTAAAAATTTGTCGTAAGCCCATAGAGAGAATTCCTTGTACATAGCTCGACTTTTCATATTTATACAAGATCTTTTGCCATCTTCCCATATCCAATGTAATTAGCATCTTTTGGAATCTGCCAAAATAAATGAAATACATCAATAATAATATATTTAAAATAAAATGGGCCGGATAAAATTAGATGACTACAACTGCCCCTCTTTGCACATTCTGGTGAAATAGGGATATGACAGAGAAAAAAAGGCACTAATTTTATCTGACCAAACTGAAAATTGATCGTTGATGTTTGCTTCCCTTGTTTCCGCAGAGAACAAGTAAATCTCAATCCTCTAATCCTGAGGTAGGGAAAAGAAACCCCGATCTTTCAAACTTGAGGACGCAAAATTGAAAAGGTGATCCGCTCTTTCGAATCCGAGGAGGACAGACCAAAGGATAACTTTAACCTGTAATTGCTAAGGGTGAAAAAATTGTTTGGGATATCTTTATTATGGTACCACTTATGGGTGAAAAGGGGATATCTCATTTCCCTCAACCACTTATGGGTGCAAATTTTGGGATATCTCTATCTCGCAACCGCTTATGGGTGAAAAAAATGGGATATCTCTATCCCACAGCCGCTTATGGGTAAAATTTTTGGAATATCTCTATCCCGCAATCGCTTTTGGGTACAAATTTTAGAATATCTCTATCCCACAACCACTTTTGGGTGAAAATTTTGGGATATCTCCTTCCCGCAACTGCTTATAGGTGAAAAAATTTGGGATATCTCTATCCTGTAACCGCTTATAGGTGAAAAAAGATTGGGATATTTCTATCCTGCAACTGCTTATCAGTGAAAATTTTGGGATATCTCTATCCCGTAACTGCTTTTGGGAAGTTACGTCAAAAATGAATTTATAAAAGCTAAATCTCTTTTTAGTAAAAACTCCTTTAATCCTTTTAGTAAAACCACAATTAAAACATATCAATTAAAGGGATAGCTGATTATATTCAATATAAAACCCTAAAGATTCTAAGATTGGACTCTTTTCCAGAATAGTCCTTTAAAAATAGTTTTCCATTTTTACATTTTAGTCACTAAACCGGAATGTCTACTTTCCACATGTCGTTTTTCAAAATTGACTTTACCACATCCTTATATATATTTTCAGAGGATTTTAGAAAATTTTCTCATATTTTTATCTTTTCTCGAACCATGATTTCCCTGAACCAACCTCGTACTAACCTAAATCTCTAGTCTAGGTTCTACGGACTCCGAACCTAACCTACAAACTCCAAGGCCCAAAACTGGGGAGTTACGACTCTCCCCCACTTAGGAAATTTCATCCTCGAAATTTTACCTGAATGAAAAAGGTGCGGAAATTGCTTCAACATGTCCACCTAGCTTTCCTACGTGGCCTCCTCAACTCCTTGATGTCGCCACAACACCTTCACAAGTTTAATTGTCTTACCACGAAGAACTTTGCTACTAGAATCAAGAATCTCAACAGGTTCCTCATCATAAGACAAGTCCGGTCACAACTCAATGTCCTCAACCGACATAACATACGACAGATCCAACCTATACCTAAGCAACATCGACACGTGGAACATATCATGAATTTTCTCCAACTCGAGAGGTAACCTAAACCGATACGCAATAGGACCAACACGTTCTACAACTTCGTGTGGTCCAATAAACCTTGGAATAAGCTTACCCTTGGTCCAAACCTTATCACATTCTTCCAAGGCGATACTTTCAAAAACACGCGATTACCAACCACAAACTTAATCTCCCTACGTTTCAAATCCTCTTAAGAATTTTGATGATCCAAAGGAGCTTTCAACCGATCACAAACAAGCTTTACATTTTTGTCGTTTCTTTAAGCAAATCCGGCAAGGAAACTAACTTTTTCCCCGCTTCCGCCCAACAAAGAGGCGTCCTACACTTCCTATCATACAAGGCTTCATATGGAGCCATTTGTATACTTGCTTAATAGCTATTATTATAAGCAAACACCACCAAAGGCAACTGTTTCTAACAAGAACCTTGGAAATATATGACACAACACCGCAACATATCCTCAAGCACTTGGATAAATTGCTTAGACTAACCATTCATCTAAAGATTATACGAGGCACTGAAATTAAGCTGTATACCCAAAGCTCTATGCAAACACTCCCAAAACCTTACTGTAAAACTTGGATCTCTATCCAAAACTATAGACTTGGGTACTCCTTGCAAACACACTATCTCAATAATGTATAAATCCGCCAAGTTATCTAAGGTATGCGTAGTATACACAGCTATGAAATGCGCAAACTTCATAAGACGATCTACAACCACCCAAATAGAGTTCTTCTTTGACAGGGTCAAAGGTAAACCTGACACAAAATTCATTGCAATCCTTTACCATTTCCATTCTGGTATCCTCAAAGGTTGCAATAGTCTAAATGGTAAACCATACACTTACTCACAAAATCAGCCACATCTTTCTTCAACCTAACCCAATAGTACTCATCCTTCAATCCACGATACATCTTAGTACTACAAGATGTATAGAAAAAGGGCTACTATACGCCTCAGTCAGAATAGTACACATCAACCCAACATCATCCAGCACAACTATTTGACTCTTAAAACACAGGGCACCGTCATCATTGAAACAAAAGTTGATGTGACCACAACCAGAAAGAATTCCAATGAATTTCCTAGAGGGCCTATGACTCGTGCAAGAGCTAAAATGATTCAAGATGATGTGGAAAGTTTGCTTTGCCAATGCTGGAAAATGAATGAAGAAATGACAACAACAATTAGATCTTGCAACGTTTTGAGTTTGTTGGAAAGTTGAAATAAGTTGCATAAGAATTTGTATGAGTAGTTGCATAATAGTTCATTCATTCATTCCATGAGAATAAATATGCTTGTTTATGCATTTATGCAAGCACTTCATTTATGAAAATACTTCACTTATGTATGTGTTTTATTTAAGCATGTAGGTTCATTAATTAAACTAGTTCATTCATTGAACTTGTTCAATTAATTCTTTAAGTTTGCATAACATTTTTATCATATTTCGGTTAATATTTTATGCGTTTTTAGTGTCATTATAGGTTGGGATTAAGATGGAAACAATTGAAGACTTTTCATCTTCTTCAAGGAGACATGCCATCTTTATCACCATTCAAAGAGAGTCTTTTTGAATTCCATGGGGGATGAAGCATTTAGAAGACTTTATTATGCTTTTATTCAGCCAATAAAGTTGAGAAATAAAGAAAGGAAATGGAAGAGACACATACACTTAGATGCAAACATGGGCAGATTCATTCCAAGTAATCTACATGCACTTTTAAGAGCCAAACAAGTGGAATATCAAAGGATCCATCACTTGGATGTGTATAAGTCTTCATTCAAGCTTTATTATGTCCAAATTCATTCTAAACTACACAAATGGCCAGCCACACTTGATAGGATTGAAGACAAACCATTGAATGTCATAAATTGGAGCCTTAATGCATTGTTTTGTCCATTCAAATTCTAGGCCGCCATGTACTATAAATAGGATGCTCATTTGCCTTTGTAAGAGACCTTTTTCTGGATGAAAATATATGAGAGTGTTCTCTTCATTGTTCTTTAAGAACTTTATCGGCTTTCAAGCTAGTCTTGTGGCAAATTTTCCCTTTTCATTCCATTCTATTTATAGCGTTGGTTCCTAGCTTTCTAGCTAGCGGGTCACGTTCCACCATTCCACCATCACTTCCATTTGATTATATTGTTGGTTCTTAGCTCAATTATAGCTAAAGGGTCACAATCCAACCTTCTTCCATCATTTCACAAAGGGTAAGAACGTGTAAGGTTTGGGTCAACATTCACTATCTTGTTGTTTCTTCCTTGTTCCACACCGATTCTATTCCATATATCCATATCAACTTCTATCCATTTTCCCCCTTACATTTATCTTTCAAACCATAATCACCAACCATTCCAACACCTATTACAACAACAACTTTCACCATCTTCATTCTATATACATCACTTCCACACTCAAGTTTCAAGTTTGCAACTTCATACTAGAATCACGATCGGGCAACATCACATACGAATTCGGTCATCACGCAACCGGATACGTATCATTTGGTATCAGAGCTATTTTGATTCAGTAAGTTAAGTGTTTCTCTTCCCGGTTTGTATAAAAAAAGAAAAAAAAAGAAAATAAAATAAAAAGAAAAAAAAGGAAGTTTGGTTGTTGTTGGTAATACTCAATTCAGAAAATTATTATTTCCTATTGCCTTGTTATTTTCTAATCATTTTACTTTTCTACCTATAGCCTTTTTTTCTAAACCCTTTCTTTCAGCCAATTTCCACAAGCAAACTTGTTAAGCCTTGAGTAAGTTCTCTAAGGACTTTGATAGGAGAACAAGAGCGGTAAAAGGCAAGAGTGCACATCAAGGGTAAAAGCCATCCCGAGTGAAACACGAGTGTGAGTGTTTTCCTTGGAGTGTAACGGCGAGAATTTGTGCTAGTGATGTTTTTTATTTAATCATGTCTCAAGATTCCGTGAGAAACACTATTGGTGCTAGTAATAATGTTAACGTAGATGCAACTAACTCCAATCTTCAAGATATTATCCGAGAGATGGACAAGTTGTTGCAACAAGGGTTGGGGCCGATGCAAGAACGATCAGATCATTTGGAGGAAAGATCTCAACGAAGGCATAATTCAGATCACGAGGAAGAGTATGAGGGAGAGGTGGATGAAGAACTCATAGACGAGCGAGCCTCCCAGCAAAGTTTGAGGCGTCGAGAACCTAGGTACTAAAGAGCTCGACCAAGAGTTGATGATAATCTTAGCAACATCAAAATAACCATTCCTTCTTTCCAAGGAAGAACAGATCCTGAAGCTTATCTTGCACGGGAAAAAAAGTTGAGCACATCTTTGAGTGCCACAACTACTCCGAGCTTAAGAAGGTAAAACTTGCAGCCATTGAATTTACAGATTATGCACTAATATGGTGGGATCAGTTGACATCTAGCAGGAGACGCAATGGCGAACATCCAATTTCTACTTGGAATGAGATGAAGGCCGTTATGCGTAGGAGGTTCGTTCCAACTCACTATCATAGGGAGTTGTTCAACAAGCTTCAAAATCTCATCCAAGGCAACCGTAGTGTTGAGGATTACTTTAAAGAGATGGAAGTAGCCATGACCTGAGCCAACATTGATGAGGATCGAGAAGCCACCATGGCAAGATTTCTATCCGGCCTTGATCCTAATATTGCGGCCACTGTTGAGTTGCAACATTATGTGGAGATCGAAGATATGGTTCATATGGCCATGAAGGTCGAGAGGCAACTCAAAAGGAAGGGCACAACCCGTGCCTATGGAGGCTCTTCTCCTAAATGGGGGCAAGGTACCTACAAACAGAAGGCATCCTTTACGCCTAAAGAACGAAGCATTCCAACAAAGAGTGCCAAATCCATTGCCGAAACTAGTAAGGGAAAAAGCACCGCTATGCCAGTTCGATCACGTGATGTGCAATGCTTCAAATGCTTGGGGCGAGGTCACATTGCTAGCCAATGTCCAAATCGCAACACAATGCTCATTCGAGAAGATGGAGAGATCGAAACTGACCAAGAGGAGGAAGAATATGATGTTCCTATCCAAGAAGAAGAAGAGATGGAACATGCTGTACATGGTGAGGTTCTTGTTGTGAAAAGAAGCCTAAGCGTGCAAGCCATAGAAGGAGAAGATCAACACGAGAACATCTTCCATACTCGCTGCCATGTAAACGAAAAGGTATGCTTTGTCATTATTGATGGAGGAAGTTGTACTTATGTTGCTAGTACTTTGATGGTAGAGAAGCTTAGATTGGTAACAACAAAGCATCCTCATCCTTACAAGCTACAATGGCTCAATGATGGGGGAGAACTCAAAGTCACCAAGCAAGTACTTGTGCCATTTTCCATTGGAAAATACAAAGACGAGGTGTTGTGTGATGTTGTACCAATGCATGCTAGAAATATCTTGTTGGGGAGACCGTGGCAATTCGACAAAAGGGCTATACATGATGGTCATACCAACCGTTACACTTTCACCCATCAAACCAAAAAGATCACTTTAGCCCCTCTTTCACCAAAACAAGTCCATAAAGACCAAATCCACTTGAGAGAGAGTTTCAAAACAGCCAAAGAGAAAGAAAAAGAGTTTAAATCCAACGAGAGTGACAAAAATGAGGGAAAACAAACCATTCTTTTTGCAAGAGAGAAAGAGATCAAAAAGTGTTTGATTTCAGAGAAATGGGCACTTGTACTCATATACAAGGAAAATCTTTTGAACACTAATGATCTTGGTCCTGGTTTGCCATTTTTTATTGTCTCTTTATTGCAGGAATTTGAAGATTTCTTTTCGGAGGAGATTCCGAATTGGCTTCCACCAATTCGAGGAATAAAGCATCAAATTGATTTCATTCCCAGAGCCATCATTCCAAATCGACCAACATATAGAAGTAATCCGGAAGAAACTAAGGAGTTGCAAAGACAAGTATCCGAGTTAATGGAAAAAGGCTATGTGAGAGAGAGCCTTAGTCCATGTGCCATGCCGGTTTTACTTGTACCTAAGAAGGATGGAACTTGGCGTATGTGTGTGGACTGTCGAGCAGTGAACAAGATAACAGTAAAGTATCGTCATCCTATTCCTAGATTAGATGATATGCTTGATGAATTAAGTGGTTCTAACATCTTTTCTAAGATTGATCTTAAGAGTGGGTACCACCAAATAAGAATGCGAGAAGGAGATGAGAGGAATACAACATTCAAAACCAAGCAAGGTTTGTATGAGTGGTTGGTTATGCCATTTGGCTTAACTAATGCACCAAGTACATTCATGAGGTTAATGAATCATATACTTCGACCATTCTTGGGTAAGTTTTGTGTGGTGTATTTTGATGACATACTTGTGTATAACCAAACTTTGAATGATTATGCTCAACATTTAAGGTTAGTATTGGATGTTTTGCGAAAAGAAAAGTTGTATACTAACGTACAAAAATGTACATTTTGCACTAACAAAGTTGTGTTCTTAGGTTTTGTTGTTAGTTCAAAGGGTTTGGAGGTTGATCAAGAAAAGATTAGAGCAATTGAGGAATGGCCGAGACCTACTAACATTAGTCAAGTGAGGAGTTTTCATGGACTTGCCGTTTTGTTCCCAATTTCAGCACCATAGCCGCACCTTTGACCGAAGTTATCAAAAAGAACTCTAGCTTCTTTTGGGGAGACGAACAAGAGAAGTCTTTTTTGTTTGATTAAACAACTTTTAACCAATGCACCCTTATTATCCTTACCTGATTTTGATAAAGTTTTTGAAATTGAATGTGATGCATCAGGTTTAGGAGTTGGAGCTATATTATCTCAAGAAGGACGTCCTATTGCATATTTCAGCAAGAAATTGAGTGGAGCAACTCTAAATTATTCAACTTATGAAAAGGAGATGTATGCTCTCATAAGGGAATTAGAAACGTGGCAACACTATCTATGGCCTAAGGAGTTTATCATCCACACGGATCATGAGGCGCTGAAACACTTGAAGGGACAACACAAGCTTAATAAGAGACATGTCAAGTGGGTTGAATTCCTAGAAACATTCCCATATGTTATCAAATATAACAAGGGTAAGGAAAATGTTGTTGCTGATGCCTTTTCATGAAGGTATACTCTTCTTAACCTTTTGGATTCTAGATTGGTAGGTTTTGCCTTAATTAAAGAGCTTTATGAATATGATTATGATTTTGGTGAAATTTACAAAGCTTGTGAAAAAGGAACATATGAGAAGTTTTGTAGGGCTGATGGGTATCTTTTCAAGGAAGGAAAACTTTGTATCCCTCAAGGATCTATTAAAGAATCACTTATCAAAGAGGCCCATTGTGGAGGACTAATGGGACACTTTGGAGTGGCCAAAACGCACTCTATATTGCAAGAACATTTGCATTGGCCAAAGATGAAACGAGACATGGAGAAGTGGTGTGAGCATTGCATCACATGTAAGAAGGCAAAGTCCAAAGTCATGCCCCATGGACTTTACACACCATTACCAATTCCAAATGTACCGTGGGAGGATATTTCCATGGATTTTGTGCTAGGACTTCCACGCACAAGGAATAACAAAGATTCCATTTTTGTTGTAGTAGATAGATTCTCAATAATGGCTCATTTCATTCCATGCAACAAGACTAATGATGCTTCCCATATTGCTAATCTATTTTTAGGGAAGTTGTGAGATTACATGGAGTTCCAAGAACTATTGTGTCTGATCGAGATGTGAAGTTCTTGAGTCACTTTTGGAGGACACTATGGAGTAAGATTAGAACAAAGCTGTTGTTTTCTACAACTTGTCATCCACAAACGGATGGCCAAACTGAAGTTGTCAATCGTGTATTGTCCATGCTTCTTAGGACAATTATACGCAAGAATCTAAGGACTTGCCACATGTTGAGTTTGCATACAATCGCTCCATGCATTCCGCCACTAAATGTTCTCCATTTGAAGTGGTATATGGTTTCAATCCTTTGACCCCAATTAATTTACTTCCTTTTCCTATTGATCAATTCAAAAATAAGGATGGGAAAAATAGAGCCGAATTTGTGATGAAGCTTCACCAACAAGTGCGGGAGAACATTGAGAGGAGAACAAAGCAATATGAGCATTAAGCTAACAAAGGGAGGAAACGAATAACTTTTGAACCTGGAGATTGGGTTTGGTTGCACTTGAGGAAAGAGAGGTTTCCAGCCCAACGCAAATCGAAACTTATGCCTCGAGGAGATGGTCATTTCCAAGTGGTCAAAAGGATTAATGATAATGCTTATCAAATAGACCTTCCCGGTGAGTATAATGTGAGTGCTACTTTCAATGTTGCTGATTTATCTCCTTATGATGCAGGTGACGATTTGGGGGCAAATCACTTTCAAGAGGGAGAGAATGATGTGACCACAACCAGAAAGAATTCCAATGAATTTCCTAGAGGGCCTATGACTCGTGCAAGAGCTAAAATGATTCAAAATGTTGTGGAAAGTTTGCTTTGCCAATGCTGGAAAATGAATGAAGAAATGACATCAACAATTAGATATTGCAACGTTTTGAGTTTGTTGGAAAGTTGAAATAAGTTGCATAAGAATTTGCATGAGTAGTTGCATAATAGGTCATTCATTCCATGAGAATAAATATGCTTCTTTATGCATTTATGCAAGCACTTCATTTATGAAAATACTTCACTTATGTATGTGTTTCATTTAAGCATGTAAGTTCATTAATTAAACTAGTTCATTCATTGAACTTGTTCAATTAATTCTTTAAGTTTGCATAACATTTTTATCATATTTCGGTTAATATTTTATGCGTTTTTAGTGTCATTATAGGTTGGGATTAAGATGGAAACAATTGAAGACTTTTCATCTTCTTCAAGGAGACATGCCATCTTTATCACCATTCAAAGAGAGAGTCTTTTTGAATTCCATGGGGGATGAAGAATTTAGAAGACTTTATTTTGCTTTTATTCAGCCAATAAAGTTGAGAAATAAAGAAAGGAAGTGGAAGAGTCACATACACTTAGATGCAAACATGGGCAGATTCATTCCAAGTCATCTACATGCACTTTTAAGAGCCAAGCAAGTGAAATATCAAAGGATCCATCACTTGGATGTGTATAAGTCTTCATTCAAGCTTTATTATGTCCAAATTCATTCTAAACTACACAAATGGCCAGCCACACTTGATAGGATTGAAGACAAACCATTGAATGACATAAATTGGAGCCTTAATGCATTGTTTTGTCCATTCAAATTCTAGGCTGCCATGTACTATAAATAGGATTCTCATTTGCCTTTGTAAGGGACCTTTTTTTGGATGAAAATATATGAGAGTGTTCTCTTCATTGTTCTTTAAGAACTTTATCGGCTTTCAAGCTAGTCTTGTGGCAAATTTTCCCTTTTCATTCCATTCTATTTATAGCGTTGGTTCCTAGCTGTCTAGCTAGCGGGTCACGTTCCACCATTCCACCATCACTTCCATTTGATTATATTGTTGGTTCTTAGCTCAATTATATCTAAAGGGTCACAATCCAACCTTCTTCCATCATTTCACAAAGGGTAAGAACGTGTAAGGTTTGGGTCAACATTCACTATCTTGTTGGTTCTTCCTTGTTCCACACTGATTCTATTCCATATATCCATATCAGCTTCTATCCATTTCCCCCCTTACATTTATCTTTCAAACCATAATCACCAACCATTCCAGCACCTATTACAACAACAACTTTCACCATCTTCATTCCATATACATCACTCCCACACTCAAGTTTCAAGTTTGCAACTTCATACTAGAATCACGATCGGGCAACATCACGTACGAATTCGGTCACCACGCAACCAGATACGTATCAAAAGTCCTTTGCATTACCATCTACTATACCTTGAACATGCGGTACCAACGTATCATCAAGCAACTGATTCTCCTTAATCAACTGGACCAAGGAAGGTTTCACTTGCAACTCAGCTATCAATCCACCATCACGCGACACACTCAATCGCGCAAACATGGCTCGCAATTCCACAACTACCTTCCTACTCAAAGCATCAGCCACCACATTGGCCTCACGGGGGTGATACTCAATTGTCAACTCGTAATCCTTAAGCAACTCCAACCATCTTCATTGCCTATGATTTAACTCTTTCTGAGTCATTAAATACTTCAAACTTTTATGATCCTTATAAACCACACACTTCTCACCGTAAAGGTAATGTCTCCAAAATTTCAAAGCAAACAAAACTACGACAAGCTCAATATCATGAGTAGGATAGTTGCGCCCGTGCACCTTCAATTGTCTAGATGCATACGCTACAACCTTTTCACCTTGCATCAACACACAACCTAAACCAACATACGATGCATCACAATAAACCACAAACTCCTTACCCGATTTTGGCTGAATCAAGATAGGAGCTTACGTCAAAGCTTCCTTCAACTTCTCAAAATGAGTCTCTTTCAAAAACTAACTCCGAATTGGAAAAGAAGATTTTATACTTGATAAACCTCTCAGATGATCTTAAAAAGAAAAATCTTGATCTTGAAAAACTTCTTTTCAATTTTCAAGATTATCACACCAAGGAGGTGGATAATCTTAAAACTTCTATAACTATTGGGAGAAATAATTTTGAGAAAGTAAATTCTTCTAAAACCCAATATGTAAAAAGAAAACATATTTATCCTAAATAAAGAAAATTTTCAAAGCAATCTAAAAATAAAAGAATTTGGAGTGTTTGGGTTCCCAAGGAACTCATTGTTTCTAATAATATGAATGCTATTGCTTCTTTGATTCCTAAGGGAACCAAGGTTTTAAGGGCTAACACAAATGGACCCAAAATGATTTGGGTACCAAAAACCAAAGCCTAATTTCTTTGTTTGTAGGGGGAGCATTTCTACAAGGCCAAAGCTTCACGTCAAAACTCATGGTACCTTGATAGTGGATGCTCAAGACACATGACCGGTGATAAGAGTAGATTCATGGAATTCAAGCCAAAGAGTGGTGGAGTAGTGACTTTCAATGACAACTCCAAAGGTCACATTGAAGGAACTGGCTCCATTGGTAATCACTCTTCTATTTTTATTGAAAATGTATTATATGTCAATGATCTTAAGCATAATTTATTGAGCATTATTCAATTATGTGATAAAGGTTTTAATGTTCTCTTTGATAAAAATGGTTGCAAAATAATGAACAATAAAACAAATCAATTGATGCTCATACGTAATAGGATATGAAATATCTACATAGTGCATTTAGAAGACATACATTAATCCCATGCATGTTTAGTTGCACATGATGAGAATGATGCATGGTTGTGGCATAGAAAACTTCAGCATGCTAGCATAAGTGTTTTAGAAAAGTTAGCTTCCCAAAATCTAGTTAGAGGTTTACCCAAACAAAAATTTTCATTAGATAAAAATATGTGATGCTTGTGCTAAGGGTAAGCAAAAGAGAACCTCATTTAAACCCTTTAATGATGTTTCGACTAGTAGGGTATTACAACTAGTTCGCATGGATTTATTTGGGCCTATTAGAACTATGAGCTTGGGTGGTAAGTCATATGCTTTTGTTTTGGTAGATGTATTTTCTAGATACACTTGGGTTCTATTCCTAAGTACTAAAGATGAGGCTTTAGAGAATTTTATTACTTTTACAAAAATTACCCAAAATGATCTTGTTCATAAAATTTCACACATTAGAAGTGATCATGGAACCTAATTTTAAAATATAGGGTGTGAAGATTTTTGTAATGAAAATGGTATTAGCCATAATATTTCGGCTCCTCGAACTTCTCAACAAAATGGGGTAGTTGAGAGGAAAAATAGGACTTTGGAAGAAATGGCTAGGACTATGCTTTGTGAAAACAACTTACCTAAGTATTTTTGGGTGGAAGCTACTAATACGACTTGTTATATTATTAATAGAGTAATGATTAGGCCAATTTTAAAGAAAACACCTTATGATATTTTAAAATCCAAAGATCCTAACATTATCTATTTTCACTCGTTTGGTTGTAAATGTTTTGTTTTAAATAATGGAAAAGACAACTTAGGTAAATTTGATGCAAAAAGTGATGAAGCAATATTTTTGGGTTATTCCCTAAACTCTATAGCCTACCGTGTATTTAATAAAAGAACTTTGGTTGTTGAAGAGTCTATACATGTTGTTTTCAATGATAACCTTCTTCCGAGGAAGGATTATTGTGATGACGATGATGTAGGGATCATTGAAACCATTGATGGAGGAAAAACGTCAAAGGTGGATGAGATTCCAACAAAAGAGGAAGATGCACAAGATCCACCTCTTGAAGCCTTGAAGGACTTGGCTCTTAAGGAAAAAGAGGTGACATACCCAAGGGAGTTCAACTATGTCAAAGGTGGTGAAATCTTGGGTGATACATCCAAGGGGGCAACTACTAGACCATCTCTCAAATAAATGAACAATGTTGCATTTCTTTCATGCATTGAGAGTAAAAATATCAAAGAAGCATTAAAAGATGAGTTTTGGATTTTGGCCATGCAAGAAGAATTAAATCAATTTGAGAGAAGTAAAATATGGACATTAGTTGAAAGGCCAAGTAATCAACATACTATAGAAACTAAATGGGTATTTAGGAATAAACTAGATGAGAGTGGTAACATAGTGAGAAACAAGGCTAGGCTTGTTGCTCAAGGTTACACTCAAAAAAGGGAATTGATTTTGATGAAACATATGGACTCGTAGCTAGAATGGAAGCTATTAGGATGCTTCTAGCATTTGCATGTTACCATGATTTCAAGATTTTTCAAATGGATGTAAAAAATGCTTCTCTAAATGTTTTTATAAATGAAGAAGTGTATGTTTAACAACCTCTGGGTTTTGAGGATTCAGAATTTCCAAATCATGTTTTTAAATTAACCAAAGCTCTTTATGGTTTAAAACAAGCCCCTAGAGCTTGGTATTAAAGACTTTTAAACTTTTTAATTGAAAAAAGGTTTTGAAAAAGGCAAGGTGGACACTACACTTTTCATGAAAAGATATTGTAATGACATCTTAGTAGTGCAAATTTATGTTGATGATATCATTTTTGGTTCTACTAATGAATGTTATTGCAAAGAATTTTCTAAGCTAATGCAAGGTGAGTTCGAGATGAGCATGATGGGGGAGCTCTCATTCTTTTTGGGACTTCAAATCAAGCAAAATAAGGATAACACCTTCATCAATCAAGCAAAGTACGTGAATGATATGCTTAAAAAGTCTGGCTTGGAGAATGTAAAACCTCAAGCCACCATTATGATCTCTTCTATAAAGCTTGACAAAGATGAATGAGGTAAGTGTGTTGATTTTAAGCTTTCTAGATCTATGATAGGTCCTTTGCTTTACCTTACCGCAAGTAGACCGAATATTATGTTTAATGTTTGCTTGTGTGCTAGGTTCCAAGATAGTCTAAGAGAATCACACTTAGTAGCCATTAAGGGAATTTTTAGATACATTAGAGACACACCTAACTTAGGTCTATGGTATCATAAGAATTCTTCCTTTATCCTTCATGTTTATTCGGATGCAGATTATGGGGGGTGCAAGATAGATAGGAAAAGTACCTCCGGGACATGCCAATTCTTAGGTAGTGTGCTCGTATCTTGGTTCTCTAAGAAACAAAATAGCGTAGCCTTATCTACCACCGAAGCGGAGTACATATCCTTAGGAGTTGTTATAGTCAAGTTCTTTGGATGAAGCAACAAATCTTAGATTATGGTGTTCAAGTAGAAGCCATACCCCTTAGATGTGACAACAGTAGTGCCATTTGTCTCACTAAAAATCCCATCCAACACTCTAGAACCAAACATATAGAAATTAGACATCATTTCATTAGAAACCATGTTTTGAAAAATGTTGTTGTTCTAGAATATGTTGATATCTTGAAGCAATTAGTGGATATTTTTACCAAACCCTTAGATAAAGAGTGTTTTTGGAACATTAGGAGAGAGTTAGGTTTAACCAGCCTTCCTTGACCCTTTTAGGTCCCAAATGGTCAAAATTTTGCTTGAAATTGGTTGACATTCATGTTTATGTTAATTTGCATCATTTTGCTTCTATGCATGTTGTTTGGGGGAGTATGCATCAATTTTATCCATTAAATCTTACTCATATATCATTCACATGCATTTAGGCTCGATCTAAGTTGGCTATTTAAACTTAAAACTACCCAAACTATAGTTTCTGGTAAGGGTGTATCGAAACAACTAAATTTGTTTTGATACAAGCTTATATTGAGAGATTCCAGTAGCAAGTCGTATCAAAACAACCTCTTCACATTTCGATACAGGTTCGTGGCATCGTTCCGAAACAGGATCAACCTGTATCGAAACGAGTCTGGTATTGAAACGGCTCGACATCGTTTTGAAATAGGCGTTCTGATATGCCAAGTGGCGTATCGAAACACGAGTACGCAGAACAACTTTAAATAGGCATCAAACTTTAATTAAAACACCAACATTTTTTTCTTAAAACCCTAGCCGCAAAATCCCTATAAAACCCTTCCAATCACTTCATTTTTCACATCAAAACCTAGAATTTTTTGAGGGTTTTCAATCTACACATCAAGGCTAGTGCTTTGCAAGTAATTTGGTGTATCAATCATACTTCATTCATCCTCATCCAATATCAAGGTATAAAAACGAGTTCTCTTTATTTTCCTTTTTCGTTTAAATTTCTAGGTTGTTTTCAATTTCTTTTTGTATAAAACATACACCTATAATATAGTCCTTCAATCTTTTTCAAAAAAATTTCAAAAACTAATTTTTTATTCGAATATAAATTTTATATCGTATATATTTTTTAGTTTTTTTGAAATTCTTTTCACCAAAAATTCTTTTTATTTTTACGTATATTTTTAAAACTATATTGTATAGTTTTTATTAATACCTTGATTATAGGATTGTAACATGGATTGAATTTGGTTGATTTACGCATACACAAGTTCTTGTTTTGATTTTTTTTTCCAGATTTCAAACATGGCTTCTAGGAAAAGAGTTAGAATTAATTAGGCTGGTGGGAGCTCCACCGTTGATGGCGATTCTACTCGTCTTAATCTCAATTCTCTCTACCAGATGTCTCTTCGTACCAAGGATGCCTACACCAATTTTAAGATTTTCCAAGATCATGCCATTAGATGTGAGCGTATCATTTCTCTTCCCTTTTTGGATTTTGAGCGTTTTCAATTATGCTATTTTGATCTCTTAAGGCGTTGAAACTTTATGACCTTCTTGAGCTTACCCGGTACCTTGTACCGTAACATGGTGCTTCTCTATTATGCTAATGCTCGTTGCATCTTTAATGTTGGTCAAGTGGTTGCTATCGAATCCTATCTCATGGGGAAGAAATTTAGAGTTGATTCGGAGGTCTTGTGCAACGTGTTTGGGTTTGAAGACGAGGGCATATCGGATGAGAACTCTTTGGGTCATACCCTTGGTGGCTCCGTCACGACTCTTGATGCACATGATCGTATCCTCCATCTTATGGTATCGTGGTGGTTTCGCCCTTCCGGTGGCAAGTTCTCTCACATAAGAAAATTCGATGATTTTTTGATGAGATGCTTTCGTGAACAACATCATCCGAATCTATGTCAGATTATGTTTGCCGAGATGGTGTACCTTGTTCAAAATCGCCACACCGATCTTGTTACCACTTTCACATATGGCACAACATTGAGCTATTTGTTTTCTAAGGTTGGAATTGATTGCTCACTTGATTATGCGGAGTCACTCAAAGATCCCATTGAAGAGCGCACATTTCTCCGAAGAAAATTTCACTACATTAATAGAGAATGGACTCGTATTTAGAATCCTCCACCCATTGTCGCCCCGAATCTCCACCTCAAGTTGCTCCAGCAAAAAAATTAGCCCTTATGACATTCACCACCGAGCAATTTAATGGAATGTGTACTCACATGGACTCAAGCTTCGCTACCATTGATACTCTCTTCACTACCATGGATGGACGTATCAAAAATGTTGAGACTCGCCTCACCTCGGTTGAATCTCAACTAACTTCTATGGATATGTCATTGATAACTTGCCAAAATACTTACATTTTACACCCTTTTTACTTAGGTATTTGTTTGTTCTCAAGGTCATATCATTGCATATAGGTGAATTTAGGGCATATAATTGCACACATCTTTGCTTGTTGGTTGTTTGGCTTAATTTCACAAGATTGGATGCTTCTTGAAGGGTATGTGCTGTTGTTGTGATGTGCAGGTTGAAGCAGGTGTGAAGTTGGAAAAGGAGGAAAATGCTGCAACATTTTGTACAACAAATCTGGGCGCAAAAAAGGATAAAGGAACACGTACATTCTTAAAGCCCACATGTTCGAGCCCTTTTTTTCTGATTGTACAGCACATGTGGAGGGAATATTCCATAGGACGTCAAGGAATATTAGGGCACAAAGTTCTAGGAGCCCCACTATATAAAGGACATGAGCCCTCATTAAAGAGGGAGCAAAAAGGTGACTAAGGCTAGGGAGAAAAGAAAAAGGCGGCTCTTTTCCCATCTTCTTCTTCCTTCACTTGGTGTCCTCCAGCGTTGAAGCTGCAAGGGTTGACCTTGAGAAAGGGAGAAAGCCTATGGTGGTTCATGGCATTGCAGTCCATCACAAATCATGAGTTTCTTCTTGCTTTTCTGTTGCTTTAGCATCTCTTTTATACTCCGGAATGGGTTATACAAACAAAGTTACTTTGGATGTTTGGTTCCAAGCCATGAACTGATTTTAGGTGGCTTGGGTTGTTTGGATGATTTTTGTTTTTATTTTCTTCAATGCATGCTTATTTCTTTCATGTTTCATTTTATGTTTTGTCTATGTTTGTTAAATGCTTAGGGTTGTAAGAGCCTTCGAGAGTTGGCCTTTCCTTAAGTGTGAGTTGAAGTTAGTAATCGAGAGAGCTACCTTTGACCTTCATAGATAATGGAGTTGGCTGCTGAGAGGCACAACTCTAATCTACCTTAGAGAGAAGTGATGGGTTTCAACGGCTAAAAAGGATAGAACTTTAAGGGTAGGGGGAGTGTTAGAGTTTACGCTGAGAGGTATTTCTATAATATTTCCTACTCTCAGTTTCCCTGCTAGAGATAATCGAGGAGCAACCTTAGCAAATTCTGCCGAGCATAGAGTAAGCTAGTGAGATAAGCCCTAGTTGAGAGCTAAATCATAGGTTAACCAGGCAACCCAGCCAGTCATCCCCAAGTGAGTTTCAGATAAGTAAGAGGACCTATTAAGTCTACTGATTTAAGCACGTTATTTTTATCTTTGTTGTTACATCGTTTATCCATCTGTCTCTTTTTTCCAAAGCATTCTCTATTTACAGTCTGTGACTTGTGTGCTTAAACTCAACTCGACACACCACCAATCCCTGTGGAAACGATACTCACTTATCATTGTATTACTTGTTCGACGTGTATACTTGCACTATATTTGCGTATCATTTATAGTACACTACACATCACAAACAAGTTTTGGCATCGTTGTCGGGGATTGGCAATTGGTTGTTTTAGGTTTAGTCTTTTCACTAGTTTGTTTTTCTTTTGTATATATTTTCTTAAGTTGTTTTTGTTTGTCTTTTTAGGTATTGTGCTTTTGCATGTCTCGAAGGAGACATCGCGATCCTATACTACCATACATTCCTAAAATTGAACATCTTTTTCGCCAACAACACGTACATTCCTAAAATTGAGCATTTTTCTTGTTGTTGGAGCATTTTTCTTGTTGTTCTCCAATTACAGCAGCATGATCTTTGGAAACCCAAGCAGATCAAATTGCTCAAGCATTACATGTGTGACTCCAAGGAAATCAATCTAGTGATACTGGAGTCACTAATAAGCATGACAAAGAGTAATGCAGTGCTCTCACATTGAGGAGTGGTACCCAACTTAACATTGAAGATAAGTTTGAGGGAAGAAGCAAGAAGACTCTGTTCCTAAGGAAGTGCAAGAGGAACCAGAACTGCAAGCTGAAACATCTTGTGAGAAGGAGAAAGATGGGGATTTAGTGAATGAAACTATCGAAGATAGGGAAAAGCTACGGCAAAAGAGAAACCTGCAACGATAGAGGAAGAAGTTAGACCCCACCCCTCCCTCAACGAATAAAGAAACAAAATGAGAATCTCCAATTTAGGAAATTCACAAATGTTCTAGACCGGGTGCATATTAAGGTCATGTTCTTAGAAGACATTGATCAGATGCCCACTTATGCTAAGTTTCTCAAGAACATCATCCCAAGAAAAAAGGTTGAGCGATATGTAATAGTTGCTACAACAAGTGAATGCTATTCTCTGTGGAGCAGATTGCCTCCTAAGAGACAGGATCCAAGCAGCTTCATTATACCGTGTTCAATAAGCGATAATTATATGCGAAAAGCCTTGTGTGACCTCTGATCTACTGTAAATCTCATGCCAAAGTCAGTCTTCATGAAGCTCGGCATAGAAGATGTAAGACCAACTACGATTATCTTGCAATTGGCTGACTGATCTCATGTACGCCCAGAAGGAAGAGTAGAGGATGTAGTGGTGAAGGTGGACATGTTCATATTTCCACTCGACTTCCTTATTCTTGATTGCGAGGCGGATGATAACACACCCATTATTTTGGGACGACCATTACTAGCAACCGGAAGAATTCTGATAGACTGTGAAAAGGGCGAGTTTACTATGAGGGTGGCTGATCAAAAGGTGACCATCAATGTCTTCAACACTCTAAAATATGTCGGTGAATATGAAGAGTGTCAGTATATGGATGCTACAGCAGAAAGGGTGACTGTAGACTTTGGTACGGCCATTTCTTAGAAATGGATGAATATGAGCAGATTCAAAAGGAAGACAACAAGGAGGACTACGAGATCGAGTATGATGAATTTGAGGAATTTCTTGAAAGCGTGGAACAATCGAGTTTGATCGAAGCTAAACCAGGTACGTACTTTGAACCTCTTGATTCTTTAGAATTTATTCCTCATAAAACTTCACTTGAGCATGCTCTAACATTAGAGTTAAAGCCCTTGCCATCTCATCTTAAATATGCTTATTTGGGAAGCAATGAAACTTTTCCTGTGATAATTTCATCTAGTCTTACACCTAAGCAAGAGTCTAGTTTAATAAATATACTATCACAACATAAAAGCGCTTTAGGTTGGACTATTGCTGACTTAAAGGGGATAAGCCCTACTATTTGCATGCACAAAATTTTGCTTGATGATTGTCACAACAATTATATTAAACTCCAAATAAGGCTCAACCCCATCATGAAGAAGGTGGTGATGAAGGAGAAAATCAAGTGGCTTGACGCTGGTGTAGCCTATCCCATATCAAATAACTCATGCTTTAGTCCAGTCCAATGCTTTCCTAAAAAAGGAGGCATCACCGTGGTGAGTAACGATGAGAATGAATTATTTCCAACAAGGACTGTAATGGGATGGAGGATTTGCATGGACTATAGTAAGCTCAACGAAGCTACCAAGAAGGACCATTTCCCTCTCCCATTCATTGATCAAATGCTAGATAGATTGACGGGCAAAGCATTATATTGTTTCCTTGACAGATACTCAGGGTACAATTAGATTTCTATAACACCTAAAGACCAAGAAAAGACGACATTCACATGTTCGTATGGTACCTTTGCTTTCAGAAGAATGCCCTTTGGACTCTGCAATGCCCAACAACTTTTAAGAGGTGTAAGCTGGCCATTTTCTCAGATATGGTTGAGGAATTTTTGGAAGTATTCATGGATAATTTTTTAGTCTCTGTGGAAGATTTTGATTCATGCCTGAGAAATTTGGCAAAAGTGCTAAAGCGATGTGAAGAAGCTGATTTGGTGCTCAATTGAGAGAAATGTCATTTTATGGTGACCGAAGGAACGATCTTGTGTCACAAAATATCAAAGAATGATATTGAGGTGGATAGAGCAAAGATTGAGGTAATTGGGAAGCTTTCTTCTCCCACCAATGTGAAGAGCATCAGGAGTTTCTTGGACCATGTTGGCTTCTATAGAAGGTTCATTAAGGACTTCTCAAAGATCTCCAAGCCACTGTGTAATTTGATACAACAAAATTAGCCCTTCATATTCGATGAAAAATGCCTCAACACTTTCAAAGAATTGAAGGAGAAACTTACCTCAGCACCTATTGTTGTTCCACCTGATTGGAGCACACCTTTTGAGTTGATGTGCGACGCAAGTGACTACGCAATAGGAGCATCTCTCGAACATCACCGAGGTAAACTCTTTCATGTCATTTATTATGCTAGCCGCACATTGAATGATGCAAAAATCAACTACACCACAACCAAAACGAAATTGTTGGCTGTTGTATTTGCCTTTGATAAGTTTAGGTCATATTTAATAGGCACTAAAGTTATTGTTCACACTAATCACTCGACTATTAAATACTTAGTGACCAAGAAGGATGCTAAACCTAGACTTATTAGGTGGATACTACTCTTGAAAGAATTCGGTTTGGAAGTTAGGGATATAAAAGGGTGTGAAAACCAAGTAGCCGACCATCTTCCTTGGCTAGAAAATAATAAGGAAAAACACGTTGAAATGGAAATTAAGGAGGAATTCCCAGATGATAAAATACTATATGTTGCAGCAATTCCTTGGTATGCTGATATTGTTAACTTTCTCGTTAGTGATATTTTGCCTCCTAATTTGAATAGATAGGGACAAAGGAAATTTAGGCATGATGCAAAATCTTATTTTTGGGACGAAGCATATTTGTTAAAGCAAAATGCTGACCAGATCATTAAACCGTGTGTCCCCGAAGAAGAGCACAAGAAGATACTCTTCCATTGTCATTCATCTCCCTGTGGCGAACATTTTGGAGGAACTAGGACTGCTACAAAGGTCCTACAATCAGAATTCAATTGGCCCACTCTCTTCAAGGATGCACACGGATTTTATCAATCATGTGATCATTGCCGAAGGACGAGTAACATTTAAAGGAGGCATGAAATTCCATCGCAAGGAATCTTGGAGGCCAAACTTTTTGATGTATGGGGCATAGACTTCATCAGACAATTTCCTTCATCTTATGGAGACTTATACATTCTTTTAACTGTAGGCTATGTATCTAAATGGGTTGAAGCAGTTGCTACTCCAAGAATGACTCCAAGATTGTCATGAAATTCCTTCACAAGAATATCTTCACAAGATTTGGAACACCAAGAGAAATTATCAGTGATGAAGGAACCCACTTTGAAAACAAGTTGATTGCTAAAGCATTATAGAGGTATGGTGTGAGCCATAAGATTGCTACAACATATCATCCTCAGAATAATAGTTAGGTTGAGGTTTTAAATAGAGAAATCAAGTAGATACTTGAAAAAGTGGTCAACCTAAGAAGGAATGACTGGTCTCCTAAGCTTGATGAAGCTCTTTGGGCTTACTGTACAACTTACAAGACACCTTTAGGAATGTCACCATTCAAGCTAGTCTAAGGGAAAACTTGTCATCTACCAGTTGAACTCGAGCACAAGGCTTATTGGGCCATTAAGAAGCTCAACATGGATGCACAACTGGCTGGAGAAAGAAGGCTCTTAGAGTTGAATGAAATGGAAGAATTCAGATCACAAGCCTATGAGAATGCACGCTTATACAAGGAGAAAACAAACAAGTGGCATGACAAACATCTTTTGTCGCGACATTTCTCACAATGGTCAGGTCCTTTCCTAGTCCACAAGGTCTATTCCCATGGTGCGGTGGACATCAAGAAGCTTGATGATGATACAATATTCAAGGTAAATGGACATCGTCTAAAGCTTTACAATGGAGCCCCAGTTTTGCGTGATAAGTCCTCCTTCATCCTCCAAGACTCTTAAGAGTTTGAACCCCCTCCTTTTTCTTTTCTAGTTTGTTATAACATTTCTATGCTTTTTATGTTCATAAATAATGTAGTTTAATCTTTATCCCAATTTTGCACTCTAGTTTTTAATCCCTTTTGTCCTTTTGCTTTATTATGCTTTAAGGTCCGGTTTGTTTGTTTCCATCTGAGCAACTCCAAGGATGCAGGTGGCAGGTCAGGGTGCAACGGCGCATCACGCTTTTGTCTTTATAAGGATACAAGGAATAGAAAATTAAACATTTCCAACAGGCGAGGAAGCCGACTCAAAAAGGGTAAAAAGAGGGGAAATTAATTAACCCTTTCACCTTTGCATTTAAAGAAAACCCTAGCAATTATTACTAAGGTATTTTCTCTTTCTTTTTTCACCTTTTCAATTAATACCCCCTTGTCTATATCCTACACGCATGCCGCCCAAACACCCCCAACACACTCTTTCTCTTTCACATCGTATCAGTTGCCTCCACTTTAACTCCCATCACCCTCATCATCAACTCCCACTAACTCTCTTTCATCAAATCAAAACAAAAAGAAAACAAAAAAGACTCCTCACCTTCGTCTTCTCCAACCAGAAAAAAACTCATCCAAACTTTTTCTCCCATCTCACCCACATTCTTCTTTTTTTTCTCAAAAATGGTGTGATGCAAAAGAGTTGAAGGATCCTCTTGAAGTATCCAACCAAAGCCCAAGCTTATAAATAAATTTCTAGACGATAAAGCAAAGGAGCTCTTCCAAAATCTCCAAGACCGGAAGTTGCTGCCGGAACAAGGGTTTAAGTTTCCCACTTAAGGGAACTAGGGTTTGAGAAAGATATCCTAGACATCATCGCAAACAATAGATGGGCCACTTTCGTTCCCCACACAAAGAACTTTTGCATCCCTATCGTCCAAGAGTTATATGCGCATCTCACTAGCCTTACTCAATCCAGCGTGTATGTGCGTGGCGACCAAATCAAATTTACAACGGCCAAGATCAACAAGTTCTTTGGCCTTAAGAACTCAGAAGACCACCACACACACTTCGCTGAAAATGCTGATACACAAACCATCAAGGAACTGCTGGAAGATTTATGCTTTGAAGGAACGAACCTTGATGCATCCAACAAGGCAGTAAAGTGTGCACGTCTTAAGGAAGAGGCCAAGCTATGGATTCATTTTGTCAAGAAAAAACTCATGCCAACCTCTCATACAACAACTGTTGATATTTCAAGGCTCATTCTCCTTCACTCAATCTTAAATGGCAGTTCCATTGATGTGGGGAAGATTATTGTGGATGAAGTATACGCGTGCTTGAAGAGAAACTCCAGCATGTTGATCTTCCCAAAACTCATTATTGCCCTATGTCAGGAAAAATGAGTATTTGAAGACCCCATTGTTGATACCAAGAATTTAGGAAAAGGTCATATTACACCAGAGATGGTCCCCTCCATCAAAGGATTCGACGAGGATGCCCCAGCAGAAACACTGGCTGGAGAAGCAAAAACTTTTACTGTAGCAAAAGATGCTACACTGGTTGCCTCTACCACTCGTCTCCGAGAGGACATGGACAAAATGCGCGAGGACCTGACTGTTTTCTTTGGGTATGTCAAGGAGAGGGATGCGGTCTCGAACAATTACTTCAAGGAAATCCTACCGCACATCAGCATCGATTTCCCAACCTTCCATGAAGGCACATGGGAAGGACCCTCCCCCTACTACCTAGAAGACACCGGTCTCCAGCAAAAGCCCTACTTAGACCCAACCTTCCTCCCAGAATTAAGAAATAGATGCTAAAGGAAATCCCCTGCCAAAGGAGAGAAAAAGATCACCCAAAGCTCCCAAAGCTGCCCCAACAAAAGAGTCACCCGTTGATCCTGTCAACACCGTTAAGTTGAATCAAAAGAAGACGAGCCCACACACTCCGTCCAAGCACAATCACCTACACAGACCCCAAACACTGCCCCATCAACAAGAACACGAAGGAAACAGAAATTATGCTATGGCATTTTGTTTAACTCTATGATAGTTCTATGAATAAATTAATGATGGCTAATGATGATCAATTTTTTATGGCTATGGATTGACATGTATGACCATTAAGATTCGTACGATTAACTCTATGGTTTGATGCTTGATCTTTGTATTGTTACACGATTGTATGCTCCTTAGGTTTAAGACTATTAGAGAAATTTTTTTAGAACTTATGTTTATCCTTGTGAAATTGAATTTAATGATCTCATATAAAGAAAAATGAAGCAGTAAAGGCTTAGTTAATCTCCCTTGTGCTTATTGAATATACTAAATTGTGAATAAATGCTACGACATATTTATAGAGGGACACTCTGCTTTGTGTTGCATTGTCTGGAAATCAAGTTTAAATAAATGACATCAACATCAAATGAGCGAATGAAAGTTGTCATGGGATGACACTACCTACTAGCTCGGGGTTAAGAGGTATGCTCCCTACTCATCTAGAGTGAGGGATGGTAGGTGTGATGAGCTGACACCCCTATAAAAACAGTTTAATTATGAGAGTAAAATTTTGTGCTAAAACAGTTCAAACACTAGGATGAACTTGAGTTCTTGTAAGAAAATTTTCTAGCTCTGTTAAGCCTAAGTTGCATGCAATTACGCACACACTTACAAAGGATCTTACCCTAGGGAATCATTCTTAAAATCTCAATTATGTCTTAAGTATTAAAGCCTTCCCTTTTCTAGGGCTGAAATTTTTCCATAGCATCTACCTTGAGCTAAATTTTTGCCACAACATTTTCTCTGTTTCTCTCTATTTATTGCTTGAGGACAAGTAATAGCTTAAGTTTGGGGGTGTGATAACTTGCCAAAATACTTACATTTTACACCCCTTTTACTTAGTTATTTGTTTGTTCTCAAGGTCATATCATTGTATATAGGTGCATTTAGGGCATACAATTGCATACATCTTTGCTTGTTGGTGGTTTGGCTTAATTTCACAAGATTGGATGCTTCTTGAAGGGTATGTGCCGTTGTTGTGATGTGCAGGTTGAAGCAGGTGTGAAGCTGGAAAAGGAGGAAAATGCTGCAACATTTTGGACAACAAATTTGGGCGCAAAAAAGGATAAAGGAACGCGTACATTCTTAAAGCCCACATGTTCGAGCCCCCTTTTTTTTTCTAATTGTGCCCCACATGTAGAGGGAATATTCCTCAGAACGTCGAAGACTATTAGGGCACAAAACCCTAGGAGCCCCTACTATATAAAGGACACGAGACCCTCATTAAAGAGGGAGCGAAAAAGGTGACTAAGGCTAGGGAGAAAAGAAAAAGGTAGCTCTTTTCGCATCTTCTTCTTTCTCCACTTGGTGTCCTCCAGCGTTGAAGCTCCAAAGTTTGACCTTATGAAAGGCAGCAAGCCTATGGTGGTTCGTGGCATTGCAGTCCATCACAGATCGGGGGTTTCTTCTTCATTTTTTGTTGCTTTAGCATCTCTTTTATACTCCGGAATGGGTTGTACAAACAAAGTTACTTTGGATGTTTATTGCCCAGCCTTGAAGTGATTTTAGGTGGCTTGGGTTGTTGGGATGATTTATGTTTTTAGTTTCTTTAATGCATGCTAATTTCTTTCGTGTTTCATTTTATGTTTTGTCTATGTTTGTTAAAGGCTTAGGGTTGTAAGAGCCTTCGAGAGTTGGCCTTTCCTTAGGTGTAAGTTGAAGTTAGTAATCGAGAGCTACCTTTGATCTTCGTAGACAATGGAGTTGGCTGCTAACAGGGACAACTCTAATCCACCTTAGAGAGAAGTGATGGGTTTCAACGACTAAAAAGGATATAAATTTATGGGTAGAGGGAGTGCTAGAGTTTACGTTGAGAGGTATTGTTGTAGTATTTCCTACTCACAGTTTCCTTGCTAGAGATAGTTGAGGAGCAGCCATAGCAAATCTTGTCGAGCATAGAGTAAGCTAGTGAGATAAGCTCTAGTTGAGAGCTAAGGCATAGGTTTACTAGGCAACCCAACAACTCATCCCCAAGTGAGTTTCGCATAAGTAAGAAGACATGTTAAATCTACTGATTTCAGCACGTTATTTTTATCTTTGTTGCTACAACATTTATCCATCTGTCTCTTTTTGCCAAAGTGTAGAGTGTCCATAAGTTCTATATTTTGTGCACATTCCATCACATGTTATTGACGTTTTCAAGTACATTTTGGGCATAATTAGCTTCATACATTGCATTTTACATTATTCTTTACTTTGCCATGCTTTTTATTTATTATCTCTTATTTGGTAAGGAAAACATATTGTTTTAGTTTAGTTTTAGTTTCAGATACTAGAAGCTGGCAGAAGGAGAGAGGAGCTGAGAACATGATGCTGAGAAAGTAGATCAAGGAGTTGTACTGATGTAGTTCCAGATAGAGACTACCGCTGCCGAGTAGCTGCCGCCGTCATACCTGCCGCCCAGGGTAGCAAGCTGAGGAATTGTAGAATTGGAGTGCAGTTTGTAGGGCAGAAAATCCTGATTCTGACGGTGCCATCAACTAAATTTTCTAATGCCTGCAGCAGTGGACAGAGCCGCCGAAGGAAGATATCGAAGATAACTTGCGGAGGAAGGTAACGTGAAGGAGTTCACATTCAACTCAAAGAAGTTAGAATTTAAGGTTGCATTTAATGCAAAAGCTACTTTGAAGACTTCTACTCCAAGGAGGACTTGACCTAGCTAATTCCTATATATATACTCAATGTATTTTGTACTTCAAGACAACTTAGTCTTTCCTTAGGCATAGTTTAGGTTTTCTTGCCGCCAATTATGTTCTAAATTCTCTTTTGGGTTTGGGTTATGTTGTAAACTAGTGTGAGAACAATTGTTTAGGTATTAAGTTTGTTTTTGCAATAAAGCTTTCATAGTTTTCAATTAAGTTCAAAAGATTAGTAGTTAACTATCCATTTGTTCGGTATCGAGAGAGTCGAGCTCACGAACGAAGTAAGTACGGTCCTCACTCTAATCAAGTGTTGATCAATCCAGCCTAGACATAGGTTAGGGTTTAAGGAGGCTAAAGAAGAACGAACCTAACATTGATGTCTTTGCAAGATTCATGCCGCGACTAGTATTATCTACTGTGGGCATGAACAACATTCTGACTTATACATAAGCATGATCAATATTGAAGCGTTTTGCCGAGCCTTGAAGGTCTGCCGAGTTTGCCGCCAAGACAAACATCAATTCCACTACCGAGGTAGCAAAAGCGTCAAAGCAGCTAATCTTCCATCCTATGCCAAGGCAGCAAAGTCTTGCAGCGCATAGCAACTTATCCTATTCAACGAAGTTTCACAATAGGGAGCAACATAATCTGACCCAATCTATCAATATGATTTCTTCTCTATTATTTACTTGTGTTTTATTTACTTTCCTTTATAAACCAACTTATTTGTGCATTCACTTTTCTTTGTGCAAGAATTATGATTCGAGTTTAAACTGTCCAATCCCTGTTGGAGAAGATATCTTACATACTATAACTTGACAGGAGTGTGCACTTGAGCTCATATTTAGAGAACACCTAAACGCTCTACAAGTTTTTGGCGTCGTTACCGGGGATTGGCAATAGTAAAATTCGTATTTGTATTTCTGCACTTTTATTTTTATTTTTATTTGCATTTAGTTTTTAGTTTTTATTATTTTTGAAAAAAAAGAAGAAAAAAGAATTTTATAGTTTCTTTTACTAGTGCATGACCAGAGCAAATCCAAAGGGCGAAATCATTTTCTTTGACGACATCAAACGAAGAGTAAGAGAACTAAAGGAAGAAGTCAGAGAAGCCCTGGGGAAAGCCAAATAAAAGGGAAAAGCAAAAGTAGAGGCAATCATGAATGGCCAAGACGACAACCCTGCCATTGATGCTCGTAATGGCAGAGATGGGCATCAAGTTCCACCCAGGCAGCAACCCTTAATCCGCCCAGACAGGCACATTATGTTTGAGCCACCAAGGACTCTTTGGAGCATGAATTCAGAGGGTTTGATCCTACCGTGACAGAACTTGAAATCGAAGCGGAACACTTTGAAGTAAAGCATGTGATGTTCAACATGATCAACACACTGGGTAATTTGGAGGGACTACCACAAAAGATGCTCGGCAACACTTAAGAGGATTCCTAGATATATACAGAGCTTTCAAGATACACGGAGTCCACCAAGATGTGCTAAGGATGAGGTTATTCCCCTATTCACTGAGGGATAGGGCGAAGCAGTGGTTGAACAACCAGCCAACAGGGTCATTCAATACATGGATAGAGCTGTGCAAGGACTTTTTAGATCGTTTCAGCCCATCTAACATCACAGACCGATTGAGAAACGAGTCACATCCTTTTGACAAGGGGATGATAAACCAATGTATGAAGGATGGGAGCGGTACTAATAGATGCTTAATAACTACCCGTTTCATGGTTTTTCGGCTTGGACACATGTGTCGATGTTCTAGAACGGGGTGAACTACCCAACTCAAATGATGCTCGACGCATCCGGCAACGAAATCATCCTTGACCGACCACCAGATGAGGCACTGCGGATCCTGATCCAAGCCGCCAAGAATGGCTATAAGTTCCCAACAGCCTGCCGAGGCGGTATTAGGCGGCCAACAGCTATGAATGAAGTTGAAGCCTCAGAATATGTCAATGCCCACCTCAACAAACTGACAGAGCTGGTTATGAGCATGGAAAAATCCATTGGAAAAGTCTATGAGGACAAGGCTGTAGAGCCATTATGTAATGAGTGTGGGGGCAACCATGATTCCTCTGAATGTACAATATCTGCTAATTTCATGGGAGGATACGATAGGAACAACATGCCCGCCACGAACACGTACAACCCTGGATGAAAGAATCACCCAAACTTTGCTTGGAGCAATCCTAAAATGCTACAAATCTACAACAACAACATGGAGGTTACCAGCAGAACCAGTCCAGACAGCAAGCTCAACAACCACAAAACAATAATTCACTAGAAGCAACTTTACATACTTTCATGTCTCAAACTAGTGATTTTATTGTTCATACTAATAAGTTTATTGATAAAAATTAGTCATTTATGGACAATATGGAGATGATGATGAACAAAAAGGAAGCTGCGATAAAGAACCTAGAGACCAAGTTTGGGCAATTCACAGAAATCATCAACATCAAGACAATGGGTGTAGCATCCAACAGTGCAAAGGCAGCAACTAAACCCACATATGAGTAGTGCAAAGCCATATCAACTAGAGATGGGAAACAGTTGGATGAACCCATAGTGGAAAAGCCAGTAGAAGATCAGCCAGCACCAAAAGAACTACCTGCCGCGGCGCAGCAACACCAGCCACCACGACAGATGAAACTGATAGTAGCCTTGAGGCAGATGATCTTCCACAGATCATGTTCCCATGCAAGGAGCGTATAGAGGGCATCCGCCTGCCAATATTCCCCCCATAGGCTTAAGTAGCAGAAGCAAGAGCACCAGTTCAGGAAATTATTGGATATTCTGAAATAGGTGCACATAAATATCCCTCTCATCGAAGCCATCCAAAACATGCCCAACTATGCAAAATACCTAAGGGACATGGTTTCCAAGAGGAAAATAATTAGGGAGTCCGAAAAAATTGTTGTGACAGAGGATTCCATGGCAATGCTACACAACAATTTGCTGCCCACGCAAACAGATCCAAGCAGTTTTGTTATACCATGCATAATCAACAACAACCATGCAGCAAAAGCCCTATGCGACTTAGGAGCCAGTATCAACCTGATGCCTAAGGCAGTTTTCGACAAGCTAGGTATTGGGCAAGCCAAACTACCTTTATTATTCTTAAACTTGCTGATCACTCATTTGTACAACCAAAGGGTAAGATCGAAGACATCCTAGTTCGAGTGGGCAGCCTTATTTTTCTAGTAGACTTCCTCATCTTAGACTGTGAGGCCGAAGAAAACGCCCCTATCATCCTTGGGTGACCATTCTTGGCCACAGGAAGAATGTTAATTGATGTGGAAAATAGGGAGCTGATCACGAGGGTAGACAATCAAATCATCAAGCTAAATGTGTTACATCCCTCAGTAAAGGAAAAAGAAAGATGCCCGGATGCTTAGGCCTCCAAAATCACCTTCGAGACAGGGCAAGACAACAATTGTCATGGCAGACCTAAGGGCAGGCTTAAGGACCCAACAACACACCACCTTACAAAACAGAAGGACTCCCCGGAGAGAAAGACAAGAAACACCACCTCAGGAAGTGGTTATGTCTGGGAGATGCACCCAAATGCACTCCCAACAGAACTTAATTAATTCAATTTTTAATTTATTTTTATGCTTTAAGAATAGAATTTAATTTATTGCAATTTATTTTCTTTCTTTTAGGATTATATTTTAAATTAGTTCTCCACTTTTTTATTTTTCAGAATTTATTATTATTATTATTATTATTATTATTATTATTATTATTATTATTATTATTATTATTATTATTATTATTATTATTATTATTATTATTATTTCAAGCTTTAGGAATAAAGAGTCGGACCAATAAGAAGGCCCAACAAGGAGCCTGCCCACCATCCCGCCTAGACAACGAAGGGCGGTCCAGCACAAAAATCGTGTAACGGCTAGTTGCCCGTTAACGACTAGCTGCCAACGGCTACATGAATAACGGGTAGAAATCCCATAACGTGAGCGAGATAACTTGCCCGTTGGACATTTAATGCCACCAAGACATCTCTTTCAACATCTATTTAATCTCCACTTCTCACATTCATTTACTCTACTTTCATCTCATTGTTAAACTCTTATTGAATCCACTGTTCTTTTTCTCTTAATCTTCTTTTTCAGTTTCAATTTACATTTAAATCATCTCACACATGGCATCTGTATCCCAATCCAAATCAACCTTCCAATGTTTCTCCTCCAAGGTAGATAAAAAGCGGTATAAGATCCAGTTCGTAAAACAAGCCATATGGGTAGAATAAGGGTTCCATCACTCAAAGCAAGTAAGGGACCTTGGCCCCGAGCCCACCTTATTTGAAACAATCCACAGCAAGGGGTGGGATATGTTTGCACGACAACCAGAGATAGCCAACATCACGATGGTCAAAGAATTTTATGGCCACCACCCCCACCCCGAGCTGCCGTTTGTATATGTCCGAGTGGAGCCTGTCAAGCTCAACGCTGTCGTCATCAAAAACTTCTATGGGCTCGAGATGGAAGACAACCCCCACGAGGATGGAGGCAATCACTAATGGCTGCCGACTACGACATAATAAAGGCCAGGCTGTACGAGCCCAACACGTCGTGGTTAGCAAGAAAACATGGCGGCTCAGTGCAACGCTGTCGACTGTTGTCCGAGCCAATACTTTGGAACACCTTCATCAAAAGGTTTCTACTACCCACCTCCCACAATTCCACAGTGGACAAACCTTGTCTCGCCCTCATCCATTCCATCATGGTGAACCAACCAATAAACGTGGGGGTGATCATTTGCAAGGAGATGCACAACTATTTTCAGAAAATCAAAGGGTCGGTTGTACTTCTCGTCTCTCATCACCGGCTTATGTGCCAACTTCAATGTGCCCTCAGATCCCAACGATGAGATGACATCTGCCAAAGAAGGGTTGGACCAGAAAAGTCTATCTGCAGATGATGCACGCCCAAGAGACAGAACCAATCACTTAATGCCAGTCCTCTGCCGCCTAGCCAGCTACACCAGTCGCCCAGGAAGTACTAAAGCTGCCCAGCCCAATGAGGTCATTGCTCTACTGTGCACTCTTATTGACAAAAACAAACGAATAGAGAAGCATCAATTGATCTTCATGTAGTACGTGGGGGAAGTCCAAGATGCTTTTGTGGCCTATCTCTTTCAGAAATTTCCCAATGACGACTCCTCTTTGCCAACCTTCCCCGTCGACCTATCCGCCGCAGTAGCACTTAGAGAAGGCACACCATCAGAAGCAACTGCCGGCCACACTGCCTTATGCTGCCAGATGTAATCTCCAACACACTACCCATCATAATTCGCTAACCTTGATTCCAACACGGTGGAAGACACCCCCAAGAGGCATCAGCAACATCTCTCCCCAAACCACACATTAGAAACAATGGCAAACACCTCCACATTCAACGAGGTTGAGCAGCAGCAGCAACAACCCCTATGGTGACAGACCCTCCGGAAGAACCAACCAAGGAGATAACAAGGAAGAGGAAGCGACACATCATCTCCACCGAGTCGAAGGAAGAGGAGTCAGAATCCATGACGAAAAAGAGTGAAGCACCTCGTGAAGAACCTCGCCCCACTCCTAAGAGAGTCTAGCCACCGCGGATAGCTAAATTATCACCTGCCAAGTTAGCAACCCGGACATATGTCGACCGCTGCCTTGTCATTCAATCTTCATCTTCCTCTTCTATCGCAAAGACCCAAGCCTCCTCTCAACCCTAGTCAACTTCTAGAGTTTTTATTTCTTTTCCTTTATTTAATTGTTTATTTTTATGTTTTATTTCTCATAATTATATTTATCTTTACATTTCTGTTTCTTTTCTTTTTTTTTTCATTGAGGGCAATGCCCTCTCGAGTTTGGGTGTTAGCACTCATATTGTTTAGGCATAACTAGTGCATATTAGGTTGCATAATGTACTTGCCTAAAAAATTAATCGAAAAAGAAAAAAATTGTTAGAACTTGTGCCTATGATAGGATAGCCGACATTAAATTTTCGCACCAATTAAAAATACTTTAAATTTGGGGAAAGCATGAAGTAAACTTAGAATTTTTCTATAAATGCCAAAAATTAAAAACACTACTGTTACTTGCTAAATTTGTAAGAATTTATGGTAAACATTGCCTACTTGAATTATTTGAAAAATTCTAACATGATTTTTATGATGTCACGACATCAAAGAAATTTTTATGTCGTCTTTCCTTAGAAGTTCCTGAAATTGGCTCAAGGAAGAATTATGTGCAATGACACTCCGCTGCTATCAAAGTCCATGAATCTGAAAATCCTTGAAGTGACAGACAAATTAGCTTGAGTGAATAAAAGTCTTCACGGGATGACTCTACTCAATGGGCTCGGGGTTTTGTAGTTTGTTCCAATCTTAATTTTAGACCTAGAAGAGTAGTTGTAATGAGCTGAAGCCCTTATTTCCATGATTATTAATTGTGCTTAACTATGATGCCTCGACAACAACCTTATATACCATGACAACATCTTTGTTTAACTAGAATGTTCTGCATATTCAGCATGTACACAGTTTCTGCACACACTACACTGGCATTATAGTTTAATTCTGAGGTAATTTATGCTCTTCTCCTTTCACTAATATAATGTAGGTGCCACGACCTTGAGGTGTTAAATCAAGTTTAAAACAAGTTTTTCTTTCTGATTAGTTCTAAGGGCAAGTATGTTTAGGTTTGCATTGCTTGAGGACAAGCAATAGTTTGAGTTTGGGGGTGTGTAGAGTATCTATAAGTTCTATATTTTGTGCACATTCCATCTCATATTATTATTGTTTTCAAGTACATTTTAGGCATAATTAGGTTCATTCATTGCTTTTTACAGTATTCTTTACTTTGCTATACTTTTTATTAATTATCTCTTATTTGGTAAGGAAAAAGTACTGTTTTAGTTTAGTTTTAGTTTCAGGTACTATAAGCTGGCAGAAGGAGAGAGGAGCTGAGGACATGATGCTGAGGCAGCATATCAAGGAGCTACACTGATGTAGTTCCAGACAGAGACAACTACTGTCGAGTAGCTGCCGCCACCATACCTGCCGCCCAGGGCATCAAGCTGAGGAATTGGGGAATTGGAGTGCGGTTTGTAGAGCAGAAAATCTTGATTCTGATGATGCCATCCACTCAATTTTCATATGCCTGTAGCAGTGGACAGAGCTACTAAAGGAAGAGATCAAAGATAACTTATGGAGCAAGGCAACATGAAGGAGTCCACATTCAACTCAAAGAAGTGGAATTTATTGTTGCATATAATGAAAAAGCTACATTGAAGACTTCTACTCGAAGGAGGACTTGACCTAGCTAATGCCTATATATACTCAATGTATTTTGTACTTCAAGACAACTTAGGTTTTCCTTAGGCATAGTTTAGGTTTTCTTGCCGCCAATTATGTTCCAAATTCTCTTTTGAGTTTGGGTTATGTTGTAAACTAGTGTGAGAACGGTTGTTTAGGTATTAAGGTTTTTTTTTGTAAAAAAGCTTTCAAGGTTTGCTTATTACATGTTCTTCATAGTTTTTAATTAAGTTCGAAAGATTAGTTGTTAACTATCCATTTGTTTGGTATCGAGAGATTCGAACTCACGAAAGGAGTAAGTATGGTCCTCACTCTAATCAAGTGTTGATCAATCCAGCCTAGACATAGGTTAGGGTTTAAGGCGGCTAAAGAAGAATGAACCTAACATTGATGTCTTTGCAAGATTCACACCGCGACTACTACTATCTGTTGTGGGCATCAACAACATTCTGACTTATACATAATGTAACCCCCCTTAGCCTGGCCTAGACGCTTGACCCGAACTATGAAGATTACATGGGGAAAACCAAAGTCAACCCGAAAGTCAACCTTGATTAACAACCCTATTTTACTTTTTAATCTTTTCTAGATGTACATTAAGCCTATATGAATACTCATGATTCATTTGAGAGAAGGGCAAAGTGATCGGAAAACAATTAGGGACTCAACTGCATGAATTACACTTTTAGGGACCAAAATGAAATTTTTAAAAAATAAGAAGACTTAATAGATTTTAAGCTTACCAATATGTAATTAGTCATATTGCATGCTCCTTTGTAAAATTTCAACTAAAATGGACATTCCAAGCTCAAGCAATTGCATCCAGAACATTCAAGAGTAAAAGGTAAAACATGGAAACTTAAAACAATTCAAAATCATCATCCAATAGTCATCCGCTTCGAAACATCAATCCTTCATACCGAAACGCCCGTATCGGAACGGTGTTGACCGTTTCGGTACTCAGGTGTGTTTCGAGACCGGTATCGAAACAGTCGTCTCCAGTAGCCTAAATGTTCCGAAACACCTTCAACCGTTCTGAAACGCTATGGCCATTACAGGCCCTCATTTCGAAACAGTTAAGGGTGTTTCGATACACCCTGCCCTGTGACAGCAGAAATTGCTAGTTTTTCACCTTTTTAACCACTCAAACATGCTTCAAAGAGCATCATAACATACCATCAACCTATTTTGACACTAAAGAACATAATTAAGGACTTTAAGCTATGGCATGGCATCAAACACATAATCACCCAATCTATATGCATGCTTCCTAGCCACAAAACCAATATAAGCTATCAAACCTCAAACTAAACCTTTAGGGCCATTTACAACCCATAAATGCCATCACAAACATGCAACAAACTTAGGGAGTTCAAAACACATCTCCCAATTACAACCTTGGTGTCCCATTACCAAATATCAAAACTAAAGTGTATAAAAACATCACCATACATGAGCTTTGCACTTCCTTGGATGTTCCTAACCTTCTTGCTGCCCAAAAACACTTCAATTATCTGCATTATTGGTAAAATAGAGCGTAAGCACATTTTCTTAGTGAGGCATGCCCTAAAGTAAACCAACACAATAATGCATTATTCAAAACAATTTCTCAAAAGATTTTTCTACAATATGCTCATTCTTTCTCATGGTTGAAAACCATTTCAAAGCAATTCTTCATTGAAAACACATGTACCTCAATTCTATTTCATGCATTTAAACCAATGCAAATCTCATGGCAAGGCCATACACATGCTTGTAAAAACCAAAACATTTCATATACAAATCTCATATGCATTTCTCATAGCATAAATCATCTCAACAATAGGTACATGTGAATAAAAATCATTTTCATATATTATATTGGCATTTCACATCTCATTATTACTCAGATATGCGGACATCATTCTCAAACCACTAGATTCTTCCGGTGGAATCTCACATCACCGTACTCACTTGGAGGAATCTCTCATCGCCACAAAGCTTGGGTATTTCACCAAGTCCTACCCGATGGAATGCCTATCATCGGTCTCTCCCTTTGGATTAAACCAAAGAGCTCGTACAAATTTTTAGTTTTTATTGCACTCTCATCTATTGCTCGATCAATTATATCCAGTAAGTATCTCATCTTTTATGCCAATATATTATGTCAAATATCATCTCACCTACTGATTTTCATGCAACATTTCTCAAACCTTTCTCATTTCATTTCAAAACCATAACATTTGCCATGCTTTAAAACAAAAGCTCAAAACTCATCAATGCAACATTTTTCATGAAATCATTTCAAGCATCATCTCATGCTACAAATCATGCATAAAAACAATAGGAATTTATCTATCTCAAACCATAAGCATGTAAAATCATTTTAGGGGCAACAACCACATATAAGAGAGCAATCTAGCGAATACTTACTTCCGGACTTAGGAAGGTGTTTCAAACCTTTCCTAAATCTCCAAACCTTGTTTCATTGTCCCTCAGGGATTTCAAAAACCATTCACACTCACCGATTACGTTTAGCTTCCTCGCCGAAACGCTATCTAAGCTCCTGGATCAACACCAAAGGTGTCCGAAGATGTTTCCCCTATTTATAACACATAAGAGCAGAGGATTAATGCATCATCATGAACTGAAATCATCAACCACACACCTAAACTCGCTGCTCTACTCAAGAACCTCATTTCGACTACCAAAAACAATTGAAATCATCTCCAACCTCTTCCAAAACAAAGCCCAACCAAGATCTATCACTTCTAATCACTTCTAAACATCAATCAACATAAAAAACCATCACAAACTCGTCCTTATACTTCCGTCTATATCAGAACAAGAAAACCACCCCAAAAACCACCATTCTAGCATACAAAACTTAGGAATCCAAGCCTATTCAGGATTTGTTTGATAAAACCTCATTTATAACATCAATTAACATCCAAAATACAATAGAAAACAACCTCAAAATAGAGCTCAACCAACAACCACGAAAATCAACAAGATCTCACCAAAAACCTTGAGTTTTAATACAATTTCTTGTTTTTAACATTAAAGCAACTCAAAAATCATTAACAAAGGATTGATAACTTGGGAATTTCAGTAAATAACTGATCATTAGAGGAGAAGGATGAATCTTACCTCTAATGGTTGTTTTCTCCTTGATTTGGGCAAGTTTTCTTGAAAATCCAATGTTAAAATAAGAGGATTTGATGAGGAAAAAGATTAGGAATCAAAAAGATATTGAAATCTCATCAAAAGGAATGAAAATCAAAGGCTAATTGATGGAGGAAATGTGTTTGGCTGAAAAGAAATAGAGAGAAAATGAAATGAGAGAAAATTGACGTAAGGTAGTTTTGAAAAGTCAAAGATAGTTTTTCCTTTAATCAATCTTTATTTCCTTTAATTAAAACATTATTAAAATCACCCAAAATAAGGAGAAATACGATTAAAAACATTTTGGTAAAATTAGCTCCTTAAAGATTCAAAGTTTCAATCCTTTACAAAACATTCACTATTAAACTTTTGCAAAAACTGTGATTTGGTCACTACACCAAAATGTAGTATTTCCAAACCTTATTTTCTGAAATTGATCTCACCATAATCATACATATAATAAATTAGGATTTTTAGGTAATTTTCCATATTTTTAAAGCATCCCGAACAAGGAGTTCCCTAAATCTCCCTTTAAGATTCGAATTGTTCTCGACCGGTCCGATTCAAACTCTAAAACATCTAGGCCCAAATTTGGGGCGTTACACCTCCCCCCTCTTAAGAAATTTCGTCCTCGAAATTTACCTGGAGGAAAAAGGTAAGGAAATTGCTTCTTCATGTCTTCCTTCCTTTACCACGTGGCTTCCTCAGCACCACGATGTCTCCACAACACTTTGACCATCTCAATGGTCTTACCACGGACAACCTTACCATCCGAATCTAGAATCTCAACAAGTTCCTCATCATATGTCAAATCTGGATTCAACTCAACTTCCTCCAGAGGCATGACATGCGAAGGGTCCGATCTATACCTCCGAAGCATGGATACATGAAACACATTATGTATCTTTTCTAACTCTTGAGGTAGCCTCAGCTTATAAGAAACAAGACCTACACGTTCTATCACTTCGTATGGTCCAATCTACCTTGGACTCAACTTGCCCTTCCGACCAAATCTCATCACCTTCTTCCAAGGTGAAACTTTCAGAAACACACGGTCACCCATCGAAAATTCTATCTCTTTACGGTTCAAATCCGCGTAAGACTTTTGCCAATCCGAGGCTGCCTTCAACCGCTCATAAATGAGCATCACCTTCTCGGTGGTTCCTTTTAACAAAGCCGGCATCGAGACCAACTTTTGTCTCGTTTCAGCGCAACAAAGATGAGTTCTATACTTCCTCCTGTACAAAGCTTCATAAGGTGCTACTTGAATTCTCGCTTGGTAACTGTTATTATAAGAAAACTCCACCAGAGGCAAGTGCTTCTCCCAAGAGCCTTGAAACTCAATAACACAACACCTGAACATATCCTCAAGCACTTGTATAACACACTCCGACTGTCCATCCGTTTGTGGATGATAAGAAGTACTGAAATTTAGCCGCATACCCAATGCTTGATGCAAACACTCCCAAAACCTTACGGTGAACCTCGGATCTCTATACGTCACTATAGATTTTGGTACGCCATGTAAACGTACAATCTCAGCAATGTACAACTCCGCAAGCTTATCCAAGGTGTACATAGTATGCACATGCAAGAAATGCGCACACTTCGTAAGGTGATCCACAATCACCCAAACAAAATTCGTCTTTGATGGCGATAAAGGAAAACCATTCACAAAATCCATGGTGATCCTCTCCCACTTCCATTCAGGGATCCTTAACGGCTGCAACAACACTAAAGGAAACTGATGCTCAGTCTTAACCCGCCGACAAACCATACATTTTCTCACATACTCAGTGACATCTTTCTTCAGTCCCACCCAATAGTACTCATCCTTCAGATCACGATACATCATAGCAAAAGGAATACTATAAGCTTTGGTCGAAACAATGCCTCAACTCAACATCATTCGTCACCACTATCTGACTCCCAAAACATAAAACACCAGCATCATTAAAACAGAAATCCGATAGCCTATCTTCAGTAATATCCTGAACATGTGGCACCAAAGAATCATCCAACAATTGTTTTTCCTTTACCAACTGGATTAGAGATGGTTTCACTTGCAATTCAGCAACAAGACCACCATCCCGTGATATGCTCAAGCTAGCAAACATTGCTCTTAAATCCACCGCCACTTTACTGTTCAAGCTAGCAAACATTGCTCTTAACTCCACCCATCGCTGTTGCCTAAGATTTAACTCTTTCTAAGACATCTAGTACCTCAAACTTTTGTGATCCGTGTACACAGTACACTTCTCACCATAGAGATAATGTCTCCAGATCTTTAGAGCAAAATCCACTAGAGCCAACTCTATATCATGCGTAGGATAATTGTGCTCATGCACTTTCAACTATCGCGATGCATAAGCCACCACCTTACCCTCTTGCATTAAGACACACCCCAAACCAACATAGGATGCATCACTATACACCACAAACTCTTTCTCTAATTTAGGTTGAACCAAGATAGGAGCTTGCGTCAAAGTTGCTTTTAGCTTCTAAAAAGCTTACTGTCTCGCTTCCGTCCACTCATACTTGACATCCTTTTGCAACAACTTCGTCAAAGGGGGAGCAATCTTAGAAAATCCATCCACAAACCTCTGGTAGTATCCTGCCAACCCAAGGAAACTATGAACTTCATGAACGGACTTAGGAGGCTTCCAATTCATCATCGCCTCAACCTTCTGGGGATCAACTCGAATCCCTTCTGCTAAAACCACATGACCAAGGAAAACAACTTCCTTTAGCCAAAACTCACATTTGCTCAGCTTAGCATAAAGCTGGTTTTCCAACAACGCTTGCAAAACAATCCTCAAATGACCTTCATGCTCCTCCTAACTATGAGAGTATACAAGGATATCGTCGATGAACACCACAACGAACTTGTGTAAGAATTCATGGAACACCCTATTCATCATGTCCATGAAAGCAACATGAGCATTCGTCAACCCAAACGGCATCACAAGGAACTCATAAGGCCCATACCTCATTCTAAAGGTTGTTTTCGACACATCCACATCCTTCACTTTTAAATGATAGTACCCGGACCTCAAGTCAATCTGTGAAAACACAGCCGCTCCCCGAAACTGATCAAAAAGATCATCAATCCTCGGCAAAGGATACTTGTTCTTAAACCTCAACTTATTCAACTGATGATAATCGATGCACATTCTCATCGTGCCATCTTTCTTTTTTACAAACAAGACCGGTGCACCCTAAGGTGACACACTAGGCTGAATAAAGCCACAGTCAAGCAACTCCTGAAGTTGCTTCTTCAACTCCTTGGGTGCCACGCGATAGGGAGCAATGGACACCGGAGTTGTGTTCTCATATAGCTCAATTTCAAACTCAACCTCTCGACTAGGCGGCAAGCCAGGTAATTCCTCCGGAAACACTCAAGGGAACTCACACACGATCCTTATGTCCCGAACACGCACCTCCTTTGAACTAAGATTCATAACAAAGGCTAGATAACCCTCACATCCTTGACGCAACATCCGGCTTGCTTCCAACGTTGACACCACAATAGCTACAAATTTCACATTTTCTCCCACCACCACTACCTCATAATCATCCGTAAGTTTCAACGAAACTCGCTTGCTTTTGAAATCCACTACTGCTCTATGCTCAACAAGCCAATCCATGCCAAGAATTACATCAAAACCATAGAACGACAATTCCATAAGATCAACAAGAAACACATGACCTTGCACCTTTAAGGGGCATATCCTATACAACTTTCTTGTTACAACCGTCTCACCAAAGGAACTAGTCACACGCATACCAACATCCAAAGACTCAACAGACAAACCAAGCATTTGAGCATGTTCACACAATATGTATGAGTGTGTATATCCAGAATCAATAAAAAAATTAATGACAAGGATTACAAAGTAAAGGTACCTGCAATCACGTACGTGTCATTCCATCCCTCACGATGGGCATACACTCTAGCCTGACCGCCACCCTCAGGTTGGACAGCCACCACATGCGCTACATTCTTTCCACCCTCATCTCTACGCTGAAAATTACCATGGCCGCGCCCACGACCTCTCTGTGTCTTTGCTGCTCTCACCAGAGCCTGTCCCTCTCTCAGTGGCTGAGGACAATCATTCTTCATAAGCCCCCGATTACCACAGTTCCAGCATGTCCCAAGGTTACCCCAACACTCACCAGCGTGTCTCCTACCACACCAGCATTTGGTCCTTGATGACCTTTTCTAGGGTTACCACCCCCGCGTCTAGCATCAAAATGTGGCTTTCTATCCTTATGCCTCTTGTTGTGATCTCTACCATAATCGCATTCTGTAGCTCGCTTCCCCGAACTAAATCCTCCCGATCGACTCACCAAGCCAAGATTCAACTCAATGTCCTTGGCTCTAGTGACCAAGACATCAAATTCAGTGTAGTAAATTGCGAGCATATAGGTTTTCACGTCCACCACCAGCCCATAACAGAACTGTTCGCAACTTTCCCGCTCACTAGGGATCAGTTTAGGCGCATATTGGCTAAGGCGAACAAATTGAATCTCATATTCAGCCACAGACATATTCCCTTGCACTAGGGACATAAACTCCCTCTTCTTCTCGTCGAGGTAGCGAACTCCCAAATATTTTCACTTGAACGCATTAAAAAAGAATGTCCAAGTCACTTCATCATCCTCCATTCCCGAAATAGTGGTCGTCCACCACGTATATGCATCACCATGCAACAGGGATACAATGCATCCCAACTTCTGGACATTGTTGCAATTCAGCTGTCCAAGAATCCTCTTGGTGCTCTCCAACCAAGACTAAGAACCTTTCAGTGTCAAACCTCTAAACCGAGTCCCTCCCAGACTACAAAGACGCTCCAACGAAAATCTTACATTAGCACCATCCTGAGTTGCAGCTCCATGAGCTCCAGCTACTGCTGCCTGGATAGCTCCAACAATAGCCTGTATCAGAACGGTGATATCAAGAGCAGCTTGCCCCTGACCTCCCTCGGGTCCAGCAACCCCAGCACCAACTCCAGCAGCATATCCCCTAGCTCCACCACCACCAGGTGATCCACCAGGGGAGGATGAGGTAAATCCTCAACATTCTCTACATTCTCAATCTCAGCCATAAATCGAGTATTAATTCTCAGCTCTCTACGTGGCCCCATAATAAAAGCAATACACTGACAAAAATACAACAAAATCAATTAGGCATAGTAAGGTAAGTAATCCAAGTACTCAAGCTCATTTTTGAAACAATTTCTTCTCATCAGTAATGATATGGCAATGGGATCCCCAATCACATTCCAAACATAGCATAACATCACAAATTCATCTCAATTGAATCATACATCAATATTCATACATCATACTTTCAACGAAAAAGTCACAATCATACATAACCACATACAATAACCACATACTAAGCCCCAATTATTCGTTAACCTGGCTCTGATACCAACAAATGTAACCCACTTAGCGCGGCCTAGACGCTTGACCCGAATTATGAAGATTACACGGGGAAAACCAAAGTCAACCTTGATTAACGACCCTTTTTTTCTTTTTAATCTTTTATAGATGCACATTAAGCCTATGTGAATACTCAAGATTCATTTGAGAGAAGGGCACAACGATCGAAAAACAATTAGGGACTCAACTGCATGAATTACACTTTTAGGGACCAAAATGTAATTTTTAGAAAATAAGAGGAATTAATAGATTTTAGGCTTACCAATATGTAATTAGTCATATTGCATGCTCTTCTGTCAAATTTCAACTAAAAAGGACATTCCAAGCTCAAGCAGTTGCATCCACAACATTCAAGACTAAAACGTAAAACATGGAAACTTAAAACAATTCAAAATCATCATCCATCGGTCAACCGTTTCGAAACACCAATCCTTTGTACCGGAACACCCGTATCGGAACGGTGTTGACCGTTTCAGTACTCGGGTGTGTTCCAGGACCAATATCGAAACGGGCCTCTCTAGTAGCCTAAATGTTCCGAAACACCTAAAACCGTTCCAAAACGATATGGCCATTATAGGCCCCCGTTTCGAAACAGTTAAGGGTGTTTCGATACACCCTGCCCCGTGACAACAGAAATTGCTGGTTTTTCACCTTTTTAACCACTCAAACATGCTTCAAAGAGCATCATAACATACCATCAACCTATTTTGACACTAAAGAACATAATTTAGGACATTAAGCTAGAGCATGGCATCAAACACATAATCACCCAATCTACATGTAAGCTTCTTAGGCACAAAACCAAGATAAGTTATCAAACCTTAAACCAAACCTTTAGGACCATTTACAACCCATAAATGCCCTCACAAACAAGCCACAAACTTAGGAAGTTCAAAACACATCTCCCATTTACAACCTTGGTGTCCCATTCCCAAATATCAAAAGTAAAGGGTATAAAAACATCACCATACATGAGCTTTTCACTTCCTTGAATGTTCTTAACCTTCTTGATACCCAAAAACACTTAAATTATCTGCATTATTGGTAAAAGAGAGCGTAAGCACATTTGCTTAGTGAGGCATGCCCTAAAGAAAACCAACACAATAATGCATTATTCAAAACACTTTCTCAAAAGCTTTTTCTACAACATGCTCATTCTATCTCATGCTTGAAAACCATTTCAAAGCAATTCTTCATTGAAAACATATGTACCTCAATTCTATCTCATGCATTTAAAAGAATGCAAATCTCGTGGAAAGGCCATACACATGCTTGTAAAAACCAAAGCATTTCATATACAAATCTCATATGCATTTCTCATAGCAGAAATCATCTCAATGATAGGTACATATGAATCAAAAGCATTTTCATATATTATATTGGCATTTCACATCTCATTATTACTTGGATATGCGGACATCATTCTTAAACCACTAAACTCTTTCAGTGGAATCTCACATCACCGTACTCACATGGCGGAATCTCTCATCGCCACAAAGCTTGGGTGTTTCACCAAGTCCTACCTGATGGAATGCCCATCATCGGTCTCTCCCTTTGGATTAAACCAAAGAGCAGGTACGAATTTTTAGTTTTTAGTGCACTCTAATCCTATTGATCGATCAATTATATCCGGTAAGTATCTCATCTTCTATGCCAATATATTATACCAAAATATCATCTCACCTACTGTTTTTGATGCAACATTTCTCAAATCTTTCTCATCTCATTTCAAAACCATAACATTTACCATGCTTTAAAACAAAAGCTGAAAACTCATCAATGCCACAAGTTAGTTCATGAAATCATTTCAAGCATCATCTCATGCTACAAAGCATGCATAAAAACAATAGGAATTTATCTATCTCAAACCATGAGCATGTAAAAGCATTTTAGGGGCAACCACCACATATAAGAGAACAATCTAGCCAATACTTACTTCCGTGCTTAGAAAGGTGTTTCAAACCTTTCCTAAATCCCCAAACCTTTTTTCTTTTTCCCTCAAGGACTTCTAAAACCATTCGCACTCTCCTATTACGTTTCGCTTTCTCGTCGAAACGCTATCTAAGCTCCCGGATCAACACCAAAAACGTCTGAAGATGTCTCCCCTGTTTATAACACATAAGAGCAGAGGATTAATGCATCATCATGCATTGAAATCATCAGCCACACACCTAAACTTGCTGCTCTACTCAAGAACCTCATTTCGGCTACCAAAAACAACTGAAATCATCTCCAACCTCTTCCAAAACAAAGCCCAACCAAGATCTATCACTTCTAATCACTTCTAAACACCAATCAACATCAAAAACCACCACAAACTCGTCCTTATACCTCCATCTATAACAGAACAACAAAACCACCATTCTAGCATACAAAACTTAGGAATCCAAGCCCATTCTGGATTTGTTTGATAAAACCTCATTTATAACATCAATTAACATCCGAAATTTATTAGAAAACAACCTCAAAACAGAGCCCAACCAACAACCACAAAAATCAACAATATCTCACCAAAAACTTTAAGTTTTAAAACAATTTCTTGTTTCTAACATTAAAGCAACTCACAAATCATTAACAAAGGATTGATAACTTGGTAATTTCAGTAAAGAACTGATCATTAGAGGAGAAGGATGATGCTTACCTCTAATGGCCGATTTCTTGTAACCCCCTTAGCCCAGCCTAGACGGTTGACCCGAACTACGAAGATTACACGGGGAAAACCAAAGTCATCCCAAAAGTCAACCTTGATTAACGACCCTTTTTTCTTTTTAATTTTGTCTATATACACGTTAACCCTAAGTGAGTACACATAAAACATATTTGAGAAAGGCACATCGATCAAACGACAAAGAGGGACTCAATTGCACCTATTACAAGTTTAGGGACCAAAATGTAATTTCTGTAAATTAGAAGGTCATTATTGATTTTAAGGTTATCAATATGAAATTAGTCTTGTTACATGCTTCTCTGCCAAATTTCTTCTTAATTGGACATCTCAAATTCAAGCAATTGCAACATCAACAATTGGGACAAAAATGTAAAGCTTGCAAACTTCAACACCATTCAAATCAGTGCCCAACGGTCACCTGTTTCGAAACACCCTCCTGCTGCATCGAAACACAGGATCGGAATGGAGTTGACCGTTTCGATACGTGGGTTGGTTCCGAGACCAGTTTCGAAACGAGGAATTCCAGTAGCCAAATCGTTTCGAAACATCCCCTGGCGTTCCGAAACACGAAGGCCATTACAGGCCCCCGTTTCGAAACACTAGAGGGTGTTTCGATACGGTTTGCCTAGAAACTGCAACTATTGCTGGTTTTTCATGCATAAACCCAATTAAACACATCCAAATGACTTCCCAAACATATCAACAAGTCATCAAACATATAAGGAACATATTTAGGACTCCTAAACACCTTCATAACAACAAACATGAAAACTCAAAAGTCTAGATGCATGCTTCCTAATATCAAAACCACGAAGGAAAATCAAACCTCCAAACAAGCAATTAAGGCCATTTACAATTCAAAACAATAAAGGCAAACATGTCACAACCTCAGGGAGTTTAACACATCTCCAAAAACAAATCTTAGCTTCCCATTGCAAAATTATCAAAACCAATAGAGTATGAAAACTTCACCATATGTGAGCTTGGATTTCCTTGGATGGACTTAGCTTCCTTGATGCCCTTGGACACCTCAATTATCTGCATTATTGGTAAAAGAGAGCGTAGGCACAAATACTTAGTGAGGCATGCTCTAAAGAAAACCAACACAATAAAGCACTTTTTTTTAGAAAACACTTCCATCAAGCTTTTAAACCACATGCTCATCTCTTTCTCATGCTTGGAAAACTTCAAAGAAAACTCATTGAAAACACATGTACCTTCATTCTATCTCATGCATTAAAACCAATGCAAAACTCATGACAAAGCCACTCACATGCTTGTATTGTCAAAGCATTATAAACAAAATACATATGCATATCTCTTAGCATAAATCATTTCATCAAATGTAAATGTATAACAAAATCATTTCAGCAATTATATTGGCATTTAGCATCTCATCAATACTCGGATATGCGGACACATTTCTACACTAGACTCTTCCGGTGGAATCTCACATCACAGTACTCACTTGTCTAGCAACAACTTCCGGTGGAATCTCTCATCACCGTACTCACATGGCAGAATCTCTCGTCGCCACAAAGCTTGGGTATTTCACCAACTCCTACCCGATGGAATGCCCATCATCGGAAAATCTCCCTTTTGCTTAACCAAAGAGCACATACGAAATTTTAGTTTATAGTGGACTCTCATCCTATTGATCGATCAATTATATCCGGTAAGTTTCTCAACATCTATGCCAATATAATGTGTTATAATATCATCTCACCTACTGTTTTTCATGCAATAAAACTCCAAGGTTTTCTCACCACATTTCAAAACATAAATCATACTTTGCTTTAAACCAAAAGCTCAAATCTATTAAATGCAACATGACATCTCTAAAAGCATAATCTCATGCTCCAAATCATGCATAAAACAGTAGGAATTTAACAATCTCAAACCATGGGCATGTAAAAGCATTTTAGGGCCAAACACCATTTTAGAGAGATCAAATCAAGCCATACTTACTTCCGGATTTAGGAAGGTGTTTCAAACCTCTCCTAAATCACCAAACCTTGTATTTTTGTCCTTATTGACTTCAAACCAAATCGCATCACCGATTTCATTTCGCTCTCTAGCCGAAACGCCAATTAAGCTTCTGGATCAACTCCAAAAGTGTCCGAAGATGTCTCCCTTGTTTTAGACACAAAAAAAGCAGTGGATTAATGCATCATCATGCATTGAAATCTTCAGCCAACACTCATAAACTCGCTGCTCTAAGCAAACACAACATTTCAGCTACCAAACACAACCGAAATCACCTCCAAACTCTTCCAAAACTTAACCCAACCAAGACCCATTACTTCTAATCATTTCTAAACATCAATCACCATTAAAAACTATCCTAAACTCGACCTTATACCTCCAGCTATAACAGAAGACCAAGAACACCTCAAAAACCACCATTTTCTTAAGCAAAAACTTAGGAAACACAACCTATTCGAGATTGGATTGGTAAAACCTCATTTCTAACACCATTTAATATCGAAAATACATTAAAGAACTATCTCAAAAAAGAGCCCAATCAACCACAACGAAAATCTTCAAGATCTCTTCCAAAATCTTGAGTTTTAAGCCAAAGTCATGTTTCTAACATTAAAATCATTTATAAAACTTTAATAAAGTGTTGACAACTTGAGAATTTCGGTAAAGAACTGAGTATTTAGAGGAGAAGAACAATCTTACCTCTAAATGATGATTTCTCCTTGATTTGGGCAAAATTCCATGAAAATGCAATGTGGAAATCAAAAGGATTTGTTGCAAGATTGATTAGAAACCAATAGATGATGGAAATCTCATCAATTGAAGTGAAATTCAATGTGTATGTTGCTGGATAAAAGGTGTTTGGATGATAGGATTTTGAGAGAAAATTAGAGAATGGTAGTTATGAAAGTCAAATTTTAGTTTTCACCTTTCTTTTATTTATTTAAAACATTAATTGAATCACCCAAATTAAGGAAAAATCTGGAGAAAAACATTTTGGGTAAATTAGCTCCTTAAATATTCAAAGTTTCAGTCCCTTACAAAACATTCACTACTAAACTTTGCAAAAATCGCATTTTGGTCACTACACCGAAATGTAGTATTTCCAAACCTTAGTTTGTAAAATTGATTTCACCACTCTTTTATATATATTAAATGAGGATTTTTGGATATTTTCTATATTTTTAAAGCATCCCGAACTATGTGTTCCATAAAACCTCCTTTTATATTCGAATCGTTCCTTAGACCGGTCTGGTTCAGACCCTAAACTTCTAAGCCCAAATTTGGGGTGTTACATTTCTCCTTGATTTGGGCAATTTTTCTTTAAAATAAGAGGATTTGATGAGGAAAAAGATTAGGAATCAAAAGGAGATTGAAATCTCATCAAAAGGAATGAAAATCAAAGGCTAATTGATGGAGGAAATGTGTTTGGCTGAAAAGAAATTGAGAGAAAATGAAATGAGAGAAAATTGACTTAAGGTAGTTATGAAAAGTCAAAGATAATTTTACCTTTAATCAATCTTTATTTCCTTTAATTAAAAAATTATTAAAATCACCCAAAATAAGGAGAAATCTGATTAAAACATTTTGGTAAAATTAGCTCCTTAAAGATTCAAAGTTTCAATCCTTTACATAACAGTCACTATTTAACTTTTGCAAAAACTACGATTTGGTCACTACACCGAAATGTAATATTTCTAAACCTTATTTTGTAAAATTGATTTCACCATAATCATACATATACTAAATGAGGATTTCTAGGTATTTTCCATATTTTTAAAGCATATCGAACTAGGTGTTCCCTAAATCTCCCTTTAAGATTCGAATCGTTCTCGACTAGTCCGATTCGAACTCTAAAACATCTAGGCCCAAATTTGGGGCGTTACACATAAGCAGGATCAATATCGAAGAGTTTTTATGAGCCTTGAAGGTATGCTGAGTTTGCCACCAAGACACACGTCCGTTCCACTATCGAGGCAGCGAAAGCGTCAAATCATCAAATCAGCTAATCTTGCAGCGCAGAGCAACTTATCCTATTCAACGCAGTTTTGTTGCGACTAAAAAAAATAAATACCTCGGTGTCACTTAGAAGAACCGGGTTTTAATGGTTTTTGGAAAATTAGTCGGATTATAAAAAATGAGGAGTCGCCACCGGCCATTTAAAAATGGTAGACCGGACACCGAAATAAAACCAGAGATTTAAAAGGGTTCAGGAGTCGGTTACACGCGAGGAAAGGATTAGCACCCTCGACGTGCCCAAAATTGGTACCAAAAACATTACCGCTTAATTAATACTAAATTTTGCTAAATTAAAGTGACGATTCGTATCGAAATTTGGTTATATGAGTGAGTAAATTTTAAAACTCTTAATATTCGAGAAGGAACGCCCGAACCACCACCACTACGATTGGTACTGGCCTCGTTCGTTCCCGAATAAAAAGACACCGCATTATATTTTATATTTCAAATGTAACCTAACATGGCATACGAGAATAAATATGCAAAACACAAATTAATACGATAAAAAAAACAAAGCATAAAGCAATATTAAAGGTAAACATTCAATAAAAATATTAAAGGTAAATATTCTAGGTAATAATTTAGTAAATAAATACATTATAAATATACATATATTAATACACTAATTAATACGAGAATAAAAATATATTAAAGGTAAGTAAGAATGTAAAGGGAATAAATTAAAAAACGGGTATCATAAATATACATATATTATACCATACATATACCATATGTATTATATATTATAATAAATAAGGAATATCCCTTATATATATACACATACACGGTAATTTTTAGAAAAGGAAAACAATAATTAGAATTATAATAAAGGAAAAAAAAAGATTTTTTTAAAGAAAGAAGGTAGTAATTTAAAGGGGGGAACACGTTAAAAAAGGGAAAAAGATTAGGTATTGAAAAAGGGATTTTCCCATGCGGGTTTTATCAAATCAGACGAGCAAAGGGGTGAAATTGAAACGACTCGGAAACATGTAAGGACCCAAGGAGTAATTATCAGACGCGGAAGCCCTTGCTCATGGAATAAGAAAACACGGAATGACTCTTTAGGGAATTAAACCAAATTTAAAACGTAAAAACACTATAAATACACATTAAATACACATTAAAACACTATAAGCCCTCTTTCTCTGTAAACTTCTCCGGCGCCGCAAGCCACTCCGGCCGCCGTTTCCGGCGCCGGAGTCTTTTTTTAAAAAACTTTTTTTTTCTTTTTGAAACCCCTTTTTTGTAAAACCTAAGAGCCCGAAACTAAAAAAAACCAAAACCTTTTGTTCTTCGCTTTAGAAAACCAAATCGAAAACCCCAAAACGTTTGAAAAAAAACTATTTTAGCATTCGCTCCTCTTCGACTCACTGCATACGGTCTCGGAGGAGACCCAAGGGCTTGTCGCCGGCGAGGGAAACGAAACGGTGCAAAGGTAAAAAACAGAAATCCCTAACACCACTATTTTTGGTTTTTTGTTGTGTTGCATGCAATGGATTCGAAAGAAGAGGATACCTCTCAAGTTTCCGTTTTTTTTTATTTCCTTGTGAATGAAAAATCCCAAATGGGTTTTTTTACAATCTCTCTACTCGTTTTTTTCTCTCTATGCTCACTGATATCTCTCCATCTCTCTGTCCTCTCTCGTGTTCTTGGTTTCCTATATAACCGAGAATAAAAAGAGCCATGCTTAGAATTAATTCCTCTGATTTCACTGAAGCTTTTGTCTGGTTGACCTCTGCATTTTGTTTTAATTTTTTTGTTTTTTCTTGCTACTTTTGGGTTCTGATTTTCTGTCTGTTTTTCTGTCTTGGTCGGCATTACTCGATCGGGAGAGGCACTGGCGTGGTGTTGGCAGAGGGGTCACGGGCAGCAGAGGCTTCTGGAATTCCCCACGCCGATCCGAGGCCGTTGGATGGTCCCCGATCTAACGGCTACGAGGAGAGCGGCGCTAGGGCAATGGGTGCTTGCTAGGGTTTCTCCATACCCGGGGTGATCTGGGCCGTTGGATCGCGGCCAGATCCAACGGTGTTGGGCGTGCGGCGCGAATGGCAAAAGGGGCATCCTTAGGGTTTCTTGGCGGGTGTGATCTGGACCGTTGGATCGCGGCTAGATCCAACGGTGATGGTTTGTGGTGGCTGCATCACAAAACAAGGGATTAGGGTTTTTTTGTGTAATTTGGGCCTGCCGGACATTTGGGCTTATATATATATATATTTATATTATTCTGGGCTCTCATGTAATTGACTGTTATTAATTCAAACATAATGGGCTTTTATTTACATATGTTTTATTTTTATTATAATACTATCCGAATATATTAATAATAATAATATACTAATGATATTAATAATAGCAAAAACAAAACAAAATAAAAACAATAGTAATATATAATAACACACCTAGCAATAATACTTAGTAATAATATACAAATGATAATAATAGCAAACAACAAAAATAATAATAACAATATAAAGATATAAAAATACTAACACACAATAATAATAAAAGATAACAAAGGTAGTAATAATAATACTAATAACCCTAACAAATAATAATAGGTATACTAACAAACAATAATAAGACGTGACACACACACATATATATATATATATATATATATATATGTTTCTCTTTTTTCTTTTTATTTTCTTTTTAACTTTTTTATTTTTTTTACCCAATATAAGCCCATTAACAACTCAAACTTAAAGGGGTCTGAGGTCCGGACAAAATTAGTGATTACAGTTGCCCCTCTTTGCTTATACTTGTGGAACAAGAATAAAGAAAAGATCATAAGCACTAATTTTGTCCTACTTCCCTGTTGGACGGTTTACTCCCGACGCAGCCACGCGATTCCAAGTGATTCTTCTTTCCAACGCCTTCTGATCATGAGTTCTCTCCTCAAATGCCCCGAACAGATAGACAGAGAGTTTTTTTTTTTTTTTGCAGATTTCCATTCTCCAAGTGCCCGAACGGATAGGCAGGTTCTATTCTCCAAATGCCCGAATAGATGGGCAGATTTCAAATATTTCTCTTCTCCTTCCGAAAAAACGAGATGGTCATTCAAACAACATTGCCTTCCCCTTCGCGGTCTAAAAGCAAGTTTTCCATTTCCCGGTCAAAAAAGCAAGCTGAAACTCCTAACATTTTTGCCTCCCCTTCGCGGTCAAAAGGCGAACTTGGGCGTCCAAGTGGATTTGCTCTCCCTTCACGATCGTAAAGCAAACTGGTCAACTAAATCCGTCTAACTTTCCGGTTGGACGATTTACTCTCTCGGAGCGGCGACGCGCTAAACCGAGTAATTTTCTCTCTGAAACTTTAAGAAGATGAGTTCTCTCTCTATAGAACTCATTTCCTTGGCGTATTCTTCGAGTGGCAGTTCTTTCTATATAGAACTCTCGTCCACGTATTTCTGAAATCAAAGATCTCCAAGTCCTCTCTCTGTAGGACCCTCCGCTTTTGAGATCCTGAAGCCTTAGGATTCTGAGTTTTTTCTCCACTAAACTCCTCTTCCTTAGCGTACTCTTCGAGTAGTAGTTCCTTCTCTACCGAACTCCCATCTGAAATCAAGGATCTAGAAGTCCCCTCTCCGTAGGACCCTCCACTTTCGAGATCTGAAGCCTTAGGATTCTGTGTTTTTCCTCCACAAAACTCCTCTTCCTTAGCGTACTCTTCGAGTAGTAGTTCCTTCTCTATGGAACTTCTCTCTGAAATCAAGGATCTACAAGTCCCCTCTTTGTAGGACCCTCCACTTCCGAGATCCTGAAGTCGCAAGTTCCTCCGATATAAAGCTTGTTTGGACCCTTTCTCTATAGGATCCTTTATCTTGAAATCTATCGGCAAGCTTGAAAGCTTTCATCTTAAATCCTTGAGTGGCGAACATGAAAGGTTTCACCTATCATCATTGAGCGACGAGTATATGCCTTCTTTGCTCTGACATTCTTGGGCTTTGGGTTTCTGCCTCTTTCACCCTAAAATCATGGAGTGGCGAGTCTGAAATTTTTCGCCTAAAATCCTTGAGGAATGGATAAAATTGAGAAATTTTGATCTTTTTAAGAAAAACATCCTTTAGAAAAGGGTAAAATTGAGGAATCGAGTTTTGAGGAAAACATCTTTTTGAAAGGGATAAAATTGAGAAATTTTGATCTTTTCAAGAAAAACATCCTTTAAGAAGGGTAAAATTGAGAAATCTGAGTTTTAAGAAAAACATCCTTTGGAAGGATAAAATCGAGAAATTCGTGTTTTAAGGAAAACATCCTTTTGTAAGGATAAAATTGAGAAATTCGAGTTTTAAGAAAAACAATCTTCAAGGAAGATTAAAATCGGGGGTTGGAAAGATTTTAAGAATCCGAATTACGAAAGTCGAGGGACTCTTGACTCTTGTGAGATCTACTTCTCCTCTCGTGAAGCCGTAGATATGTTCTTTTACCAATCTTCAAATGTATGTTTAGAGAAAACAAAATGCTATGGTATGATTTAGTATGCTCCTAGCATGGGTGACATCTAGCTATCGACGATGCATGAGCATGTTTCAGGATGCAATGATGCATGTGTTTACGAGAATGCAAAGATGCATGGATTTAGTTTGTCTTCATTTTCTAGGGTCGGTGGTCGTTATCCTGGGACTACAACCACTCATCACTCTCGTGTCTCGGCAAAACTGGCCCACAAACTTCTACCGCTCATTCTTCGTTCAAATATTCGAGTCGAGTGACTTTCGTCGTATTTAGAAACTTCATCTACACTTTTTCTAGCCTTGTGTTATCTTTCATCAATTCTGATTCAAACTCTTATGTACAAAACCCTTGTTACCCCACGGACAATGATGCCCCTCTCGAGTACTACTGGACCGTTGTTCTTCTTCTTCTCATCCACTTCTAGAATTGTTTGCCTCAAAGTGCCCATTCGGGTTTTCACTTTGAACCCTTATTTTTTTGTTCTTTTTTCTTGTTTTTCTTTTTTCTTTCTTTCTTTCTTCTAATTTTTTTTTTCTTTTTTTTTCTATTTTTTCTTTTCTTTTTTCCTTTTTTTACTGACTTTTGGTTGCCTGAATAGATAGACAGATTTCCATTCTCCAAGTTCCCGAACGGATAGGCGGGTTCTATTCTCCAAATGCTCGAATAGATGAGCAGATTTCCATTCTCCAAGTGCCTGAACGGATAGGCGGGTTCTATTCTCCAAATGCTCGAATAGATGAGCAGATGTCATATATCTTTGTCTCGAGCTTTGAGTATCTGTGATCTGAAGCGCTCCTCTTGAATTTCGTCTCAATCTTCAAAGTGTCTTTTGGGTTTTCACTGTGTCTTCTCTTTTCTTTGTCCTCTTTCTTCTTCTTTTTTCTCTTCTTGGGCGCTCCTTTGAGTTTTCATCTTGAAGTCAACTTCTCTCTTTTTCGCTTCTTCTTGAAGGGAGGACTTACACTGATTAGAATCCCATTGCCCCCACTTGCTTTAGGCTTATGTACCTTCTAACTGATCTCTGGTTAATGTCGATTACTTTAAATGGTGTCTTCTGTCCAAAGATGCCACCAATTTTTGGCCCTTGTTCCTCTAAATTCGTGGTCAAGAGCGCCTCTTCTGAATTTTGCTCATTTGCCCCAAAGTGCCTTTGGGGTCTTCGTCTCGGCTTCTCTTCTTTTTCTTCTCTTTCTTCTTTTCTTAGGCACGTTTTTGTCACCTTTTATTGAGTTGATTACTGTCTCATCTCAGTGTGTGCCCTCAACGCGGCGCGCGTGGTCGTTCTCAAGACATCCTCTTCGGCAAGATGCTTAGGCTCCGACGGTAACTTCTGTTTCCCGATTCTCAATGTCAAAATGTCTACCCTCATGTTCTATTTCAACCCTTCTTAGCGAAGGTCGACTTCATAGCTCGATATTTTACCGAAGACGGTCTGGACGTTTCAACTGGAGGTAAAAGTAGCGATGTTGAACCTCCAAGGGTGCCCCTCCGGGTACTAATGGCTTTACCTCGAGCCATGGTCAGTCCGCTTGTTCATTCCCATGTAGAAGACTTATGCAAGTGATTGGGTAAAAATAATTTTATTATGTAGATATACATTTTAAAAAATCATGTCAAGTGAAAATCAAGTTTGGGGTCTTTGAAAAAAGGTTAACCCGAGTGAAATTTTCTGAATGTTGCAGAGATGCACATATGAAATCTTTTCTAGGCTATTAGGCTTCCAAGAGGAGCGACTCCCATACTTAGTTTCTACCCAATTTAAAGGTGGCTCTCTTTACCTCACTAACTCACCTTGCCCCATCCTTCCCTCTTTTCTGATCTCAATCAGGCATTAGAAGTGTGGCAATCCTTGAAGAAAGGTTAACCCCGATAGGCGGGATGTGATCTGAAGACAAATTCATCCTTCTGCGTATGGTCCAAATGGTCTTTTATGGCTTCTAATGTAGGCTGAGGCTCACGGCTATGAAAGAAAGGGTAAAAAGGCTCAAACAAGTGTTTAAGGGTGGTGAAACCAATGATCAATTCTTCTAATCTGAAGTCTCAATTATGCTCCGACGAAATGCTATTTCTTTTCTTGCTTCTTTGGATCGCTCTAGGCTGCCCCTTTTTGGGGTTTTCACCCTAGAGTTCGTTTCCCATCATCAAGTGTAGTTTTGGTTCAATTTGCACCTTCGCCTTGTAGTGGTGCATGCTTTTGATCAAAGGTGAACAATCTTTCGAGGCTCATCTAAGTAGAGATTCATTTGGATAGGGAATCCTCTTGTCCCTTTTCTTTATCTGCTTCTCTCTCTTTTCAAAATTGCACTTTTCACTTTAGTGCCTTTGCTTTTGATTTCTTCAGTTTTTTATGTCGGTAATCTTCGACTTGATTTGGGTAGCTCTTTGAGCACCAACTTTTCTTTCGTTGTTTTCTTTTGATGTTTTTGCCGCTCAAACTGAAAATGTATTCAATGCATCGGTTCTCTTTTAATGCCCCTTAGTTCACCAGACATCATCCTCATAGCATAATCAGAATCCAATGTCATTTACTTGTCCATAGACTTCTGTCCCATTTGCCCCCGGTGTAGGGGTGATCCTTGGTTTGGGTTCGATCAGAAGGAAAAATTTAAAAGACTCAAAAGGGGACAACAATGGATATTTTCTTATTATTTTTTTTCTATGTGAATGGAATTGAAGGAATGCCAAATGTCCTCCCATACACTGATATCAAAATTGGTCATCAGGTGGTAGAAGTTTTAGAGTTATCACTTCATTCAAGAACCTTAGACAACAATGCCCGAGAGGAAAATTCACTCAATGGGAGTGGCCCATTATTCCTAGACACTCGTTGTCACCCCTCTCTTGGCCTAAGTAGAACAGATGGGGCTTTCATTCGTATCATTCCCACAACACTTGGTTCTTTCTTTTCTTTTCAAAGTATTAAAGTCATCTTTTTGTAAAAATATATACATATATGTTTTTAATAGAAAAACAATAAGGTTGTGATCATAAAGAATAAATGAAATGTCTAAAAGAAATTAAGGAATATAAAATGCTTGCAAAAGTCTCCTTCATTGAAAATAAAACAAACGGACATCACAAAAGCCCTTACAAAAGATGCTAGCTATCACGGGCCAACGATGCAAACTTACACATGCACTTCAACGAGGGAAAGATCCAACAACAAAAGGTAAAACAGACACGATGCATGGAGACATTACATCGTAAACTACGTTGAAGACCAGTGTCTTCCAAAAGATGCCCCTCTCAAAAGATTGCCCCATCTTAGGTCGTCTTCAGATCTAATCTGCGCGGTAGACTCGGGAGTATGTCAGTAGAGGGGTGAGTTTCTCCTTCCCTTTCTCGGCACTCTTGGCCTTCCTTGAGCTCCGAGGGTCTTCAGTCGTACCCCGAGGCTTCGAAACTGTGGCACTCCTGGGGGTCCCCACTCGTCTTTGTTGCTCCCGGTCCCATTCTTCATCTAGGATTTTTCGCAGTGAATCCTCGATCTTGTCTAGAGCCAGTTCGATAGGGCATTCAGAATGGGGGCAGTGCACCTCGTATTGGCCGATGACGGCCTGGTCTTCTTCAGATAAGACCTCCTCCCTCACAATATCGTAATCCTCGTCCGAACTTTCTTTGGGCTGGGGGGCTTTGCCCTTCTTGGTCAAGGCGGCGATCATGCCCTTCAACTCATTAAGCTGCTCTTTGGTTTCATCTTGGAACTTCTTCATGCATGCGATTGTTTCCTTCTGGTTCCACACTAACTGCTGGTGGAACTGCTCGAGCTCATCCATCCTTCTCACCAAGTTGTTTACATTCTCGAAGCGGTATTGGCTGGAAATTGTTCCTTTGTCCATTTTCTCTCTTTTCTCTCTCTGACACGAGTGTTTTCCCCAATTAGTAATGGTGTGATGAAAGGCATTAAGCAAATTTTAATGTCCAATGATGGATGTATTATGGACTCAAATCAACAGATGCATGATCATGAGATGGGTGCATGGCTGACAATTTTAATGCTGCTCTAAAATGATATATGAAATAAATGTTACAAATGTATGCGACTCAAAGGTGTTGGTCATATAGGTGATTCCCCTTAGGTCAACTTTCATTTTGAACGTAAAGGAGGCTCATTGTTACAAGATAGTCATAGCAAAAGTCCTACAGGTACTCTTCTTGCCCCCTAATCATGTTCAAGGAAATGAAAACTTCGGCTAAAAAGCTGGGGTCAGATTTGCTTTCTTCTCTAGCGATTCAAGACCCTCTAAAATTGCTGATATCAAGTCCAGGAAAACAAACTATCTCCTCGAAGCTGAATCCATCTCTTGACCTAATCCATGCATTTTCCAGTTGCCCCGCTCTTTCTGGCCGCCTCTTTGCACTCGGTCAGGTAGTTTCGTGACTTTAGGTGTTCGGAGTAGATTCGGTCTTGCTTGACTTCCTCGGGGTGGAGTAAGGTTGTGCCTTCTTCGATGGTGGGTATTAAATGACCTGACACTGTGTGTTCGCTTGATAAACTCGTCCCCTTATCCTTTCAGATTCACCTTTGACCGATGTCGGACTTGCTAATTGACAACATCTTTTCTAGCAACCTCTCGTCCACAATGATAGCCCTTGATCGGGTAAAACCACCTTGACTCAACACCTTTATGTCATGATATGCATGCGAGAATAAATGCAAGAAGATCATAAGAATAATCGTTAGTGTCGGATAAACATGATAAAAAGGCAGGCATGAAAGCAAGCAACCCTATTTATCCCGTCTAATAGACCTAGGTTGTGCGCATGACTCTAAAAGGGATGGGCTTTCTAGTTCTCTACATGCAGTTTTGGTTCTAGGAGGTACTCGAACTGTCCTCGCTGTCCCCTTCTAAGGGTAGCAAGGCCCCCGGTCATCACCCATTATAGGCTCCTCTCAACCGAGTTCAATTCGAGGGGACCCTTTCGCTATGTCTGCACGGAGAAACGATATTCTCACGAAGATATAGGGTACTCGAGCCCCGAAGGTACTTGCTAGGCCCACACGGAGGAACAATATCCACACGAAAGCACTAGCGTTTTCCCCTCACTTAAACGAACGGGTTTAAATGCCAATTTTAAATGCGTTTAAAATAAACTCGCACTTATAAACAAATATCGATCGATTCAGTCACTTTAATTCGCAACTTCTAATATTAATTGAGCGGTAAAGTTTTTTTTTTGGCTCGACTCTCTTTTTTGTTTTTGAAAACAAAAATTTATCCCCAGCGGAGTCGCTATCTGTTGCGACTAAAAAAAATATTCTATACCTCGGTGTCACTTAGAAGAACCAGGTTTTAATGGTTTTTGGAAAATTAGTCAAATTATAAAAAAGGAGGAGTCGCCACCGGCCATTTAAAAATGGTAGACCGGACACCGAAATAAAACCAGAGATTTAAAAGGTTTCGGGAGTCGGTTACACGCGAGGAAGGATTAGCACCCTCGACGTGCCCAAAATTGGTACCAAAAACATTACTGCTTAATTAATACTAAATTTTGCGAATTAAAGTGACGATTCGTATCGAAATTTGGTTATATGAGTGAGTAAATTTTGAAACTCTTAATATTCGATAAGGAACGCCCGAACCACCACCACTACGATTGGTACTGGCCTCGTTCGTTCCCGAATAAAAAGACACCGCATTATATTTTATATTTCAAATGTAACCTAACATGGCATACGAGAATAAATATGCAAAACACAAATTAATACGATAAAAAAACAAAGCATAAAGCAATATTAAAGGTAAACATTCAATAAAAATATTAAAGGTAAATATTCTAGGTAATAATTTAGTAAATAAGGACATTATAAATATACATATATTAATACACAAATTAATACGAGAATAAAAATATATTAAAGGTAAGTAAGAATGTAAAGGGAATAAATTAAAAAACGGGTATCATAAATATACATATATTATACCATACATATACCATATATATTACATATTATAATAAATAAGGAATATCCCTTATATATATATATATACACATACACGGTAATTTTTAGAAAAGGAAAACAATAATTAGAATTATAATAAAGGGAAAAAAAAGATTTTTTTAAAGAAAGAAGGTAATAATTTAAAGGGGGAACACGTTAAAAAAGGGAAAAAAATTAGGTATTGAAAAAGGGATTTCCCCATGCGGGTTTTATCAAATCTGACGAGCAAAGGGGTTAAATTGAAACGACTCGGAAACATGTAAGGACCCAAGGAGTAATTATCAGACGCGGAAGCCCTTGCTCATGGAATAAGAAAACACGGAATGGCTCTTTAGGGAATTAAACCAAATTTAAAACGTAAAAACACTATAAATACGCATTAAAAAACGTTTCCCACTTTTGTTTTCTCTGATTTTTTTTTTGAAACCTAAAAACCTCCCCTCTTTCTCTGTAAACTTCTCCGGCGCCGCAAGCCAATCCGGCCGCCGTTGCCGGCGCCGGAGTCTTTTTTAAAAATCTTTTTTTTTCTTTTTGAAACCCCTTTTTTGTAAAATCTAAGAGCCCGAAACTAAAAAAAAACCAAAACCTTTTGTTCTTCGCTTTAGAAAACCAAATCGGAAACCCCAAAACGTTTTAAAAAAACTATTTTAGCGTTCGCTCCTCTCCGACTCACTGCATGCGGTCTCAGAGGAGACCCAAGGGCTTGTCGCCGGCGAGGGAAACGAAACGGTGCAAAGGTAAAAAACAGAAATCCCTAACACCACTATTTTTGGTTTTTTGTTGTGTTGCATGCAATGGGTTCGAAAGAAGAGGATACCTCTCAAGTTTCTGTTTTTTTTTTATTTCCTTGTGAATGAAAAATCCCAAATGGGTTTTTTTTACAATCTCTCTACTCGTTTTTTTCTCTCTATGCTCACTGATATCTCTCCATCTCCCTGTCCTTTCTCGTGTTCTTGGTTTCCTATATAACCGAGAATAAAAAGAGCCATGCTTAGAATTAATTCCTCTGATTTCTCTAAAGCTTTTGTCTGGTTGACCTCTGCATTTTGTTTTATTTTTTTTGTTTTTTCTTGCTACTTTTGGGTTATGATTTTCTGTCTGTTTTTCTGTCTTGGTCGGCATTACTCGATCGGGAGGGGCACCGGCGTGGTGTTGGCAGAGGGGTCACGGGCAGCAGAGGCTTCTGGAATTCCCCGCGCCGATCCGAGGCCGTTGGATGGACCCCGATCTAACGGCTACGAGGAGAGCGGCACTAGGGCAATGGGTGCTTGCTAGGGTTTCTCCATACCCGGGGTGATCTGGGTCGTTGGATCGCTACCAGATCCAACGGTGTTGGGCGTGCGGCGCGAATGGCAAAAGGGGCATCCTTAGGGTTTCTTAGCGGGTGTGATCTGGACCGTTGGATCGCGGCCAGATCCAACGGTGATGGTTTGTGGCGGCTGCATCACAAAACAAGGGATTAGGGTTTAGGTTTTTTCATTAGGGTTTTTTTGTGTAATTTGGGCCTGCCGAATATATATATATATATATATATATATATATATATATATATATATTATTCTGGGCTCTCATGTAATGGACTGTTATTAATTCAAACATAATGGGCTTTTATTTACATATGTTTTATTTTTATTATAATATTATCCGAAAATATTAATAATAATAATATACTAATGATATTAATAATAGTAAAAACAAAACAAAATAAACACAATAGTAATATATAATAACACACCTAGCAATAATACTTAGTAATAATATACAAATGATAATAATAGCAAACAACAAAAATAATAATAACAATATAAAGATATAAAAATACTAACACACAATAATAATAAAAGATAACAAAGGTAATAATAATACTACTAATAACCCTAACAAATAATAATATGTATACTAACAAACAATAATAAGACGTGACACACACATATATATATGTTTCTCTTTTTTCTTTTTTTTTCTTTTTTCTTTTTAACTTTTTTTATTTTTTTTACCCAATATAAGCCCATTAACAACTCAAACTTAAAGGGGTCTGAGGTCCGGACAAAATTAGTGAATACAAGTTTCACAATAGGGAACAACATAATTTGACCTATTCTACCAATCTGATCTCTTCTCTATTATTTACTTGTGTTTTATTTACTTTTCTTTATAAACCAACTTATTTGTGCATTTATTTTTCTTTGTGCAGGAATTACGATTCGAATTTAAGCTGTCCAATCCCTGTGGGAGCCGATATCTTATATACTATAACTTGATAGGAGGTGCACTTGAGCTCATATTTAGAGAACACCTAAATGCTCTACACAAAGCATTCTCTATTTACAGTTTGTGACTTGTGTGCTTAAACTTAACTCAAGACACCACCAATCCCTATGGAGACGATACTCACTTATCATCGTATTACTTGTTTGACGTGCATACTTACACCATATTTGCGTATCAATTATAGTACACTACACTACACAAACAATCATTCATTGGTTACTATGGCGAATGGAAGCAATTCCGTAGGAGCAATGCCAACGATGAAGATGACGAGTGTAACACCCCTCGCCTGTGTTAGAAGGAGGAGCATTACGATGCGCAGCGGGTTTATAAACATATAACTTATACCATATAACCGATCATACTTAACATGTTCAAGCAATCAATTTTAAGTGACATAGCCAATACACCCTTACATATACTTAACATAGGTTAATCATACATGTAATTGTTTGAAAGTCAAACAAACATATCGATACATTCATGAACTATGAAACCAAACAATCTAAATTAGCCTATCATGCAACAATCGAACCAACATACACATGTATATAGGAATATCTCGAACTTCATAAGCACATATAATCATATCATAAGTCATAGTTTATCCAAAATCATATTTGTTTATAGCAACTTAGCAAAAGTATCATACGAGACTTAATACAACATAACTTAGTCATTGCAAGCAATTAGCTTAAACTTTATATACATAATAAGTCATGTGTTCACATTTAACATATATAACAACCAAAATGCATGTGACATCGCTCAAATACACAAGACTATGCCACCGTCTAGAAGTCTAAACAAAAATATCTCGTTATACATGATTCTTGCTTGTAACATGATTCACCAGAAATGGATTGGGAAGCTTTCAATCAACACGAGCTGTTGGTTTGGGAAGGAGGAAACAAAGAGTGATGAGTACAAAAGATGTACTTAGTGAGATAGTACTTAATTCTATTAGTTTAGTCTTTTAGGTGTCTTATTACAATTAGCCAAGGTTACCTAGATAGGATTCATCATACATAAGAATAACATAGCTAGTTTAAACATGATCAAAAGTCACTTAGCTTGTTTTAGGAGCATGGAAACCAAGAGCAGACATGTAGGCATAATGCATCAAAGAAAAATGTAAACATACCATCTTTTAATAATACAACCAATGATCTCATAACATATCATGTACATAGAACAAACATGTAATTGATCAAGTAATACATAAACATATCATATAATCACTATACGAATATGCATCTTAGACATGCATATCATGTATGTTTCAAGCAAAATCAGATTGGCGTTTACACCTTTAATGTATTGAACTCTTGTTTCTTATAAGCACAATCATATAACATATCAAGTCAATATATTCTTGTCACATGTTTTACCCAAATACTTATGATGTTTTTCCTTGGTAGATTAGTGAGACTAGGTAATCGAGTCAAAATGGGTACAAAGTACCGAATTAGAGGATGCACAAAGCATCAAAATCAGAGGGTGCACAATGCACCAAGGTATCTTCCACACCATCACAAGGTAACCATATAGTCAACAATGGATGATCAAAACATCAAATATACAAGGTGTTAACAATACCAACAGAGAGTACACAAAGTATTGATTTTAGTGGAGCTCTAGACTCTAAGGCATGCCATTCTACCTAAGACCAACTATTCAACCAAGAGCTTATAGTGTATTTTAATTCAAACAATCATAAGGCAAGTCATTAACAAGCCAACATATCAATCATGTAACTCGTAGCATGTTGCTAGCATATAAATTATATCTTTGGTCAAAGTCTCATTGTTTCTAAAATGTATAAATTTTATATATCAATTCATACTACATGTAACATTCATAGGCAATAGCATAACATTCACATAGAACTCATACAATCCATCAATCAAGTGCAGATACCATGTATCACACAATAGTACCAAACTAGTAGCGAACATAAGCAATTGTCTTTCCATTTAACCTTCTTCCCTTAGAACATTTACCAAATATTAATTAGGTTCATTTCATGCTTTCAAGTCATCATACATATCAAAATGAAAACATTGGTTAGGACACTAGTCCTATCCCTAAGGATTAACTACACTCAAAATACTCCGAGCTTAGCTAGTCTCGATCCTTGATGATTATTCCCTTATTCTTCTTACAAGTTGGACCAGCTCTTGACTCCTCCAAGTTTTCCCCAAATTCTCGGTCTTAACATTCATATACAGACAAATATGAAACATATTAGAAGTCAATTCAAACATATAAGCTCATTTACACAAATGCAAACATTAACATTCGAAACTGTTTTTTCTTATTGACAGATTGAGTACTAGTTAATAATATGGGCATATCTTTTTACCCACATATCCAAATTTCGATTACTTTATCATTATATAAATCTTATTTACACATCCTTTCAACCATGTAAGATTCTTATTTTCTTATTTCTGTATCAATACAGTTTATTATTTAAACATTGGTCATTTTGCAGTTTTGGAAAGTTTGCAGCACCTCCACGATTTCGGTTCCAGATTTTTCTAAAAAGATAAAATTTTAGTGTCATTTGTTTCTAGTTAAAATAGACATCCCAAGTATTTTCTATCAAAATTTCGGGTCTAAATTCTATGTATTTTAGTTTTGGTGAATTTTTGAAGGTCACTGTTCAGAACAGGGTAGTACTGGGCAGATTACACTAATCTCTAACTTAAGCTCTTTACAACTTATTTTCATGGTTTCACCATCCAATCTTATTATCAGCTAATTATATAATTCATCATAATCATTTCTAACACTTTTAAACATAAATTTCCAGATTTATTATGAATCAATTTAGGCTTTGCCTTTTCAACTTATCCAAAATAGTCCCTTAACTTTCTTGTCTTTGCATGTGACCAATTTTTTATTCTTATCAAATTACCAAACTAAATACATGTTTCTTATCATCTTATAACAAATTTCCAGAATTTAAGTTCAATCAACCATCTAAAACAAAACAACAATCCAAGGCAGATTCGGTTAGCACAAAACACTTACTTGAATTTTGTTCTATCATGCATGTAATCTAAACATAATTTCCAGCCTTCCAATGTGTTGTTCTCCTAATTTTCCAGATTGTCTCTTCTCTCTCTAACTTTCTCTTTTGGTTTCGGTGGGTATAGGAGAAGGATAACAAACATTATTTGTTGTTTACCCACTTGATAGCCGAGTGTCCCACTTTCTTAAAGTGGTGACACTTGGTTATCTATATAACCACATGTTAGTCCTTTAATTTTCCACTATAACATATATATATTATAATTATTATGGTTATTATAATATTATTTTTCACCCATTGGTTAGTCCTTTAACTTTCTCAAAGTTGTTTCACATTTTAGGTTGCAACCATTTTTCCACCACATTTCAAGTTACAACACACTTGGACCACATTTTAGGTTACAACCCACTTTCTTATGTTATATGTCATATTATAGGTTATCCTACTAATAACCCACTTTCTAATGCTATATGTCATAGTTTAGGTTATCCTACTAATAACCCACTTTCTTATGCTACATGTCATATTATAGGTTATCCTACTAATAACACATTATCTTATGTTATACCTCATATTATAAGTTACATTTCCACATTATCTTGTGTTCAAATTTTCATTCATCAATTTTCCCACCAAATTTTTAATTTCCAATTCACCCCCTCTTGGACATTTGCAATTGTTTGATCAACTCAACAAAACTCAACCTCTTTATTCGGTGGGAACACAAGCAACTCTTCTAGAAATACACCTAAAAACTCACATACCGTACGTATGTCCTGAACACGCACTTCCTTCGATCTTGGACTCATAACAAAAGCTAAGAAAGCCTCGCAACCCAATTCCATCAACCGACTCGCTTCTAGAGTCGAAATAGCATTGGACAAGAATTTCACATTCTAACCAAGGATTACTAGTTCGTAATCGTCAACAAGTTTCAAGGTAACTCGCTTAGCCTCAAAATCAACCAGCCCTACGCTCAAACAACCAATCCATCCCAAGGATTACATCAAAACCATAGAAAGGAAATTCCATTAAATCAACTCCAAAGGAACTGGTCACTTGCATACCCAAATTTAACATCTCAACATGCATATCAAGAAAATGCGCATGCTCACTCAAGATATATGAATGCGTAGAGCCAGAATCAATCAAAGATAACAATGACAAGGATTATAAAGTGAAACTACCTGCAATCATATCAGTATCATTATGCATCTCACGATGTGCGTAAACACTTGCAGGACCACCACCCTCAGGTTGAACAACCATAACATGTTCTACAGTTCTGACATGACCTCGCTGTGGTGCAACAACGAGTGCTCTAACATGACTACATCAAACTAACAACGGACACTCACGTCTCAAATGGTCAGTCGAACCACAACTCCAACAAGAGTTGGATGCCACAGCCGGAGAAGCCTGCACCTCACGAGATAAACGAGAACAATCTCCCCTCATATTCTCACGCGATCCACATACCCAACAAGAATTAAAAGCCTATCTAGCCTCAGCACCTTGACCATAAGCTTCACGTCAAGGCCTTCGTCCGCCGCGCTTCACGCTAGAACGAAACTTCTTATCATTGGGCCTCCTATTTTGTCCACCTCCAGGACTAAAATATGCAGCTCTCTTACCCGAGCTAGAACCATCCACACGAGAAGTCAAACCCAAACTCTGCTCAATATCATTGGCTCGCGCCACCAACATCAGAAGCCAACTCAGGAGCATACTGGCTCAAATGAACAATTTGAACCTCATACTCAGTCACAATCATGCTACCTTAAACCAAAGACATAAACTTGTGTTTCTTGTCATCCAAGTATCTAACTCCTAGATACTTCTTCTTAAAGGCAGCTTGGAAGAACTCTCAATCCACTTTATTAGGCTCCAAAGGCACAGTTACAGTTGTCACCGACTGTAAGCATCGCCTTGCAACAATGAAACATAACATCCCAGCTTACGTTCATCATTGCACCCCATTTGATCCAAAATTTGAATCGTACTGGCCAACCAAGCTTCAGATGCCTTGGGTGACAAGCCACAATACTTAACACCACCCAAACTACTCAAGCATTCTAACGACAACTCCGTTTACCTAGAAGCAGGTGCTTGCACTTGCACTCCGGCAACAGTAGCATGGAATGCTCCAGTCATTGCCTGAACTAAAGGCATCAAATCACCCAACACATGCCCAACTTGCCCATGTTGTCCTTCCTCCTGACCCCAAGTATAGGCGGTGGAGGAGGTAAATTCCCACTAGGAGGAACCTCGTTATCCTGATTTCCCTGCCCTCCAACAATAGCAATCATACTCTACCGTAACTCTCTACGCGGTCTCATTGTGCTTCAAGCAAGGATCCAAGATTTCCAATTCAATTTAAAACATTTTAACTATAGTAACAAGGCAATGGGTATCCCAACTTTCCCCCAATCATGACATACAACAATCCACATATATATTGTAAACACAGTGCATAGCAATCAACCGTATTCAGTCCACAACATCATCATGTATATAACAAAACACATACATCGCAACCACAATACATGGCATCAATATCATTTATTCATCAACAACATGATTATAACAATCACCGTACAAAGAAAACATCATTATTCCCTTGGAATCACAATACATAAACTTACCAATAACTTACCATTATCCCATTCTTTCGAAATCGGGCTTTGATACCACCAAATGTAACCCCTTCGACACGGAGAATATTGAAGTAAACTAGGAAGGTTTACCTCAATAAATGACCCTAATTTTTTTATCTTTTCTAGATGAACAAAATTAGCCTAAGTGTTAAAACTCACAGCGGAACAATTAGCATCTCAAACAAATGTTTATTAAGCACTCAATTGAATTCAAACTTGTTTTAGGGACCATTTTGTAATTTTAGCAAAATACAGTGACAACTTCAGGATTTTAAGTTACCAACCTTTAATTAGTCACATTACATGCCACTCCGAGAAATCTCATCTTAAAATGATCATTCAAGCTCATTTCATTCCATCAACAACATTCAGGGACTAAAACGTAAAGAAATTGAACTTCAAAAGATTCTAGTAACCAACTTAACATCAGGGTGTTTCGAAACAAAGAGCCATGTATTGAAACACCATATTTTGGAACAGGTCTTGGTGTTTCAAAACTCGAGGTCGTATCGAAACAGCCTCCAACACGTTTCGATACACCAATTTCTAGTAGCTAAAATTCTCAAGCCTCTTCCGATACACCCATTCCTGTTTCGAAACCCTTAGGCCGTTTCAGGCTCACCATTTTGGTACAGCCTTGGGCATACCAAAATGTCTGGGCATGTAATGACACTTTTTGTTGGTTTTTCACACTTTAATGCACCCAAACCATCCAAGCAAGTTCCAACATACATACAACATATCCAAACATCAACCCTCAAACATCCATAGAAAAACCAACATCTTTTCATGGCAATTTGCATCAAAGGTAAAATATAGGCACGCAACCTAGTGACAAACCAAGCAAGGTACCAAAATGCAAAGTAAAGCATAAAACATAAACCAAATACCAAAGGCCATTTACAAGTGTAAAACGACAAACCAAACTTGCTCAAAAAGGGAGTTTACACAAATCTCCCATCAACACAATGGATCCCCCATTGCCCTTATTACGTATAGTCTAACCGAAACATACTTTTGCAAATGAAGTCTCTTACGATCCCTTGCTACTTGCTACCTCCAAACCTCAATTATTTGCACTGATTGACAAATGATAGCGTAAGCACACAAGGCTTAGTGAGGAGGCTAAAAAACAAAACACAATCAATGCATTAAAACCATTTTCCTTGACCATATTGAAGTCTCATTTCAAATTCCTAAAACATCATTTGAAAACCATCATGCCCTTTTAAAACCATGCACTTTCCTTAAACAAAAATCAACATATTTAACCTCATGCTACATGTATCAAGAATCAACAACAAGTTCCATTGTTACACTCAATTTAAGTCTTCCCATACATAGCTACCATATTGTAGAGTGTCCACGAGTTCTATATTTTTTGAACATTCATGCCCTTATTATTGTTGTTCTTAATTTCATTTAGACATATTTAGGTGCATTGCATGTATTATAACAATATCTTCTCTTTTACCATGCTTGTATTGAATATTTTATGCTTGGCAGAGAAAAGTTACTATTTTAGTTTAGTTTATATTTTCAGGTGCTTTAGCTAGGAAAGGAGAGGAGAGAATAGGAAAAGATAAGAAGGCTGGAATTAAAGGAGTTGTACTGAAGCAACTCAAGATGCCGCCTAGGACGCTGGCGAAGCAGCATTGCCAAGAAGAGCCGCTCGGGCAGGAGTTACATCGACTTAGCCAAGATGGGTTGCGATTTCAAGAGAACAATTTCCTAAGCCCAATGAGCCTAGTCTTGCAACTTCATGAAGCCTATAATGGCCGGTAGAGTTAATTCAAGATCGATAAGTAGGAGCACTTATCTTTACTTGCTGAAGAGGGCAAAGTCCAAAGAGTCTGTATTTAAATCATATAGGAGTTCTTATTTAATGTAATTTACTTTTAGAACTCGTACTTCAAGGAGGGCTCAACTTAGGTCAAGAGCCCTATATATACCCAATGTATGTAAGGTTATATAGGGGTATATCTCGTAGAGGGATTAGGGCTTGTCGTGAGAGATTAACGGCAACTGCCGATGAGAGTGAAGATGGGGGGTTAGCTAGATATGTTGGAGTGTTGGGTGTCGCGGCCCAACTCCCCCAGAGTTTAGGCGCGTGTATGTAAAGTAGTTTGAGGGAAACGATTGTATAGTTTTGAGTTGTTTTCAATAAAGTTTTGAGCTTGCTAAATCTATGGTTCTTGTTCGTTCAATTAGTCTACACTAGTCAATTAAAGAGACATGCCTAGACTATTATTTAGCTTTTGCACATTATATCCCTTTTTATCTACTTGTTCAAAAAAAAGAAGCCTATTTGTTTTCTTGGTGTATGTCCCACCAGGGCATCAAGGTTGGCAGCAACATCCACCTGAGGAGGACATGCCCAGACGAATAGCCAAACACAAAGATCCTCAAGAAGTGGTTAGGATTGGGAAAAGTGCAGCCCAACATAACCTAATTATTATTTTTATTTTATTTTTAATTTATTTTATGTATTAGGATTAAATTTAATTTTTAATGCTTTTATTTATTTTATTTCAGGTTTGGAAGGAAGAAAGGACCAAGAAAGATGTAAGAATAAAGAAGAAGCCTAACTAGCAGCTAGGGCAACCCAAGGCATATATGCATAACGGCTAGTGGCTTCATAAGGGCTAGCCGCAATGGCTATATTTACCCCTGCGAGTGGAACAAATATCTATTTAACGACTAGAATCATGTTATTCGCGTCGCAATAATTGTCGCCCGTTGATAGCGTGCCCGCCAAGGTAGTGGAGAGAAACGACTATATAAGGCCAACTATTCTACCACGCTTTCTTCACTTTGCTCTCTTTTTTCTCTGAATTCTTCCTACAGTCTTTGCTTCCAAGATTTCTTTGCTTTATTTTTCTTTCACATTCTTTTTACTTTCATTGGGAAAACAATCATTCCCCAAACTATGGTCTCATCATAGAAACCCGCCGCCACCTTCAAAACCCAATACATGAGGTTCTTGAAACCTAATGCCGAGGAAACCTACAACCAGTTCCACAAAGATATGCAACTATGGGAAGAGATGGGCTTCCACTACACCCAGCCTGAAGGAGATTTCGGGTTGGAACCTTCGTTGTTCGAGACGATCCATAATATGGGATGTGATCAGTTCGCATGGCAGCCATAAGGGATTAACAGTAACCATGTACGAGAGTTTTATACCCACCGGCCTAACCCAGAGAGCCCTTTCGTCTACGTCTGGGGAGAAGGTGTTAAATTAACTGCTGACATGATCAACAACTGCTACAGCATAGAAGTCAGCGACGACCAGCATGGAGAATGGGAATCATATCTAATAGGTACTGACTACAACAAAATCAAGAAGGAGCTATGCCGGCCAAACACCAAATGGTTCGCAGGCAAAAATAATAGGTTACTCAACCGCAGAGAATTGCTGCCAGAGGCAGCCCTTTGGAGCTACTTCGTCCAGTGTCGCCTGATGCCAACCTCGCACGGATCGACAACAAACAGGCCGCGGCTCGCCCTTATCAACAATATTATGAAGGGGCGATAGGTCAACGTTGGCGATGTAATATGAAAGGAGATTTACGCCCATAGAGAAAAGCCAACCGTCAAAGGACCACTCTTCTTTCTTGCACTCATCACCAGCCTCTGTGCCAATTTTGGCGTGTCGCTGCACCCGAAAGAAGAAATTATTCCTACCAAAGAAGGATGGACAAGAAGAGCACGCCAAAAAATGATGCAAAGTGCAGATCCTGACACGCCTTACACCGCCCAGTCGCCGTCCCAAGCTGCCGCCACCCTAGCCGTTGCAGGCAGTACTGATGTTTCCCTTACGTTTGCCGCAAGTCCCTTTCTGCGCAGCCTAGTGGAAAGCTGCCAACGGATTGCGCACAAGTAGGTGATCTTCCCCAAATATGTAGCAGACGTGCAAGAGGCCTTTGTGGCCTACCTGCTAGACAAATATCAGGACGTCGGACCACAGTTGTCTGCCTTTCCAACGGAGCTAGTAGCATCCAAACAAGTCTACATCCCTCCAAGACCAGCTGTTGCTCATGCCTCTGATGACAGCGAGGGGCCACACTACCGCCCCAAAAGAAGAACCTCTCCGACCCCCATCAAGCCTTATGACCTCACCTCTTCCTCATAATCATATCAGAAAGCCACCCCCAGTCCCATCTAGTCATTGCGTACCTCGAAGAAGAGCCCAGCAGAAACCTGCCTCCTCTGTAACCCACTTAGCCCGGCCTAGACGATTGACCCGAACTATGAAGATTACACGGGGAAAACCAAAGTCAACCCAAAAGTCAACCTTGATTCACGACCCTTTTAACTTTTTAATCTTGTCTAAATATTCGTTAACCCTAAGTGAGTACTCAGGAATCACGATTGAGAAAAGCACAGCGATCGGACAACATCTAGGGACTCCATTTCACTTCACACAAGATTAAGGACAAAAATGTAAATTCTGTAAATTAGATGGACTTCACTGGTTTTAAGGTTACCTTTAAGAAATTAGTCATGTTGCAAGCTTCTCTGCAAAGTTTCAACTTAAAAAGACATCTCAAACTCAAGCAATTGCACTTACAACATTTTGTGACTAAAATGTAAATCTTGCAAACATCAAAACAATTCAAATCTGTGTCCAACGGTCACCCGTTTTGAAACACCCACATGTTGTATCGAAACGCTGGATCGAAACAGCGTTGACCGTTTCGGTACGCGGGTGCGTTCCGAGACCAGTTTCGAAACATGGCATTCCAGCAGTCAAATCGTTCTGAAACAGCCTCCACCATTTCGAAATACGAAGGCCATTAGATGCCCCCATTCCGAAGCACTAGAGGGTGTTTCGATACGGTTTGCCCAGAAACTGTAGCAAAAGCTGGTTTTTCACACAACAACCTATTCAAACACATGCCATGGACTCCTTAATCATACTAACAAGTCAAAATACATATAAGGTACATATTTGGAACACTCAAACACAATCCTAGCTTCAAACACAAAATCTCATTAGTCTAGAGGCATACTTCCTAGTATCAAATCCAAATAGGCAATCCAACCTCAAAACAAGCAATTAAGGCCATTTACAATCCAAGCAAACCAAAACAAACATGCCACAACCTTAGGGAGTTTAACACATCTCCCAAATACAACTCTTGGTTTCCTATTGCCAATCTATCAAAACTAAAGTGTATGAGAACTTCACCATACATGAGCTTTGAATTCCTTGGATGAACTTAGCTTCCTTGATGCCCGAATACACCTCAATTATCTGCATTATTGGTAAAAGAGAGAGCGTAAGCACAATTGCTTAGTGAGGCATGCTCTAAAGAAAACCAACCCAATAATGCACACTTTGAAAAACCTTTTCACAAAAGCTTTTGAACAACATGCTCATTCTAACACATGCTTGAAAACCTTTCAAAGCAACTTCTCATTGAAAGCACATGTACCTCAATTCTACCTCATGCATTTACCAATGCAAAACTCATGGCAAGGCCATACACATGCTTGTAGCATCAAAGCATCTCTAAAACAATCTCATATACATATCTCATAGCATAAATCATTTCATCAAAGGTACATGTGTAACAAAAACCATTTCATCATTTATATTGGGATTTAACATCTCATTATTACTCGGATATGTGGACACATTTCTACAGTAGACACTTCCGATGGAATCTCGCATCACCGTACTCACTTGTCTAGCAACATAGCTTCCGGTGGAATCTCTCATCACCGTACTCACATGGCGGAAATCTCTCATCACCATAAAGCTTGGATATTTCACCAAGTCCTACCCGATGGAATGCCCATCATCGGAACATCTCCCTTTGGCTTAACCAAAGAGCATGTACGAATTTTTAGTTTATAGTGCACTCTCATCCTATTGACCGATCAATTATATTCGGTAAGTTTCTCAACATCTATGCCAATATAATGTGTTAAAACATCATCACACCTATTGTTTTTCATGCAATATTACTCAAAGGTTTTCTCATCACATTTCAAAACATAAATCATACTTTTCTTTCAACCAAAAACTCAAATCTCTTCAATGCAACATGTCATCTAATGAGATCTCTACGAGCATAATCTCATGCTATGAATCATGCATAAATACAATAGGAATTTATCAATCACAAACCATGAGCATGTAAAAGCATTTTAGGGGCAAACACCACTTTAAAGAGAGCAATTCAAACCATACTTACTTCCGGATTTAGGAAGATGTTTCAAACTTCTCCTAAATCCCCAAACCTTGTATTTTTGTGCTCATGGACTTCTAACCCAATCGCACTCACCAATTTACGTTTTGCTTGCTCGCCGAAATGCCAATTAAGCTTCCGGATCAACTCCAAAACTGTCTGAAGATGTCTCCCCTGTTTTAGACACATAAAAATAGAGGATTAATGCATCATCATGCATTGAAATCTTCACTCAACACTTCTAAACTTGCTGCTCTACCTAAACACAACATTTCGGGTACCAAACAAAACTGAAATCACCTCTAAACTCTTCCAAAACATAACCGAGCCAAGATCCATCACTTCTAATCATTTCTAAACATCAATTAACGTAAAAAAACAACCCTCAACTCATCCTTATACCTCCAGCCATAACAGAACACCAAAATCACCCCAAAACCCACCATTTTCACAAGTAAAACTTAGGAAAAACAACCTATTCGGGATTAGATTGATAAAACCTCATTTATAACATCATTTAACATCCAAAATACATTAGAAAACCATCTCAAAACAGTGCCCAATCAATTTCCATGAAAACCTTCAAGATCTCTTCCAAATCTTGATTTTTAAGAAGATTTCTTGTTTCCAACTTTAAAACCATTCGCAAATCTTTAATAAAGGATTGACAACTTGGGAATTTCAGTAAAGAAATGAGTATTTAGAGGAGAAGAACAAGCTTACCTCTAAAAGATGATTTCTCCTTGATTTGGGCAAGTTTCCATGAAAATTCAATGTAGAAAACAAGTAGATTTGATGAAAGATTGATTAGGAATCAATGAGTGATAGAAATCTCATCAAATGAAGTGGAAATCAAAGTAAATTTGCTGGAGAAAAAGTGTTTGGTTGATAGGATTTTGAGAGAAAATGAAATGAGAGAAAATTTGAGAAAAATAGTTATGAAAGTCAAAGGTAGTTTATCATCTTTATTTTAATTAATTAAATCATTCATTAAATCACCCAAATGAAGGAAAAATATGATGAAAACAATTTTGGAAAATTAGCTCCTTAAAGATTCAAAGTTTCAATCCTTTACAAAACAGTCACTACTAAACATTGCAAAAACTGCGATTTGATCACTACACCGAAATGTAGTATTTCCAAACCCCACTTTGTAAAATTGATTTCAACATTCACTTTTATATATTAAATGAGGATTTTTAGATATTTTTATATATTTTTAAAACATCCCGAACTAGGTGTTCCATAAAACTCCCTTTTATATTCGAACCATTTCTCATACCGGTCCGGTTCAGACCCTAAACTTCTAAGCCCAAAATTGGGGTATTACAACTCTCCCCCTCTTAAAAATTTCGTCCTCGAAATTTACCTGGAGGAAAAAAGGTAAGGAAACTTCTTCTTCATGTCATCTTTCCTTTCCCCTGTGGCTTCCTCAACACCACGATGCCTCCACAACACCTTAATCAACTCAATGGTCTTACCTCGAAGAATTTTACTGTCCGAATCCAAAATCTCAACCGGCTCCTCATCATAGGTCATGTAACGCCCCAATTTTGGGCTTAGAAGTTTTGGGTTTGGATCGGTTCGGTCAAAGTGCAATTCGAATATAAAGGGTGATTATTAGGAAAGCCTAGTTCGGATTGCATTAAAAATATGGAAAAATGTCCTAAAATCCTATTTTATTATATATAAGAGAAGGGTGGAATCAATTTTGCAAAATGAGGTTTGTAAGAGTGACATTTTGGGTTAGTGACCAAAATGTAATTTTTGAAAACTGGGTGACTGTTTTAAAAAGGATTGAAACTTTGAATCTTTAAGGAGCTATTTACCCAATGGGAGTTTCTCCAGATTTTTCTAAGATATTAAATGATTAATTAATAGTTTTTAAATAAAACAAAAGTGGAGGGAAGATATTTTGGCCATAACTAACTTTTCTCTCAAATCTTCCATTTTCATTTTCTCTCATTTTATCTCAAACCAAACACCTTTTCTCCAGAGCTTTTCTCTTTGATTTTGTCACCTAAATAACTCATTTTGATTCCCTTTTGATCTTCAATCATCTCTTCAACAAAACCTCACCATTTGCTAATTGGATTTTCAAGATTTTGGTTCCAAAAAGGGAGAAAACTCAAGTTTGGAGGTAAGAACGTCCGTATCCTCTAAACTCTCAGTTCTTTACTGAAATTCCTAAGTTCTCAATCCTTAATTTGAGTTTTATAAAAGGTTTTAAGGTTGTGTTCTTGATCTTGGCTTTTCAATGCAAGATTTGATTGATTTTGGTTAAAATTCGTATGATCTGTTTAAGCAGTGATTTGAGGTGTCTTTTTGATGATAAATGAATGTTAAATTGATGAGGAATTGAGGTTTAATTAATGCAATCTCGGATAGGTTGATTTTCCTAAGTTTTGCTTGAAGTTTTTGTTGGTTTTTGGAGTGATCTTGATGATCTGTTATAGCTGGAGGTATAAGGACGTGTTTTGGATCATTTTGAATGTTAATTGATGTTTGTAAATGGTTAGAAGTGATGGATCTTGGCTGGGTTAAGTTTTGGAAGTGTTTGGAGGTGATTTCGGTTGTGTTTGGTAGCCGAAATGTTGGATTTGTGTAGAGCAGCGAGTTGAGTTGTGTTGCTGGTGTTTTTAATGCATTATGATGCATTAATCCTCTGTTGTTATGTGCTTGAAATAGGGGAGATTGATCCGTGAGCTTTAGAGGTGGTGTGGAAGGCTTCGGATGCTTGGAAGGCTTGTTGGCTAGCCTTGTTTTGTGTATCGGTGAGTGAAGTTGGGTTATCAGCTTTAAAACCAAGGCTTGAAGGTTTTGGGAGCTTAGTTTAAGTCTAAACAACTTTGCTAAGCTCAAGAGTAAGTAAATGGATTTTCCCTCTTGGTTTGTGTTGTGAATTGGTTTTTAAAGCAATTGTGATTGTTGGATGCAATGCATGTGTTTTGCATGTTTTAAATTATGTTTGAAAGCATATTTTAGCATGGTTTAATGCTGGTTTTGAAAGCCATGTGTGAAGGATGCTCAAGGTAAGAGTTCCTTGGTTTTGTGCATTGGAATTGTGGAATTGATGCATAGTGTTGCATGTTGTTTAATGTCTTTGTGTAATGCTTTAAGAACAGTGGATTGATGATGGTAAATGTTGGTTTTAGCATTTGGGTTATGCTTGTAAAACATTGGATTAATGTGGTAAGATGGTTATGTTGGCAAGTGATGTAAGTGGTTCTTGGTTACTTAAATCGGATATAGTTAGCCGGCTATAGGATAGGGTGCACCGTGAATAAAGTCGCCTTGGATGTGGAGTGGTTAAGTGTGAACCGGTAACTCCATCCAAGTACACTAACGAGATGGTTAAGTACACCATGGTGGTTAAAATTCCATGGGTGGGTCTTGTGTTAAGGTCATAATGGCGGTTAAAATTCCATTCGAGGACCTTGGGTAAGCAAAGGTTATAATGGTGGTTAAAATTCCATTTGAGGACCTTGTGCTTGTTAAGATCACAATGGTGGTGTAAAGTCCATGTGTGGATCTTGTGAAGTATGTCCCGGATCTCGTTAGTGATGTTATACAACTACCAATGGTTGATGCTAAGGTCATATGGTGGTTAAAATTCCATATGGGAACCTTGTGCATGTTAAGGTCATATGGTGGTTAAAATTCCATATGAGGATCTTGTGAGTGTTAAGGTTATATGGTGGTTAAAATTCCATATGAGAACCTTGTGAATGTTAAGGCTATATGGTGGTTAAAATTCCATATGAGGGCCTTGTGTAAGGTAAGGTCAAATGGTGGTTAAAATTCCATTTGGGGACCTTGAGATTGGTAGTGTGTATGAAGCGTGGGGACAACGCTTGTGATCCGCGTATCCGGTTGGTTGTTGAGTTGAAAAGTGGATATGGTTTATCACTTGGAAGCCAATATAATGTTCTTGAATATAATGAAGCATGAGATGCTTGAAATGATGCATGGTTGCATGAGAAGTGAATAATGCTTAATGAATGCATGTTTTACTTGTTAGCATGTACAAGTGTTTATAATCTATTGAGAATGGTGCATGTGTGCATGAAATCTCTTTAGTGCATTGAAGTCTTGTGAAGGCTTGTTAAAAGGGCATGTAATGCAAGTGTTGAGTTTATGGTTCATATGTTGCATTTGTTTAATGCATGTAGTTAATCGAATGAGCAAGTGATGTTTAAAAGGCTTCTTGTTTTGAAATGATTTTCAAGAATGAGAAAAGTATGATGTGATGTGGAAATGCTTTTCAAGGATCTTGTATTTAATCTTGCATATGATGATGTTCATGCATGGATTGGTTAAATAGATGGTTTTGCAAGATTGTGCTTTGAAAAGGATTACTTAGCTTTCTAAGCTAAGGGTTGGTTTTCATGTTTGAGAAATGCATGAGGTTAAGCATGTTGTTGAAAGGGTTTTCAAACATTGCTTTGGTTTATCAAATTATGATGCTTTTAAAAGTGGTTTTATGATTCGCTGCATTGATGGTGTTTTGGTTTTGAGCATTCCTCACTAAGCATTATGTGCTTACGCTCCTTTTTGTCCATCAATGCAGATAATTGAAGTTGGAACAGCGAGAAGCAAGGGATTCAAGGAGAGCTCCACTTGAGATGTATGTCTCGGTAATAGCTATAGATAATAAAGGCAATGGGGGAAGAATCTCTTATGTTGATGTTTAATGGGATTGTGTATGTTGGACAAGTTTGGTTTTATGTTGTTGATAATGTTGGAACATGTAATTGGCCTTTATGAGGTGGTTTTGTCATATTGATTCTTGAATGGTTTGCTAAGTAGGAAGCATGCCTATAGAATTGGGGATTTTCACAATTGATGCCATGTTGATGTTTGGTTGATGCAATTATGTTCCTTGTATGTTGAATGACTTGCTGGTAAAGTTTGCTTGCAATTGGAGCATGTTTGATGGGTCGATTGTATGTTAAACCAGCAATTTTTCTGCAATCTGGGCAACCTGTTTCGGAACAGGTGTTACCGTATCGGAACGGGGGCCTGAAATGGCCTGGGCGTTCCGAAACGGAAGGCACTGTTCCGGAACGGTTTGGCCACTGCCAGGCCTTGTTTTGGTACCAGTTTCGGAACGGTCCCGCGTTTCGGAACGGGTCTTCCCCGTTCCGAAACACTCGACCGTTGGGCACTGAAATTGTTGGTTAAATGTTTTGAAACCTTTGCGTTTTGGTCCTGAATCTTGTTTATGCAATTGGATGAGTTTGAGATGTCCGTTTGTGCTGAAATTTTGCAGTAAAGCATGAAAGTTGATTAATTTCATATTGGTAACTTTAATTTGGGTTAAGTCCTTATAATTTTTAGAATTTACAATTTGGTCCCTAAAGTTGTAAATTGTGCGATTGAGTCCTTGAATGTTCTCTGATTGTTATGATCTTTGAGTATGATGAACTTGTGAACATATCTAGGGTTAACGTGCATCTAGACAAGAGTAAAAAGAAAAAAAAGGGTCGTTAATCAATGTTGACTTCCGGGTTGACTTTGGTTTTCCCCGTGTGATCTTCTTAATTCGGGTCGACCGTCTAGGCCGGGTTAAGGGGGTTACAGGTCAAATCTAGATTCAACTCAACTTCCTCCATAGGCATAACATGCGAAGGATCCGATCTATACCTCAAAGCATGGAGACATGAAACACATCATGTATCTTCTCCAACTCCTGTGGTAGCCTCAGCTTATACGCAACAGGACCCACACATTCTATCACCTCGTATGGTCCAATATACCTAGGGCTCAACTTACCCTTTCGGCCAAATCTCAGCACCTTCTTCCAAGGTGAAACCTTTAAGAACAAACGGTCACCCACCGCAAACTCAATCTCCTTACGCTTCAAATCCGCGTAAGACTTATGCCGATCAGAAGCTGCCTTCAACTGCTCACAAATGAGCTTCACCTTCTCGGTGGTTCCTTTCAACAAAGCCGGCATCGAGACCAACTTCTGACCTGTTTCAGCCCAACAAAGAGGAGTTCTGCACTTCCTCCCATACAAGGCTTCATAAGGTGTCATTTGAATACTTCCCTGATAACTATTATTATAAGCAAACTCCACCAAAGGCAAATGCTTCTCCCAAGAGCCTTGAAACTCAATCACACAACACCTCAACATGTCCTCAAGCACTTGGATAACACGCTCAGATTGTCTATCCGACTGCGGATGATAAGAAGTACTAAATATCAGCCGCGTACCCAAAGCTTGATGCAAGCATTCCCAAAATCGCGATGTAAATCTTGAATCTCTATCTATAACTATATATTTTGGTACACCATGCAGAGGCACAATCACAGCAATGTACAGCTCTGCAAGTTTATCCAAGGTATACGTAGTATGCACAGGTAAGAAATGCGCACACTTTGTAAGGCAATCCACAATCACCCACGCCGAATTCTTCTTCGATGGCGACAAAGGCAAACCACACACAAAGTTCATGGTGATTCTTTCCCACTACGATTCAGGAATCCTCAACGGTTACAACCCTGAAGGAAACTGATGCTCAGCCTTAACCTGCTGACAAACCATGCATATTCTGCAACATCTTTCTTCAGACCCACCCAATAGTACTCATCCTTCAGATCTCGGTACATCTTTGTACTACCAGGGTGCATAGCAAAAGGACTACTATGAGCTTCAGTCAGAATAGTACGCCTCAACTCCACATCATTTGGCACTACTATCCAATTTCCAAAACATAGAACTCCATCATCATTAAAAAAAATCTGATGATCTATCCTCAGCGATGTCCTGAACATATGGCACCAAAGAATCATCCAACAAATACTTATCCTTTATCAATTGAACCAAAGATGGTTTCACTTGCAATTCAGCCACAAGACCTCCATCTCGCGAAATGCTCAAGCTAGCAAACATAGCCCTTAACTCTACCGCAACCTTCCTACTCAAGGCATACGCCACCACATTAGCCTGTATCACTGGATCGAAATGACGTTGGTCGTTTCGGTATGCGGGTGTGTTCCGAGATCAGTTCCGAAATATGGTATTCTAGTAGCCAAATCGTTTCGAAACAGCCTCCACCGTTTCAAAACACGAAGGCCATTACATGCCCCTGTTTCGAAACACTAAAGGGTGTTTCGATAAGGTTTGCCCAGAAATTGCAGCAAAAGCTGGTTTTTCACACAACAACCTATTCAAACACATGCCATGGACTCTCTAATCATACAAACAAGTCAAAATACATATAAGGTACATATTTCGAACACTGAAACACAATCCTAGCTTCAAACAAAAAATCTCATTAGTCTAGAGGCACACTTCCTAGTATCAAATCCAAATAGGCAATCCAACCTCAAAACAAGCAATTAAGGCCATTTACAATCCAAGCAAACCAAAACAAACATGCCACAACCTTAGGGAGTTTAACACCTCTCCCAAATACAACTCTTGGTTTCCCATTGCCAATCTATCAAAACTAAAGTGTATAAAAACTTCACCATACATGAGCTTGGAATTCCTTGGATGAACTTAGCTTCCTTTATGCCCGAATACACCTCAATTATCTACATTATTGGTAAAAGAGAGAGCGTAAGCACAATTGCTTAGTGAGGCATGCTCTAAAGAAAACCAACCCTAATAATGCACACTTTGAAAACTTTTTCACAAAAGTTTTTGAACAACATGCTCATTCTAACACATGCTTGAAAACCTTTCAAAGCAATTTCTCATTGAAACCACATGTACCTCAATTCTACCTCATGCATTTACCAATGCAAAACTCATGGCAAGGCCATACACATGCTTGTAGCATCAAAGTATCTCTAAAACAATCTCAAATCCATATCTCATAGTATAAATCATTTCATCAAAGGTACAGGTGTAACAAAAACCATTTCATCATTTATATTGGCATTTAACATCTCATTAATACTCGAATATGCAGACACATTTCTACACTAGACACTTCCGGTGGAATCTTGCATCACCGTACTCACTTTTCTAGCAACATAGCTTCCTATGGAATCTCTCATCATCATACTCACATGGAGGAAATCTCTCATCGCCACAAAGCTTGGATATTTCACCAAGTCCTACCTGATGGAATGCCCAACATCGGAACATCTCCCTTTGGCTTAACCAAAGTGCACGTACGAATTTTTAGTTTATAGTGAAATCTCATCCTATTGATCGATCAATTATACCGGTAAGTTTCTCAAAATCTATGCCAATATATTGTGTTAAAACATCATCACACCTACTGTTTTTCATGCAATATTACTCAAAGGTTTTCTCATCACATTTCAAAACATAAATCATACTTTGCTTCAAACCAAAAACTCAAATGTCTTCAATGCAACATGCCATCTCATGAAATCTCTACGAGCATAATCATGCTATGAATCATGCATAAAAATAGTAGGAATTTATCAATCTCAAACCATGAGCATGTAAAAGCATTTTATGGGAAAACACCACTTTACAGAGAGCAATTCAAACCATACTTACTTCTGGATTTAAGAAGGTGTTTCAAACCTCTCCTAAATCCCCCAAACCTTGTATTTTTGTCCTCATCGACTTCTAACCCAATCGCACTCACCAATTTACGTTTCATTTGCTCGCCGAAACTCCAATTAAACTTCCGGATCAACTCCAAAAGTGTCTGAAGATGTCTCTCCTATTTTGGACACATAAAAATAAAGGATTAATGCATCATCATGAGTTGAAATCTTCAGCCAACACTCCTAAACTCGCTGCTTTACCTAAACACAACATTTCAGCTACCAAACACAACCGAAATCACCTCCAAACTCTTCCAAAACATAACCCAGCCAAGATCCATTACCTCTAATCATTTCTAAACATCAATTAATATAAAAAACAACCCTAAACTCGTCCTTATACATCCAACCATAACAGAACACCAAAATCACCCCAAAAACCACCATTTTCACAAGTAAAAACTTAGGAAAAAAACCTATTCGGGATTAGATTCATAAAACCTCATTTATAACATCATTTAACATCCAAAATACATTAGAAAACCATCTCAAAACAGAGCCCAATCAATTTCCATGAAAACCTTCAAGATCTCTTCCAAATCTTGAGTTTTAAGAAGATTTCTTGTTTCCAACATTAAAACCATTCACGAATGTTTAATAAAGGATTGACAACTTGGGAATTTCTGTAAAGAATTGAGTATTTAGAGGAGAAGAACAAGCTTACCTCTATAAGATGATTTCTCCTTGGTTTGGACAAGTTTCCATGAAAATTCAATGTAGAAAACAAGTAGATTTGATGAAAGATTGATTAGGAATCAATGAGTGATGGAAATCTCATCAAATGAAGTGGAAAACAAAGTAAATTTTCTGGAGAAAAAGTGTTTGGTTGATAGGATTTTGAGAGAAAATGAAATGAGAGAAAATTTGAGAAAAGTAGTTATGAAAGTCAAAGGTAGTTTATCACCTTTATTTTAATTAATTAAATCATTAATTAAATCACCCAAATGAAGGAAAAATCTGATGAAAACATTTTTGGTAAATTAGCTCCTTAAATATTCAAAGTTTCAATCCTTTACAAAACAGTCACTACTAAACATTGCAAAAACTGCGATTTGATCACTACACCAAAATGTAGTATTTCCAAACCCCACTTTGTAAAATTGATTTCAACATTCACTTTTATAAATTAAATGAGGATTTTTAGATATTTTAAAACATCCCGAACAAGGTGTTCCCTAAAACTCCCTTTTATATTCTAATTGTTTCTCAGACCGGTCTGGTTCAGACCCTAAACTTCTAAGCCCAAAATTGGGGTGTTACATCCTTGGATTCCTCCGCTGATGCGGCATCAATAGAGGGGAACTCCCCCAGTTTATAGCACCATATTTTATATTTTTATGTTTTATTTTATATTTTATTGTTTTAAATTTTTCTTTTTATTTTTCTGTTTATATATATGTTTTATTTTTTAATTCTTGTTTTGTATAGACATTGAAGACAATGCCAACCTTAAGTTTTGGGGGAATTAGTCCTCTTTTTTTAGGATAATAACATTTAGATGCATATGTAAATTCTGCCCCTAACACTTAATGAAATGGAATCTTTAGTTCAAAACTTATGCCTATGATAGCTTAGCCGACTACTTATTTTCGCACCATTCTAAAATTTAAATCTAACTATTGGAAGAAGCATGAAAAAATACATAGAAATTTTTTCTTTTTTGCCAAATTATCCTTATTGTTGTTTGTTAAAAGCTGAATTCAGCTTGAGTGTTGAGTTTAACATTACCTGTCTTGCTTAATTAAAGTTTCTTGACTGAATACAGGTTTGCTGCCATGGAAGCACAGGGCAGCACAACAAAAAGGATGAAAAACCTAGAGGTGCTCGAAACAAGCTCTATGCATAAAAAATAAAGACCCTAGAGGTGCCCGAAACAGGCTCTAGGAAGAATAAACACCCTAGAGGTGCCCGAAATAGGCTATAGGAAGGATCATGAGCAAGGACACTCCGCTGCTATCAAAGTCTATGAATCTAAGCTAAGTGACGGACAAATTAGCAAGAGTGAATGAAAGTCTTCAGGGGATGACTCTATTTAAAGGGTTCAGAGTTTTGTAAAGTGCACCTACCTTATCATCAAACCCAAAATAGTTGCGATGAGCTGAAGCCCTTAAGCCATGATCAGAAAAAGAGAATAAAAGTGCCCAACTGTGCTGCCAAGGCAACAAATCGTATCCTTTCCAGTAGCTTAATAATTGTAGGCATACTTTGTTAAACTTACTAACTTCAACATGTTTAGCATGAACACAAACCTGCACACACTGCATTGGCATTAAGAAAAATTAATCTGAGTTATTTCATGCCATTCCCTGTTGTTGCGTGTAAATAAGACTATCGCAAATAGTGCAAGTGTACACGACGCAAGTAGTAAAGTGATACTAGAGTATCGGATATCGTCTCCACAGTGACTGGAAATAACTCTATCCTTAAATTTCTGCAAAAGAAAAATAAATAGTTTAAATGATTGTTTGAAGAAATTTTGATTAATAACTAAAATAAAAGATAAGGTAATCAGGGTGAGAGAATAGGCTGGTAATGATTTGCTCAGCAGTGCAGGTGTTGCACTGTTCAGAGGAACTTCTGTTGTTCTTTCGTCGTGCCTGTCGCGACAACACCTATCGCGGCAGAGGTCCATTGATGTCACAACAACGATTAACAACTTCGTACTTCAAGTTTTGCAAGAATCCCTGTTATGGCTTGTCCTATCCCTAGGTCCAAGTTATGTTGATGAACACGTCTTAGATGATACATCCCGACATGAATCAAAGGGTGAACATCAATGTTTGTGAATTCTTCTTTAGCCACTTAACCTTGTACTTATCTCTAAGCCAAGATGGTTTACCATAAACTGGAAAACACGTATTTACTCCTTTCGCATGCTTAACTCTCTTGATATCAAGAAAATGGATAACCTCACAATGCTCTCCCGATGCTCTTATGAGATATTGACAACCAGAGTAAATAAACTTGAAGTTTTATTACTTGTACAGAAAAATCCTAAGAAAAATACAATCCTTACAACTACTTTACAAGAACAACCCTTAGCCCTTAGAGAAGTTTAGAACATGGTAGAGAGAGAGAAACAAATTGGGTTTTTGGGGAAGACGGCTAGGAGCTATATATCTTTCCTAGGTCGAATTGCATGCCTTTACACAAGCCTTGGGTCTAAGTTTTCTAATATGGCAAGAATACAAGTTTAAATTAAAGCACAATTCTATTAAAGACTAAATCTTCTGAGTAAATGCCTTTAGTTAGCCTTATTTTCTTGCTTTGACTTTGTTCCTTGAACTTTGAGCTTGGCCTTCCTTATGCTTCAGGGCTTAGAAAAATATGGGAGTGATCCACGGCAGACCGACTTGAAATCCTCTATCTGTCGAGCTCCACTTCACTTTTCCACCTCAGTGTCTCTCTATCGTCATTGCTGCCACGGCATGTGTCACGACATACAATGCTCTTTGTCCTTCAATTCAAGCTCCACAACTTGCCTCTTCTCCTTTATTGCCCTGGATTTCTGCCGCAGTAGATACATGCAAAAGTGACCAATTTTAGCAGCATATGTGTGCAGTTTTATCTAATTGTGATGTGTATGCAAAAATCTATCCTAAATGAAATAAATCATTCTTGAGTGCAACAAAAATATGGGTAAATGAAGGGTAAAATATAGAACTTTTATGCACTCAACAAACATTCAAACTCGAGTTGATGCTTGTCCTCAAGCAGATGCAACCTAACTAAGAATAAAAACTTTTGGCATGGCTTAATTTAGTGAACTACCATTACCTACAACCATTTCTCTATCAAGAGCAGTACCTTTTCAATTGTTTATGGATTCATCCGGAACAATGCTATAATTCTTTTGCAAGTGTGTGCAGGTTTTGTGAACAAATATGTGCTTAGGCTCCTTTAGTTTTTTTTTCAAATTTAGACTCAAAAGTTTTCTTATTTTGCTGCTAAAGCCTGTTTTGGGCACCTCTAGCTATCTTCCTAGAGCCAATGTTAGACACTTCTAGGGGCAACTGAGTGATTAAGCTTTCTACTCTAGTTTACTAATAGAAGTCTAGACAACATATAAGTCACAAGAGTGTTTTGAAGTTCATAACTATAGCAAGGCTCTAAATAATTCCTAAAACATCCCAAAGGCATTATCATGACAGATATTGTCGCGGCATGTAAGTGCAGTTCAAAGACTTGAGCCAATTTTTTAATAAAAATAATTAAGATGAGACACAAATTAAAGACACAAATTAAAAAGTTCATTAAATAACAGAGGACTGCCTACCCCCAAACTCAAGGGTTGCATTGTCCTCAATGCATGAAAACAAAATAAAAATGAAAAACAAGAAAAAGAAAACATCACAAATAGATAAAATAAAAAGTAGAAATAGCAAGCATAATAGAAAAGAACTTAAGTTGATGAGCTGTCGTTGCTGTTGTTGCTGATACGGAGCTGTCGGCGGGCAGTTACCTTGATGGCAGAGGCTGGCTTGGAGCTAGAAGATGGTGAGGCTACTTTCTTTTTGGCCTCTTGAGGTGGCTGGACTCGGGTAGGTGAGATCTTGGGGCCTTGTCTAGGACCTCGAGTTCGTCATCACTGATGCTGCTACTGCTGTCGTCCGATTTGTCGTGGTATGGTCCTTCAACAGTTTCATTCAACCTCTTTTTCTTCTTCATGGGAGGGAAGTCTTTGGCTAGTTCCCGGACGACAGATAGCTCCGAGTCAGAATTATCCTGTCAGAAGGAGGAGGAGGAGAACCCTTTGAAGTACTTTGGATCGATCTCTGGTAGTGGTTCCTTCTGTTTTTTCCCTTGTGGAGTGGCAGATTGTCTGTCGCCATCTCCGGTCCTGGCAGGTGGTGTGGTGAAAGCAGCAGTGGGCGTTATGGGGCTAGCAGCAGGTGTGGGGTGGCAAAAGGAGTTTCTGGGAAAGAGGGAAACTACACGCTGGGAAAATTTAAATCAACCTTAATGAAATTTACCGTGGCATTAGTGAAATCCCTCATAAATCCCATGAATACCAGCTGACGTTCCTCTATCTTCTTCAGCATGTGCAAGATTTGGTTAGAGGTGTCTGTCGGTTGTGTGGTCGTTGTCTACTTAGGTTCTGCTGTGACAGGTTTAGTGGATTCAGGTTCTGCTGTTGGTTCTATCACGGTAATGGGGTCTATATATATATGCTAGTGGAGTGGCAAGCTTCAGCTCCATCAAATTGTATATGTTTTGTTGCGTCCATCCCTTACCTTGGACTCTGACATCTTCATCGATTTTCGACACTTTATTGGCCCGGCAGAGAGAGGTAATGAGGTAGGGGAAGAAAAGGGGGCCCATTGGTCTGAGTGCACACTCAAAAATGCCTTCGAGGATATATCTGCAAACGTTGATATGACTCTTGTTAATGATTGAGCGCATGAGGGCGAGTCTCTGCCGGTCCACCGTGGTGTTGCGCGATGTCATCTTCCTTCTTGCTCACATGAATGTCATACAATGTTTTGATGTAGGCTGGTTCAAGGGAGATTTCCTTACCCCTGAAAGTCATTGTCGTGGCATCTTTGAAGGGGATGGCAGCATAGAATTCCCAAACCAAAGTTACGTACATATCCTCTTGGAGGGAGATAAACCTTTCCAGTCCTAAATCTCCCGTCTTTTGGGTGTAGGTGAAACCTCTCTCTTCCTACATCTCTCGTTTCTGGAATGAGCCATAGTATCTCTTCTCCAAGTCTGCCGATGCGAACCGTCTGGGGATTCTGTTGTGGGTGGGTGTAGATATTGTCGTGGCAAAGGTGGAGGCAACACTCCTTTGGGTTGACCGAGTAGTAATTGCATAGAAAGTGTGGAAAAATAAAGAAAATTACTGAGAGCTAAAACTTTTGAAAGCAAAGTAGAGAGGATATGAGAATGAGGTGAAAATGGAATGGAAGTAGAGGTTTATATAGAACGGGATTTTTTGCCTGTTGGAACTGTAACGGGTGGCGTGAATAACAGGGCCAACTGCCACGCGGTTTCCTGACGCGTCTGTCACGCGTTTCCATGTCTGTTGCACGTATCTTACGTGTTTCTGTGTCTGTCACGACATCTCTGTGACAGGTTGTATTTCATGCGTCTGCCGCGATAGCTGGTAACAGACTATCACGACGAGTTTGTTCCTTTGGGCTTTATGGGCTGTGGTGAATGTGGTGGGCTGGTTCATTCCTCATGTTTGCTTCGCTTCTTTTATTTACTTGAACTAAAATAAACAATAAATTAAAATATTATTTCCTAAAAATAAATAAATAAATAAACTAAGAAAATAAAATAAAATAGAACTAAGTTAAATTAGGTAAGCCTTGAGGGGCATCTCCTAAAGTAACTACTTCCTGTATCCTTGGGGCTTCTGTCCCCTGATAATGCTTAAGCCTTTGTCCATTGACTTTGAATTAATGCCCATCCTTGATTGATTTGATTGTAATGACACCATGAGGAAAAACTTGGACTACTTGGAAAGGGCCAAACCATCTAGATTTATACTTCCCTTGGAAGAGCTTCAACCGAGAGTTAAACAACAACACATGCTGCCCTGGGTAGAACTGTCTTGGCAGCAGTTTTCTGTCGTGCCACTTCTTTGTTTTGTCCTTGTAGATCTTGGCGTTGTCGTAGGCCATGGCTCGAATTTCTTCAATTTCATTCAAGTCCAGTAGCCTTTTCTGCCCGCCTTGTCACAGTCCATGTTAATTGTCTTGATAGCCCAATATGCCTTATGTTCTATCTCGACGGGTAAATGGCAAGTTTTTCCGTAGATAAGGCGGCAGGGTTACATTCCCAATGGCATTTTAAATGCAATCCTATAGGCCCATAGTGCATCATTTAGGTGAAGAGACTAGTCCTTTCGAGTTTGTTTTACCATCTTCTCTAGGATGTTCTTCACTTCTCTATTTGAGATTTCAGCCTACTCATTGGTTTGAGGGTGATATGTTGTTTCAATTCGATGCTTTACTATGTATTTCTTTAGTGCACTAGCAATTACTCTATTATCAAAGTGCCTACCGTCATCGCTAATGATCACCCTTGAGATGCCAAACCTTGAGAAGATGTGCTTGTGGAGAAATCTTTGCACGATCTTGGCATTGTTCTTTTGAGTGGTGATAGCTTCTACCCACTGTTGAGTGTGTAAAAGTTCTATTATTTACACCCTTTTTAACCCATATTGTTGCTGCATTCAAGCATCATTGCATTTCATTTAGGTCAGTTTACAGTAAAACATCACAAATACACTAAAGGCATGGATTCTACTAAAAGATGGCTGATTTTGCAGGTTAAGCCATAGTTGACGGAGAAGGCAGGTGCAGGGCAGAGAAGCAGAAGAGCTGAACTGGACAAGCAGACGATGAGGACGAAGCTGCCATGGACCTATCGTGACAACAAGGTGACAGCAGCCTCATGAAGAGGAAAAGTAAAGTGGACCTCGATAGATAGAGAAAAATCTGCTCGTCTGTCGTGTGAAAGCCAAATATTTTTCCAAGCCCCGGATCAAAAGATATGTCAAGCCAAAGCTCGAGGAAAGGAATTCCCATGAAACAAGGAGGCGGCTTAAAAGTAGGAATCCTTAGAGATTAAGTCTTTATTAGAATCTTACTTTTAATTAAAGTTGTAATCCTTGTTAACTTAGAATACTTGAGCCCAAAGCTTATATAAGGGCATAGATTTAACCTAGGAGGCATCATACCCCATAACCAACAACCTAAACCCCTCTGCCGTTTACCCGTCGTCCACATGTTCTAAAGACCCCCTAGGGCCACGGGTTGTTTTGTAAAGTAGTTGCAAGAGTTGTTTTATTTTAGGATTTTCCAAGTTCAATAAAATAAACTTCAAGTTCTCTTATTTTGGTTTTAATATCTTGCAAGAGCATCGAGAGAGCATTGTGAGGTTATCTATTTACTTAGCATCGGGAGAGTTAAGTATACGAAAGAGATAAGAGCGAGTTCTCTAGTTTATAGTTGAACTATCTTGTGCCTAGGGATAGGGCGAGGTTAAGTGGCTAAGGAAGAATTCATACACATCGGTGTTCATCCTTCGATTCACGCCGGGAGGTATTGTCAAAGACGTGATCATCGACAAACTTGGACCTAGGGATAGGCCAAGGCAGATCTAGGATTCTTGCCAAACTTGGAGTACGGAGTTGGTGTCTTCGCTGCCGCGACAGCTAACGGACAGCCGCCGCGACAGGTGCTGTCGGCGACGGGCACGACAACAGAACTGGAGATCCTAAGCATTGCAATACCTGCACTACTGAGCAATTCAATACCAGCCCATTCTCTCTATCTTGATATTTCTACTCCTTTTAATTACTTTTACTCTATTATTCTCGTGACAATTCTCTTAAATATTTCCTTTACTTCGTGCAGTGAAATAAGGCGAAGCTATTAGCCCAATCCCTATGGAGACGATATCCGATACTTAGTATCACTTTACTACTTGCGTCGTGTACACTTGCACTACAATTGCGATAGACTCTTTTACATGCAACAAGTTTTTGGCGCCGTTGCCGGGGATTGGCAACATAACTACACCTTTCCTTCATTGCACTTTTCGTTTTTACTTTTATTTTCGTTTTTATTTTTATTTTTATTTTTCTTTAATTTTTCTTTTGTGCTTTCAACTCTCGCTTTTCACGAGGTTTTCTTGTTTATGCGCAGATCTAAAAGAGGTGAAGATCCTGAGTATCAATTAGATCCAGAAGTTGAACGTTCCTTCAACCTCAAGAAACAACTTCGCCAACTTTTAGACAGAAACGAATACCTCGAGGAACAGTTAGAGAAAATGGGCCATAACCAACATGCTGGCGGTGGCATACCACCCCTTGGTGATCTTAACCTGCCTGTCGATGACCCGCCCGCGGCAGATCGACGACGGTCATGTCAAGACTACATGCTGAACGATCACGTAGAGTGTTGCGTGTAAAAGAGTCTATCGCAATTGAGTGCAAGTGTACACGTCGCAAGTAATAAAGTGATACTAGAGCATCGGATATCGTCTCCACAGGGACTGGGCTAACCCTTTCCTTCGCTATTTGCACAAGGGGAAAAGAACAGATTAAGATATTGTCCCGAAAATAATAAAGAATACTGGAAAATAAAAGTAGAGAAATCAAGATAGAAAGAATGGGCTGGTATTGAATTGCTCAGTAGTGCAGATATTGCAGAGTTTAGGAAATCCAGTCCTGTCGTCGCGCCTGTTGCCAACAGCACCTGTCGCGGCAGCTGTCCGTTGGCTGTCGCGGCAGCAAACACACCAACTCCGTACTTCAAGCTTGGCAAGAATCCCAGATCTGCCTTGCCCTATCCCTAGGCACAAGTCTGTCGATGATCACGTCTTTGATGATGCCTCCTGGCGTGAATCGAAGGATGAACACCGATGTGTATGAATTCTTCTTTAGCCACTTAACCTCGCCCTATCCCTAGGCACGAGATAGTTCAACTATAAACTAGAGAACTTGCTCTTATTTCTTTCGTATACTTAACTCTCCCGATGCTAAGTAAATTGATAACCTCACAATGCTCTCCCGATGCTCTTGCAAGATATTAAAACCAAAATAAGAGAACTTGAAGTTTATTTTATTGAACTTGGAAAAATCCTAAAACAAAACAACCCTTGCAACTACTTTACAAATCAACTCGTGGCCCTAGGGGTTTTTAGAACATGTCGGTGACAGGTAAACGACGGGTAAACGGCGGAGGGGTTTTAGATGTCGGTTTTGGGGTAGAATGAGGGGATGATCTCTCTAGGTTAAATCTATGCCCTTATATAAGCTTTGGGCTCAAGTATTCTAAGTTAACAAGGATTACAACTTTAATGAAAAGTAAGATTCTAATAAATGCTAAATCTCTAAGGATTCCTACTTTTCAGCTGCCTCCTTGTTTCATGGAAATTCTTCTCCTTGAGCTTTGGCTTGACATATCTTTTGATCCGGGGCTTGGAAAAATATTTGGCTTTCACACGACAGACGAGCAGATTTTTCTCTATCTATCGAGGTCCACTTTACTTTTCCTCTTCATGAAGTTGTTGTCGCCTTGCTGTCACGACAGGTCCATGACAGGTTCGTCTTCTTCGTCTGCTTGTCCAGTTCAGCTTTCCTGCTTATCTACCCTACGCCTGCCTTCTTCGTCTACTATGGCAGCAACTTGTTGTCGTCCTCTGTTATCACAGCAGTTTCATGGCAACATTGTCCTCTTCGTCTGCTTGTCCAGTTCAGCTTTCCTGCTTATCTGCCCTGCGCCTGCCTTCTTCGTTCACGACGGCGGAAACCTGCCAAAAACAGCCATTTTTAGTAGAATCTGTGCCTTTTATATATTTGTGATGTTTTGCTGTAAACTGGCCTAAATGCAATGAAATGGTACTTGAATGCAGCAGAAATATGGGTTAAAAGGGTGTAAATAATAGAACTTTTACACACTCAACACACCCCCAAACTCAAGTTTTTGCTTGTCCTCAAGCAACTAAGAACTAAAAGAAAAAGAAATTTTTGTTTTGGCTTTCAAACAGTGAGCTTTCCCTTACCCGTCGTTCGTTCTCTGTGGCGGCAGCAACCTGTCGGATAATTTAGGATCTGTCCGGAATCTCCCTATAGTCCTCGTGCAGTGTGTGCATGCTTGTGAACAGTTATATGCTAAGACTCTCTTAGTTTCACTAGAATATTCAACTCTTTAACTTGAATTTTTATGCCAAAGTTTATTTTCTTGAAGACACATTTTCATGCTTCTTTTTCTTCTCTTTTCAAGCTAAGTTTTTCTAGAGCCAGTTTCGGGCACCTCTAGTTACTAGAGCCGGTTTCGGGCACCTCTAGTTAGCTTCCTAGAGCCAGTTTCGGGGCTTGGAAAAATATTTGGGAATTCCTTTCCTTGAGCTTTGGCTTGACATATCTTTTGATCCGGGGCTTGGAAAAATATTTGGCTTTCACACGACAGACGAGTAGATTTTTCTCTATCTATCAAGGTCCACTTTACTTTTCCTCTTCATGAGGCTGTTGTCACCTTGCTGTCACGATAGGTCCATGGCAGCTTCGTCCTCATCGTCTGCTTGTCCAGTTCAGCTCTTCTGCTTCTCTGCCCTGCGCCTGCCTTCTCCGTCAACTATGGCTTAACCTGCAAAATCAGCCATCTTTTAGTAGAATCCGTGCCTTTAGTATATTTGTGATGTTTTACTGTAAACTGACCTAAATGCAATGCAATGATGCTTGAATGCAGCAGCAATATGGGTTAAAAATGGTGTAAATAATAGAACTTTTACACACTCAACACACCCTCAAACTCAAGTTTTTGCTTGCCCTCAAGCAATTAAGACCTAAAAATGAATATTTTTTGTGTTGGCTTTCAAATAGTGAACTGTCCCTTACCCGTCGCTCATTCTCTGTGGCGGCAGCAACCTGTTGGAAAGGTTAGGAACTGTCCGGAATCTCCCTATAGCTCTCGTGCAGTGTGTGCATGTTTGTGATCAGTTATATGCTAAGACTCTCTTAGTTTCACTAGAATATTCAACTCTTTAACTCGAATTTTTATGCCAAAGTTTATTTTTGAAGACACATTTTCATGCTTCTTTTCTTTTATTTTCAAGATAAGTTTTTACTAGAGCCAGTTTTGGGCACCTCTAGTTAGCTTCCTAGAGTCGGTTTCGGGCACCTCTAGGTTTTTGAGTTTATTTTGCTAAACTTCTTTCCTAGAGCCAGTGTTAGGCACCTCTAGGGGCTATTCAAGAACTAAGCTTCCTATTCTAGTTTGGCTAAAAGAAATCTAAGCAATATTACAGTCACAATGGTGTTTAAGTTTTCAGAACTATAGAAAGGCTCTAAACTTCTCCTTAAACTGTCCTAAAGATGCTGCCACGACAGAGCTGTCATGACAGGTAAGTTAACTTCACAGTTTTTTAAGCCAACAGTTTAAATTTTCTGATTTTTTTTAGAGAAATTAAAAGACACAACAATAATAAAAAAATGTACTTAAGACTCCATTAATGATGGAGGGTTGCACCTCCAAACTCGAGGGTTGCATTGCCCTCAATGCAAAATGACAGAAAAAACAAAAATATGAAGAAAAGTACATCACAAATAATAAAAGCAGGCAGCAATAAGAGGGAAATAAAAACTTAAATTTTCAGTCGCTGGCCTCGCTGCTGCTGCTGAGACGGATCTGACGGCAGCGTCTTGGCTGTGGAAGAGGCTGGGCAGGTTCAGGGGCAGGTGCAGGGTCAGATTGCTCCACAAGCTGGATGTCGGAACTGCTGGCACTGTCCCAAGTGCTGCTGGTGGTGCTGCTAGCTGTGGGTATCCGCTTCCTGTCTGCCACGTGCTTTATCCTCTTGACAAGCGTAAACTCTCTCTCCAAATTCCTCCTGATCAGAGGGCTGTCATCGGAGGCATGCTTTTTTTGTTCCTCTGGCAGAGGTGTCGGCCGGTGGACTGCCTGCTGCCGTCGGGGCAGGTGATGGGGTGGAAGCAGTCGAGTGGGAATGTGGGGAGGCAGGTGGTGTGGGTGTGTGGACAGGGGAGGGGATATGGAAATAATGGGCAGGAAATGTAGGGAATTGAACATCGGGAAAATTTAAAGTTTGGGTAATGAAGTTTACCGTCGAGTTAGCGAAGTCCCGAATGAACGTCATCAATCCCACTTGTCTCTCCTCTACCCGTTGTAGCGCAGTAAGGATGAGGGCAGACTGGTCTATCGGAGCGGCTGCGGCGGCAGGTTCAGGGACAGGCTCCTCTGATGATTCTTCTGAGGAGCCGGCTGGATTGAAAGATGAGACAGGTGTAGCCACTACCAGCTCTATGAGGCTGTTGATGTTGTTGTCTGTCCAGCCTCTGCCCTTGATTATTTTGTTGGAGGGTTCCTCGGGCAGATGTTTCGGCATGGGTGCTGCCAGCTGCCGTCGGGGCAGGTGATGGTATGGAGGCGGCAGATGGTATGGAGGCGGCAGGTGATGAAAGCCTTGAGGCCCAGATTCTTTGCCTTTGGAGTATAAATGAGGCCTCGTTCTTCCCACAAATCTCTGGTTGCAAAGGTCTTTGGGGGAGTTGCTGCCGCCGAGGAAGTAGAGGCAGCATTGCGGCGGGTTTTTTCTGGAAGACATGTTAGTGCAAGGGTTGTGAAAAGTAATTGAAAGCAAATGAAAACTAAATATGGAGAGCAAGTAAGAAAAGCAGAAGTGAGTGAAAATGAAAATGAAACGGAGTTTTATAGAAAAAGAATTGCTGCCCGTTGAAACTGTAACGACAAGCGTGAATAACGGGGTGGCTGTCGAGCTTTAGTGTGTCTGATGCGTCTGACAAACGTTTCCGCGTCTGTCACGCGTCTGTCACACGTTTCTGCGTCTGTCGTGACAGCATGGTGACAACCTGTCTTTTCTGCGTCTGTCATGGCAGCCGTAACGACAGGCTTCAATATTGGGCTTTGTTGGGCTGATGGATGGGTGTTGGGTTTTAGTTCACTTCTCCTGTTCTTCTTGGCTCCTTTATTTCCTAAGAGCATTATTCGAATAAAATAAACCTTATTTCCTAATAAATAATAAATGATAAAAATAAAAATAAAATTTAGGTTAAATTAGGGATGCCAAGTGGGGCATCTTCTAAGGAAACCACTTCCTGCATTCATGGGGCTTCAGTCCCCTGATAATGCTTGAGGCGTCGTTTCCGGTACTTCTTGAAGTCCATCCGTACCCTCCATCTGGTGATTATTCTCATGTTGGGGGCTCCTTTCTTTCTCTTCCCTTTGTAGTCCATGAAGTCCTCCCTTCTTGGTAATGTTTCTGAGGGCATGAATATATGATTAGAAATAATCAAATTGACATTCGGCCACAAACTTACCTTGTTTTCGTTGAATGTTGTTGTGGTTGAATGTATCCCTTGCTGTCGTGTCTGCTGCTGCGGCAGGCAGTTATTTTGACAGTTCTTTATCATGTTACTTTGCAGGTCAATGGGACATTGGTAAGTGCCATCACTCTTTATACCAAATTCCGTTGACCACTCGTAGATCTCCATCAGTAGAGATTTTGATGATTCTGTGTCCACCGGCTTTGGTTCCTCAAATACCTGCAATGAAATTGGCGAGTTTTCATATAATTCAAAAGGTTCGTTTATTACCTGCTCATATTCCATCGGTGAGGCATTGTCATTGGGTAGCTTTTCTAGATGGTCGTGCGAGTGCCATGACAGGGATGGATGTGTGCAATCTTGGTCAGGCGTAATCGATGTGGTGGGTTGAGAATTTGCCTCTGATGTGGTTGCTGCTTCAGCATCAGTTGCTGTCGAGGCAGCAGTTGCTGTCAAGGCGGCAGGTTCTGTCGAGGCGATAGTTTCTGCCGAGGCGGCAGTTGCTGTCGAGGCGGCAGTTGCTGTCGAGGCGGCAGTTGCTGTCAAGGCGGCAGTTGCTGTCGAGGCGGCAGTTGTTGTCGAGGCGGCAGTTGCTGTCGAGGCAGCAGTTTCTATCAAGGCGGCAGCTGCTGTCGAGGCGGCAGTTGCTGTCAAGGCGGCAGTTGTTGTTAAGGCGGCAGTTGCTGTCGAGGCGGCAGTTGTTGTCGAGGCGGCAGTTGCTGTCGAGGCAGCAGTTGCTGTCAAGGCGGCAGTTTCTGCCTCAAAAGTGGTTGCTGCCGTGACATTCTCTTGAATTACACTCAGCGTTGTCGCGGTGTTGCTCCATTCCGGCTCCTCGATCATTGCCATGGCAAGTTGTTGCTCAGACTCATCATATGTTGGGTATTCCTTCACATAGGCATCCTCGTCACATTGCCTCATGATTTCAGGTTCATCTGTGGCATGAATGAGGACAGGTCTGCTCAAGAGTTCATCCATCTTGGCGATACTTGCGTTCGTAGAAGCCGACACTTTTTGAGTGATTGCCATGAAGGCTTGCAGTGTGTCTTCTAAGTATTTTGACTGCTCTTGAGGATGATGACATTGCCAGGGCAGGTCGGGTTCTGCAGCAAAACTGCTATGGTATAAAAAATTTTGTGGGTTTTGATCGTACCATAAAAAATTTTGCTGCTGCGGCATCGGCATTTGCTGCCCCTGTTGCTGTCGTGGCAGCATGTCTTTACGGTAATTGCAAGAACTTTCCCACATCAACTCTCGAATGGTTTTTCCTGGCATGTTGATGCCCTTGAACCTGTATTTTCACCTGATTTTTTTTTGTGAAGAAAAAAAAATAAAAATAAAATAAAAATAAAAATAAAAGAAAAGTGCAGAAGCTAGGGTAAGAGTGTGTTGCCAGTCCCCGGCAACGACGCCAAAAACTTGTTGCGTGTAAAAGAGTCTATCGCAATTGAGTGCAAGTGTACACGTCGCAAGTAATAAAGTGATACTAGAGTATCGGATATCGTCTCCACAGGGACTGGGCTAACCCTTTCCTTCGCTATCTGCACAAGGGGAAAAGAACAGATTAAGATATTGTCCCGAAAATAATAAAGAATACTGGAAAATAAAAGTAGAGAAATCAAGATAGAAAGAATGGGCTGGTATTGAATTGCTCAGTAGTGCAGGTATTGCAGAGTTTAGGAAATCCAGTCCTGTCGTCGCTCCTGTCGCCAACAGCACCTGTCGCGGCAGCTGTCCGTTGGCTGTCGCGGCAGCAAACACACCAACTCCGTACTTCAAGCTTGGCAAGAATCCCAGATCTGCCTTGCCCTATCCCTAGGCACAAGTCTGTCGATGATCACGTCTTTGATGATACCTCCCGGCGTGAATCGAAGGATGAACACCGATGTGTATGAATTCTTCTTTAGCCACTTAACCTCGCCCTATCCCTAGGCACGAGATAGTTCAACTATAAACTAGAAAACTTGCTCTTATTTCTTTCGTATACTTAACTCTCCCGATGCTAAGTAAATAGATAACCTCACAATGCTCTCCCGATGCTCTTGCAAGATATTAAAACCAAAATAAGAGAACTTGAAGTTTATTTTATTGAACTTGGAAAAATCCTAAAACAAAACAACCCTTGCAACTACTTTATAAATCAACCCGTGGCCCTAGGGGGTTTTAGAACATGTCGGTGACAGGTAAACGACGGGTAAACGGCGGAGGGGTTTTAAATGTCGGTTTTGGGGTAGAATGAGGGGATGATCTCTCTAGGTTAAATCTATGCCCTTATATAAGCTTTGGGCTCAAGTATTCTAAGTTAACAAGGATTACAACTTTAATGAAAAGTAAGATTCTAATAAATGCTAAATCTCTAAGGATTCCTACTTTTCAGCTGCCTCATTGTTTCATGGAAATTCTTCTCCTTGAGCTTTGGCTTGACATATCTTTTGATCCGGGGCTTGGAAAAATATTTGGCTTTCACACGACAGACGAGCAGATTTTTCTCTATCTATCGAGGTCCACTTTACTTTTCCTCTTCATGAAGTTACTGTCGCCTTGCTGTCACGACAGGTCCATGACAGGTTCGTCTTCTTCGTCTGCTTGTCCAGTTCAGCTTTCCTGCTTATCTACCCTACGCCTGCCTTCTTCGTCTACTATGGCAGCAACTTGCTGTCGTCCTCTGTTATCATGGCAGTTTCATGGCAGCATTGTCCTCTTCGTCTGCTTGTCCAATTCAGCTTTCCTGCTTATCTGCCCTGCGCCTGCCTTCTTCGTTCACGACGGCAGAAACCTGCCAAAAACAGCCATTTTTAGTAGAATCTGTGCCTTTTATATATTTGTGATGTTTTGCTGTAAACTGGCCTAAATGCAATGAAATGGTACTTGAATGCAGCAGAAATATGGGTTAAAAGGGTGTAAATAATAGAACTTTTACACACTCAACATAGAGCTGGAAACCACGCTGCCGGATATTGATGTTGATAACTTCGAGCTTAAGCCTGTCATGTTTAATATAATCAACAGCGCCGGGCAATTTAGTGGTGCTGCGACAGAAGATGCTAGGGAGTATCTCAACACATTCCAGGAGATCTGTGGTTCGTTTAGACTGCCAGGAGTTAGTCCGGAGATACTGAGGCTTCGGTTATTTCCTCATTCATTGAGGGACAGAGCTAAAACTTGGTGGAATAAACTTACACCGGGTTCAATCGTAACTTGGGCAGATTTAACTCGTGAATTTTTATCTCGTTTTAATCTTTCGCATTTATCTGAGCAATTACGTAATGAAATTGCTACTTTTCAACAGGAAGATGACGAGCCAATGCACGAGGCCTGGGACAGATTTACTATTCTTCTTCGAAATTGCCCAATGCATGGATTCCCCGTCTGGAATCAGGTCACAAAGTTCTATAATGCTGCCAACCTACAGACTCGCATTAGAATTGATTCTGTAGCAAATGGTTTATTATTGGATAAGGATCCGGACGAGGCTTTGAAAGTTTTGAAAAATCTGGCCAAGAATGAGGAGCAGTTTCCGACTGCAAGAAGAGGGGGTAAACGAGTACTTGCTGTCAAGGACTATGAGGCCGAAAGCACTACGAAATCACAGGTAGCATTCCTTACTAAAGCAATGAAAAGGTTATTGAATGATGATGGTTTACAAGGATTTGCTGTTGAGGAAGTATGTGATATCTGTGAGGGGAATCATAGTAGGGATGAGTGCCCAATAAATGTAGAAAAGGGAAAATATGTTGGAAACTACAAGCAAAATTATAATTCCAACAATTATAATCCCAATTGGAGGAAGGATCCTAAGTTTTCCTGGAGTAATCCCAACAATGCCCTGGATCCACAAGCACATAATCAGAATCAAGGAGGTCCTAGACTGCTGACGCGACAGCAGCTACCGCAGAACCTGCCGCCGCCGCAGCAACAATAGCCCCCAGCTGCCACTAGCAGTATACTGGAGCAGACTCTGGCCACTTTTATGTCTCAGACCGATACTTATATTGAGAATATGAATCAGTTTATCAAAAAGACATAGAATTTCATGGATAAAAGGGAGATGAGGATGACAAACCATGAAGCTACTTTGAAATCTCTAGAGGCACAAATGGGTCAGGTTTCGCAACATATTAAGCCAAGGCAGAATGGAGGATTCCCTAGCAATACTGAAAATGTTAGACCACCCACACATGAGCAATGTAAAGCGATTACTACTAGGAGTGGGAAGAAACTATCAGGGTCGGAAAAAGAAGCTGAAACAGTGAAGGATCCAATCTTAGACAAACCTGCCGAGGAAGCTGCCCCGACAGGTGATAAACAGACTGCTGCCGATGAGCCTGTCACGACAGTAGAAGCGACAGAGGAGAAAAAAAGATGATTATCGTCCTCAGATTCGCATGCAGTGGGAAGGACGCATTGCTGATTACCGTCCCCCACCACCCTTTCCCCAACGGATACATCAAGCTAAGCATGAATCTTAACTTAAAAAATTTAGGATATTTTTAAGCAGGTTCATATTAATATTCCATTGTTAGAAGTCGTTAGGGAGATGCCCGGTTATGCTAAATTTCTCAAGGATGTTATGTCGAAAAAATCTAAACTTGGGGAATTTGAAACGGTAAAGATGACAGAAGGTTGCATGAGCATTCTTCATCGGCAGCCACCCCAGAAAAAGAAGGATCCGGGGAGCTTCATCATACCTTGCGTAATCGGAAATAAATTCGTGGGTAAGGCACTTTGTGATCTTGGTGCTAGTGTTAATCTAATGCCCAAATCTGTTTTCCAGAAATTAGGTATTGGGAAGGCGCGGCCCACGACAGTCACTCTGCAACTGGCAGACCGCTCTTACGTTCATCCAGAGGGAAAAATTGAAGACATTTTGGTAAGAGTGGATAAGTTTATTTTTCCTGCTGACTTTCTTGTTTTAGATTGTGAAGCAGACGAAAATACACCAATCATCCTTGGGCGACCCTTCTTAGCCACGGGAAGATCACTGATTGATGTGGAAAAAGGAGAACTCACCATGCGAGTGAACGATCAAGAGATCAAGTTGAATGTTCTCCAAGCAATGAAACATGCTGATGTGGACGAGGAATGCAAGGCTATCACTGATGTTACCCTTGCTCAACCCTGCATCAGGTCGGGCTGTCACAATATTAAATTTGGTCACTACCACGGCAGCCACCTACAGGCCTGTCACGACACCGACAACGACAGCACCGACGACAACAACTCCTCTGAATCCGATACATCTGATACTGAAGATCAGGAGGAGGTAAACTGGATAGGCAATCGTCCAGGTAAGTTATTCGAACCATTGGATTATACTTCGAATAACCATTTAATCCAAAAGCCATCTATTGTTGAACCACCTGCTTTAGAACTGAAGCCCCTGCCAGGGCAGCTTAAATATGATTTTCTTGGTTCAAATGATACGTTGCCCGTAATCATCTCTTCTAAGCTGTCGCATGCACAGGAACGACAGCTAATCGACATGCTACGGCAGCACAAGAAGGCGATTGGATGGACGATTGCTGATATACAAGGCATTAGTCCGGCGTTATGCATGCACAAAGTCCTTCTAGAGGAAGATCATAAGCCGACTATAGATGCCCAAAGGCGGCTTAACCATGCGATGAAGGAGGTGGTGCGTAAAGAGATAATCAAATGGTTAGGTGCTGATATTATTTACGCCATCTCCGACAGCAAATGGTTGAGCCCGGTGCAATGCGTTCCCAAGAAAGGAGGAATGACTGTGGTGACCAACGAGAACAATGAGTTAATCCCAACCAGGACTATGACCGGTTGGAGGGTTTGTATGGACTATCGAAAGCTTAACAAAGCTACCCGAAAGGACCACTTTCCTTTACCCTTTATTGATCAAATGCTTGATAGATTAGCAGGTAAACCTTACTATTGTTTTCTTGATGGTTACTCAGGTTACAATCAAATCGCGATCGCACCAGAGGATCAAGAAAAGACGACTTTCACATGTCCCTACGGAACATACACATTTAGGAGAATGCCATTCGGATTATGTAATGCACCCGCCACCTTCCAAAGGTGCATGATGGCCATATTCTCCGACATGGTGGAGGACTTCCTCGAGATTTTTATGGATGATTTTTCCGTCTTTAGAGACGATTTTTAGAGTTGTTTAGGCAATTTACAAAAGGTGCGTGAAAGATGTGAAAAAGCAAACTTGGTCTTAAATTAGGAAAAATGCCACTTTATGGTGGATGAGGGGATAGTCCTAGGCCATAAGATTAGCTGCCTTGGGATAGAAGTCGACAGGGCAAATATAGAAGTGATCGAGAAGCTGCCGCCGCCAACCACAGTCAAGGGAAATAGGAGTTTTTTAGGGCTTGCTGGGTTTAATCGGAGATTTATTGCTAATTTCTCAAAAATCACGAAGCCCCTATGCCATCTTTTGGAGCAGAACCGACCCTTTGACTTTAATGAAGAATGTACTGAAGCATTCAATGTTCTGAAGGAAAAGTTAGTAACAGCCCCCATAGTACAGCCACCAGACTGGACGCAACCATTTGAGATTATGTGTGATGCTAGTGACTATGCTGTCGGGGCAGCACTTGGGTAGCGCAGAGACAAGCTGTTTCATGTCATATATTATGCCAGCAAAACATTGAATGATGCCCAAGTGAACTATACCACCATAGAAAAGGAGCTGTTAGCTGTGGTGTTCTCCATTGACAAGTTTCGTTCTTACATACTTGGGACGAAAGTAATAAAGCACACAGACCATTCTGCCCTTAAGTATTTGTTCGCAAAGAAGGACGCCAAACCTAGATTGATACGGTGGATCTTGCTACTACAAGAATTCGACCTTGAGATCAAGGACAAAAAGGGGACAGAAAATCAGGTGGCAGATCACTTGTCAATATTGGAGACGGGACAGAGTCTACCCATTGATGAGACACACATACTGGAAACCTTCCCAGATGAGCAGCTCTTTGCTTCCGCAATCACTGCCGCGACAGCCATGGCGGCAGGTAAGTCTTCTGAACTCCCATGGTATGCTGATTTCGTTAATTTTATAGTTAGCGGAATATTGCCTTCTGATCTTAATTATCAAGCCAGAAAGAGGTTCCAAAATGATGTTAAACATTATTATCGGGACGAACCTCTCCTTTTCAAAATGTGTGCAGATCAGGTTATAAGGAGATGCGTACCACAAGATGAGCAAGAAGATATTCTCCATCACTGCCATGCTTCACAATATGCAGGTCACTTAGGAGGCAACAAAACTGCTGCCAAGGTGCTGCAGTGAGGGTTCTACTGGCTGACACTATATAAAGATGTGCAGAACTTTTAAGAGAACTGTGACAGGTGCCAGCGGACAGGTAACATCTCGAGGAGAAACGAGATGCCACTGCAAAACATTCTAGAAGTCGAGATCTTCGACGTTTGGGGGATCGATTTTATGGGACCCTTTCCATATTCATGTGGAAATCTTTACATCCTCCTAGCAGTGGATTATGTTTCTAAGTGGGTTGAAGCTATCGCCACTCAAAAGAATGTTGCCAAGACGGTCCAAAAGTTTTTACACAAAAATATTTTTTTCTATATTTGGCATCCCTAAGGCGATTATCAGTGATGAAGGGAGACATTTTGATAATAGGGTAATTGCTGCCGCCTTGAAGAAATACGGTGTCAAGCACAGGATCGCGACAGCATACCACCCACAGACCAATGGACAGGCTGAGATATCCAATAGGGAAGTGAAGAACATTTTTGAGAAGATGGTTAAGCCAACTAGGAAAGATTGGTCTTTACTTCTAAATGATGTGTTATGGGCATATAGGACAGCTTTTAAGACTCCATTGGGAATGTCTCCATGCCGTTTGATTTATGGGAAAACCTGTCACTTGCCTGTCGAGATCGAGCACAAAGCATATTGGGCAATCAAGGCAGTGAATATGGACTTGGATAAGGCAAGCCAGAAAAGGCTGTTAGATCTGAAAGAACTTGAAGAAATAAGAACAATGGCCTACGACAATGCAAGAATTTACAAGGAAAAGACTAAGAAGTGGCATGACAGGAAGTTGCTGCCATGTCAGTTCTGCCCAGGGCAGCTTGTGTTGTTGTTTAATTCTAGGTTGAAACTCTTCTCGGGAAAGCTAAAAACTAGATGGTCCGGCCCATTCCAAGTGGTACAAGTCTTTCCCCATGGTGCCATCACTATCCGATCATTAAAAGACCAGCACCAATTCAAAGTAAACGGGCAGCGCCTCAAGCATTATCAGGGGACTGAAGCCCCATGAATACATGAAGTGGTTATCTTAGGAGATGCCCCACAAGGCAGCCCTAATTTAACCTAATTTTTTTATTTTTTATTTTTATTTATTTTTATTATTTATTAAGAAATTAGGTTTATTTTATATTCGAATAATGTTTTTATTTTCTGTCTTTAGGAAATATAGGAGTCGAGAAGAAAAGAAGAAGTGACCCAAGCCCACCATCTATCCATCAGCCCAACAGAGCCCATTTATTGAAGCCTGTCGTTCCAGCTGCCGCCGCAGACGGATAAGACAGGCTGTCAACAGACTGTCACGGTAGACGCAGAAGCGTGCGACAGACGCATAACAGACGCATAAATGCGTGTCAGACGCGTCAGACACGCTAAATCACAACAGTTACCCCATTATTCACGCCTGCCGTTACGACATTAAATGGGCAGATCCTCGACCGCTATAAAACCCCATTTTCCCTTTCATTTTTCCTAACTTCTACTTATTCTTACTTGCTTTCTCCTCTCGTTTTTATTTGCTTTCTTTATTTTCACAACCCTTGCAACTAATATGTCGTCTAGACAGACCCGCCGCAATGCTGCCTCAGCCTCTTCTTCAGCGGCAGCAACGCCCTTTGCCAACAAGGAATTATGGGATGAAAGAGGCTTCCTCTACATCCGTCAAGCACCGAACATGGGGCTCCGGCCATTCATCGCAAAGGCAATCAAGGCTCAACTATGGAAGCAATTCGCCGAACAACCGGCAGAATTGAATGATACATTAGTCCGGGAGTTCTATGCTGCCATTGACAGCAGAACGACAACATTTGTCACCGTCCGAGGGGTAGAGGTGCCATTCACAGCTGACAACATCAATCACATGTATGGCCTATATTTTGGCCCCGACGATGACGCCCACCGGCAATTTTTAGAGACCCTCGATTCTGCCGCCTACGGTGCTGTCATGGCGGAGGTGACAGAGGAGGGAACAACATGGACAACGAGCAAAAAGAACCCCAACTCTGTCAAAAGGGGGCAGCTGCTCCCAGAAGCTAAACTTTGGAACGCTTTCATCAAAGAGCGTATCCTGCCGTCCTCCCATCACACGACGGTGAACCAGCAGCGGCTCGCCCTGATTCATTCAATCATGAACGACAGGCCCATCAACGTGGGCCGCTATATGAGGGAAAGCATCTTGGATTGCACATTCCGCTCCGCCTCCCGCCTTTTCCTGCCGTTCACAATCACTTCCCTGTGCCGCTGTGCTGCTGTCCCCGAGGCTTCCACCGACAAACTGGTCCATGGACGAGGTTGGACCGACAACAACATCAACAACCTCATGGAGCTGGTAGTGGCTACTCCTATCTCATCCTTCAACCCAGCCGGCTCCCCAGCAGAATCATCCGAGGAGCCTGCCCCTGAACCTGCCGCCGCCACCGCCCCGACAGACCAGTCCGCCCACATCCTTGCTGCGATACAACGGGTAGAAGAGAGACAAATGGGACTCATGACTTTATTACCAAGACTTTGAATTATCCCGATGTTAATTTCCCTACTTTTCCTGCCCACTATTTCCGAATCCCCACCCCTGTCCACACACCCACACCACCTGCCTCCCCACATACCCATTCCACCGCTTCCACCCCATCACCTGCCCCGACGGCAGCTGCGAGTCCTCTGACCGACAGCCCCGCACGTGGCACGAAGCGGCCAGCCACAGCCAACAGCGAAGAGGAACCTCTGATTCGGAGGAATTTGGAGAGGGAGTTTACGCCTGTCAAGAGGCTGAAACACGTGGCAGACAAAAAGCTAATGCCCAAGGCTAGCACCACCACCAGCAGCACTTGGGATAGCGGCACCAGCTCTGACATCCAGCTCGTGGAGCAACCTGCCCAGCCTCCTCCGCAGCCCAGACGCCGCCGTCAGATCCGTTTCTGCAGCAGCAGCGAAGACATCGATTCAATTTAAGTCTTTTCTTTTTTATTTTCCTACTGCCTACTTATATAGATTTTGTGATGTACCTGCCATCATTTTATCTGTCATTTTGCATTGAGGGCAATGCAACCCTCGAGTTTGGGGGTGGCACCCTCCATAGTAATGGAGTCTTAAGTACATCTTTTTATTAATTGTTGTGTCTTCTTTTTTAAATTCTCTTAAAAAAATAGAAAATATAAAACTGTTGGCTTTAAACTGTGAAGTTAGCTTACCTGTCATGACAGCTCTGTCGTGGCAGCATCTTTAGGACATGTTAAGGAGAAGTTTAGAGTCTTTCTATAGTTTTGAAAACTTAAACACCTTTGTGACTGTTATATTGCTTAGATTTCTTTTAGCCAAACTAGAATAGGATGCTTAGTTCTTGAATAGCCCCTAGAGGTGCCTAACACTGGCTCTAGGAAAGAAGTTTAGCAAAATAAACTCAAAAACCTAGAGGTGCCCGAAACCGACTCTAGGAAGCTAACTAGAGGTGCCCAAAACTGGCTCTAGTAAAAACTTATCTTGAAAATAAAAGAAAAGAAGCATGAAAATGTGTCTTCAAAAATAAACTTTGGCATAAAAATTCGAGTTAAAGAGTTGAATATTCTAGTGAAACTAAGAGAGTCTTAGCATATAACTGATCACAAACATGCACACACTGCACGAGAGCTATAGGGAGATTCCGGACAGTTCCTAACCTTTCCAACAGGTTGCTGCCGCCACAGAGAATGAGCGACGGGTAAGGGACAGTTCACTATTTGAAAGCCAACACAAAAAATATTCATTTTTAGGTCTTAATTGCTTGAGGGCAAGCAAAAACTTGAGTTTGAGGGTGTGTTGAGTGTGTAAAAGTTCTATTATTTACACCATTTTTAACCCATATTGCTGCTGCATTCAAGCATCATTGCATTGCATTTAGGTCAGTTTACAGTAAAACATCACAAATATACTAAAGGCACGGATTCTACTAAAAGATGGCTGATTTTGCAGGTTAAGCCATAGTTGACGGAGAAGGCAGGCGCAGGGCAGAGAAGCAGAAGAGCTGAACTGGACAAGCAGACGATGAGGACGAAGCTGCCATGGACCTATCGTGACAGCAAGGTGACAACAGCCTCATGAAGAGGAAAAGTAAAGTGGACCTTGATAGATAGAGAAAAATCTACTCGTCTGTCGTGTGAAAGCCAAATATTTTTCCAAGCCCCGGATCAAAAGATATGTCAAGCCAAAGCTCAAGGAAAGGAATTCCCATGAAACAAGGAGGCGGCTTAAAAGTAGGAATCCTTAGAGATTAAGTCTTTATTAGAATCTTACTTTTAATTAAAGTTGTAATCCTTGTTAACTTAGAATACTTGAGCCCAAAGCTTATATAAGGGCATAGATTTAACCTAGGAGGCATCATACCCCATAACCGACAACCTAAACCCCTCCGCCGTTTACCCGTCGTCGACATGTTCTAAAAACCCCCTAGGGCCACAGGTTGTTTTGTAAAGTAGTTGCAAGGGTTGTTTTATTTTAGGATTTTCCAAGTTCAATAAAATAAACTTCAAGTTCTCTTATTTTGGTTTTAATATCTTGCAAGAGCATCAGGAGAGCATTGTGAGGTTATCTATTTACTTAGCATCGGGAGAGTTAAGAATACGAAAGAGATAAGAGCGAGTTCTTTAGTTTATAGTTGAACTATCTTGTGCCTAGGGATAGTGCGAGGTTAAGTGGCTAAGGAAGAATTCATACACATCGGTGTTCATCCTTCGATTCACGCCGGGAGGTATTGTCAAAGACGTGATCATCGACAGACTTGGACCTAGGGATAGGCCAAGGCAGATCTGGGATTCTTGCCAAACTTGGAGTACGGAGTTGGTGTGTTCGCTGCCGCGACAGCTAACGGATAGCCGCCGCGACAGGTGCTGTCGGCGACGGGTGCGACGACAGAACTGGAGATCCTAAGCATTGTAATACCTGCACTACTGAGCAATTCAATATCAGCCCATTCTCTCTATCTTGATATTTCTACTCCTTTTAATTACGTTTACTCTATTATTCTCGTGACAATTCTCTTAAATATTTCCTTTACTTCGTGCAGTGAAATAAGGCGAAGCTATTAGCCCAATCCCTGTGGAGACGATATCCGATACTTTGTATCACTTTACTACTTGCGTCGTGTACACTTGCACTACAATTGCGATAGACTCTTTTACACGCAACACTCACTTAGACACATAGTCTACTGCCAGTAGGATGTATAGATTCCCACACGAGGCTGGGAATGGTCCCATGAAGTCGATTCCCCAAACATCAAAGATTTCGACCTCAAGAATGTTTTGCAGTGGCATCTCATGCCTCCTAGATATGTTTCCAGTCCTTTGTCATTTATCACAGCTTTTGTACAAAGCTTGTACATCCTTAAACAATGTATGCTAGTAGAAACCAGATTCCAGAACCTTGGCAGTAGTTTTAATTCCTCCCAAGTGTCCTCCACAAGGGGCAGCATGACAGTGATGAAGCACTTCTTTTTGTTCCTCTTGTGGTATGCATCTCCTGATTATCTGATCTGCACAGTGCTTAAAGAGAAGAGATTTGTCCCAATAATAATGTTTCGCATCATTTTGGAACCTCTTCCTAGCTTGATAAATAAGCTCGGGAGGTAATAACCCACTTACAATGTAATTGACAATGTTAGCATACCAAGGGGTTTCAGGAAACTTACCTGCCGACATGGCTGTCGTGGCAGTGTTGGTGGCAGCAAACAATTACTCATCTGGGAAGGTTTCCAGTATGTTGGTCTTGTCTTTCTCTTGATTCCTTCCCGTCTCTAGTCTTGATAAGTGATCCGCAGCTTGGTTTTCTGTCCCCTTTTTGTCCTTGATGTCAATGTCGAATTCTTGCAGTGACAGAATCCAACGTATCAATCTTGGTTTGGCATCCATCTTGGTGAAAAGATATTTGAGTGCTGAGTGATCTGTATGGACCATCATATTCGTTCTAAATATATATGGTCTGAACTTGTCAATTGCAAACACCACTATGATTAACTCCTTCTCCGTTATGGTGTAATTTATTTGGGGATCATTTAGAGTTTTGCTGGCATAATAGATCACATGGAAGAGTTTCTCCTTCCTCTGCCCTAGTGCTGCCCCGACAGCATAATCACTTGCGTCACACATTATCTCGAATGGTAAGCTCTAGTTGGGAGGCTGCACTATTGGGGTTGTTACCAGCTTTTCCTTCAGTATATTGAATGCTTCAGTACATTTAGTGTTAAAGTCAAAGGCATGATTATGTTCCAACATGAGACACAAGGGTTTAGTAATTTTCGAGATATTGGCCATGAATCTTCGATAAAACCCTGCATGCTCCAAGAAACTTCTTATTCCTTTGACTGTGGTGGGTGGCGGTAGTTTTTTAATAACTTCCATTTTTAGCTCTGTCTACCTCTATGTCGCGACAGCTAATCTTGTGTCCCAACACTATGCCCTCATCCACCATAAAATGGCATTTTCCTAGTTTAAAACAAGGTTTGCATCTTCACATCTTTCGAGCACCTTCTGTAAATTTCCTAAGCAACCGTCGAAAATGTCTCCAAAGACGGAAAAGTCATCCATGAAGATCTCTAGGAAATGCTCCACCATGTCGGAGAAAATTTCCATCATGCATCATTGAAAGGTTGCTAGTACATTGCAAAGTCCAAATGACATTCTTTGAAAGGCGTATGTGTCGTATGGGCATGTGAATGTTGTTTTCTCTTGGTCCTCCGGTGCAATTGCGATTTGGTTATAACTTGAGTAACAATCAAGAAAACAATAGTAAGGCTTCCCCGCTAATCTATCTACCATTTGATCGATAAAGGCTAAGGGGAAGTGGTCCTTCCGGGTAGTTTTATTAAGCTTCCAGTAGTCCATACAAACCCTCCAACCGGTCACAGTCCTGGTTGAGATTAGTTCGTTCTCCTTATTTGTTACCACGATTATGCCTCCCTTTTTGGGTACACATTGCACCAGACTCACCCACTTGCCATCTGAGATGGCGTATATTATTCCAACATCAAGCCACTTGATTATTTATTTTCGTACCACCTCTCACAAAGCTTCATTTAGTCGTCTTTGAGCATCAATTGTCGGCTTATGATCATCCTCCTAGAGGATCTTATGCATAATGTTGAGTGTGTAAAAGTACTATTATTTACACCCTTTTTAACCCATATTTCTGCTGCATTCAAGCATCATTGCATTGTATTTAGGTCAGTTTACAGTAAAACATCACAAATACGTTAAAGGCACGGATTCTACTAAAAGAAGGCTGATTTTGCAGGTTACTGCCATGGTTGACGAAGAAGGCAGGCGTAGGGCAGCGAAGCAGAAGAGCTGAACTGGACAAGCAGACAACGAGGACGAAGCTGCCGTGGACCTGTCGTGACAGCAAGGTGACATCAGCCTCATGAAGAGGAAAAGTAAAGTGGACCTCGATAGATAGAGAAAAATCTCCTCGTCTGTCGTGTGAAAGCCAAATATTTTTCCAAGCCCCGGATCAAAAGATATGTCAAGCCAAAGCTCAAGGAAAGGAGTTCCCATAAAACAAGGAGGCGGCTTAAAAGTAGGAATCCTTAGAGATTAAGTCTTTATTATAATCTTACTTTTAATTAAAGTTGTAATCCTTGTTAAATTAGAATACTTGAGCCCAAAGCTTATATAAGGGCATAGATTTAACCTAGGAGGCATAATACCCGATAACCGATAACCTAAACACATCTGTCGTTTACCCGTCGTCGACATGTTCTAAAAACCCCCTAGGGCCACGGGTTGTTTTGTAAAGTAGTTGCAAGGGTTGTTTTGTTTTAGGATTTTCCAAGTTCAATAAAATAAACTTCAAGTTCTCTTATTTTGGTTTTAATGTCTTGCAAGAGCATCGGGAGAGTATTGTGAGGTTATCTATTTACTTAGCATCGGGAGAGTTAAGTATACGAAAGAGATAAGAGCGAGTTCTCTAGTTTATAGTTGAACTATCTCGTGCCTAGGGATAGGGCGAGGTTTAGTGGCTAAGGAAGAATTCATACACATCGATGTTCATCCTTCGATTCACGCCGGGAGGTATCGTCAAAGACGTGATCATCGACAGACTTGGACCTAGGGACAGGCCAAGGCAATTCTGGGATTCTTGCCAAACTTTGAGTACGGAGTTGGTGTGTTCGCTGCCGCGACAGCTAACGGACAGCCGCCGCGACAGGTGCTGTCGGCGACGGGAGCGACGAGAGAACTGGATTTCCTAAACTTTTCAATACCTACACTACTGAGCAATTCAATACCAGCCCATTCTCTCTATCTTGATATCTCAATTCTTTTATTTACGCTTTCTTCAATATTTTCGTGACAACTTTCTAAACTATTTTATTTACTTCGTACAGTGAATTTAGGTGAAGTCATTAGCCCAATCCCTGTGGAGACGATATTCGATACTTCGTATCACTTTACTACTTGCGTCGTGTACACTTGCACTACAATTGCGATAGACTCTTTTACACGCAACAAGTTTTCGGCGCCGTTGCCGGGGATTGGCAACATAACTACATCTTTGTTTTATTGCACTTTTCGTTTTTGTTTTTATTTTTATTTTTCTATTTTTCTTTGGTGTTCAACTCTTGCTTCTTCACGAGGTTTTCTTGTTTATGCGTAGATCTAAAAGAGGTGCGAATCCTGAGTATCCATTAGATCCGGAGATCGAACGTTCCTTCAATCTCAAGAAACAAGCCCGCCACCTCTTAGACAGAAATGAATACCTCGAAGAACAGCTAGAGAAAATGGGCCATAACCAACCTGGTGGCGGTGGCATACCACCCCTTGGCGATCTTAACCCGCCTGTCGGTGACCCGCCCGCAGCAGCTCGACGACGATCATGTCGAGACTACATGTTGAACGATCATGTAGAGCTGGAGACCACGCTGCCGGATATTGATGTTGATAACTTCGAGCTTAAGCCTGTCATGTTTAATATGATCAACAACGCTGGGCAGTTTAGTGGTGCTGCGACAGAAGATGCTATGGAGCATCTTAAAACGTTCCAGGAGATCTGTGGTTCGTTTAGACTGCCAGGAGTTAGTCCGGAGATACTGAGGCTTCGGTTATTTCCTCATTCATTGAGGGACAGAGCTAAAACTTGGTGGAATAAACTAACACCGGGTTCAATAGTAACTTGGGCAGATTTATCTCGTGAATTCTTATCTCGTTTTAATCCTTCGCATTTATCTGAGAGATTACGTAACGAAATTGCTACTTTTCAACAGGAAGATGACGAGCCGATGCACGAGGCCTGAGACAGATTTACTACTCTTCTCCGAAACTGCCCAATGCATGGATTCCCCGTCTAGAATCAGGTTACAAAGTTCTATAATGCTGCCAACCTACAAACTCGCATTCGAATTGATTCTGCAGCAAATGGGTTATTATTGGATAAAGATCCGGACGAGGCATTGCAAGTTTTGAAAAACCTGGCCAAGAATGAGGAGCAGTTTCCGACTGCAAGAAGATGGGGTAAACGGGTACTTGCTGTCAAGGACTATGAAATCGCAGGTAGCATTCCTTACTAAAGAAATGAAAAGATTATTGAATGATGATAGTTTACAAGGATTTGTTGTTGAGGAAATATGTGATATCTGTGAGGGAAATCATAGTAGGGATGAGTGCCCAATAAATATAGAAGAGGGAAAATATGTTGGAAACTACAAGCCAAATTACAATTCCAACAACTATAATCCCAATTGGAGGAAGGATCCTAAGTTTTCATAGAGTAATCCCAACAATGCCATGAATCCTCAAGCACATAAACAGAATCAGGGAGGTCCTAGACTGCTGACGCGACAACAGCTGCCGCAGAACCTGCCGCCGCCGCAGCAACAACAACCACCAGCTGCCACGAGTAGTATATTGGAACAGACTCTGGCCACCTTCATGTCTCAGACCGGTACTTATATTGAGAATATGAATCAGTTTGTCAAGAAGACAGAGAATTTCATGGATAAGACAGAGATGTGGATGACAAACCATGAAGCTACTTTGAAATCTCTGGAGACACAAATGGGTCAGGTGTCGCAACATATTAAGCCGAGGCAGAATGGAGGATTCCCTAGCAATACTGAAAAGGCTAGACCACCCACACATGAGCAGTGTAAGGCAATTACTACTAGGAGTGGGAAGAAACTACCAGGGCCAGAAAAAGCTGAAACAGAAAGGGAACCTGCCATAGATAAACCTGCCGAGGAAGCTGCCCCGACAGGTGATAAACAGACTGCTGTCGATGAGCCTATCACGACAACAGAAGCGACAGAGGAGAAAAAAGATGAATCTCGTCCTCAGATTCGTATGCAGTGGGAAGGACGCATTTCTGACTACCGTCCCCCACCACCCTTCCTTCAACGGATACATCAAGCTAAGCATGAATCTCAACTTAAAAAGATTTATGATATTTTTAAGCAGGTTCATATTAATATTCCATTGTTAGATGCCGTTAGGGAGATGCCCGGTTATGCTAAATTTCTCAAGGATGTCATGTCGAAAAAATCGAAACTTGGGAAGTTTGAAACGGTAAAGATGACAGAAGGTTGCATGAGCATTCTTCATCGGCAGCCCCCCTAGAAAAAGAAGGATCTGAGGAGCTTCATCATACCTTGCGTGATCGGAAATAAATTCGTGGGTAAGGCACTTTGTGATCTTGGTCCTAGTGTTAATCTAATGCCCAAATCTGTTTTCCAGAAATTAGGTATTGGGAAGGCGCGGCCTACGACAGTAACTCTGCAGCTGGCAGACCGCTCTTACGTTCATCCAGTGGAAAAATCGAAGATATTTTTGTAAGAGTGGATAAGTTTATATTTCCTCCTGACTTTCTTGTTTTAGATTGTGAAGCAGATGAAAATGCACCAATCATCCTTGGGCGACCCTTCTTAGCCACGGGAAGATCATTGATTGATGTGGAAAAAGGAGAACTCACCATGCGAGTAAACGATCAAGAGATTAAGTTGAATGTTCTCCAAGTAATGAAACACGCTGATGTGGACGAGGAATGCAAGGCTATCACTGATATTACCCTTGATCAACCCTGCATCAGGTCGGGCTTTCACGATATCAAATTTGGTCACTGCCACGGCAGCCACCTACATGCCTGTCACGACAGCACCGACGACAGCAACTCCTCTGAATCCGATTCATCTGATACTAAAGATCAGGAGGAGGTAAACTGGATAGGGAATCGTCCAGGTAAGTTATTCGAACCTTTGAATTATACTTCGGATAACCATTTAATCCAAAAGCCATCTATTGTTGAACCACCTGCTTTAGAACTGAAGCCCCTGCCAGGGCAGCTTAAATATGCTTTTCTTGGTTCAAATGATACTTTGCTCGTAATCATCTCTTCTAAGCTGCCGCAGGAACAGGAACGACAGCTAATCGACATGCTAAGGCAGCACAAGAAGGCGATTGGATGGACGATTGCTGATATACAAGCCATTAGTCCGGCGTTATGCATGCACAAAATTCTTCTAGAGGAAGATCATAAGCCGACTATAGATGCCCAAAGGCGGCTAAACCATGCGATGAAGGAGGTAGTGCGTAAAGACATAATCAAATGGTTAGATGCTGGTATTATTTACGCCATCTCCGACAGCAAATGGGTGAGCCCGGTGCAATGCGTTCCCAAGAAAGGAGGAATTACCGTGGTGACCAACGAGAACAATGAGTTAATCCCAACCAGGACTGTGACCGGTTGGAGGGTTTGTATGGACTATCGGAAGCTTAACAAAGCTACCCGAAAGGACCACTTTCCTTTACCCTTTATTGATCAAATGCTTGATAGATTAGCGGGTAAACCTTACTATTGTTTTCTTGATGGTTACTCAGGTTACAATCAAATCGCGATCACACCGGAGGATCAAGAAAAGACGACATTTACATGCCCCTACGGTATATACGCATTTAGGAGAATGCCATTCGGATTATGTAATACACCCGCCACCTTCCAAAGGTGCATGATGGCCATATTCTTCGACATGGTGGAGGACTTCCTCGAGATTTTTATGGATGATTTTTCCATCTTTGGAGACGATTTTGAGAGTTGTTTAGGAAATTTACAAAAAGTACTTGAAAGATGTGAAAAAGCAAAATTGGTCTTAAATTGGGAAAAATGCCACTTTATGGTGGATGAGGGGATAGTCCTAGGCCATAAGATTAGCTGCCGTGGGATAGAAGTCGACAGGGCCAAAATAGAAGTAATAGAGAAGCTGCCGCCGCCGACCACAGTCAAGGGCATTAGGAGTTTTTTAGGGCATGCTGGGTTTTATCGGAGATTTATTGCAAACTTCTCAAATATCACGAAGCCCCTATGCCATCTTTTGGAGCAGAACCGACCCTTTGACTTTAACAATGAATGTACTGAAGCATTCAAGGTTCTGAAGAAAAAACTGGTAACAGCCCCCATAGTACAGCCACCAGACTGGACACAACCATTTGAGATTATGTGTGATGCTAGTGACTATGCTGTCGGGGCAGCACTTGGGCAGCGCAAAGACAAGTTGTTTCATGTCATATTTTATGCCAGCAAAACATTGAATGACGCCCAAGTGAACTATACCACCACAGAAAAGGAGCTGTTAGCTGTGGTGTTCTCCATTGACAAGTTTCGTTCTTACATACTTGGGACGAAAGTAATAGTGCACACGGACCATTCTGCCCTTAAGTATTTGTTCGCCAAGAAGGATGCCAAACCTAGATTGATACGGTGGATCTTGCTACTACAAGAGTTCGACCTTGAGATCAAGGACAAAAAAGGGACAGAAAATTAGGTGGCTGACCACTTGTCAAGGTTGGAGACGGGACAGAGTCTACCAATAGATGAGACACACATACTGGAGACCTTCCCAGATGAGCAGCTCTTTGTTGCCGCAATCGCTGCCGCGACAGCCATGGCGGCAGGTAAGTCTTCTGAACTCCCATGGTATGTTGATTTCGTTAATTTTATAGTTAGCGGAATATTACCTTCTGATCTTAATTATCAAGCCATGAAGAGGTTCCAAAATGATGTTAAGCATTATTATTGGGACGAACCTCTCATTTTCAAAAGGTGTTGAGTGTGTAAAAGTTCTATTATTTACACCCTTTTAACCCATATTTCTGCTGCATTCAAGCACCATTTCATTGCATTTAGGTCAGTTTACAGCAAAACATCACAATTATATAAAAGGCACAGATTCTACTAAAAATGGCTATTGTTGGCATGTTTCCGTCGTCGTAGACAGTGAAGGAAGGCGCGGGGCAGAGAAGCAGAAGATCTGAACTGGACAAGGAGACGAAGAGGACGATGCTGCCATAGAGCTGCCGTGATAGCAGAGGACGACATCAAGTTGCTGCCATAGTAGACGGAGAAGGCGAGCGCAGGGCAGAGAAGCAGAAGAGCTGAACTGAATGAGCAGATAAAGAGGACGATGCTGCCATGGAGCTGCCGTGATAGCATGGTGACAGCAGTTTTGCGGAGAGAAAAAGCAAAGTGGACCTCGATAGATAGAGAAAATTCTGCTCGTCTATCGTGTGAAAGCCAAATATTTTTCCAAGCCCCGGATCAAAAGATATGTCAAGCCAAAGTTCAAAGAGAGAAAATCCCAAGAAACAAGGAGGACGGCTGAAAAGTAGGATCCTTGAAGATTAAGTCTTTATTAGAATCATACTTTTAATTAAAGTTGTAATCCTTGTTACCTTAGATAACTTGAGCCCAAAGCTTATATAAGGGCATGTATTTTAACCTAGGAGATAATCTCCACATCATACCCCATAACCGATAACCCAAAAACCCTCCGCCTTTTACCCGTCGTCGACATGTTCTAAAACCCCCTAGGGCCACGGGTTGATTTGTAAAGTAGTTGCAAGGGTTGTTTTGTTTTAGGATATTTCAGTTCAATAAAATAAACTTCAAGTTCTCTTATTTTGGTTATTAATACCTTGCAAGAGCATCGGGAGAGCATTGTGAGGTTATCTATTTACTTAGCATCGGGAGAGTTAAGTATACGAAAGAAATAAGAGCAAGTTCTCTAGTTTATAGTTGAACTATCTCGTGCCTAGGGATAGGGCGAGGTTAAGTGGCTAAGGAAGAATTCATACACATCGGTGATCATCCTTCGATTCACGCCGGGAGGTATCATCAAGACGTGATCATCGACAGACTTGGACCTAGGGATAGGCCAAGGTAGATCTGGGATTCTTGCCAAACTTGAAGTACGGAGTTGGTGTGTTTGCTGCCGCGACAGCCAACGGACAGCTGCCGCGACAGGTGCTATCGGCGACAGGCGCGACGACAGGACTGGATTTCCTAAACTCTGCACTACTGAGCAATTCAATACCAGCCCATTCTCTCTATTTTCATTTCTCTACTTTTATTTTCCAGTATTCTTTATTATTTTCGTGAATATATCTTAATCTATTCTTTTCCCCTTGTGCAGATAGCAAAGGAAAGGGTTAGCCCAGTCCCTGTGGAGACGATATCCGATACTCTAGTATCACTTTATTACTTGCGTCGTGTACACTTGCACTACAATTGCGATAGACTCTTTTACACGCAACAAGTTTTTGGCGCCATTGCCGGGGACTGGCAACACACTCTTACCCTAGCTTCTGCACTTTTCTTTTATTTTTATTTTTATTTTTATTTTTTTTTATTTTAATTTTTAACAAAAACTCAGGTGAAAATACAGGTTCAAGGGCATCAACATGCCAGGAAAAATCATTCGAGAGTTGATGTGGGAAAGTTCTTGCAATTACCGTAAAGATATGCTGCCATAGCAGCAACAGGGGCAGCAAATGCTGATGCCGCAGCAGCAAAATTTTCTATGGTACGATCAAAACCCACAATTTTTTTTATACCATAACAGTTTTGCTACAGAACCCGACCTACCCTGGCGATGTCATCATCCTCAAGAGCAGTCAAAATCCTTAGAAGACACACTGCAAGCCTTCATGGCACTCACTCAAGAAGTGTCGGTTTCTATGGACGCAAGTATCGCCAAGATAGATAAACTCTTGAGCAGACCAGTCCTCATTCATGCCACAGATGAACCTGAAATCCTAAGGCAAGATGACGAGGATGCCCATGTGAAGGAATACCCAACATATGATGAGTTTGAGAAACAACTTGCCATGACAATGATCGAGGAGCCGAAATGGAGCAACACCGCAACAACATTGAGTGAAATCCAAGAGAATGTCACGACAACAACCACTTCTAAGGCAGAAACCCCAGTCAAAGCGGAAACTGCCGCCCCGGCAGAAATTGTCACCTCAGTAGCAACTGCCGCCTCGACAGCAACTGCCGCCTTGACAGCAACTGATGCTGAAGCATCAACCACATTAGAGGCAAATTCTCAACCCACTACCTCGATTATGCCTGACCAAGATTGCACACATCCATCCCTGTCATGGCACTCGAACGGCCACCTAGAAGAGCTACCCAATGACAATGCCTCGCCGATGGAATATGAGTAGGTAATAAACAAACCTTCTGAATTATATAAAAACTCACAAATTCCATTGCAGGCATTTGAGGAACCAAAGCCGGTGGACACAGAATCATCAAAGTCTCTACTGATGGAGATCTACGAGTGGTCAACAGAATTTGGCATAGAGAGTGACGGCACTTACCAATGTCCCATTGACCTGCAAAGTAACCTGACAAAGGACTGTCAAAATAACTGTCTGCCGCAGCAGCAGGCACGACAACAAGGGATACATTCAACCACAACAACATTCAATGAAAACAAGGTAAGTTTGTGGCCGAATGTCAATTTGATTATTTCTAATCATATATTCATGCCCTCATAAACATTACCAAGAAGGGAGGACTTCATGGACTACAAAGGGAAGAGAAAGAAAAGAGCCCCCAACATAAGAATAATCACCAGATGGAGGGTACGGATGGACTTCAAGAAGTACCGGAAACGACGCCTCAAGCATTATCAGGGGACTGAAGCCCCAGGAATGCAGGAAGTGGTTACCTTAGAAGATGCCCCACCTGGCATCCCTAATTTAACCTAAACTTTATTTTTATTTTTATTATTTATTATTTATTAGAAAATAAGGTTTATTTTATTCGAATAATGCTTTTAGGAAATAAAGGAGCCAAGAAGAACAGGAGAAGTGAACCCAGCCCACCACCCATCCATCAGCCCAACAAAGCCCAATATTGAAGCCTTTCGTTACGGCTGCCATGACAGACGCGGAAAAGACAGGCTGTCACCATGCTGTCACGACAGACGTGTGACAGACGCGGAAACGTTTGTTAGATGCATCAGACACGCTAAAGCTCGACAGCTGCCCCGTTATTCGCGCCTGTCGTTATAGCTTCAACGGGCAGCAATTCATTTTCTATAAAACCCCGTTTCATTTTCATTTTCACTCACTTCTGCTTTTCTTACTTGCTCTCCATCTTTGGTTTTCATTTGCTTTCAATTACTTCTCACAACCCTTGCACTAAAATGTCTTCTAGAAAAAACCTACCGCAATGCTGCCTCTACAGACGTGTGACAGACGCGGAAACGTTTGTTAGATGCATCAGACACGCTAAAGCTCGACAGCTGCCCCGTTATTCGCGCCTGTCGTTATAGCTTCAACGGGCAGCAATTCATTTTCTATAAAACCCCGTTTCATTTTCATTTTCACTCACTTCTGCTTTTCTTACTTGCTCTCCATCTTTGGTTTTCATTTGCTTTCAATTACTTCTCACAACCCTTGCACTAAAATGTCTTCTAGAAAAAACCTACCGCAATGCTGCCTCTACTTCTTCGCCGGCAGCAACTCCCCCACAATCCTTTGCAACCAGAGATATGTGGGAAGAACGAGGCTTCATTTATACTCCAAAGGCAAAGAATCTGGGCCTCAAGCCTTTCATCACCTGCCGCCTCCATACCATCACCTACCCCGACGGCAGCCAGCAGCACCCATGTCAAAACATCTGCTCGAGGAACAAGGCGACCAGTGCCCTCGGATGACCATGCTGCCTTTGTTGCTGGGTTCTCTTCCTCCTCCGTCTGGGCAGACAAGTGACATTGAACCCTCTATTCAGAGGAACCTGTCGAAGGAATTTACACCGGTAAAGAGGCAGAAAAGAATGAAGATAAGAAAACTCTGCTGAGGGCCAACAGCAGCAGTGACAGCAGCGGCAACAGCTCTAATATTCAGGTTTTACAGCAACCACCCCAACCCGCCCCGCGAACCAGAACCCGCCGCCAGATCCGCCTCAGCAGCAGCAGTGAAGACAATGATTAAAATTTAAGTTTCTTATCTTCTTATTGCTGCCTGCCATATATATTTTGTGATGTACTGCCTTCATATGTTTTCGTTTTTATTTTGTCATTTGCATTGAGGGCAATGCAACCCTCGAGTTTGGGGGTGGCAACCCTCCATATTCATGGAGTACATCTTAGTTAAATTTTGTCTTTTACTTAGTACTTTTCTAAAAAAAATGAAAATTAAAAATTTTGGCTTAAAACTGTGATTTGAACTTACCTGTCGTGACAGCTCTATCATGGCAGCAACTTTAGGATAGTTTAAGGAGAAGTTTAGAGCCTTTCTATAGTTCTGAAAACTTAAACACCATTGTGACTATTATACTGCTTAGACTTCTTTTAGCCAAACTAGAATAGGAAGCTTAGCACTTGAATAACCCCTAGAGGTGCCTAACACTGGCTCTAGGAAAGAAGTTTAGCAAAAGAGACTCAAAAACCTAGAGGTGCCCGAAACCGGCTCTAGGAAGCAAACTAGAGGTGCCTAAAACTGGCTCTAGTAAAACTTTAGAAATCGAGTCAAAACAAAGAAATCAAAGAAGCATGAAAATGTGCCTTCAAAAAAAAGATAAACTTTGGCATAAAAATTCGAGTTAAGAGTTGAATATTCTAGTGAAACTAAGAGAGTCTTGGCATATAACCGTTCACAAGCATGCACACACTGCACAAGGACTATAGGGAGATTCCAGACATATCCTAAATTATCCGACAGGTTGCTGCCGCCACAGGGAACGAACGACGGGTAAAGGAAAGCTCACTTTTTGAAAGCCAAAACAAAAATTTCTTTTCTTTTAGTTCTTAGTTGCTTGAGGGCAAGCTAAAACTTAAGTTTGGGGGTGTGTTGAGTGTGTAAAAGTTCTATTATTTACACCCTTTTAACCCATATTTCTGCTGCATTCAAGCACCATTTCATTGCATTTAGGTCAGTTTACAGCAAAACATCACAATTATATAAAAGACACAGATTCTACTAAAAATGGCAGGCGCGGGGCAGAGAAGCAGAAGAGCTGAACTGGACAAGCAGACGAAGAGGACGATGCTGCCATGGAGCTGCCGTGATAGCAGAGGACGACAGCAAGTTGCTGCCACAGTAGACGGAGAAGGTGGGCGCAGGGCAGAGAAGCAGAAGAGCTGAACTGAACGAGCAGATAAAGAGGACGATGCTACCATGGAGCTGCCGTGACAGCATGGTGACAGCAGTTTTGCGGAGAGAAAAAGCAAAGTGGACCTCGATAGATAAAGAAAATTCTGCTCGTCTGTCGTGTGAAAGCCAAATATTTTTCCAAGCCCCGGATCAAAAGATATGTAAAGCCAAAGTTCAAAGAGAGAAAATCCCAAGAAACAAGGAGGACGACTGAAAAGTAGGATCCTTGAAGATTAAGTCTTTATTAGAATCATACTTTTAATTAAAGTTGTAATCCTTGTTACCTTAGATAACTTGAGCCCAAAGCTTATATATGGGCATGTATTTTAACCTAGGAGATAATCCCCACATCATACCCCATAACCGATAACCCAAAAACCCTCCGCCGTTTACCCGTCATCTACATGTTCTAAAACCCCCTAGGGCCACGGGTTGATTTGTAAAGTAGTTGCAAGAGTTGTTTTGTTTTAGGATATTTCAGTTCAATAAAATAAACTTCAAGTTCTCTTATTTTTGTTATTAATATCTTGCAAGAGCATCGAGAGAGCATTGTGAGGTTATCTATTTACTTAGCATCGGGAGAGTTAAGTATACGAAAGAAATAAGAGCAAGTTCTCTAGTTTATAGTTGAACTATCTCGTGCCTAGGGATAGGGCGAGGTTAAGTGGCTAAGGAAGAATTCATACACATCGGTGTTCATCCTTCGATTCACGCCGGGAGGTATCATCAAGACGTGATCATAGACAAACTTGGACCTAGGGATAGGCCAAGGTAGATCTGGGATTCTTGCCAAACTTGAAGTACGGAGTTGGTGTGTTTGCTGTCGCGACAGCCAACGGACAGCTGCCGTGACAGGTGCTGTCAGCGACAGGCGCGACGACAGGACTGGATTTCCTAAACTCTACAATACCTGCACTACTGAGCAATTCAATACCAGCCCATTCTCTCTATCTTGATTTCTCTACTTTTATTTTCCAGTATTCTTTATTATTTTCGTGACAATATCTTAATCTATTCTTTTCCCCTTGTGCAGATAGCAAAGGAAAGGGTTAGCCCAGTCCCTGTTGAGACGATATCCGATACTCTAGTATCACTTTACTACTTGCGTCGTGTACACTTGCACTACAATTGTGATAGACTCTTTTACACGCAAAAAGTTTTTGGCGCCAAGACATTCTCCATCACTGCCATGCTTCACAATATGGAGGTCACTTAGGAGGCAATAAAACTGCTGCCAAGGTGCTGCAGTCAGGGTTCTACTGGCCGACACTATATAAAGATGCGGAGGACTTCTGCAAGAACTGTGACAGGTGCAGCGGACAGGTAACATCTCGAGGAGAAACGAGATGCCACTGCAAAACATTTTAGAAGTCGAGATCTTCGACGTTTGGGGGATCGATTTTATGGGACCTTTTCCATCTTCCTGTGGAAATCTTTACATCCTCCTAGTAGTGGACTATGTCTCCAAGTGGGTAGAAGCAATCGCCACTCAAAAGAATGATGCCAAGACGGTCCAAAATTTTTTACACAAAAACATTTTTTTCTAGATTTGGCATCCCTAAGGCGATTATCAGTGATGAAGGGAGACATTTTGATAATAGGGTAATTGCTGCCGCCCTGAAGAAATACGGTGTCAAGCACAGGATCGCAACAACATACCACCCACAGACCAATGGACAGGCTGAGATATCCAATAGGGAAGTGAAGAACATTCTTGAGAAGATGGTTAAGCCAACTAGGAAAGATTGGTCTTTACTTCTAAATGATGCGTTATGGGCATATAGGACAGCTTTTAAGACTCCATTGGGAATGTCTCCATACCGTTTAATTTATGGGAAAACCTGTCACTTGCCTATCGAGATCGAGCACAAAGCATATTGGGCAATCAAGGCAGTGAATATGGACTTGGACAAGGCAGTTCGGAAAAGGCTGTTAGATCTGAACGAGATTGAGGAATTACGAACAATGGCCTACGACAATGCAAGAATTTACAAGGAAAAGACTAAGAAGTGGCATGACAGGAAGTTGCTGCCACGTCAGTTCTGCCCCGAACAACTTGTGTTGTTGTTCAATTCTAGGTTGAAACTCTTACCAGGAAAGCTAAAATCTAGATGGTCCGGCCCGTTCCAAGTGGTACAAGTCTTTCCCCATGGTGCCATCACGATCCAATCATTAAAAGACGGGCACCAATTCAAAGTCAACGGACAGCGCCTCAAGCATTATCAGGGGACTGAAGCCCCAGGAATACATGAAGTGGTTATCTTAGGAGATGCCCCACAAGGCAGCCCTAATTTAACCTAAATTTTTGTTTTTTTTTATTTTTATTTTATTTTTATTATTATTTATTATTATTAGGAAATTAGGTTTATTTTATTCGAATAATGTTTTTATTTTCTGTCTTTAGGAAATAAAGGAGTAAAGAAGAAAAGAAGAAGTGACCCAAGCCCACCATCCATCCATCAGCCCAATAGGGCCCATTTATTGAAGCCTATCGTTCCAGTTGCCGCCGCAGACGGATAAGACAGGCTGTCAACAGACTGTCACGGCAGACGCGGAAGCGTGCGGCAGACGCATAACAGACGCATAAATGCATGTCAGACGCGTCAGACACGCCAAATCACAACAGTCGCCCCGTTATTCACGCCTGCCGTTACCGCATTGAATGGGCAGCAACTCGACCGCTATAAAACCTCGTTTTCCCTTTCATTTTTCATCACTTCTGCTTTTTCATACTTGCTTCTCCTCTCATTTTTCTTTGATTTCTTTACTTTCAAACCCTTGCAACTAACATGTCTTCTAGACAGACCCACCGCAATGCTGCCTCAGCCTCCTCCTCAGCAACAGCGTCGCCCTTCGCCAACAAGGAACTATGGGAAGAGAGGGGTTTCATCTAAATCCGCAAAGCACCTAACATGGGGCTCCGACCATTCATCGCAAAGGCAATCAAGGCTCAACTATGGGAGCAATTTGCCGAACAACCGGCAGAATTGAATGATACATTAGTCCGGGAGTTCTATGCGGCCATTGACAGCAGAACGGCAACATCTGTCACCGTCCGAGGAGTCGAGGTGCCCCTTACAACTGATAGCATCAACCACATGTATGGCCTATATTTTGGCCCCAACGATGATGCCCATCAGGAATTTTTAGATACCCTCGATGCTGCCGCCTATGGAGCTGTCATGGCGGAGGTGACAGAGGAAGGAACAACATGGACCACGAGCAAAAAGAATCCCAACTCAGTTAAAAGGGGGCAGCTACTCCCAGAAGCCAAACTTTGGAACGCTTTCATTAAAAAGGGTATCCTGCCGTCCTCCCATCACACGACGGTGAACCAGCAGCGGCTCGCCCTGATTCATTCAATCATGAACGATAGGCCCATCAACGTTCCGCCTCCCGCCTTTGCCTGTCGTTCACAATCACTTCCCTGTGCCGCTGTGCTGCTGTCCCCGATGCTTCCACCGACAAAATGGTCCAAGGACGAGGTTGGACCGACAACAACATCAATAGCCTCATGGAGCTAGTAGTGGCTACACCTATCTCTTCCTTCAACCCAGCCGGCTCCCCAGCAGAATCATCCGAGAAGCCTGCCCCTAAACCTGCCACCGCCACCGCCCCTACAGACCAGTCTGCCCACATCCTTGCTGCGATACAACGGGTGGAAGAGAGACAAATAGGACTCATGACCTTCATTAGGGATTTCGCCACCTCGACGGTAAACTTCATTACCAATACTTTAAATTATCCTGATGTTAATTTCCCTACTTTTCCAGCCCACTATTTCCGCATCCCCACCCCTGTCCACACACCTACACCACCTGCCTCCCCACATACCCATTCCACCGCTTCCACCCCATCACCTGCCCCGACGACAGCTGTGAGTCCTCTGGCCGATAGCCCTGCACGTGGAACGAAGCGGCCGGCCACATCCGACAGCGAGGAGGAACCTCTGATTAGGCGGAATTTGGAGAAGGAGTTTACGCCTGTCAAGAGGCAGAAACACGTGGCAGACAGAAAGCTACTGCCCAAGGCCAGCACCACCAGCAGCAGCACTTGGGATAGCGGCAGCAGCTCTGATATCCAGCTCGTGGAGCAACCTGCCCAGCCTCTTCCGCAGCCCAGACGCCGCCGTCAGATCCGTGTCAGCAGCAGCAGTGAAGACAACGATTCAATTTAAGTCTTTTCTTTTTTATTTTCCTACTGCCTGCTTATATATATTTTGTGATGTACCTGCCGTCATTTTATCTGTCATCTTGCATTGAGGGCAATGCAACCCTCGAGTTTGGGGGTGGCACCCTCCATAGTAATGGAGTTTTAGTACATCTTTTTATTATTGTTGTGTCTTTTATTTAATCAAGTTCTCTTAAAAAAACCAGAAAAAAATTAAACTGTTGGCTAAAAACTGTGAAGTTAACTCACTTGTCATGACATCTCTGTCGTGGCAGCATCTTTAGGACAGTTTAAGGAGAAGTTTAGAGCCTTTCTATAGTTCTGAAAACTTAAACACCATTGTGATTGTTATATTGCTTAGATCTCTTTTAGCCAAACTAGAATACGATGCTTAGTACTTGAATAGCCCCTAGAGGTGCCTAACACTGGCTCTAGGAAAGAAGTTAGCAAAAGAATCTAAAAAACCTAGAGGTGCCCGAAACCGGCTCTAGGAAGCTAACTAGAGGTGCCCAAAAACTGGCTCTAGTAAAACTTAGCTTGAAAATAGAAAAGAAGCATGAAAATGTGCCTTCCAAAAAAATAACTTTGGCATAAAAATTCATGTTAAAGAGTTGAATATTCTAGTGAAACCAAGAGAGTCTTAGCATATAGCTGATCACAAGCATGCACACACTGCACGAGAGCTATAGGGAGATTCCAGACAGATCCTAAGCTTTCCGACAGATTGCTGCCGCCACAGAGAATGAGCGACAGGTAAGGGACAGTTCATTATTTGAAAGCCAACACAAAAATATTCATTTTTCTTTCAGGTTTAATTGCTTGAGCGCAAGCAAAAACTTGAGTTTGGGGGTGTGTTGAGTGTGTAAAAGTACTATTATTTACACCCTTTTTAACCCATATTTCTGTTGCATTCAAGCATCATTGCATTGCATTTAGGTCAGTTTACAGTAAAACATCACAAATACATTAAAGGCACGGATTCTACTAAAAGAAGGCTGATTTTGCATGTTACTGCCATGGTTGACGAAGAAGGCAGGCGCAGGGCAGCGAAGAAGAAGAGCTGAACTGGACAAGCAGACGACGAGGATGAAGCTGCCGTGGACCTGTCGTGACAGCAAGGTGACAACAACCTCATGAAGAGGAAAAGTAAAGTGGACCTCGATAGATAGAGAAAAATCTGCTAGTCTGTCGTGTGAAAGCCAAATATTTTTCTAAGCCCCGAATCAAAAGATATGTCAAGCCAAAGCTCAAGGAAAGGAATTCCCATAAAACAAGGAGGCGACTTAAAAGTAGGAATCCTTAGAGATTAAGTCTTTATTAGAATCTTACTTTTAATTAAAGTTGTAATCCTTGTTAACTTAGAATACTTGAGCCCAAAGCTTATATAAGGGCATAGATTTAACCTAGGAGGCATAATACCCGATAACCAATAACCTAAACCCCTCCGCCGTTTACCCGTCGTCGACATGTTCTAAAAACCCCCTAGAGCCACAGGTTGTTTTGTAAAGTAGTTGCAAGGGTTGTTTTGTTTTAGGATTTTCCAAGTTCAATTAAATAAACTTCAAGTTCTCTTATTTTGGTTTTATTATCTTGCAAGAGCATCGGGAGAGCACTGTGAGGTTATCTATTTACTTAGCATCGGGAGAGTTAAGTATACGAAAGAGATAAGAGCGAGTTCTCTGGTTTATAGTCGAACTATCTCGTGCCTAGGGATAGGGCGAGGTTAAGTGGCCAAGGAAGAATTCATACACATCGGTGTTCATCCTTCGATTCACGCCGGGAGGTATCGTCAAAGACGTGATCATCGACAGACTTGGACCTAGGGATAGGCCAAGGCAATTCTGGGATTCTTGCCAAACTTGGAGTACGGAGTTGGTGTGTTCGCTGCCGCGACAGCTAACGGACAGCCGCCGCGACAGGTTCTGTCGGTGACGGGAGCGACGACAGAACTGGATTTCCTAAACTTTTCAATACCTGCACTACTGAGCAATTCAATACCAGCCCATTCTCTTTATCTTGATATCTCAATTCTTTTATTTACGCTTTCTTCAATATTTTCGTGACAACTTTCTAAACTATTTTATTTACTTCGTGCAGTGAATTTAGGTGAAGTCATTAGCCCAATCCCTGTGGAGACGATATCCGATACTTCGTATCACTTTACTACTTGTGTCGTGTAGACTTGCACTAGAATTGCGATAGACTCTTTTACACGCAACACATAACGCCGGACTGATGCCTTGAATATCGGTAATGGTCCATCCAATCGCCTACTTATGTTGTTGTAGCATTTTGATCAATCGGTGTTCTTGTTCCTGCATCAACTTAGAAGAGATGATTACAGGCAATGTATCGTTTAAACCAAGAAAAACATATTTGAGTCGCCCTGACAGGGGTTTAAGGTCTAAAACATGTGGCTGTTCAATGGAGGGCCTTTGGATTGCATGTTCATTCAAGGTATAATTCAAAGGCTCGAAGAACTTACCTAGACGTGTGTCTATCCAATTTACCTCCTCGGGACCTTTAGTATCGGATGCATCTGTGTCTGAGGGGTTACTATCTTCGATGCTGTCGTGGCAGTCTTCAAGGTGACTGCGGTGGTAGTGACCAAATTTCATGTCGTGACAGTTCGATCTTATGCAGGGTTGGTCTAGGACTACTTCTGAAATTGCCTTGCATTCTTCCTCTGCATCAGCTTGTTTCATTGCTTGGAGAACATTGAGCTTTATTTTTTGGTCATTGACTCTCATAGTCAGTTCTCATTTCTATACATCGATCATTGTTCTACCTGTGGCTATGAAGGGTCACCCTAGGATGATTGGTGCATTTTCATCTGCTTCATAGTCTAAAACAAGAAAGTCGGCAGGGAAAATAAATTTATCCACTCTTACCAAGATATCTTTGATCTTTCCTTCCGGTTGTACGTAAGAGCGGTCTGCCAGTTGCAGCATGACTATCGTGGGTCTTGCTTGTTCAAGACCTAGTTTCTAAAATACAGATTTGAGCATTAGAGTAATGCTAGCACCGAGATCACAAAGTGCCTTATCCACAAACTTGTCACCAATTATGCATGGTATGATGAAGCTGCCAGGATCCTTCTTCTTTAGGGTGGTCGCTTATGTAGGATAGCCATGCATCCTTCTGGCATCATCACTGTTTCAAATTCCCCAAGGCTGGACCTCCTAGACATTGCATCCTTCAGAAACTTTGCATAACCAGGCATCTGCTTAATGGCTTCTAACAGCGGAATGTTGATGTGTACTTGCTTAAAAACATCGTAGATTTTCTTAAGCTGGTAGTCATATTTCTATTTCTTTATCCACTACGGAAAAGGGGGTGGAGGACGGTAATCTTCAAGGCGTCCTTCACATGGAAGTTAGATATGAGGAGGCTCAAGATCTTCAGTTACTTCTTTCTGCTCCTCTGTTTCTTCTACTGTCGTGGAAAGTGTGATGACAGTACACTATTTTCCTCTATTGGGGCAGTGCTCACGATAGTTGTCTGTAGGGTCGGTTCCTTTCTCGGTGTTTCTTTTGTAATCGGCCCTTGTAGTTGTTTCCCACTCCTCATTGTAATAGCTTTGCACTACTCATGTGTGGGTTTTCTAGTGACCTCAGTGTCACTAGGGAATCCTCCATTCTGCCTTGGGGTTATGAACTGTGAAACCTTGCCCATTTGTGTCTCTAAGGATTTTAGGGTAGCCTCATGGTTTTTCATTCTCATCTCTGTCTCGTCTGTGAAGGATTCAGTTTTCTCGACAAAATGGTCCATGTTTGCAATATATGCTCATGTTTGAGACATAAACGTGGCCAGGGTCTGTTCTAGTATGCTCGTTGTGGTTGTCGGCTGATGTTGTGGCTGCTGCTATGGTTGCTGTCGTGACAGAATACTAGGACCTCCTTGGTTCTGGTTATTATGGACTGGAGGATTCAGTGCGTTGTTAGGGTTACTCCAGTTAAATTTGGGGTCCTTTCTCAAGTTTGGATTGTAGTTGTTGGTGTCATAGGTTTTATTCCTATTATAGTTTCCAACATACATCCCTTCTTCCAGCTGTAAGGGACACTCTTCTGTACTATGGTTTCCGCTACAGGTTCCACACACCTCTTTGGCAAAAAATACAGCTTTAGAATCTTTCCGCTGTAGATTTTCAACTATCTTAGTGAGGCATGCAATCTGAGTTTTGACTGTGTTGTCATCTTCATATTCCTTTACGGATATTCCTCTTTTACCTCCTATTCGAGCTGTAGGAAACTACTCATCGTTATTTGCTAACTTTTTCAAAACCAACATTGCATCGCTAGGTTCTTTATCCAGAAATAACCCATTTGCTGCTGAATCTATCCTCATTCGAGTGTGTGCATTGGAAGCATTATAGAATTTTACAACCTGATTCCATGCAGGGAATCCATGCATTGGGCAGTTTCGTAAGAGAGTCGTAAATCTGTCCCACGCTTAATGCATTGGTTCATCATCTTCCTGTTGACAAGTAGCAATCTCATTATGCAATCTTTCAGATAATTGAGAAGGGTTAAAACGAGAAAGAAATTCATGACAGAGATCCGCCCAAGTTCTTATTGAACTCGACATTAACTTATTCCACCGGGTTTTTGCTCTATCCCTCAATGAATGAGGAAATAGCCGAAGCCTTAGTACTTCTGGGCTTATTCCTGGTAGTCAGAACGATCCACAGATCACCTTGAAAGTTTTAAGATGTTCACGTGCATCCTCAGTAGCAGAACCACCAAATTGACCACCGGAGTTAATCATGCTGAACATTACAGGTTTTAATTCGAAGTGTTCAGCTTCCACATCTGGTAGCGTAGTTTCCAGCTCAACATGGTCGTTATCCATGTACTCTCGACAAGTTTGTCATATTGTTGGGGCAGCGGGCGACGGCAGATAGTTTTAGGGATCATTAGGAGGATCCACATTACCCCTGGGGTTATTATTGTTGTTGTCATCTTCCCTATTGCCTTGTCTTTCGTTCACCATTGCTTCTAGTATGTCCTCAAGATAGTTGTTTCTTTCTATCAAGAGTCGGGCTTGATTCCTGAGTTGATATGTGCGTTTGATTTCTGGATCTAATTCGTACTTAGGTTCCTTACCACATCCCGATCTGCGCATAAGCAATAAGAGAATATTGTGAAAAGCACGGGGAAAATAAAATAACTAAAAACAGAAAATAAAAATAAAAAACAAAGTGCAGTAATTAAAAGGTACATGTATGTTGCCAGTCCTCGGCAACGGCGCCAAATACTTGTTGCATGTAAATAAGAATATCGCAAATAGTGCAAGTGTACACGATGCAAGTAGTAAAGTGATACTAGAGTATCGGATATCATCTCCACAAGGACTAGAAATAACTCTATCCTTAAATTGCTGCAAAAGAAAAAGAAATAGTTTAAATAATTGTTTGAAGAAATCTTCAGTAATAACTAAAATAAAAGATAAGGTAATTAGGGTGAGAGAATAGGCTGGTATTGATTTGCTCAGTAGTGCAGGTGTTGCACTGTTTAGAGGAACTTCTGTTGTTCTGTCGTTTGTCTTTCATGGCAGCACCTATCGCGGCAGAGGTTCGTTGATGTCACAGCAGCAATTAACAACTCCGTACTTCAAGTTTGCCAAGAATCCTAGTTAGGACTTGTCCTATCCCCGGGTCCAAGTTCTGTTGATGAACACATCTTAGATGATACCTCCCGGTGTGAATCAAAGGGTGAACACCAATGTTTGTTAATTCTTCTTTAGCCACTTAACTTGTAATTATCCCTAAGCCAAGATGGTTTAACCATAAACTAGAAAACACGTATTTACTCCTTTCGTATGCTTAACTCTCCCGATATCAAGCAAATGGATAACCTCACAATGTTCTCCCGATGCTCTTATGAGATATTGATAACCAGAGTAAATAAACTTGAAGTTTTATTACTTGAACAGAAAATTCCTAAGAACAATACAATCTTTACAACTACTTTACAAGATCAACCCTTAGCCCTTGGGGAAGTTTAGAACATGGTGGAGAGAGAGAAACGACTAGGGTTTTGAGGGAAGACGGATAGGAGCTAGATATCCTTCCATAGGTCGAATTACATGCCTTTATATAGACCTTGGGTCCAAGTTTTCTAATATGGCAAGAATACAAGTTTAAATTAAAGTACAATTATATTAAAGACTAAATCTTCTGAGTAGATGCCTTTAATTAGTCCCCTTTTCTTGCTTTGACTTTCTTCCTTAAACTTTGGGCCTGGCCTTCCTTCTGCTTCAGGGCTCAGAAAAATATGGGAGTGATCCACGACAGACCGGCTTGAAATCCTCTATTTGTCGAGCTCCACTTCACTTTTCCACCTCAGTGTCTCTCTGTCGTCATTGCTGCCACGGAAGGTGTCACGACAGAGAGTGCTCTTTGTCCTTCAATTCCAGCTCCGCAACTTGCCTCTGCTCCTTTGTTGCCCTGGATTTCTACCGTAGCAGATACCTACAAAAGTGACCAATTTCAGCAGCATCTATGCAGTTTTATCTAATTGTGATGTGTATGTAAAAATCTATCCTAAATGCAATAAGTCATGCTTGAGTGCAGCAAAAATATGGGTAAATGAGGGGTAAAATATAGAACTTTGATGCACTCAACACCTATCACTAACATTATATAGGTGACACGGCCTTGAGGTAAGAAATCAAATTAAGGCTATTGTTTCTATCACTAACAACCAATAATTCGAGTTTGGGGGTGTGTAGAGTGTGCATGAGTTCTACATTTTGTGCACATCTCATCCCTTATTATTGTTGTTCTTAAGTTCATTTAGGCATATTTAGGTGTATTGCATGCATTATAACAATATCTTCCCTTTTACCATGTTTTTATTAAATATTTTATGTTTGGTAGAGAAAAGTTACTATTTTAGTTTAGTTTATATTTGCAAGTGCTTTAGCTAGGAGAGGAGAGGGCATGACAGGACAAGACAAGAAGACTAGAATTAAAGGAGTTGTACTGAAGTAGCTCAAGATGTCGCCAAGGACGCTGCCGAAGCAGCATTCCAACCAAGAGCCGCCCGGGCAGGAGTTACACTAACTTACCCAAGATGAGTTGCGATTTCAAGAGAACAATTTCCTAAGCCCAATGAACCCAGTCTTGCAACTTCTTGAATCATGTAGCAGCCGGTAGAGTTAATTCAAGATCGATAAGTTGGAGCACTTATCTTTACTTGTTGAAGAAGGCAAAGTCCAAAGAGTCTGTATTTAAAGCATAAAAGAGTTTGTATTTAATGTAATTTACTTTTAGAACTCCTACTTCAAGGAGGACTCAACTTAGGTCAAGAGCCCTATATATACCCAATGTATGTAAGGGTATGAGGGTATATCTCGTAGAGGGATTAGGGCTTGTCATGAGAGATTAACGACAACTTCCGATGAGAGTGAAGATACGGGGTTATCTAGATAAGTTCGAGTGTTGGGGTCGCGGCCCAACTCTCCTAGGGTTTATGCGCGTGTATGTGAAGTAGTTTGAGGGAAACAATTGTATAGGTTTGTAGGGCATGAAAGTGCAAGGCTCGCGAAAGGATTAAGCACGGTCACAACTCACAAGGCGTGACTAACATGGTTCTACACTAGTCCACAAGTTTCAGCGGCTAAAAGTGTAACCCCTTTAACCCGGCCTAGACGGTTGACCCGAATTAAGAAAGTCACACGGGGAAAACCAAAGTCAACCCGAAAGTCAACCTTGATTAACGACCCTTTTTTTTCTTTTTTAATCTTGTCTAGATGCACATTAGCCCTAATTGTGATCACTCAAACATCATACTCAAAGATCACAAACATCAGAGATCAAACAGGGACCCAATTGAACAAATTACAACTTTAGGGACCAAATTGTAAATTCTGAAAACTTTAAGGACTTAACCAGATTTTAAGTTACCAACTTAAAATTAATCATGTTTCATGCTTCTCTGCCAAATTTCAGCCCAAACGGACATCCCAAACTCATACAATTGCGCAAACAAGATTCAGGACCAAAATGCAAACATTTCAAAACATTTAACTGCCAATGTCAGCCCCCAACGGTCACCCGTTCCGAAACAGGCAGAGCCCGTTTCGAAACGCGGGGCTGTTCCGCAACGCGTACCGAAACACGGGCTGGCAGTAGCCAAACCGTTTCGGAACGGTCTCTCCCGTTTCGGACGCCTGGGCTTGTTTAAGGCACCCGTTCCGAAACGGTAGGCACTGTTCCGAAACACCCTTCACAGATTGCCCCAAAATGCATACTTAAACATGCAATTAAACATCCAAACATGCTCCAATTGCCACCAAACTTTACCAACATGCAATTCAACATATATGAGACATACTTGCATCAAAAATTCAACAAAATATCAACATATACGAAAAGCCCCAAATCTATAGGCATGCTTCCTACACAAGCAACCCATTCAAGCATAAACTTCCAAATCAATCTCATAAAAGCCAAAAACATGTTCAAACAACATCAACAACATAAAACCATTCTTGTCCGAACATATACGAACACATAAACACATCCCAAGAGATTCTACCCCCATTGCCTTTATTAACTATAGCTATTCACCGAGACATACATCTCAAATGGAGTCCTCCTTGAATCCCTTGCTTCTCGCTGTCCAAACTTCAAGAATCTGCATTGATGGACAAAAAAGGAGCGTAAGCACATAATGCTTAGTGAGGAATGCTCAAAACCAAAACACCATCAATGCAGCGGGTCATAAAACATTTTTAAAACAAACCCGAATTGTTTACCAAGCAAAGTTTGAAAACTCCTTTTCAACAACATGCTTAAAATCATGCATTGCACATACATGAAAACCAACCCTTAGCTTAGCAAGCTAAGAAAACCTTTTCAAAGCACAACTTGCAAAATCATCCATTTAACCATTCCATGCATAAACACCATATGCAAAGCTAAATTCAAAACCTTGGAAAACACTTCCATTTCACAACATACCTTTCTTATACTTGAAAACCATTCAAGCAAGAAACCCTTTAAAACCATTTCCTCAATCAATCCAACACATGCATTAACCAAAGGCAACTTATGAACCACAACATCATCATCACATGCCTTTAAAAACAAGTCTTAACAAGACTCCAATGCATTTAAGAGATTCCATGCACACATGCATCATTTACCAAATGATAATCAACACTTGTTCAACTTAACAAGTAAACATGCATTCACAAGCATTAACCACTTTTCATGCAACCATGCATCTTTTCAAGCATCTCATGCTTCATTATAAACAAGAACATTATATTGGCTTCCAAGTGATCAACACATCCACTTTTCAACTCAACACCCAATCGGATACGCGGATCACAAGCGTTGTCCCCCACGCTTCATACACACTACCAATCCAAGGTCTCCAAATGGACTTTTAAACACCATTTGACCTTACCATCCTAAGGTTCCCATGTATGGACTTTTAAACACCATACAACCTTAGCTTTTCCCGAGGTTCCCATGTATGGACTTTTAATCACCATACAACCTCAACTTTTCCCAAGGTTCCCATGTATGGACTTTTAAACACCATACAACCTTGACATGCACAAGGTTCCCATGTATGGACTTTCAAACACCATACAACCTTTGCATCACCGATTGGTAGTTGTATAACATCACTAACGAGATCTGGGACACCCTATACAAGATCCACACATGGACTTACACTACCATTGTGATCTTAACAAGCTCAAGGTTCCCATATATGGACTTTTAACCACCATATAACCTTTGCTTAACCAAGGTCCTCGAATGGGCATTCCACCTCCATTATGACCTTAACCATCTCGTTAGGATACTTGAAGGGAGTTTACCGGTTCACACTTAACCACTCCACCTCCAAGGCGACTTTATTCACGGTGCACCCAATCTTATAGCCGGCTAACTATATCCGATCAAAGAAACCAAGAACCACTTACATCACTTGCCAATATAACCATCTTACCACATTAGTCCAATGATTCACATGCATAACCATAATGCAAAAACCATCATTTACCATCATTAATTCACTGTTTTAAACCATTACACAAAGCCATTGAACAACATGCAACACTATGCATCAAAACCACATTTACAATGTATAAAACCAAGGATCTCTTACCTTGAGCATCCTTCACATATGGCTTTCAAAACCAGCATTAGACCATGCCAAAATATGCTTTCAAAACAGAATTTAAATCATGCAAAACACATGCATTTCAATCATCAACCACAATTGCTTTAAAAGCCATTTCATAACACAAACCAAGAAAGAAATCCATTTACTTACTCTTGAGCTTAGCAAAGTTGTTTAGACTTATACTAAGCTCCCAAAACCTTCAAACCTTGGTTTAAAAGCTGAAAACCCAACTTCACTCACCGATACACAAAACAAGGCTAACCAACAAGCCTTCCAAGCATCCGAAGCCTTCCGCACCACCTCTAAAGCTCACGGATCAAACTCCCCTGTTTCAAGCACACAACAACAGAGGATTAATGCATCATTATGCATTAAAAACACCAGCAACGCAACCAAACTCGCTGCTCATCACAAATCCAACAATTCGGCTACCAAACACAACCGAAATCACCTCCAAACACTTCCAAAACTTAACCCAGCCAAGATCCATCACTTCTAACCATTTTTAAACATCAATTAACATCAAAAATGATCACAAACACGTCCTTATACCTCCAGGTATAACAGATCATCAAAAACACTCCAAAAACAACAAAAAACTCAAGCCAAACTTAGGAAATTCCACCTATCCGGGATTGCATTGATTAAACCTCAACTTCTAATCAATTTAGCATTCATTTAACATCAATTTGACACCTCAAAACACTGCCCAAACAGATCACACGAAAATTCCACCAAAATCAAGCAAATCTTGCATTTTAAGCAAAAATCAAGATTTCAATTGAAAAGCCTTTAACAAATCACAAATCAAGGATTGAGAACTTAGGAATTTCAGTAAAGAACTGATAGTTTAGAGGAGAAGGACGTTCTTACCTCCAAACTTGAATTTCTCCTTTTTAGAACCAAAAAGCTTGATGAAACAACTTGCAAATGGTGAGGTTTTGTTGTAGAGATGATTAGGAATCCAAAGAGAATTGAAAAGGAAGATTTGAGTGACAAAATCAGAGTAGAAAATCTGGAGAAATGTGTTTGGGTTGAGAGAAAAGGAAAATTGGAAGAAAATGGAAAGTTAGTTATAAAATAGTCAAAATGATTTTCCCTCCTCTTTCATATGTTTTAAAATCAGAATAAAACCTTAAAATATCTTAGAAAAATCTGGAGAAACTCCTTTTGGAATAATAGCTCCTTAAAGATTCAAAGTTTCAATCCTTTATAAAACAGTCACACAACTTTCAAAAATTACATTTTGGTCACTAGCCAAAATGTCACCCTTCCAAACCTCATTTTTCAAAATTGATTTCACAGTTCACTTTTACATATTAAAAGATGATTTTAGAACATTTTTCCATATTTTTAATGCAACCCGAACTAGGCTTTCCTAATTTCACCTTTATATATTCGATCAGCACTTTGACCGAACCGGTCAACGCCCAAGACTTCTGAGCCCAAAACCGAGGCGTTACAAAAAGAGATTACCAACTGAGTTGTCTAATTTTGTTCCACACTAGTCCTCAAGTTAAGCAATCTCGAGCATCCTAACCTAGAAATAGGAGGGATCATTGCCGACTATCCTGACTAACTCAGAATGTCTTCCAGACTTGCCGCCAGGACTTCTTTCCATTCCACCTGCCGAGACAGTACACACCCCTACAGTGGCAGTTACCTGCTGCGATCGTGTGAAAGGGTCGTAGTTTGCCGTAGTACCCGCCTAGGTAACAATTCATGGCAGATCAAAACATACTCAAGGCTTCACAATGCAGTCCACAGGCTACTAAAATGCACCTATCTTACCAAGCTTATCGTCCAATCTCTCCTCATCACTCCTCTCATTACTATCTTTATCTTTACTTGTGTTTTTATATTTCCACATCATGAGGTTTAATGTTCCATTTGCTAAATATTGGTGCAGGAAACCATTCATAGGATCTATTCCAATCCCTGTGGGAGACGATATCTTTTATATTATAACTTGACAAGAGTGTGCACTTGCCCTCATAAAAGCAGAACACCTAAACGCTTTACACATATGCAAAGCTTAAAGAGTAAAACATGCATAAACCACATTATGCAACATAAACCATTTTCATAATTCATCATCAATTATATTGTATTACAAGTGATCATTAGGCAAGTTCATATCTTAAAACCACATATCGGATACACAGATTCGACAAGTGTTTACTCAACACTTCAAACCATCTTAACCAGAATTGGTACATTCACAACCAAAGGTACTATATCGACCGGTACAATCACAACTCACGAGGAAACCAACCCCATCATCGGTTAGATGCTTAACTCACTAACGAGAGACGGGACACCAACCTCCTCGATCGTTAGGGTACTTGGACGGGGACACGGGACACCAACCCCTCAACATTCAAGGCAACTTTTTATAGTACATGCAACCCTATAGTCGGCTAACTATATCTGATATCAGTTATAAACCATTTTCACAACATCACTTGCCAATATAATTCACATTTAACCACATACCTCATTGTTTTTAAATCATCATCAATAAATCATATTTCCAAGCATTAAGCCATGCTTATAATTACAAGAATAAAACATATACTTACGAGGATTGTAACCCCCTTAACCCGGCCTAGACGGTTGACCCGAATTAAGAAAGTCACACGGGGAAAACCAAAGTCAACCCGAAAGTCAACCTTGATTAACGACCCTTTTTTTTCTTTTTAATCTTGTCTAGATGCACATTAACCCTAACTGTGATCACTCAAACATCATACTCAAAGATCACAAACATCAGAGATCAAACAGGGACCCAATTGAACAAATTACAACTTTAGGGACCAAATTGTAATTACTGAAAACTTTAAGGACTTCACCAGATTTTAAGTTACCAACTTAAAATTAATCACGTTTCATGCTTCTCTGCCAAATTTCAGCTCATACGGACATCCCAAGCTCATACAATTGCACAAACAAGATTCAGGACCAAAATGCAAACATTTCAAAACATTTAACTGCCAATGTCAGCCCCCAACGGTCACCCGTTCCGAAACAGGCAGAGCCCGTTTCGAAACGCGGGGCCGTTCCGCAACGCGTACCGAAACACGGGCTGGCAGTAGCCAAACCGTTTCGGAACGGTCTCTCCCGTTTCAGACGCCTGGGCTTGTTCAAGGCACCCGTTCCGAAACGGTAGGCACTCTTCCGAAACACCCTGCACAGATTGCCCCAAAATGTATACTTAAACATGCAATTAAACATCCAAACATGCTCCAATTGCCACCAAACTTTACCAACATGCAATTCAACATATATGAGACGTACTTGCATCAACAATTCAACAAAATATCAACATATACGAAAAGCCCCAAATCTATAGGCATGCTTCCTATACAAGCAACCATTTAAGCACCAAATCTCCAAAACAATCTCATAAAGGTCAAACATGTTCCAACAACATCAACAACATAAAACCATACTTGTCCGAACATATACGAATACATAAACATCAACCCAAGAGATTCTACCCCCATTGCCTTTATTAACTATAGCTATTCACCGAGACATACATCTCAAATGGAGTCCTCCTTGAATCCCTTGCTTCTCGCTGTCCAACTTCAAGAATCTGCATTGATGGACAAAAAGGAGCGTAAGCACATAATGCTTAGTGAGGAATGCTCAAAACCAAAACACCATCAATGCAGCGAGTCATAAAACCTCTTTGAAAAGCAACTTTATTTGTTTACCAAGCAAAGTTTGAAAACCCTTTTTCAACAACATGCTTAAACCATGCATTGCTCAATCATGAAAACCAACCCTTAGCTTAGCAAGCTAAGAAAACCTTTTCAAAGCACAACTTGCAAAATCATCCATTTAACCATTCCATGCATAAACACCATATGCAAAGCTAAATTCAAAACCTTGGAAAACACTTCCACTTCACAACATACCTTTCTTATACTTGAAAACCATTCAAGCAAGAAACCCTTTAAAACCATTTCCTCAATCAATCCAACACATGCATTAACCAAAGGCAACTTATGAACCACAACATCATCATCACATGCCTTTAAAAACAAGTCTTAACAAGACTCCAATGCATTTAAGAGATCCCATGCACACATGCATCATTTACCAAATGATAATCAACACTTGTTCAACTTAACAAGTAAACATGCATTCACAAGCATTAACCACTTTTCATGCAACCTTGCATCTTTTCAAGCATCTCATGCTTCTTTATAAACAAGAACATTATATTGGCTTCCAAGTGATCAACCACATCCACTTTTCAACTCAACACCCAATCGGATACGCGGATCACAAGCGTTGTCCCCCACGCTTCATACACACTACCAATCCAAGGTCTCCAAATGGACTTTTAAACACCATTTGACCTTACCATCCTAAGGTTCCCATGTATGGACTTTTAAACACCATAAAACCTTAGCTTTTCCCGAGGTTCCCATGTATGGACCTTTAAACACCATACAACCTCAACTTTTCCCGAGGTTCCCATGTATGGACTTTCAAACACCATACAACCTCAACTTTTCCCAAGGTTCCCATGTATGGACTTTTAAACACCATACAACCTTGACATGCACAAGGTTCCCATGTATGGACTTTCAAACACCATACAACCTTTGCATCACCGATTGGTAGTTGTATAACATCACTAACGAGATCCGGGACACCCTGTACAAGATCCACACATGGACTTTACACCACCATTGTGATCTTAACAAGCACAAGGTTCCCATATATGGACTTTTAACCACCATATAACCTTTGCTTAACCAAGGTCCTCGAATGGGCATTCCACCTCCATTATGACCTTAACCATCTCGTTAGGATACTTGAAGGGAGTTTACCGGTTCACACTTAACCACTCCACCTCCAAGGCGACTTTATTCACGGTGCACCCAATCCTATAGCCGGCTAACTATATCCGATCAAAGAAACCAAGAATCACTTACATCACTTGCCAATATAACCATCTTACCACATAAGTCCAATGATTCACATGCATAACCATAATGCAAAAACCATCATTTACCATCATCAATCCACTGTTTTAAAGCATTACACCAAGCCACAAAACATCATGCAACACCATGCATCAAAACCACATTTACAATGTATAAAACCAAGGATCTCTTACCTTGAGCATCCATCACATATGGCTTTAAAAACCAGCATTAGACCATGCCAAAATATGCTTTCAAAACAGAATTTAAATCATGCAAAACACATGCATTTCAATCATCAACCACAATTGCTTTAAAAGCCATTTCATAACACAAACCAAGAAAGAAATCCATTTACTTACTCTTGAGCTTAGCAAAGTTGTTTAGACTTAAACTAAGCTCCCAAAACCTTCAAACCTTGGTTTAAAAGCTGAAAACCCAACTTCACTCACCGATACACAAAACAAGGCTAGCCAACAAGCCTTCCAAGCATCTGAAACCTTCCGCAACACCTCCAAAGCTCACGGATCAAACTCCCCTGTTTCAAGCACACAACAACAGAGGATTAATACATCATTATGCATTAAAAACACCAGCAACAAGACTCAACTCGCTGCTCATCCCAAATCTAACATTTCGGCTAACAAACACAACCGAAATCACCTCCAAACACTTCCAAAACTTAACCCAGCCAAGATCCATCACTTCTAACCATTTTTAAACATCAATTAACATCCAAAATGATCTCAAACACGTCCTTATACCTCCAGGTATAACAGATCATCAAAAACACTCCAAAAACAACCAAAAACTCAAGCCAAACTTAGGAAATTCAACCTATCCGGGATTGCATTGATTAAACCTCAACTTCTAATCAATTTAGCATTCATTTAACATCAATTTGACACTTCAAAACACTGCCCAAACAGATCACACGAAAATTCCACCAAAATCAAGCAAATCTTGCATTTTAAGCTAAAATCAAGATTTCAATTGAAAAGCCTTTAACAAATCACAAATCAAGGATTGAGAACTTAGGAATTTCAGTAAAGAACTGATAGTTTAGAGGAGAAGGACGTTCTTACCTCCAAACTTGAATTTCTCCTTTTTAGAACCAAAAAGCTTGATGAAACAACTTGCAAAGTGAGAGGTTTTGTTGATGAGATGATTAGGAATCCAAAGAGAATTGAAATGAGAGATTTGAGTGACAAAATCAGAAGTAAATCTCTGGAGAGAAAGTGTTTGGGTTGAGAGAAAATGAGAGAAAAGGAAAATTGGAAGAAAATGGAAAGTTAGTTATAAAATAATCAAAATGACTTTCCCTCCTCTTTCATATGTTTTAAAATCAAAATAAAACCTTAAAATATCTTAGAAAAATCTGGAGAAACTCCTTTTGGAATAATAGCTCCTTAAAGATTCAAAGTTTCAATCCTTTATAAAACAGTCACGCAACTTTCAAAAATTACATTTTGGTCACTAGCCAAAATGTCAACCTTCCGAACCTCATTTTTCAAAATTGATTTCACAGTTCACTTTTACATATTAAAAGATGATTTTAGAACATTTTTCCATATTTTTAATGCAACCCGAACTAGGCTTTCCTAATTTCACCTTTATATATTCGATCAGCACTTTGACCGAACCGGTCAACGCCCAAAACTTCTGAGCCCAAAACCGGGGCGTTACAACTCTCCCCCCCTTAGGAAATTTCGTCCTCGAAATTTCAACTGCTGAAAAGAGAAACACAACATTCTCAAAGCAACACACAAGGCAACACAAAAGCCGCAACCACCACTGAACACAAAAACTCCACCAAACTCAACACCACCACATACTGTTCACAAAATCCAGAACACTCAAAGATAGCCACATCTTAACCTTTCACACATCCGGACTGTACACAGCCCCAACATCAACCTGAAGAACTTCAACTTTTACAGCACACATCACTGCAACACACAACTCCCAAGACTCGTTTACACAGTGACACCAACCAATCCAATTCAGCCACTATGCAAACTTCTCTGCTTCCAAAACTCTTGCAACTCTCAAACCTCTTCCAAGGATCTTCTCAACAAGCAAAAATTCTTAAGCATCAACTGTTTACTCGGACTCCTCAACAAAAGCTGACATTCCTTCACATCTGCCGCTATCATTACCATAACGACTTACCAGAACTACTCACCCAAAATCCAAAATTTACATCACAACCCCAACTCGACTCCGCCAGCCGTTTCACACACCACCAGCTGACTACAAAAGAAGTTCACAGACTCGCAACTAGCCAACCACTTCTCACAAGAACACAAACAACCAACAATGGCCTTCGACCTTTCATTGCCTATCCACCGCAAGCTTTGACCACAATACTTGCCTTACTAGAACATCGCCCAGCTTAAACATACAGACCATCTTCTCAACTCTTCGAAGGTTACTAAGAACCAACACTTACAAACACAACCCTTCCACAACAACTTAAATGCTAAGCTGCTTCAGCACTTGGAAACACAACCACTAAACTGCAACATCACTTAGCACCAAGGAACTACCCCTTCCACTAACTATTCAAACCACTTGACCGATTCTAACTTCAACCGGTACTCTCCACCACCAACCCACTAAACTCCTTAAGCAACAAACACTATCCTTCTACCAACAGGCTATACCATTCTCACTATCTCTAGCAACTAGCTTAATATACACCATTACTTCTAACTTCCACTCAGCACCAACACAACCTCTAAAAACCATCATCCAACCTAACCCAACCACCACACTAACAGATTCAATTAGTTATTAGCGAGTGTGAACATCGTATGCATGATCACCTACATGCCCTATCAATGCCTGATGTACATGTATGCAAAACCTCTAATGTCATGCCACATGTATGCATGGACCAACACATATATATAATATAGCATATAACAATGATTCTAACTGTGCATGAATGCCAGTTCACACCCTCCAATAACATCCTCAAAATCCGTCTAAGAACAACCTCCTACCTCACTTCTAACTTATCTAACTCCATCATACCAACAACCATTAACCACAAAATACTCACTAAAGCCTTCTTCACACCAAAGATATTTCCAAACTACAACTATTACCCCCAACATGCTAGCAACAGGACTAGACTTACCACACAAGGAAAACCAACAGAAACCAAACCAAGGTAACTAGAGCAAAGACTACTTAACAAGGTTACCTGAAAACACAACACCACCCTGAAGCTTCATCTGACGAGCTCTCTTCCTTGCGGAACCATCATCCTCCCGCCGCACCGCTGCAGCACCAGCTAACACACTAGGGTCACCACCGACCTCTTGCGGTAAGGAACCTTGGCTGTTCCGAGTCAACATCAAACAATCACGTCTCATATGTCCAGCAGACCCACATTTCCAGCAATTCTCATTTCCCAAACTCTTCACAACCTTCTGCTCTTTCTGCCACCTCTGAACCTTGCCTCGGCCGTACCCACGACCTTTCAGAGACCCTTTGGCTATCACCAAAGCTGACTTCACCCCAAGGGGACAATCGCGCTTCACATGCACTTTAGAACCACAGTTCCAGCAAGCACCCGCGCCCCAACAACCTCCAACATGGCGCCTTTCACAACGACCACATACCGGTGGCTGAGCTTCCACTCCTTGCTCAAGCAACACTTGCTCCACAACGGCACTACCTTCACATTGCTTAACCCTTGGAAACTTCTCTCCAAGATACCTTTCATAAAAGGCGGATACAAAGAAATCCCAGTCAATATCATGGATATGTGACGCCACCGGCACAGATGTCCACCAGACACATGCATCCTCCAACATCAAAGAGACAACACTTCCCAGCATACAAGCATAATCACAGCCTTCCTTATCCAAAATCAGAACTACACTGGCTAACCAGGCCTCAAATGCCTCAGGTGTCGAACCATGATACTCCACAGCACCCAAATCAAGCAAACGCTGCTTCGACAAACCCACACATTCCACAGCCAGCGCATCCACTGACTTTACCGTTACCACAGCCTGAGATGTTCCCAACACCTCCTGAACAACAGGTGATGAACTCTTCACCACAGAACCAGCTTCTTTCCCTTGCCTTACCACCTCAACTCCAGGCACAGAAGACTGAGACAAAACACCTCTACAAAAGGGTGAATTCCATGCCTTAACAACCTGCCCTAAGGCAGCAACCATCTCACTCAACTGCCATTCTTTCATCGACTTTGCCATACTACTAACAACAACAAACATTCACAACAAAACAAACAAACCAGTTAGACCAGCTTTAAGCAAGGATTCAAACTCCAACTCCAAAATAACACAATAGCTATATTAATAAGGCAATGGGTATCCCGAATCCTCCCCTTTTACATGACATAACAGTCATCACAAACATGAATATCACAACATCAAGCATATCAAACAACATACTTTGATCATGCTTACACCAAACATCATCCACTTGCAACAGCATATTAGCAACATAACATACTCATTACATGTTCATCAAGCATATCACCAGCTCACAACATTAGCACAAATCCACATAAGCTCAACAAATATTCATAACCACAAAACATGCTTGAAAACATCAGCAACTTGCTCAGAAACACGTGTTTCAACCAACTTTCAACCACACAACATGGTAAACATCAAACACACCTTACAACAACTTACCATTTTCCCCAAGCATTCGCAACTCAGCTCTGATACCACCAAATGTAACCCCCTTAACCCGGCCTAGACGGTTGACCCGAATTAAGAAAGTCACACGGGGAAAACCAAAGTCAACCCGAAAGTCAACCTTGATTAACGACCCTTTTTTTTCTTTTTAATCTTGTCTAGATGCACATTAACCCTAATTGTGATCACTCAAACATCATACTCAAAGATCACAAACATCAGAGATCAAACAGGGACCCAATTGAACAAATTACAACTTTAGGGACCAAATTGTAATTTCTGAAAACTTTAAGGACTTAACCAGATTTTAAGTTACCAACTTAAAATTAATCACGTTTCATGCTTCTCTGCCAAATTTCAGCTCATACGGACATCCCAAGCTCATACAATTGCACAAACAAGATTCAGGACCAAAATGCAAACATTTCAAAACATTTAACTGCCAATGTCAGCCCCCAACGGTCACCCGTTCCGAAACTGGCAAAGCCCGTTTCGAAACGCGGGGCCGTTCCGCAATGCGTACCGAAACACGGGCTGACAGTAGCCAAACCGTTTCGGAACGGTCTCTCCCGTTTCGGACGCCTGGGCTTGTTCAAGGCACCCGTTCCGAAACGGCAGGCACTGTTCCGAAACACCCTGCACAGATTGCCCCAAAATGCATACTTAAACATGCAATTAAACATCCAAACATGCTCCAATTGCCACCAAACTTTACCAACATGCAATTGAACATATATGAGACATACTTGCATCAACAATTCAACAAAATATCAACATATACGAAAAGCCCCAAATCTATAGGCATGCTTCCTACACAAGCAACCATTTAAGCACCAAATCTCCAAAACAATCTCATAAAGGTCAAACATGTTCCAACAACATCAACAACATAAAACCATACTTGTCCGAACATATACGAATACATAAACATCAACCCAAGAGATTCTACCCCCATTGCCTTTATTAACTATAGCTATTCACCGAGACATACATCTCAAATGGAGTCCTCCTTGAATCCCTTGCTTCTCGCTGTCCAACTTCAAGAATCTGCATTGATGGACAAAAAGGAGCGTAAGCACATAATGCTTAGTGAGGAATGCTCAAAACCAAAACACCATCAATGCAGCGAGTCATAAAACCTCTTTGAAAAGCAACTCGATTTGTTTACCAAGCAAAGTTTGAAAACCCCTTTTCAACAACATGCTTAAACCATGCATTGCTCAATCATGAAAACCAACCCTTAGCTTAGCAAGCTAAGAAAACCTTTTCAAAGCACAACTTGCAAAATCATCCATTTAACCATTCCATGCATAAACATCATATGCAAAGCTAAATTCAAAACCTTGGAAAACACATCCACTTCACAACATACCTTTCTTATACTTGAAAACCATTCAAGCAAGAAACCCTTTAAAACCATTTCCTCAATCAATCCAACACATGCATTAACCAAAGGCAACTTATGAACCACAACATCATCATCACATGCCTTTAAAAACAAGTCTTAACAAGACTCCAATGCATTTAAGAGATCCCATGCACACATGCATCATTTACCAAATGATAATCAACACTTGTTCAACTTAACAAGTAAACATGCATTCACAAGCATTAACCACTTTTCATGCAACCTTGCATCTTTTCAAGCATCTCATGCTTCTTTATAAACAAGAACATTATATTGGCTTCCAAGTGATCAACCACATCCACTTTTCAACTCAACACCCAATCGGATACGCGGATCACAAGCGTTGTCCCCCACGCTTCATACACACTACCAATCCAAGGTCTCCAAATGGACTTTTAAACACCATTTGACCTTACCATCCTAAGGTTCCCATGTATGGACTTTTAAACACCATACAACCTTAGCTTTTCCCGAGGTTCCCATGTATGGACTTTTAAACACCATACAACCTCAACTTTTCCCGAGGTTCCATGTATGGACTTTCAAACACCATACAACCTCAACTTTTCCCAAGGTTCCCATGTATGGACTTTTAAACACCATACAACCTTGACATGCACAAGGTTCCCATGTATGGACTTTCAAACACCATACAACCTTTGCATCACCGATTGGTAGTTGTATAACATCACTAACGAGATCCGGGACACCCTATACAAGATCCACACATGGACTTTACACCACCATTGTGATCTTAACAAGCACAAGGTTCCCATATATGGACTTTTAACCACCATATAACCTTTGCTTAACCAAGGTCCTCGAATGGGCATTCCACCTCCATTATGACCTTAACCATCTCGTTAGGATACTTGAAGGGAGTTTACCGGTTCACACTTAACCACTCCACCTCCAAGGCAACTTTATTCACGGTGCACCCAATCCTATAGCCGGCTAACTATATCCGATCAAAGAAACCAAGAACCACTTACATCACTTGCCAATATAACCATCTTACCACATAAGTCCAATGATTCACATGCATAACCATAATGCAAAAACCATCATTTACCGTCATCAATCCACTGTTTTAAAGCATTACACCAAGCCACAAAACATCATGCAACACCATGCATCAAAACCACATTTACAATGTATAAAACCAAGGATCTCTTAACTTGAGCATCCATCACATATGGCTTTCAAAACCAGCATTAGACCATGCCAAAATATGCTTTCAAAACAGAATTTAAATCATGCAAAACACATGCATTTCAATCATCAACCACAATTGCTTTAAAAGCCATTTCATAACACAAACCAAGAAAGAAATCCATTTACTTACTCTTGAGCTTAGCAAAGTTGTTTAGACTTAAACTAAGCTCCCAAAACCTTCAAACCTTGGTTTAAAAGCTGAAAACCCAACTTCACTCACCGATACACAAAACAAGGCTAGCCAACAAGCCTTCCAAGCATCCGAAACCTTCCGCAACACCTCCAAAGCTCACGAATCAAACTCCCCTGTTTCAAGCACACAACAACAGAGGATTAATGCATCATTATGAATTAAAAACACCAGCAACAAGACTCAACTCGCTGCTCATCCCAAATCCAACATTTCGGCTAACAAACACAACCGAAATCACCTCCAAACACTTCCAAAACTTAACCCAGCCAAGATCCATCACTTCTAACCATTTTTAAACATCAATTAACATCCAAAATGATCTCAAACACGTCCTTATACCTCCAGGTATAACAGATCATCAAAAACACTCCAAAAACAACCAAAAACTCAAGCCAAACTTAGGAAATTCAACCTATCCGGGATTGCATTGATTAAACCTCAACTTCTAATCAATTTAGCATTCATTTAACATCAATTTGACACTTCAAAACACTGCCCAAACAGATCACACGAAAATTCCACCAAAATCAAGCAAATCTTGCATTTTAAGCTAAAATCAAGATTTCAATTGAAAAGCCTTTAACAAATCACAAATCAAGGATTGAGAACTTAGGAATTTCAGTAAAGAACTGATAGTTTAGAGGAGAAGGACGTTCTTACCTCCAAACTTGAATTTCTCCTTTTTAGAACCAAAAAGCTTGATGAAACAACTTGCAAAGTGAGAGGTTTTGTTGATGAGATGATTAGGAATCCAAAGAGAATTGAAATGAGAGATTTGAGTGACAAAATCAGAAGTAAATCTCTGGAGAGAAAGTGTTTGGGTTGAGAGAAAATGAGAGAAAAGGAAAATTGGAAGAAAATGGAAAGTTAGTTATAAAATAGTCAAAATGACTTTCCCTCCTCTTTCATATGTTTTAATATCAGAATAAAACCTTAAAATATCTTAGAAAAATCTGGAGAAACTCCTTTTGGAATAATAGCTCCTTAAAGATTCAAAGTTTCAATCCTTTATAAAACAGTCACACAACTTTCAAAAATTACATTTTGGTCACTAGCCAAAATGTCAACCTTCCGAACCTCATTTTTCAAAATTGATTTCACAGTTCACTTTTACATATTAAAAGATGATTTTAGAACATTTTTCCATATTTTTAATGCAACCCGAACTAGGCTTTCCTAATTTCACCTTTATATATTCGATCAGCACTTTGACCGAACCGGTCAACGCCAAAAACTTCTGAGCCCAAAACCGGGGCGTTACAAGGATCACTTACCATGTGCATCCTTCAATATCACATCATCAAAATAGTAAATTGCTTACTTTAAAACATTCTATAACAGTAGCTAACAAGCATTTAAAAATCAAGTGCATAAACAAATCCATAATAGCACAATCTAAGGGAATAATCACATTTCCACTCACCGAAACGTGAAAACTTGACTAGCCGACGCGGAACCAAGCGTCCGTAGCTCACCAAACTTCACCGATTGCTTCCAATACATTTTCTTCTGTTTATACCACACAATAACAGAGGATAAATGCATCTCATTGCATTAAAATCTCCCAGAAGCAAACCTATAATGTTTCCTTGCCCAAAACCACCAAAACGGCCATCCGAAACAACCGAAAATACTATCGATTACTCTACAAACTCAACCCAACCAAAATCTAACACTTCCAACTATTTAATATCCCTGACTAACATACAAAATCAATCTATTAACAACCTTATACCTCCAGCATCCTGAAAAACACATTAACACCACAAAAACCCAATTCTAACATACTAAACAACTAAAGATCCAAATAGATTCTGGATTACCATGATCAAACCCCAATCTCAACATTATTAATCTTCCAAAACATGTTTAAAATCACATAACTCAACCAAAATAGACCCAATACGAATATTATACAAAATCATCATTTTAAGCTTGATTTAGCCATTTTCTTCAAATCAATTACAAAACCTTATTAAAAACGCAATCAAAGAGCCAGACACTTGAGAATTTCATTAAAGAACCTTTATTATAAGAGAAGTATGAAAATTACCTCTAATACCTTACTATTCCTTCAATTTACAAGATTTAAAGAAAAATCTTCAAGAATCTTGTAACGCTCCGGTTTTGGGCCTAGAGGTTTTAAAAGTGGTTTAGGAATCGACAAATCTAGATTAGAGATCTGGGTTGGTTCAAGGAAATCTTAGTTTGGGATTTGATAAAATCAAGTGAAAATTTTCTAAATTACTAATTAAATATGTGGTAAGGAAAGTGAAACCAATTTTGAAAAATAAGTTTTGGAAAGTCGACATTTTGGCTTGGCAACTAAAATGTAAAAAATGAAAATTATGCTTTAATGGCTAAATTAATGGGAGCCAAAACTTAGAATCCTTAGTGAGTTATTACACCATGTTGGAATCAGCTAAGTCTCTTGATTTGGTGTTTTGAATGTTTTAATTAAGAGTTTTAATAAGGTGTTCTAATAAAAAGAGATTTTATTAGCCAAATCATTTTCTCACATAACTTCTTTTCTTCAAACTTTTCTCTCATCTTTCTCAATAGTCAAACTCTCTTTTTCATTACAAAAATCTTTAGAGAATTTTCCCATTGCATTAGCTTTTGATTCCTAAATGATGCCCATGGATTTCTACAACATTTAGCAAGAGTTTTCTTAAAGGATTTCACCAAAATCTTTGCAAATCAAGGGAAAGCTTGTGTTAGAGGTGATCTTTGTTATCTCTCCTCTAATTAATATTATTTTTTGAAATTCCCAAGTCTTTGGCTCTCTATTTTTTGTTTATCAACAATATTTGTAAATGAATGGATAGAAATTGCTAGTTAAAGCTTTGGAAGATGGATTTTCAAGATTTTCATTTGGGCAATATTTCGAGTGACTTGTGAATGATTTTAATCATAATTTGAATGTTAAGTGATGAGGAAATAAAGGTTTTGTGATAATAATCCTTAATTGAGTTGGATCTCTAATTGTTAGATTGTTAGATTTTGAGTTTTTGGGATGTTAATGTGAAATATGAGTTTTTGGAGGTTGAAGGATGATATTACGATGGTTTTGGATGTTGATATATGGTTAAAATATATTTGAAGTGTTTGTTAACGGCTGAGCTGAGTTTAGGGATCAATCGAATGTGATTTCGGTTGTTTCGGATGAGTATTTTGGTGCTTTAGGACTGAGCAACGGGGTTGTTTAAGTTCCTAGGGGTTTTGATGTATTATGATGCATTTATCCTCTATTCTTGTGTGGTATAAAGAGGAGAGAATACTTTGGAAGCAACCGGTGAAGATCCAGGGGCTTCGGATGCTTGATTTCTGCGTTGGTAATTGAGGTTTTGCGAGTCGATGAGTGGAAATGGGATTTCAAGCTTTGAAACATATTAAAGGTGCTTTTGGGAACTTAGTGTAAGCTTGAAACGCTTTACTAAATTCAGAAGTAAGTAAATGCTATTATGAGTTTGTTGATGCACTTATTTTTAAAATGCATTTTGCCATTGGAAAAGCATGATTTGAGGTAAATGAATTGTTATTTTTGATGATAAAATGATGAAGGATGCACATGGTAAGTGATCCTTGTAAGTATATGTTTATACTTGTGATTTTAAGCATGATTTGATGCTTGAGAATGAGGTTAGCAATTGATGCGTTGAAAATAGTGAAATATGTGATGAAATGTGGTTCATATTGGCAAGTGATGTCATGAAAATACTTTTAAAAATGCTATCGGGTATAGTTAGCCGACTATAGGATTGAGTGCACTATAAACAAGTTGCATTGGATGTTGAGGGGTTGAAATGGCACCGAATACTCCATCCATGTACCCTAACGATCAAGGAATGTTTAAGGTGTCACAATGGTGGAGGATAGCTCCCGTGTGTGGACCTTGTATAGTGTCTCGTCTCTTGTTAGTGGGCTATACATCTACCGATGAGTGGTGTTGAGGGGTTTTTATTGTATTGAATACTCCACCACGAGTGTCATAACAAGGGTAGCTCTCGTGTGTGAGCCTTGAGATGTTGGTAGAGTGTATGAAGTGTTTGGGACAACACTTGGTAATCCGTGTATCCGATGTGATTTTTGGGAAATGATCTTGATGTTAATCACTTGTGGTTTTTGGGAAATGATCTTGATGCTAATCACTTGGTAATTCGTGTATCCGTGTACACATCTACCGATGAGTGTTGTTGGTTTGTTAACACATGTTGCATGAGGTTTTCATGCTGATTTTGAATAAGAAAAGTGTATAGTTTTTGGAAGGGATGACGGACTTTAAATGATACTTGTGTTAATTGAAATGGGATTTCAATGTAGTTTGGAAACTGGTGTAAATGCATTGACGAGGTGTTAGTTCTGAGCATTCCTCACTAAGCCTATTGTGCTTACGCTTTTTTTGTCCATCAATGCAGACAACTAAAGCTTTGGAGGCAGCACATGTAAGGGATCGATGAAAGACTTCGATTGAATGTATGTTTCGTCTTTTGGACTAGAGTAATAAGGGCAATGGGGGTTCCAGGGATTATTTTGGTGATGTGTTTGAACACCATTTTGAGCATGTTTGCTTTATGGATTTATACTTGTAAAGGCCTATATTTGGTGTTTGGAGTTTTGGTTTGAATTTTGCATCTTGAGTGGCTTATTTGTTAGGTTGCGTGCCTTTAGTTTTCCATTGATCCTCTTTGCCATGATTTGATGCTAGATATGCAATGATTGTTTGTGGATTAATTTTTAAGTATGATATATGCAGGTAGGAATTGTTGAGTGTGTAAAAGTTCTATTATTTATACCCTTTCTAACCCATACTTCTGCTGCATTCAAGCATCATTGCATTGCATTTAGGTCAGTTTTAAGTAAAACATCACAAATACATTAAAGGCACGGATTCTACTAAAAGATGGCTGAATTTGCAGGTTACTGCCATGGTTGGCGAAGAAGGCAGGCGCAGGGCAGCGAAGCAGAAAAGCTGAACTGGACAAGCAGACGATGAGGGCGAAGCTGCCATGGACCTGTCGTGACAGCAAGGTGACAGCAGCCTTATGAAGAGGAAAAGTGAAGTGGACCTCGATAGATAGAGAAAAATCTGCTCGTCTGTCGTGTGAAAGCCAAATATTTTTCCAAGCCCCGGATCAAAAGATATGTCAAGCCAAAGCTCAAGGAGAGGAATTCCCATGAAACAAGGAGGCGGCTGAAAAGTAGGAATCCTTAGAGATTAAGCATTTATTAGAATCTTACTTTTCATTAAAGTTGTAATCCTTGTTAACTTAGGATACTTGAGCCCAAAGCTTATATAAGGGCATAGATTTAACCTAGGAGGAATCATACCCCATAACCGATAACCAAAACCCCTCCGCCGTCTACCCGTCGTCGTCATGTTCTAAAAACCCCTAGGGCCACGGGTTGTTTTGTAAAGTAGTTGCAAGGGTTGTTTTGTTTTAGGATTTTCCAAGTTCAATAAAATAAACTTCAAGTTCTCTTATTTTGGTTTTAATATCTTGCAAGAGCATCGGGAGAGCATTGTGAGGTTATCTATTTACTTAGCATCAGAAGAGTTAAGTATACGAAGAAGATAAGAGCGTGTTCTCTAGTTTATAGTTGAACCATCTCGTGCCTAGGGATAGGGCGAGGTTAAGTGGCTAAGGAAGAATTCATACACATCGGTGTTCATCCTTCGATTCACGCCGGGAGGTATCATCAAAGACGTGATCATCGACAGACTTGGACCTAGGGATAGGCCAAGGCAATTTTGGGATTCTTGCCAAACTTGGAGTACGGAGTTGGTGTGTTCGCTGTCGCGACAGCTAACGGACAGCCGCCACGACAGGTGTTGTCGGCGACGGGCGCGACGACAGAACTGGAATTCCTAAACTTCTCAATACCTGCACTACTGAGCAACTCAATACCAGCCCATTCTCTCTATCTTGATATTTCTACTTTTTTATTTACGTTTACTTTTATATTCTCGTGACAATCTTCCTAAACTATTTCCTTTACTTCGTGCAGTGAACTAAGGTGAAGTCATTATCCCAATCCCTGTGGAGACGATATTCGATACTTCTATGCTGCCATCGACAGTAGTACGACAACATCTATCACCGTCCGAGGGGTGGAGGTGCCATTTACAGCTGATAGCATCAATCACATGTATGGCCTATATTTTTGCCCCGAAGATGACGCTCACCAGAAATTTTTAGAGACCCTTGATTCTGCCGCCTACGGTGCTGTCATGGCGGAGGTGACAAAGGAAGGAACAACATGGACAACGAGTAAAAAGAACCCCAACTCTGTCAAAAAGGGGCAGCTGCTCCCAGAAGCTAAACTATGGAACGCTTTGATCAAGAAGCGTATCTTGCCGTCCTCCCATCACACGACGGTAAACCAGCAGCGGCTCGCTCTCATACACTCGATCATGCACGACCGGCCTATCAATGTGGGCCGCTACATGAGGTACAGCATCTTGGACTGCACATTCCGCTCCACCTCCTGCCTTTGCCTGCCGTTCACAATCACTTCCCTGTGCCGCTGTGCTGCTGTCTTCGAGGCTTCCACCGACAAACTGGTCCAAGGACGAGGTTGGACCGACAACAACATCAACAGCCTCATGGAGCTGGTAGTGGCAACTCCTATCTCATCCTTCAACCCAGCAGGCTCCCCAGCAGAATCATCCGAGGAGCCTGCCCCAGAACATGCCGCCGCCACCGCCCCGACAGACCAGTCCGCCCGCATCCTTGCTGCGATACAACGGGTGGAAGAGAGACAAATGGGACTCATGACTTTTATCCGGGATTTCACGAACTTGACGGTAAACTTCATTACCAACACTTTGAATTATCCCGATGTTAATTTCCCTACTTTTCCTGCCCACTGTTTCCGCATCCCCACCCTTGTCCACACACCTACATCACATGCCTCCCCGCATACTCATTCCACTGCTTCCACCCCATCACCCGCCCCGACGGCAGCTGCGAGTCCTCCGACCGACAGCCCCGCACGTGGCACGAAGCGGCCAGCCACGGCCGACAGCGAAGAGGAACCTCTGATTCGGAGGAATTTGGAGAGGGAGTTTACGCCTGTCAAGAGGCTGAAACACGTGGCAGACAAAAAGCTAATGCCCAAGGCCAGCACCACCAGCAGCAGCACGTGGAATAGTGGCAGCAGCTCTGACATCCAACTCGTGGAGCAACCTGCCCAGCCTCCTCTGCAACCCAGACGCTGCTGTCAGATCCGTGTCAGCAGCAGCAGCGAAGATAGTGATTCAATTTAAGTCTTTTCTTTTTTATTTTCCTGCTGCCTGCTTATATATATTTTGTGATGTACCTGCCATCATTTTATCTGTCATTTTGCATTGAGGGCAATGCAACCCTCGAGTTTGGGGGTAGCACCCTCCATAGTAATGGAGTCTTAAGTACATCTTTTTATTAATTTGTTGTGTCTTCTTTTTAATTAAAAAAAACATAAAACTGTTGGCTTAAAATTGTGAAGTTAGCTTACCTGTCATGACAGCTCTGTCGTGGCAACATCTTTAGGACAGGTTAAGGAGAAGTTTAGAGCCTTTCTATAGTTCTGAAAACTTAAACACTATTGTGACTGTTATATTGCTTAGATTTCTTTTAGCCAAACTAGAATAAGATGCTTAGTACTTGAATAGCCCCTAGAGGTGCCTAACACTGGCTCTAGGAAAGAAGTTAGCAAAAGAAATTCAAAAACCTAGAGGTGCCCGAAACCGGCTCTAGGAAGCTAACTAGAGGTGCCCAAAAACTGGCTCTAGTAAAACTTAGCTTGAAAATAGAAAAGAAGCATGAAAATGTGCCTTCCAAAAAATAACTTTGGCATAAAAATTCGAGTTAAAAAGTTGAATATTCTAGTGAAACTAAGAGAGTCTTAGCATATAACTGATCACAAGCATGCACACACTGCAGGAGAGCTATAGGGAGATTCCGGACAGATCCTAACCTTTCCAACAGGTTGCTGCCGCCACAGAGAATGAGCGACGGGTAAGGGACAGTTCACTGTTTGAAAGCCAACACAAAAAAAAATAATCATTTTTAGGTCTTAATTGCTTGAGGGCAAGCAAAAACTTGAGTTTGGGGGTGTGTTGAGTGTGTAAAAGTTCTATTATTTACACCCTTTCTAACCAATATTTCTGCTGCATTCAAGCATCATTGCATTGCATTTAGGTCAGTTTTCAGTAAAACATCACAAATACATTAAAGGCACGGATTTTACTAAAAGATGGCTGAATTTGCAGGTTACTGCCATAGTTGGCGAAGAAGGCAGGCGCAGGGCAGCGAAGCAGAAAAGCTGAACTGGACAAGCAGACGATGAGGGCGAAGCTGCTATGGACCTGTCGTGACAGCAAGGTGACAGCAGCCTTATGAAGAGGAAAAGTGAAGTGGACCTCGATAGATAGAGAAAAATATGCTCGTCTGTCGTGTGAAAGCCAAATATTTTTCCAAGCCCCGGATCAAAAGATATGTCAAGCCAAAGCTCAAGGAGAGGAATTCCCATGAAACAAGGAGGCGGCTGAAAAGTAGGAATCCTTAGAGATTAAGCATTTATTAGAATCTTACTTTTCATTAAAGTTGTAATCCTCGTTAACTTAGGATACTTGAGCCCAAAGCTTATATAAGGGCATAGATTTAACCTAGGAGGAATCATACCCCATAACCGATAACCAAAACCCCTCTGTCGTCTACCCGTCGTCGTCATGTTCTAAAAACCCCCTAGGGCCACAGGTTGTTTTGTAAAGTAGTTGCAAGGGTTGTTTTGTTTTAGGATTTTCCAAGTTCAATAAAATAAACTTTAAGTTCTCTTATTTTGGTTTTAATATCTTGCAAGAGCATCGGGAGAGCATTGTGAGGTTATCTATTTACATAGCATCGGGAGAGTTAAGTATATGAAGAAGATAAGAGTGCGTTCTCTAGTTTATAGTTGAACCATCTCATGCCTAGGGATAGGGCGAGGTTAAGTGGCTAAGGAAGAATTCATACACATCGGTGTTCATCCTTGGATTCACGCCGGGAGGTATCATCAAAGACGTGATCATCGACAGACTTGGACCTAGGGATAGGCCAAGGCAATTATGGGATTCTTGCCAAACTTGGAGTACGGAGTTGGTGTGTTCGCTGTCGCGACAGCTAACGGACAGCCGCCGCGACAGGTGCTGTCGGCGACGGGCGCGACGACAGAACTTGAATTCCTAAACTTCTCAATACCTGCACTACTGAGCAACTCAATACCAGCCCATTCTCTCTATCTTGATATTTCTACTTTTTTTTATTTACGTTTACTTTTATATTCTCGTGACAATCTTCCCAAACTATTTCCTTTACTTCGTGCAGTGAACTAAGGTGAAGTCATTAGCCCAATCCCTGTGGAGACGATATCTGATACTTCGTATCACTTACTACTTGTGTCGTGTACACTTGCACTACAATTGTGATAGCCTATTTTACACGCAACAGGAATCATGTTGGATTGGTTTAGGATGATTTAAAGGATGAAAACAAGCACAATGTGTCATTACAGGCCTAGGTGTTTCGGTACACTCGAGCCTGTACCGAAACGGTGAGCCTGAAATGGCCTTAGTGTTTCGAAACAGGGTAGGTTTGTTCTAGTACGTTTTGCCACTAGAAACCACAGTTTCGAAACACCTCAAAGTTGTTTCGATACGGGCCTATGTTCCGAGCCGTGAAGTACCATTTCGATACACCCGTTTCGTTATAGTGCTAGCCTGTACCGAAACAAATGGTTGTTATGTTACTTGGTGGAATATTATGAAGTTCTGATTCTTTGTGTTTTAGTCCCTGAATGTTGTGGATGAAATTAAATGAGCATGAATGATTGATTGTTTTGAGCTGAGATGCATATAATATGATTAATTGAAGGACAATAATGCAAAAATGCTTAAGTCCCTTTAAATTGGAAAATTTACAAAATGGTCCCTAAAAGCCGTAATTAAATGAAATTGATGGTTGATCGAGTTACAAATGATATGTTGCAATGTTTAACACATAGGAGCCTATTTGCATCCAGGTAAGGTAAAAAGAAAAAAATAGGGTTGTTTATTGAGGTAAACCTTCCTGGTTTACTTCAATATTCCTTGTGTGACACGTTTGGTTCGGTCTATCGGCTAGGTCGGGTCGAGGGGGTTACAAATCCTTTGAGATACGTTGAGAAAACTCAGAAAACATTTGGAAATTAAAAGTGAAATGGAAAAGAAAGATATCTGGAAGTTTTGAAAGAAAAAGGGATGTTTGGCTGATGAGAAAAGGGAGAAAATGGAAGTTACGTCAAAAATGAATTTATAAAAGCTAAATCCCTTTTTAATCAAAACTCCTTTAATCTTTATAGTAAAATCACAATTAAAACGTGTCAATTAAATGGATAGCCGATTATATTCAATATAGCTTCCTAATGATTCTAAACTTTGGCTCCCTTCCAAAATAGTCCTTAAATAAACAATTTTCCATTTTTACGTTTAGTCACTAAACTGAAATGTCTACTTTCCACATGTCATTTTTCAAAATTGACCTTACCACATCCTTATATATATTAAGAGGATTTTAGAAAAATTTCCCATTTTTTATCTTTCCACAAACCATGTTTTCCCTGAACCAACCCTGAACTAACCTAGATCTCTAATCTAGGTTCTACGGACTCCGAACCTAACCTACAAACTCCTAGGCCCAAAATCGGGGCATTACAGCTCCCTAGTGTGTGGAGTGATCCTTGTTTAGGGTTCCATAACAAGAAAAATATCATGCTCAAAGGGGATAATAATCGATATTTTTTTATTTTCTTATTCGTGAAAGAAAATGAAGGAATACCAAATGTCATTTCACAAACAAATATAATTGAAGAGAAGCAATCTTTAGTTGGTAGATGTTTTAGAATTATCACTACATTCAAAAACCTTAACAACAATGTATGAGAGGAAATTTCAGTCAAATTTTCTATATGGGATCTTCTCATTAATCATGAACACACTTTGTTGCCCTTCTACCTTGGGATTAGATTCAAGCCATGCTCGACCTGTCTACTTCGCGACAAGATTCCATTGTTGGAGTAGTTCAAGTTATAGGTGCTCTTCATATTCTCCTTCCTCGAGTCTTCGACTTTTGATGGCTGCCAATATCAACTCCTCGTTTATAACCATGTATGTGAAGCCATCAATGGCATGGTTTAACATACAATCATAGAAGGGACCATTTAAAGTTTTCACGAACGTTGGAGTAACCTCTTTTTTTCAACAGTAGAGGTTAAACTTGGGCAGCCACATCTTGCCACCTTTGGGCTTACTAGCAGAAACTCTCGTTGGGCCTTTGTTTCATTCCTTGTAGTACGAGCCAGCTTGGGACCATGTTGATCACATTCTTGTATTGCTCAAGAAATAACTTAGACAAATCCTTCACATTCTTTATGTTGACCCGACTCAATTGGTTATACCATCGGGCAGCAGAACCCGATAGACTATCCTAAAAATTGTGGATCAGCAGTTCCTCATTTCCCAAGTGTAGTAACGTCTTCCGGCAATACATAGTTAGGTGTGCTGAAAAGCTAGTGGTCCCATCATATCTTTCGAACTCTATGGTCTTGAACTCTAGTGGAATTACCAAGTCAGACACTAGGCTCAAATTCTTGGGTGTTATAACACCGTTGATGTTTTCACCTTGCAAATCCCTAATGATCCCTTCAACCTTATCAAAATTGTCTTCAACTTCTTATTAGCCTTATCTGCCACTTCATCAAGAACTTTGTCTTCTTGAATCTCTCTGTGATTGAATCTGGATTCAAGTAGGACATTAGAAAGTGACCCACTGGTATGAAATTGGGTTCTTTCTCTTGGTGGAAATGCCCCATGTTGGACCTTTGAGTTAGCATAGGTTACTCCGAGTTGGTGCGACAAGATATCAACAGCCTTGATTAACATAAACATAGCCTCCATCTGATTAATTATGTTTCTCTAAGCATGTGCAATTTCTTCCTTCAAGTCTTTTTCTATCTTATGAAGCCTATCTTGGGTATTCATGTGGTTTATTTCCAGATTTTACAATATGTCCTCTGTAGCCATGGCTATGGTTTGTGAACGAGTACCGCATTTGTGCAGAATCTTTACTATATGAATGAAAATTTCCATAATTATCTTTTTATTATATGCGTATGTATGGAATGATCAAAACATAAACTAATGCAAACATAATGTAATGAAATGCATGAACGCAAGCAAAAAGGCGTTAATTACAAAAATAATTGCTCTATAAGTAGCTTTTATTGGATGAAAAGGGTCCTTATTACAAAAGATGAATATATGTTTTATGAATACGCCTCAGTCCGAGCACTCAGTTCCTTTATTTCTTCAATCATCCACAAGAGTCTTGGTCCCACTTCCTCTATTGGCCTGACATCTGGAGGAAGAGATGTAGCTTCTTTAGCTAGTATCATCACATGCTTAAGTACATCTTGAAATTGGGCATGACACTCTTTTCGAACTCATCCCGCTCTTGGTACCTTATGTCATTGTTCCTAAGCTGAGTGAACCAGTAATCATTTCCCCTTCATTGGCATCTTTAGGAACCAAAGTTTTCGTTCTGTAATAACTGCTTGGTTGCATAGTTGAAGTGGTCCCATATCACTCGTAGCTCATGCACATCATTTTGCTTGACACTGATACGAGCATACTCTAATGTTTTAGTCATGTGATCAACTAACAAACTATCCCCCTTTGCCCACTAGTTGACCTCAGACTAATGAAGTACATCCGCATTGTCTGCTTCTTTCTTGATTTGCCTTTCATTCATGGCAAAAGCTTCTTCCTAATCAAGCAATGGACTCGAGAATCAACCCCTTTTAAGCATGCAATGTGGATGCAAGGAACAAATATGCAAAAAAAACAAGTCAAGAAAACGAAAGGATTAGTACCATAAAAATAACATAAATAAAGCAATAAAGGTTCAAAATAATGGGGTAAGGTCTTTTTTATGATCTTAGGATCTTATTATGACCAACGCAGCACGAATCCTAAATTCACAAAAGTAGGACCCTTGCTGTAACACACATTACCCGAGTTAGGAGCGAAGAGCGTCGGTGCATGTAAACAAACAATGATATATAAATTTACGAGAGATTTTGAATCCTTTTAAAACATATCTAAACTCATTACATTCAAGATGCAAGAAATTCCATTTCAATCTTGCTAAGCATTCATGCTACTCTAGATACAATTGATCTTCATGCTTCTATGATTCAAATATCACAATACAAATCTCCATATACAAATGATCATATTTCTTGTATTATTGATACTTCTTCTATATAAATTTTAATCAAGTTCGACTAACCTATTAGAATCAAAGACCAATCAATTTCATTACCTCTTAAAAATCATGGAACCATTCGGTCATCATCTTCCTATCAAGACCTAATTTAGATTCGAATTAAACAACCATTATACAAGTAAATGATTTGTTTCCATTTAAACTAAGTTTACATTATTCAGGAATCTATTCGAATTACTACTTGTTAATCAAGAATTCATGCATTCCTTTGAATACATATAGCATAGCTTAAACAAATATGGTCCATTAATATATTTCAAACAAGCTTATACCTAACTTCATTCATATATATCCACATAATAAAAAGGCTTATCAAGCCATATAAGTTATTACTTACAACTTAGTCATATTTACACTACAAAATAAGCTATCAAGCTTTTCAAGTTTTTACCACCATTTGATTACAGATTTACATACTCATAGTATCACAAAATATTACCAACCTTTAATCAGGTTCTTACACACATCTCATATATAATTTCAAAACAAGCAGTATGTGTTGTCACTAGATTTTCACCCACCATTATCAAATAGTTAAAGAAAAAACATTTTTCTTAAAATAATAAAAGCCCCTTCTAAAATAAAAGAACCCAAAAAGCACATCCCAAAAGGTCCATTTTTAAAACCCATTTTAAAAAATAATAAGCCCATCCTGAAATGCAAATTTTATGCTTGAAAAGCCCACTTTTAAAAACCCATTTGAGTAAAATAATATAAAAATAATAAATGTAGAAAAAAGGGACACAAAAAATAACAGCAAAAAATAAAAGGAAAAAAAGAAAAAATAAAAGGAACCAGCGCGCGTCACGCGCCTAGCGCGTGTGAGCATGTGTGAGGGCTATTTCCCAGAAACCCATGTTCGACGCTGCTGTTGGTGGCTGTTCGCCGTCTTCAGGCCACGATCGTCGTCACCGTTGGTACTGGTCGATGCGTCTCGCCGTTGCTGACCCAACGGCACCGACATTGCTCGTCGCCGCCCGTTGTAGCTGCCGGAATCTACAAAAAATAGAGGAGAAGTGGTTAAAACATAGGCTCGAATCAAGGGAAAATTAGATCCTGAATTTGAACCAAATCGAGGTATTCTTGAGGGGTTTTTAGAGGATAGGGCTTTGAGTTGGATTTAGGCATCAATTTGGGGAATGAGTCTCGTTTTTGCTTGATTGGCAAGGCAAAGTTTCAAGTATAAAACCCCTTAAACCCCATTGTTCAACACACACTTGGAAGAGAAAAAAAGCAAAGCTTAAAAAATCCGAAAATCATTTAAAAATTTCTTTGAGTTTGTTGGAATTTTTTGAGTGAAGTTCGAGTACGGGTCAATTTTCCGAAGGCGTGTGGGAAGTAATTCGAGAAAGATCGCATTCGAGTTCTTCGCTTTTCGGTAAAATTCTTCTCTTTTCTTTAAAATTTCTTTTAGTGAATTTCATACTTGATCTTGGTCGAATCTTGTTTTCTTGTGTTGTGTTTGTTTTTTATTGTTAGGTTGTGTTTGTTGAAGTTGGAAAATCGTTTCGCATATCCGGTAATATTTTTGTTCTAAATTTTTGATTAATTTTTAGTTTAACCTTTCAAAATTCTTGCAAGCTTAAAAAATGTTGTTTTAGGACCTTTGATATTTAGAAATGAAATAATTGAAACTTAAAAGTGTTATTTTAGATTTAGGAATAAAAAAAAGAATTAATGTTTTTTTTAATAAAAAAATCAAAATCAAGGGGTTTAATTAGAAGATAATAAACATGGGTGAAAATAATAATAAAAATGGCTTAATTTGTTAGAAAATAAAAATGGTTTTTGGAAATTTAATTCTTATAATAAAGGTTCTTAAAGAAGGTCTTGTTTTTAGAAAAAGTAAAAAATGGTGTTTTTTCAAAAAAAAAAATCAAAAATACAAATAAAAGATAAAATTTTAAAAATAGGTTTTAAATAAAAGTTTAGAATTTTAGGAGAAATAAAATTTGAAAAAAAAAGCGTAAATAAAAATCTTTTCTAAAATAAGGTTTTATTTTTTAAAAGTCATCTTTTAAAGAAAAAATTTTATAAATGAAAAAAAGAAGTCTTTAAAGAAAAATTCTTTTTTGGAAAAAGAAATAAAAAGAATAAAAAAACTAAAATGTAAAAAAGTCAAAAGAAGGTTCTTGGTTTTAAAAGAAAAAAAAATAAAGCGTTTTTACAAGGAAACAATCAAAAAGTAAAAAAACACAAAGAAAAAAATAAGTTTGTTGTTTGTTCTTTAGAAACAGGTCAAAACTTAGGAATAGGTTCTGAAGGTCTAGATAGAGACTTGTTTGTAGAAAGATTTTCTTCACAAAAATAAAGCACACTTAAAATAAACTTAAACCCTCAATTAGGAGTAAAAGAGTTAGACTTTTTTAGGATCTAAAAACTCAAACTTAGAATAAATAAAAATGCTCAACACATTAAATTTCCATGTTGCTTGAAAAGTGAAATTAATTTAATGCGGTGTCTTATCAAACATAAATGACAGGTTAGCGCCAGAAATGTTGGCAGTGATTAAAGTTCATCTCTTAGGCAATAAGGCAGTTAAAATAATTTTATTTTTCATTAAATAAACAAATAAAGTCGAACCTTCGTGAACATACAAATTCCAGTTTTGAAAACAATTTTAAAATCAATCAAGTACCAATTTTGGGTATCATGGGGGTGCTAACCCTTTCCCACGCGTAACCGACTCCCGAACCTATTTTCTAGTTTTCGTAGACCAAAACCGTTGTTTTATTAAAACAAAACGGTTTATTAAAATAACCCCATTTTAAAGTGATCCAATCACACTTTTCAAAAAAGATTGGTGGCAACTCTGTGTTGTTTTAATGTTTCCAAAATTCGAAGCCTCCTAAAAAGGGTTGCGGCAACATGGCGACTCCGCTGGGGACGTGTTTTTGTTTTTAAAATAAAAAACAAAAGAGGGTCATGCCACAAATTGATTTTAAATGGTTTTCAAAAAGGTTTTTTTAAAAAAACTAATGGAATTGGCAAGTTCATAATAGGTTTAACTTATTTGTCTGTTTAAATGAATATAAATATATTTTATGCATTTAAGACTTAATTCCATGCTCCATTCCCGGGCTTTGTCCCGTTCGTTTAAGTGGGGGGAACACGCTTTTCTCATGTAAGAATATTGATTCTTCGTATGAGCCTAGCAAGTACCTCCGTGACACATTCCCTTCATCTTCGTAAGGATATTTATTCTTCTAGAAGGCATCGGTGGTGAGTCCTCTTGAGTTGAAAACAATTCCTTTGGAGCCTATAATGGGTGAGAATCGAGGGCCTTGCTACCCTTAGTAGGGGACAACAAGGACAGCTCGAGTACCCTTTTAGAACCGAACCAAGTTTGAGAATCTAAAGCCTACCCCAATAGAGCCATGCGGAAAGCCTAGGGTGTTGAGTCTGGTCAAAGTCGCAAGAATAATCCGTGGAGACATGTCCTGGAATGTTGGAATGGCTGCCCATAATTATTATGCAATAAAATTATTTTGGATCTTTCAGGTTTTATTTCTATTTTTTTAAGTGTACTAACATTTTTGTGCGTGTGTTTTGTTTTGTTTTGTTTTGTTTTGTGTCATTTTTATTTTTTTCATACATCCCATATTTGGAGGGGATTGATTCTAAAGCATGTTTCTTAATTAGAAAAAGCTTATGCCATGGATGGAAGGTACCTAAAGGAGGAAGACAACGATCAAGCAATGAGAATTTTTCGAGTGATCACGTGGAGGAAACATCGAAGTATGCTCATATCAGCGCCAAGTGGAATACCATAAGTCGGCCTAGGGAAACGTCAAAAGGACCCAGGAGCAAGACGAGTTTGATAGAACTATCACATCCTAAATTGAAACGTATCTAAAGCATGTGACGTCAAGAACCTTCATTTCTTCGCCCCCACGTCAGACCTACAAGGTATGACCAAGGCTCGAATGATTGATCAAAGAAATGAGTGCTCATACCGAGATGTATTCGTAGAACCTTCGTCATCCAATGGAAGTTGCGTCTAAGAGCAACACCTTAATAAAATTGATGACCTTTCGCTTGCATTCATGCTTTTGCATACATACATTTCCTTCCATGCATTTGTTTATTGTTTGTTTGCATTAAATAATGTTTTGATCATTGCATTCACACATGTATAATAAAAAATAATTTTAGGAAATTTCATTTAATTAGAAAAGATCCCGCACAAACACGACTCGAGCCATGAACAGTGAGGAAAGATTGACAACTCTAGAAGAAAATCAGGAGAGCATTCATGATAAGCTTGAGAAAATAGAAAATGATATGAAGAAAGAGATTAAGGTATCCCACCGCAAAACAACCAGCCAAATCACAGCCATGTTTGGGTTCAAAGACCTAGAAGCGAAAGAAGACAACAACACTTTCCCAATGATGGATTTTGTACATTCACGGATGCAAAAAGAAGTTGCTTCACCTAAAGTCAATATCTCACCCCATTTTGTAGAATCTTCTGCTCGTACTAAAGACACTAATCACAGCCTCGAGATGCCTAACTTTGATGAAAAAACTGACAAGGCAAAGGTCGAAAAGAAATGGGAAGACCGCTACAAGAAGCTGGTGGAAATGATTAAATCTTATCAAGAAGGAAGCATTTATGGTGGCATGGATGCTAGAGATTTGAGTCTAGTTTCTAACCTGGTGGCTCCTCCAAAGTTCAAGGCTCCATACTTTGAAAAGTATAATGGAAGTACATGCATGTTGGCACATTTGACCATGTATTATCGGAAAATGTCACCACATTTAGAAAATAAGAAGTTGTTGATCCACTGTTTCCAAGACAGTCTACATGGGTCTGTTATCCGATGGTATGCTCAATTGACTTGGGTAAACATACGCACTTGGAGAGATCTGTCGAAAGCTTTCCTCAAACAGTATGAGTATGTAGCAGATATAGCCCCAAGTAGGATTGTACTGCAGAATATGAAACAAAAGCCCAATGAGCGCTTCCGCCAGTATGCCCAGAGATGGTGAGATGTGGCAGCCCAAGTACAACCTCCACTGTTAGAAAATGATGTTACTCCAATGTTTGTGGAAACTCTAAATGGTCCTTTATATGACTACATGTTAAATCACGCCACTGAAGGTTTCGCGGACATGGTCATGAATGGAGAGTCGATATTGGCATCAATCAGAAGTGGAAGACTCAAAGAAGAAGAATATGGCGAACATGCTTAGAGTTTCGTCACGAAGTCGATGGAGGTAAGATTGGCTGGAATTCATGCTTTCTTGGAATAATGCTTAGTTTTCTCCAGACGATTGGGATCATAACTAGAATCAATATTTTTGCTTTTGCCTGCGAGCATTAGGGATCTTTTGTAAGGGCTTTTATGTTAATCTACTTGTTTTAGATGCATTTTTTCCAAGTGGAAAACATTTCTCATTATTCTTTCATCATGTTCCCTTCTTTTCATGCTTTATTTCTTTTCAAGCATACATCTTCTTTACAGAGTCCCTATTATTGATTGTATGAATAATTCTTGAATCTAATCCTGAGATAGAGGTGTAAAATGTGTGTTCAGGTTTAATATACAGATTTTTAGTGAATTTTCCTCTCAGACATTGATGTTAGGGTCCTTGAATAAAGTGATAACTCAATAACATCTACCAACTGAATATTGCATCTCTTCGACAATGTTTGTGTGTGAAATGACATTTGGCATTCCTTCATTTCCCTTCACGAATAAGAAAATGAAAAATCCATTTATGATTGGGGGCAAAGATCACTCCCCACACTGGGGGCAAAGAGGATGAAAATTGCAAGCAAAGGAACACAAAAAGTAAATGTCCTGAACTAAATGAAAGGGACACACAAAAGAAAAGGGAAAAGGAAAAAGGAAAAATAAAAATAAAGAAGAGGAAGAAGAAAAAGAAAAAGAAAAAAAGGAAGAAGAAAAGATGGAAAAGGAAAAAAGAGAAAAGAGAAAAAGAAAGAGAGAAAAAGAAAAAGAAAAAGAAATAGAAATAGAAAAAGAAAAAGGAAAGGAAAAAGGAAAAAGAAAGGAAAAAGAATAGAAAAAGAGAAGGAAAATAAATGAAAGAAAGAAAGAAGAGGTTGGAAGGAAAATTTGAAACAAATCCTTCGAATGAGACATATGCCAGAAAAGGAAATGAACTCTAGGGTGAAAACCCAAAATGGGCAGTCTAAAGTGATCCAAAGAATAAAAGAATAAGAATATAGATTTCATCAGAAAGAGTTGATCCTTGGTTAATCACCCTCAAACATGTATTTGAGTCTATATATCTTTCTTTGGAAACTCGAGCCTAGCCTACATTACAAGCCTTAAAAGACCATTTGGATCACACATGAATTTTTTAGAAAAGATGTTCGTCTTCATAACATATTCCGCCTAATTGAGTTAACCTTTCTTCAGGGACATCGAGCTTCTAGTGTTTGGTTGAGATTAGAAAAGTGGGAAATTTTAAATTTGGGGAGTGTGTGAGAAAAAGAGAGCCACTTAATAGTGGGGCATTATTTGGTTGATGGATTCTTGAATCATTCATGCTTTGAATTTTGGGGCATATGACGTTGCCCTATTACTATGTTTCCATTACTATTTTCCCTTTTCCCTCTCTTAAAACATATTTCTAGCCTTTTCTTGCATCTTACAAGTAGGTTCACATAGATTCATGAAAAGCAAAAGATTTCTTGGCATTAATCTCAATCGTAGGAGACCATGAATGAATGTTTTCATCACTTCAAAAAACAATTGAAGCTCTGTAACACCCGTGTTTTGGGGTTAGGAGTTAGTTGGGTTAGTGGTTTGAGTCAGTAAATTAATTTCAATCTATTCAACCTTAATTAGGATTTAATTGGGTTTTAAATAATAAAGGAGGGACCTTGTTGGTGATTTAGCCAATTAAAAAGGAAGACAACTTTTTTAAAATCGAAAAGCAATGAAAAATCTCTCATCTTTTCCCCACTTCCCTCTTCCAACGTGAAACAATCTAAATCCCTCCCCAAACCCTAAAAACTACTATTCCATTAAATTCCTTCTTCATTCCAAGGCCATTTTCAAAGGTAATAACATTTTCTAACTCTCCTCTTCATTTCTTATCTATTCATGGTTATAGATTTTAAAACTACCCACTTTTGAAAAGTTAGGGTTTAATGAAAGTTACGGTTTTTATGGAGTTTTTCTTCTTGTTTTGAAATATAATGTTGGGTTTTAGTTTATTCACCTTAAAATGAACATAATATGTTAAAATTGTTAGGTTTGAGTGAAAACCCAAAATGGGTTCTTGAGGCAAATTTCAAAGTGTCAAAAACTTGGTTTTTGGTGGGTTTTAGGTTGACATTGAAGGGCTGATGGTTTAGGTATGTTACGAAGGTTTTTTGGGATCATTTGGGTGTCATTTGGATGTTTGAAAATGGAATTTTCAGCTAGGGTTTGAAGGAGCGCAAAAATGGGCATTTTGGGGGATTAATTTGATTGGAAAAAATTGTTGACGCTTGGCTTGAGCTTAGGGGTTGAGTAATGACTAAATTTTAGCATCTATTGGGAATAATGGATGTGTTTTTGATTGGCTAGAAGCAAGAGGAGACGTTGAAGAGGCATCGGGATCGAATACGGGTTTATAGGAGGCTTGCTTTGCTTGCTAAGGAAGGGTGGTGAGTGACTTTAAATGTGTTTTAAAGATTGGTTCGAGTGTGTGTAGTGTATGAATTGAAATGTTCTTGGTAGGCCATTGATATGTAAAATTGGTAACTTAGCTCTCGACTTCCATTAAAAGCTATTTGTACGTTGCCTATTTATGCTCTTGTGAAATGTGAGTTGATTTGCACATGTGTACCATGATATGTGTATGTTATGAGCATGAGATATGATTGATGGATATGTGATACGGTAAATGAAAATTGGCACTAATTAACTTACCAGGTGTAAATGATCGATCATTAGGATTAGTGTGCACACAAATTGAGTCAAAACGTACGTGGCCTTGATGGCGTTGAGTCATCAAGGAGGAGTACGGTGATGTAATATTCCACCGGAAGGTTATATATATTCTACGAGATGATGAGTGGAATCCCATCCGTAGAGCATGTGGTGATGAGTGGAATCACGCCCATGCAAGGTCCAGTGATAAGTGTAATCCCACCAAGGTAATGTGAATGTTGAGATTAAATCCGCACATTCGGGTAAACTAATAGTGGCCAATTGAACTTGTTCTTACATTTGCGATGCATGATGTTGATAAGTGATGTTTGAGCTTAGTATGATGTAAGATGCCATATTATGCCACTAGAAAGACTAGCTAGGTCTACTTGTCATTTTACCTATGCATGATAGAAATGAGAATTAGGGAATACATGCTTGAACCCTACATTGTTGATGTTTTCGATTTTAGAGCATCCTCACTAAGCTATACGCTCTCATTTTCAACAATGCAGATCATTAGTGTGGTGTTAGCTCGGAGCAAGGCAAGAAGGGCTTCCAAGTTTTTGTTGCCCAAGTACGGTTAACAATTATGTAGTAGCTTAGCAATGTGGCAATGGTGTGTGTTTGAATAAGCTATGTATGACTCATATATGATTTTGATGTCTATGGCATGACTTGGTTTGTAAGCATGATATATCTTGCCAAATGCTTGTGTGATGTATGCCCTATGGATGTTTAAGATTGTTTTGATGGCATATAAACCTATATGAGTTGAATTGTGTCTTTTGACTATTAAAGTCTTCAAGCATGCCTTCTATAATATGTTATTAATGTGCAATTGCCATGTATGAATGATTTACCATATGCCTTTTGTGTGTTTGAGCATGCTTGATATAGGATATATGCTTCTAGACCTTGTTTGCTGGTATTGTGTGCCTATAGAGGTCGTTTGGGACTTTTAGACTTGTTGAAAAACACCTAAGTCTGGTTTTCAAAGGTTGCAGACAGCCCGCGTTTCGAAACGAGCTGGGCCGTTTCGGAACGGGTAGGCTTCAGGGACCCCGTATCGGAACGCGTTTCGATACAGTTTGGCCTCTGAGAGCCCCTGTTTTGATACGGGTTTCGAAACGTTTTGGCTACTGGAAATCTGAGAAAATGACGAGAAGAAAGCATTTCGAAACGAGCCTAAGAGTTTCGAAACGGTCAAAATCTCGTTGATCACGAGAAGTTGGCCATTGAGGGCGTTTCATAACGGTAGACCTCTGTTTCGATACGGCCCCTTCATATGGGTTTTGGGGCAGTTGACCTGGTCAAGGCGTTTCGATATGCCTCTAGGGTGTTTCGAAACGGCCTGTTTAAAAGATTAAAATTGGGTTGTTTAAATGTTGTCTTGGGTTGGAAGGTTTACCTTCTATAATTCTATTTCGTTGTTTGACTATATAGGTTTCGAATGAGTCTTTAGAAAAGATTAAGTTAAAGAAAAAAATAGGGTTGCTAACCGAGGGGGAACCTTAACGGGTTTCGCTTTGGTTTTCCCCGTGTGGCCCACTCGGACCGGTCATCCGGCCAGACTGGATGAGGGGGTTACATTTGTTGGTATCAGAGCCTGAGGTTACCGAGACCTCGGGCAGGTAAGTGAGGTAAGCTTGATATGTTAAGTGGTTGTATTGTTCGATGCATGCCTTTCCTTGAACTCTTAATATTTGATCGTTCGTATGATGTTTTGAAGCATGAGTTGTTGCGTCTGGTGTAGAGTGTGTGCCCATTGCTACTATTATTAAATTTAAAAGAGATTTTTGGTAAAGGGAGTACTTGAGCACTATTGGACCCATGCTTTGGCTAACGTAATCCCTACTTGTTTGTTGTTATAGTTGTTACCTTGCTAGCTGTACCATGAGACCACGTGGGAGGCCTAGGATGGTTCGAACGAAACCACGGGCAGCGGTTCCGGGAGTTGAGCCAGTAATTGTAGTTGAGGCTCAAGTGGGAGAGCTTGTGGTTGGAGTTGGAGCTCCTCCACCACCTCCACCACCACCTCCTCCACTTGGAGTAGGAGGCGAGGCTGGGGTCGAAGGAGAGGGACCTCATGAAGGCCAAGGTGCCCAAGGACCGGCCGAAATAGACTTAGCCCCTTTGGTTCAGGCGATAGCCAGGGCATTTCAGGCTGTAGTAGCTGGGGGTCAGGCAGCAGCACATCATCAGGGAAAGGGCACTGGTTTGCCGTTAGAGAGACTCTGTGGTTTAGGGGCCGAAGAGTTCAGAGGGTCTACTCTAGAGAGATCAGAGTTGTGGTTTGAGAAGACTGTCTGTATCCTCGCTCAGATGGGATGTATTGGTGAGCGCAAGTTTGGATGTGTTGAGTCCTTGCTTCAGGGTGATGCCTACACTTGGTGGGTCACCATTACTACGGGTATGGATGAGGTCGAGATTACTTGGGAGTTCTTTGAGTCAGCATTCCGTAAGAAGTATCTGGGTCCGCGATACCTCGATGAGAGGAAGAGGGAGTTTATGGCTTTGCTTCAGGGGAGTATGATCGTGACCGATTATGAGATCCGATTTGTCAGACTGAGTTAGTATGCTTCTTAGCTTGTTCCTACTAAGGCGGAGCGTTGAAACCGTTTTCTTTATGGGCTGAATGGAGAGATCAAGACGTATAATCTAGGTTCAGACTACACTTATTTTGATGTCTTGGTCGCGAGGGCCAAGGACTTGGAGCACAGTTTGAGCTTGACCAAGCGGTCTGGTGGTTCTATTTCGGGTAAGAGGTCCACTAACTTTGATAGAGGTGATGCCAAGAGGCATCGGGACAACAACCATCATTACGATCATAGGCGTGGTGGCGGTAACCACGGTAGGGGCCAACGGGGCCAGAGAGCTGGTGGGAAGTTGCCCACATATGCTACTTGCGAGAGGAACCAAACCGATGAGTGTTGGGGAAATTTCCATTCGTGTTGGAGTTGTGGAGCTAGAGACCACATTAGACGTGACTGTCCACATCAGGTGGGAAAGGCTCCAGCTCAGGCTCCTGCCAAAGCCAATGACTTTTAGAAAGGCCGTGGGCGCGGTAGAGGTAACTTCCAACTTAGAAATGATGGTCAGAGGAACATAGCACATGTAGTTGCAGTTCAGCCGGAGGGCGGAGGCCAGGCAAGAGTTTACGCTCAGCGTGGGGATCAGCATGACACCGATGTGATCGCAGGTAACTTCTCGATACAGTCTTTGGGTTTGCTTTCTTTGATTGACTCTGGGTCTACACATTCCTACATATTGAGTGAGCATGCACAGTCGTTGAATTTTCCTTGTGAAATGTAGAGGTAGGAGTTAGTGTTACTAGTTCCTTTGGGGACATGGTAGTAGTTAAAAAATGTACAGAAGGTGTATGTTGATGGTTCAAGGACATGTGTTTCCAGTAGATATGATGGAGCTACCTTTCTATGGTTTTGATGTGATTCTGGGTATGGACTGGCTCACGGAGCATAGAGCTAGGATAGATTTTGAAACTAAGAGGATTTCTTTGAGACTCACAGATGATTATGAGATTGTAGTGGTGGGTGAGAACGTGAAGTTCTTGTCCAATGAAGTTGGGGTGTGAAGCATACTTGGCATATGTGATGAACCCTAACATGAGTGAGGTTAGACCTCAAGACATCCAGACAGTATGTGACTTTCCTAGTGTGTTTCCGGTAGAGTTGCCAGGGTTACCACCAGACAGAGAGGTAGAGTTCACCATTGAGACTCATTCTGATTCCGCTCATGTTTCGATTGCTCCGTATCGCATGGTACCAAAAGAACTGAAAGAGTTGAAGACTCAGTTGCAAGAGTTGACAGATAGAGGCTTCATTCGACCTAGTTCTTCACCTTGGGGTGCACCAGTTTTGTTTGTGAAGAAGAAAGATGGAAGTATGAGAATGTGTATAGATTACAGACAGTTGAATCACTTGACAGTGAAGAATAAATACTCGTTGCCTAGAATTGATGACTTGTTTGATCAGTTGAGAGGAGCATCGGTCTTTTAGAAGATCGACTTGAGATCGGGTTACTACCAGCTAAAGGTAAGAGAGGTTGATGTACCGAAGACGGCCTTTAGAACTAGGTATGGTCACAATGAGTTTTTAGTCATGCCTTTTGGGTTGACTAATGCACCGACTGCTTTTATGGATATGATGAATAGGATTTTTCATCAGTACCTAGATCAGTTTGTAGTTGTTTTTATAGATGACATCTTGGTGTACTCGCGAACTGAAGAAGATCATGATCGACACTTGAGACTAGTGTTGAAGACTTTGCTAGATCATCAGTTGTATGTGAAGTTGAGCAAGTGTGAATTCTGGATCCGAGAGGTAGTCTTCTTAGGACATGTAGTGTCAGCTGATGGGATTAGAGTTGATCCGAAGAAGATTGAGGCCATTGTTGAATGGAAGCAACCGAAGTCTGTAACAGAGGTACGTAGCTTCCTAGGCTTAGTCGGATACTATAAGAGATTCGTAGAAGGTTTCTCTAAGTTAGCCGCTCCTTTGACACAGTTGCTTCAGAATAGTGTTCGGTTCGAGTGGACAGATGCAAGACAGAGAGCCTTTGAGAAATTGAAAGAAGCTTTGACCCAAGCACCGATCTTGATTCAACCTTAGTCCGGGGAGGACTATGTAGTTTACAGTGATGCTTCTTATGTTAGGTTAGGGTGTGTTCTTATGCAAGACAAGAGAGTAGTGGCTTATGCCTTAAGACAGTTGAAGACCCATGAGCGCAACTATCCGACCCACGACATAGAGTTAGTTGCAGTTGTCTTTGCTCTAAAGATTTGGAGGCACTATTTGTACGGTGAGAAATGCACAATGTACACCGATCACAAGAGTTTGAAGTACATTATGACTCAGTGAGATTTGAATCTCCGACGGCGCAGGTGGTTATAGTTGCTAAAAGACTATGATCTTACCATTGAGTACCATCCGGGTAAGGCCAATTTAGTGGCCGATGCATTGAGTAGGAAGATAGACGTGGACTTGAGAGCCATGTTTGCTAGATTGAGCTTGTCAGGTTAGACCTACTCTAGGTCAGTTGATTAGAGAGAAGCAGCTCTTAGATAGATCTTTGGCACCTCATGTACAAGATATAGCCGAAGGTAGATCTTCAAACTACAATTTCAGTACCGATGGGGTTTTGTGTTTCAAAGATAGGATAGTTGTGTCAGGGGACAGTGACTTGAGACGTGCGATCTTGACTGAAGCCCACAATAGTCTGTTTGTTATGCATCATGGAAGTACGAAGATGTATCGTGATTTGAAGAACGAGTACTTTTGGGTTGGCTTGAAGAGAGATGTAGCCGACTTTATGAGTAAGTGCTTAGTGTGTCATAGGGTGAAGGCAGAACATCAGGTTCCCTCAGGTTTGTTACAACCATTGAGAATTCCGGAATTGAAATGAGAGAATATCACCATGGACTTTGTTTCGGGTTTGCCTTTGACTCCTACGAAGAAGAACTCAGTGTAGGTTATTGTGGATCATTTTACGAAGTGTGCTCACTTCTTGGCAGTCAATACTACTTACACTCTAGATAGATTGGCCGATTTGTACATTAGTGAAATTGTTAGGCTGCATGGTGTGCCGAAGTCCATTATGTCAGATAGAGATCCGCGATTTACATCTCGATTTTGGGAGTGTCTGCATACAACTTTGGGTACCCGTTTGAACTTCAGTACTTCTTATCATCCTCAGTCAGATGGTCAGTCAGAGAGAGTTATTCAGATCTTAGAGGATATGTTGCGTTGTTGCATCATTGATTTTCCGGGTACGTGGGAGAAGCACTTGCCTCTAGTTGAGTTTGCTTACAATAATAGCTTCTAGTCGAGCATTCAAATGGCTCCGTATGAGGCCTTGTATGGCCGAAAGTGTAGAACTCCAGTTTGTTGGGCTGAAGTGGGACAGAAGTTGTTGCCTATGCCGGATTTGCTCAAGGGGACAACCGACAAGGTAAAATTGATTTGTGATCGTTTGAAGGCTGCTTCGGATAGGCAGAAGTCCTATGCCTATTTGAAGAAGAAGGAAGTTGAGTTCTCAGTGGGTGAGAAGGCATTCTTGAAGATGTCTCTGTGGAAGAAAGTAATAAGGTTTGGCCGAAAATGGAAGTTGAGTCCGAGGTACATAGGACCGTATGAGATTGTGAAGAGGGTTGGTCCGGTTGCTTATCAGTTGCGTTTGTCATCCGAGCTAGAGAAGATACACGATGTATTTCATGTTTCGATGCTCCGTAAGTATAGGTCTGATCCATCACATGTTATGCTCGTAGAGGATATTGAATTGAATACGGATTTGACTTATGAGGAAGAGCTAATTGAGATCTTAGCTTTTGACAGTAAGGTGTTGCAGGGTAGATCGATTGAGTTAGTAAAAGTGCGGTGGCAACGTCGAGGTGTGGACGAGGCCACTTGGGAGAGGAAGGAGGATATGGAAAGGCAGTTTCCGTATCTCTTTCAGTCAGGTAATTTCGGGGACGAAATTTCTTAAGTGGAAGAGAGTTGTAACACTCGTGTTTTGGGGTTAGGAGTTAGTTGGTTAGTGGTCTGAGTCAGCAAAATTAATTTCAATCTATTCAACCTTAGTTAGGATCTAATTGGGTTTTAAATAATAAAGGAGGGACCTTGTTGGTGATTTAGCTAATTAAAAAGGAAGACAACTTTTTCAAAATCAAAAAGCAATGAAAAAGCTCTCATCTTTTCCCCACTTCCCTATTCCAACGTGAAACCATCTAAAACCCTCCCCAAACCCCAAAAACTACTATTCCATTAAATACCTTCTTCATTCCAAGGCCATTTTCAAAGGTAATAACATTTTTTAACTCTCCTCTTCATTTCCTATCTATTCATGGTTATAGATTTTAAAACTACCCATTTTTGAAAAGTTAGGGTTTAATAAAAGTTACGGTTTTTTGGAGTTTTTCTTTTTGTTTTGAAATATAATGTTGGGTTTTAGTTTATTCACCTTAAAATGAACATAATATGTTAAAATGGTTAGGTTTGGGTGAAAACCCGAAATGGGTTCTTGAGGCAAATTTCAAAGTGTCAAAAACTTGGTTTTTGGTGGGTTTTAGTTTGAAATTGAAGGGATGATTGTTTAGGTATGTTAGATAGGTGTTTTGGGATCATTTGGGTGTCATTTGGATGTTTGAAAATGAAATTTTCAGCTAGGGTTTGAAGGAGCACAAAAATGGGCATTTTGGGGGATTAATTTGATTGGAAAAATTGTTGATGCTTGGCTTGAGCTTAGGGGTTGAGTAATGACTAAATTTTAGCATTGATTGGGAATAATGGATTTGTTTTTTATTGGCTAGATGCAAAGGGAGACGTTGAAGAGGCATCGGGATCGAGTGTGTGTAGTGTATAAGTTGAAATGTGCTTGGTAGGCCATTTATATGTAGAAATAAATTGGTAACTTAGCTCTCGTCTTCCATTAAAAGCTATTTGTACTTTGCCTATTTATGCTCTTGTGAAATGTGGGTTGATTTGCACATGTGTACCATGATGTGTGCATGTGATGAGCATGAGATATGATTGACGGATATGTGATATGGTAAATGAAAATTGGCGCTAATTAACTTAACGGGTGTAAATGATTGATCATTCGGATTAATGTGCACACAAATTGAGTCAAAACGTACGTGGGCTTGATGGCGTTGAGTCATCAAGGAGTACAATGATGTAATATTCCACCGGAAGCTTATATATATTCTACGGGATGATGAGTGGAATCCTATCCTTAGGGCATGTGGTGATGAGTGGAATCTCACCCATGCAAGGTCAGGTGATGAGTGTAATCCCACCGAGGTAATGTGAATGTTGAGATTAAATCCGCACATCCGGGTAAACTAATAGTGGCCAATTGAACTTGTTCTTACATTTGCGATGGATGATGTTGATAAGTGATGTTTGATCTTAGTATGATGTAAGATGCCATATTATGCCACTAGAAAGACTAGCTAGGTCTACTTGCCATTTTACATATGCATGATAGAAATGAGAATTAGGGAATACATGCTTAAACCCTGCATTATTGATGTTTTCGATTTTAGAGCATCCTCACTAAGCTTATAGCTTACGCTCTCATTTTCAACAATGCAGATCATTAGCGTGGTGTTAGCTCGGAGCAAGGCAAGAAGGGCTTTCAAGTTTTTGTTGCTCAAGTACGGTTAATAATTATGTAGTAGCTTAGCAATGTGGCAAGGGTGTGTGTTTGACTGAGCTATGTATGACTAATATATAATTTTGATGTCTATGGCTTGACTTGGTTTTTAAGCATGATATATCTTGCCAAATGCTTGTGTGATGTATGCCCTATGGATGTTTAAGATTGTTTTGATGGCATGTAAACCTATATGAGTTGAATGGTGTCTTTTGACTATTAAAGTCTTCAAGCATGCCTTCTATAATATGTTATTAATGTGCAATTGCCATGTATGAATGATTTACCATATACATTGTGTGTGTTTGAGCATGCTTGATATAGGATATATGCCTCTAGACCTTGTTTGCTGGTGTTGTGTGCCTATAGAGCTCGTTTGGGACTTTTAGACTTATGGAAAAACGCCTAAGTCTGGTTTTCAAAGGTTGCAGACAGCCCGCGTTTCGAAACGAGCTGGGCCATTTTGGAACGGGTAGGCTTCAGGGACTCCGTACCGGAACGCGTCACGATACGGTTTGGCCTCTGAGAGCCCTTGTTCTGATAAGGGTTTCGGAATGTTTTGGCTACTGGAAATCTGAGAAAATGACGAGAAGAAAGCGTTTCGAAACGGTCCTAAGAGTTTTGAAAACGGACAAAATCTCATTGACCACGATAAGTTGACCGTTGAGGGTGTTTCGGAACGGTTGACCTCTGTTTCGATACGGCCCCTTCGTATGGGCTTCGGGGCAGTTGACCTGGTCAAGGCGTTTCGATACGCCTCAAGGGTGTTTAAAAACGGACTGTTTATAAGATTAAAATTGGGCTATTTAAATGATGTCTTGGGTTCAAAGGTTTACCTTCTGTAACTCAATTCCTCTATTTGACCATATAGGTTTTGAATGAGTCTTTAGAAAAGATTAAGTTAAAAAAAATGAGGTTGCTAACCGAGGGGGAACCTTAACGAGTTTCGCTTCGGTTTTCCCCGTGTGGCCCACTCGGACCGGTCATCTGGCCAGACCGAGATGAGGGGGTTACAAGCTCACCTTGAATGGGGGCATCACCTTGCATGAGAAGGTAAAAAGTAAGAAAGAAGCACAAGCGTTAAAGAGTTTGAAATAAGTCGTGTTGTCAAGAAAGATGCACATATAAGATGCAGAAGCTCAAAACCATGAAAAGAGGTAGAATTGCACATGAGAAGCAAACCATGCCATCAGATTGGGGGTAGTTTATGGTTGCCAATGATTTAAGGCCCACGGTATTAATAGGCATGAGAAGAAGATATTAGAGCGCCAGCGTCATTTGAATATATTCAAGGTGGAAATAAGCTTTCACATGCAAGCAATTCAAGATGTCATGTAGGGGCAAGAATTTGAGAATTCAAAAGAAGCATTGACGATGATTGGTAAGGGGCATATGAAGACTTGAAGCATTCAATACCACACAAGGAAGCCTTTCACTCAACATTGATGTATCAACCACATTGATAGCAGATCTTGAGACATTTGCCTACAAATATAAAATATTTTCGATGAAGCGAAGAGATATAAAGAATGAGAATGACGAGAGTAATATGTCCTTCCAGCTAGGAGTACAAGATCACTAAATTAAGTGAGCAAAGATCAGATGTTTTCCATTGAGTGAGCAAACGTGCGAAAAAATTAATTTTGAGAAAAAGAATTAAAAAGCAAAAGAAATGAGATACGCATTCATGTTTTAGGCATCCCTAGGGGCATGCACATCATAATTACATTTAATATCGCATTTTTTAGGTACACGAAGGACCTTTCAGCAAAAGAACTCGCCTATACGTTCGGGAATTTGAAGAATGGAACCTATTTATTCATCCAACTGTAAGGTGGATGAAACCCTTTTTGGAATCTGCTTATCTATTCAAGCACAAGGAGGATAGAACCCACTTATTCATCCAAGCATAAGGTGGATGAAACCCTTTTTTGGAATCTGCTTATCTATTTGAGCGCAAGGAGGGTAGAACTCGCTTATTCATCCAAGCATAAGGAGGATGACACTTTTCAGAAGATTCTCCTATCTGTTTAGGCATAAGGAGAATAGAGTTTTCTTATTCGTCCAAGCATAAGAATGATGAAGTTTTTCAGAAGATTCACTTATCCGTTCAGGCGTATGGAGAATGTAGCTTGCTTATTCATCCAAGCATAAGGAGGATGAAATTTTTCAGAAGAACCAGCCTATCCATTCAGGCGTTTGGAGAATAGAACATGTCTATTTGTTCGGGCATTTTGAGAATGGAACCCAGCTCAGCTATTCGAGCATAAGGAGAATAAAACCATCCTATTTGTTCAGACATTTGGAGAATGAAATCTGCTCATCTATTCGGGCATCTGGAGAATATAACATGCTTATTCGTTCGGACAACAAGTGAATGGAGCCAACCGGGAAATCAGTGAAAATCAGTGTTGTTTGGTCTTTGCTTTATCCATGTTGCCAAGAGATAAGCAAAGAGGGGCAGTTGTTGCCACTATATTTTCACCCACCATTATCAAATAATTATAGAAAAAATTCATAAAATAATAAAGGCCCCTTCTAAAATAAAATAACCCAAAAAATCCATCCCAAAAGGCCCATTTTTTAAAACCCATTTCAAAAAAATAAAAATAAATGATAAGCCCATCCTGAAATGCAAATTTTATGCTTGAAAAGCCTACCTTTAAAAAATCCATTTGAGCAAAATAATATAAAAAATAATAAATGTACAAAAAAGGAAACAAAAAATAATATAAAAAAAGTAAAAATAAAAGGTAAAAAGAAAAGAAAGGAAACTAGAGCACGTCACGCGCCTAGCACGTGTGAGCACGCACGTGGGCTGGTTCCTAAAAACCCCTATTTGACGCGGCTTTTGGTGACCGTCCACTGTCTTCAGGCCACGACTGTCATCGCTGTTAGTGTCGGTTGACATGTCTTACCGTCGCCGACCCAACTGCACCGACGCCGCTCGCCGCCGTCCACTGTAGCTGCCGAAATCTTCAAAAAAAACATAGGAGAAGTGATCAAAACCTAGACTCGAATCAAGGGAAAATTAGATCCCGAATTTGAACCAAATCGAAATATTCTTGAGGGGTTTTTCTGAGGATCAAGCTTTGTGTCGAATTTAGGCTTCAATTTGGGGAATGAATCTTGTTTTTACTTGACTAGCAAGGCCAAGTTTCAAGTATATAACCCCTAAACCCCATTGTTCAACACACACTTCAAAGAGCAAAAAATCAAAACTTAAAAAATTGAAAATCCTTTAAAATGTCTGTGTTTGCTGGAACTTTTGAGTGAAGTTCGAGTTTGGGGCAATTTTGGAAGCTATTCGAGAAAGATCGCATTCGAGTTCTTCGTTTTTCGGTAAAATTCTTCTATTTTCTTTAAAATTTCTTTTAGTGAATTTCATACTTGTTCTTGGTTGAATCTTGTTTTCTTGTGTTGTGTTTGTTTTTGTTTGTTGATAGGTTGTGTTTGTTGAAGTTGGAAAATCGTTTTGCGGATCCGATAATATTTTTGTTCTATTTTTTTTATTAATTTTTTGTTTAATCTTCAAAAATTCTTGCATGCTTAAAAAATCTTGTTTTAGGAGCTTTGATCTTTAGAAATGAAATAATTGAAACTTAAAAGTATTTTTTAGATTTAGGAATAAAAAATGAATTAATGTTGTTTAAAAAAATCAAGGGGTTTAACTAGAAGATAATAAACATGGGTGCAAATAATAATAAAAATGACTTAATTTGTTAGAAAATAAAAATGATTTTTGAAAATTTAATTCTTACAATAAAGGTTCTTAAAGAAGGTTTTGTTTTTAGAAAAAGTAAATAAGGGTGTTTATTTAAAAAAAAGGTTTTCAAAAAAAAGAAAATAAAAGATAAAATTTTAAAAAGGGTTTTAAATAAAAGTTTAAAATTTTAGGAGAAATAAAGTTTGAAAAAAAGCATAAAGAAAATCTTTTCAAAAACAAGGTTTTATTTTTTTAAAAGTCATCTTTAACGAAAAATTGTTTTTTTTTGGAAATAGAAATAAAAAGAATAAAAAATTAAAAAACTAAAATGTAAAAAAGGTCAAAAGAAAGGACTTAGTTTTAAAAGTAAAAAAGAAAAGAAATAAAGCGTTTTTACAAGGAAATAATAAAAAAGTAAAAACACAAAGAAAAAAATAAGTTTCTTGTTTGTTCTTTAGAAATAGGTCAAAACTTAGGACTAGGTTCTGAAGGCCTAGATAGAGACGTGTTTGTAGAAAGATTTTCTTCACAAAAATAAAACACACTTAAAACAAACTTAAACCCTCAATTAGGAGTACAAGACTTAGACTTTTTTAGAACCTAAAAACTCAAACTTAGAATAAATAAAAATGCTCAACACATAAAATTTCCATGTTGCTTGAAAATTGAAATTAATTTAATGAGTGTCTTATCAAACAGGAATGACGGGTTAGCACCAGAAATGTTGGCGGTGATTAATGTTCATTTACCAGGCGATAAGGTCGTTAAAGTAGTTTTATATTCATTTAATGGACAAATAAAGTCGAACGTTCGTGAACTTGCAAATTCCAGTATTAAAAACAATTTTAAAATCAATCAGGTACCAATTTTGGGCGTCGTGGGGGTGCTAATCTGTCCCCATGTGTAACCTATTTTCTTGTTTGCGCGTGTGATGTACTATAAATGATACGCAAATATGGTGCAAGTATACACGTCGGACAAGTAATAAAGTGACGAGTGGGTATCGTCTCCACAAGGATTGGAGGTATTTCAAGGTATGTTTAAGCATACAAGTGTCACAAAATGTAAATGGAGAATGTTGTGGCAAATCAAGATGGAGTGATGTATGTTGTCAAATGAGAACAGAGTTATAAATGTTGTAGCAAATAAAGGTAAAAGATAGTGTGCTGAAATCAGTAGACAAATAGGTCCTCTTACGCGTGTGAAACTCACGTGGGAATGATTGGCTGGGTTGTTTGGTTAACCTATGTTTTAGCTCTCTACTAGTGTTACCTCTCTAACTTACTCTATAACCGGCAGGATTTACTCAAGGTGCTCCTTAACTATCTCTAGCAAGGAAACTAGGAGTAGGAAATGCTACAGCAATACCTCTCAGCGTAAACTCTTATCACTCCCCCTGCCCTTAAAGATCTATCCCTCTTAGCCGTTGAAACCCAACACTTATCTCTAAGGTGGATTAGAGTTGTGCCTCTTAGTATCCAACTCCATTGTCTATGCAGGTTAAAGAAAGCTCTCTCGACCACTAACCTCAACTCACACCTAAGGAAAGGCCAACTCTCGAAGGCTCTTACAACCCTAAGCATTTAACAACATAGACAAAGCATAGATACAAGCAAGAGATAAATAAGCATTCATAAAAGAAACTAAAACATGGTTCATCTAAACAGCCCTAGCCACCTAAATTAGTTCATGGCTGGGCAAATATCAAGGTCAGCAAGGTCAGACCCTTGGAGCTTCTACGATAGATTTCCATATATAAAATAAATGCTAAAACAACAGAAACGGAAGATAACTTCCAATCCGTGATAGATTTGCAGCGCCACGAACCGCCCTAGGCTTGCCGCCTCTCTCAAGGTCAGCAAGGTCAGACCCTTGGAGCATCTACGATGGATGACACCAAGTGGAGGAAGAAGAAAAGAAAAGAGTCGCCTTTGCTTTCTCTCCCTAGCCTTTTTGTCACCATTTCACGATATTCCTTAAATAAGAGTCTTGTGTCCTTTATATAGTAGAGGCTCCTAGGGTTTTGTGCCCTAATAATTATTTGGCGTCCAAGGAATATTTCCTATGCATGTGGGGAACAATCAAACAAATGGAGGCTCGCACATGTGGGCTATCAGCATGTGCGCGTTACTTTGTCTTTTATTGTGCCTAGAATTGTTGTCCAATTTCTTATAGCATTTTCCTTCCTTCCCCTGCTTCACATCAGCATCGGCCTGCACAACACCACACCGGCAAATACCCTTCAAGCAGCATCTATTCTCATAAAATTAGGCCAAACCACCAGCAAGTAAAGATACATGCAACTATATGCTCTAAATGCACCTACATGTTATGATATGACCTCGAGAACAAACAAATACTTAAGCAAAAAGGTGTAAAATATAAGCATTTTGGCAAGTCATCACACCCCAAACTTAAGCTATTGCTTGTCCTCAAACAATGAATAGAAAAGAACAAAGAAAATGTTGTGGAAAAAATTTAGCTCGAGACAGATGCTATGGCAAAATTTCAACCCTCAGAAAAGTAAGGCTTTAATACTTAAGACATAATTGAGATTTTAAGAATGATTTCCTAGGGTGAGATCCTTTGTTAGTGTGTGCGTGATTGCATACAATTTAGGCTTAACAGTGCTAGAAAAATTTCTTAATAGAACTCAAGTTCATCCTAGTGTTAAACTATTTTAGCTCAAGTTTTACTCCCATAAGTGAACTGTTTTTGAAAGAGGGGTGTCAGGTCATCACAACTACCATCCCTCACTCTAGATGAGTAGGGAGAAAACCTCTCATCCCCGAGCTAGTAGGTAGAGTCATCCCGTGACAACTTTCATTCACTCATTAGATGTTGTTGTCATTTATTTAAGTTTGAATTCCAAGCAGTGCAACACAAAGCGGAGTGTCCCTCTAAAATATGTCGTAGCATTTATTCATAGTTTTCTATATTCTATTAAGCACAAGGGATAATAGCTAAGCTCATTTCAGTTCAATTTCACAAAGATAAGCATAAGTTCTAAAAAAATTCTCTAACACTTTCAAACCTAAAGAGCATAAAATCGTGTATCTAAACAAAGATTAAGCATCAAACCCTAGAATTAATTCTACCAATCTCAATAGTCATACATCGATCCATAGACATGAAAATTTATTCATCATCGGGTTTCATTAACTTATTCATACAACTATCATGAAGCTAAACAAAATGATGTAGCAAAATATTTGTTCCTACCTATTAACAAAATGCAAATGACTAACTAAAGGGCACTAAAACCCCCAAAATTTGGTAGGTTCAACTGTCACTGGGTTGACAGGTTCAACGGAGGGTTCCTTTGCTGGGGCAACTTTGGTGGGTTTTGATGTTCTCTTTCTTTTCTTGGGTAGCGGGCTTGATGTATCATATGTGTCCTGGTTTAGTGAGGAAGTTTGAGTCGTAGTAGGGCTCTTGTTATGGACTGGTGTCTTCTGGGTGCTAGGGGAAGGTTTCTTCGTGTGGGCCTTTAGAGATTCCGGAAAGGCTGGGAAGTCTATGCTAGTATGGGGTAAGATCTCCTTGAATTAATCATTCATAACATCTCTCTCCTTATCATACCCATAGAAAACGGCTTGTTCTTCATGTATTTTGTCCACATCCTCTCGGAGACGATTGGTGGAGGAAACTAATGCATCAATTCTTGCTGCAACAAATGTTTTCGCTCCTCCAGCTAGTGTCTCTGTTGGAGCATCCTCGTCGTATCCTTTGATAGAGGGGACCATTTCAAGTGTGATAAGACTTTTCCCTGCGTTTTTTTCATCAGCAATGGGATCTTTGAACACTCATTTCTCTCGAAAGAAGGTCGTGATGAGGTTGGGAAAGATGAGCAGACTAGATTTCCTCTTCAAACACACATATACCTCATCCACAATAATTTTCCCCACGTCAATGGACCGGCCATTGAGAATAGAATGAAGGAGGAGGAGCCTTGGAATATTCACTGTTGTCTCGTGAGAAGTTGGCATGAGCTTATTCTTGACAAAGTGGATCTAAAGTTTTGCCTCTTGCTTGAGTCGCGCATACTCCACTGCTTTGCTTGATGCATCTAAGTAGTTTCCTTCAGAGCACAGGTCTTCCAACACTTCTTTCACAGTTTGTGGGTCGGCATTCTCGGCGAAAGGTGTGTAGCGGTCCTCTAAATTTTTCAAGCCAAAGAACTTGTTGAACTTGGCTGTAGTGAACTTTATTTGATCTACATGCACGCAAACATCGGACTGTGTTGAAGTGGTAAGATGGGAATAGAACTCTTGAACAATGGGTATGCAAAAGTTGTCAGGGTGAGGAACGAAGGTAGCCCATTTGTGGTTTGCGACGACATCCAAGATGTCCTTGTCGAACCCTTGTTCTCCTTCAGTTGGGAACTTGAAGCCTTGCTCGGGTAGCAATTGTTGGTCTTGCAGACCTTGGAATCGTTCCTTGGCCTTATCGTCTAAGAACTTCTTTATGACCACGGACTTGGGTTGGCCACTGCCCAGACGCACCTTCTGCTCGCTTGCAACGCACCATTGTTAGGCAAAAGAGGGTGAAGATTTGTGAGATATGAGAGATAAGGTTTGTTTAGGGTTTTGAGTTTTTAAACGGGTTGGAGAAGATGAAATGGGGGGTGTTTTTCGTTTTCTTTGTGTCAATGTGATGAGTGAGGGAGTTAGTGGGAGTTGTGATGAGAGTGATAGGAGTTAAGAGGGGTAACTGACATGATTTGAAAGAGAGAGTTTTTGGGGGTTTGAGGCGGTGTAAGGCGTGTAGGTGTTTCCTTTTTGTGGGAGCGCAAGTGCACACTCCTATCAAGTTATAGTATAAAATATGTCGAATCCCATGAGGATTGGACTGTTTGTCTCGCTCTTTAGTTCCTGCACAAAGGTAAAGTAAAAACACAAGTGAGTGATTGGTTGAGATTGGAAAATAAATAGAAACATAAGTAAAAGAGAAGAGGTGAATCAGGTTGATGGAGCAGGCAGGGTTTTGCTGCCACTTAGTGTGAAAATTATGTTGAATTAGGTATGAGTTATCCTTTTGCTGCCACGATATGTTGCCTCAGCGAGTAGATGGGCGACGAACTATGACCCTGTCACGCGGCCAAAGTAGGCCACTGCCACTGCAGGGGTGTGTACTGTCTCGGCAGGTGGAATGGAAAGACGTCCTGACGGCAAGTCTGGTAGATGCTCCAAGTTCGGCAGGATAGTCGACAATGATCCCTCCTATTTCTAGGTTAGGATGCTCGAGATTGACAACTTGAGGACTAGTGTGGAACCAAATCAATCAACTCGGTTAGTAATCCTTTTTAGCCGCTGAAACTTGTGGAGTGGTGTGGAACCAAGTTAGTCACGCCTCCCGTTGTGACCGTACTTAACCCTTTCATGAGCCTTGCACTTTCGTGCCCAACAAATAGATTCTCTCAAATGACTAGTGTGGACTGATTGAAAAAATGAAGAACAATGGATTAAGTAAACTTGAAATATTTTATTGAAGAAATAACTCAAAAACCTAAAACAACCTTTTCTCACTAGTTACAACATAACCCTAACCCAATGGAGATTTAGAACATGGCGACAGAGAAGAGCACAAGTAAAGTCTATAGAAAACCTAAGATGATTTAAACTAGAAGTACAATGGGTATTTATAGACTTAAAACTAGGTCAAGTCCTACTTGGAGTAGAAGTCCTCTAAAGTATCTTTTCTTCTTTAATGAAGCTTTAAATGCTGACTTTTTGCTTGGAATATGGACTCTTCCTCGTTTTCCTTAGCCCGCAAGTAAGCTTGAGGATTTCGCTTCGGTAGCCCTAGCCGTTGCTACAAATGTCGGAAAATCACGTGAACGTCGGTGATAGAATCAGGAGTTTTAGCTCTACAAATCGTTTTCTGGTTCTCTAAACTTCCATAATCAGCTGCTGCGGGCAGCAAGGTTGGCAGCAGCTTTTGCTCGGCAGATCCTCGGCATGTGCTCGGAAGCAACTTACTTCAATTGGAACTTCTTTAGTACAGCTCATGGGTTTTCTTCTCAGCGTTGTGTCTTCCGTTTCTCGGCTCCCTCGTTCAGTTGTTAGTACCTACAAGCAAGAATACACTAGAACAATACCTCTTGTTCACCAAATGAATGATAAGTTATAAAAGTAAGGTAGAACAATAAAATATTGTGAAATGCTATACATAAACCTAATTATGCCTAAAATGAGCTGGAAAATAGTAATAATAAGAGTTTGAAAGTACATGAAATATAGGACTTTTGGACACTTTACACACCCCCAAACTTAAACTATTGTTTGTCCTCAAGCAATGCAACCTAAAGTACTTGCTCTAATAATAGACAGAAAGAAAAACTTGTTTTTAACCTGATTTTCTACCTCAAGGTCGTGGCACCTATATACATGTAACTTAATGAAGAGAAATAAACAGGAAAATAACTCAGAATTAAATTCTTAATGCATGTCTGATGTTTGCAAATCTGTAAGCAAGTTGAATATGCAGAATAAAATATTAAACAAAGATATTGTTGTAATTTAAAAGGTTGATGTCGAGGCATCAAAGTTAAGCATATTATTTTTAATCAGGGCAGTGAGGGCTTCGGCTTATCACAACTACTCTTCCAGGCCTGACGTTTAGATAGAAGTAAACTACAGAACCCCGAACCCTTGGAGTAAAGTCATCTCGTGAAGGCTTTCATTCACTCATACTAATTTGTCTGTCACTTTAAGGCTTTCAGAATCATGGACTTTGATAGCAGCGGAGTGTCCTCACACATGATTCTTCCTAGAGCCTGTAGCGAGCACATATAGGGTAAAACAGCATTTTTCTTTGTTTTTGATTTGCTGGCTTTGGCAGATCTGCGTTTTTCTGTTTCTTTTGCCTGCCTCGGCAACTACCTGCAATTATTGTTAGAATTTTGAAATAAAAACAAGCATGCAATGTTCATCAAATATTCTACGCATTCAGCAAGTAACAGAGATATTCAACTTTTTCAGGAAAAAAGGAAAAAAATCTAAGTCATATTTCATGCTCTTTCCCAAGATTAAGTTTAATTTTAGTTAGGTGCGAAAATAAGGTAATCGGCTATCCTATCATAGGCACAAGTCATGACAATTTTTTCTTTTTCGATTATTACTAAGGCAATTACAATGCAATCTAAATGCAACTAAGAATGCCTATAAATGATGCGAGAGCTATCCCCCCCCCCCCAAACTCGAGATGGGCATTGCCCTCAATGCACAAAACAGAAAATAAGGAAACAAAAATATACATGTTAAAATTAGAAAAAATAAAATAAAGATAAAAAAGAAAAGATAATAAAAGTTTGTTGAGGGTTAGGAGGAGGTTGGATTCTAGCTAGCTGAGAAGGAGGAGGATGTTCGGACGACGAAGCAGCTTTTGGTAGATGCCTTTGCGGCGGTTCGAGCAGGAGAGGTCTTTGCTCTCCGCGACGGCTGGACTCTCTTTGGTGTATGTTGAGGCTCGGCAGGGGAAACGGCGGGAGATGTGCCGCTTCCTTTTGACTCTGTCTCATCTTCCTCTTCCTTGTCCCTTCCTTTGTGGTTGCTGCCGAAAGGATGAATGACATGAGGATGGCTAATATTGCCGCAACTACTGATGTTTCTGGTTCTGGCGGCTGCTGCTCAATCTCCTCTGAAGAGGAGGAGTTTGGTACTGTATTGGCAGTGCAGGCAAGGGAGAGATTCTGCTGGTGCCTCTCAGGGGAGTCTGCCATTGTGTTTTATGGGGGCAGTTGAGTGCTGCGGAGAATGCATAGGAGAGGGCACCAGATGATTTGTCTGGCGAGCGGTGGCAGCAGGTGAAGTTCTTTGTGCTCTTGTTGCTGCTGCAAGATCATCAGGAAAAGGCGGCATGGTGGGCATGTTACCAGGGAATTTCTATAGGAAATAAGTCACAAGGGCTTCTTGGGCCTCCCCCACGTAATTCATGAAGGCCAGTTGTTGCTTCTCTATCCATTTTGTGTGTTCGAAGAGTGTGTGGAGCAGTGGGAGGACCTCTTTGTCTGGGGCAGTGTCAATACTGTCGGGGGCGACTGGCATTTCAAACTGTGCGGCAGAGGGCTGACTGTGCGTTGCTGGCTCTTTCTCCGCATCCTACATCATCTGGATGTGAACCTTTTTGTTCCAACCCTTCATTTGCAGCTGTGAACTCATCTGTGGGCTCTACGGGGACTCAAAAATTGGTGCAGAGACCTGTGATGAGGGAGGGGAAGTATAGCATGCCTATCTTCTTCTTGAAGCAGTTGTAGATTTACGTGCAATTGATTTCCCTTACATTGATCGGTCAGTTCATTAAGATGTTGTAAATTAAGTTGAGGTGTGGCCGGTCAACTGTTGAGTTGTGGGATGTGGGCAATAGGTGCCTTTTCACAATCGTGTTCCATAGCATAGCCTCAGGCAGCAGGTGGCGGCGCTGGACAGATCCCACATGTTTTCCCCCAGCCAGGGTGTCTTGGGCTGGCAGATTCTGGCCTTAATCTCCTCATAGTGGGCAGTCGTCAGTGACTGCCTCCATTCCTCGTCCGGGTTGTCGTTCATATCAAGGCCATAATAGCTGTTGATAACAGCAGGGTTGAGCTTGACTGCCTCTCCACGGACGTAAACGAATGGCATGTTTGGGTAGGGCTGATATAAGTAAAACTCCCTGACTATGGAGATATTTGCTATATCGGGTTGCTGAGCGAACATCTCTCATCCCTTGTAGTGGATGGTTCTGAACAAGGCAAGCTCTAGACCACGGTCTCTTGTTTTCTTCATGTAGGGGCAGCCTTGTTCCTCCTAGACGGCCTACTTAGAGAATTGTGCTTTATATCTCTCCTCGTCTGCCTTGAAGCAAAACCTGTTGTATGTGGGTTTCTGGGATGACGTTGAAGCCATGTGATCGGATGTATTTTAACTGAAACTAGAAAGGAAATATTGTAAGAGAGCAGAAGAATAAGATAGAAGCTAGCAAAAAGGTGGAAGTTAAGTAAAGTGAAATAAGTGAGTGGTTTATATAGGCGCTGCCGAGAAGTGTCGGGGCGGAATTGAATGATCAACGGTCCAGTTTCCTTGTGCACGTTACAGATTTTTCTGCCCGTTATTTTCGGAGTCGTTGGTGGCCAACTAGCCGTTACACTTCGCTGCGCTGGCTACTAACTCGGCAGGATGGTTGGTGAGCTTTTTGCTGGTCTTCCCTCTTAATCCTGATCTTTTATTCTCGATTCTAAAAGAAAAAAATAAAAATAATTAAATAAAATCTGAAAAAATTAAATACTGAAAATTAATCTACTCCTAAAATAAAATAAACTTTATTCTTAATGCATAAAAATAAATAGAAATAAATAAAAATTAAGTTATGTTAGGAGTGCATTTGGGTGCATCTCCTAGACATAACCAGTTCCTTAGGTGGTTTAGCTTTTTCTCCCCTCCCGGGTCCTCTTGTTCCTTCAGTTTCTGCTTAATGGGGTCCTTCAATCTGTCCCGAGGTCTTTCATGGCAGTCATTGCCCTGGCCTGTTTCCACACTTATCTCGGTAGCTCTTTCATCCAAGCATTCATTTCCTTCCTCTAAGGGTTGCAGCACATTCATTCTTATCCTTTGATCTTCTACCCTCATTGCAAGTTCCCCGAGTTCCACATCTATATGTTTTCTTCCCGTTGCCAAGAAGGGTCGTCCGAGAATGATGTGGGTTTTCTCATCAGCCTCACAATCCAAGATGAGGAAATCGGCAGGAAGAATTAGGCTGCCCGCTTTGACCAATATATCCTCAATCTTTCCCTCCGGTTGCACGAATGAGTGATCGGCAAGTTTAAGCATTACAGAGGTTGGTTTTGAAGGTCTAATAACTAGTTTTTCAAAGACGGCCTTAGGCATCAGGTTTATATTGGCTCCCAAATCACACAAGGCCATGGTTTTGTGCTTGTTGTCCAGCTTCCATGGTCTAACAAAGCTGCCTGGATCTGTCTGCTTGGGCGGCAGCTTGTATGACAGCCACCGTTTCGAATTCCCCTATCCGTCTCTTCTTAGAAACTATATCTCTGAGGTAATTGACGTAGTTATGCATGCTTTGTATTGCTTCTATCATAGGTATGCTAATGTGCACCTATATCAGAATGTCCAAGAATTTTCTGAATTGGTGCTCTTGTTGTTGTTGTTTGAGCTTTTGGGGGAATGGAGCTGGCAAACGGATACCCTCTATTTGCTCCTTGCTTGGGGGCTTAGTTTGAGGATGATCATCCATGTCAGGGTTGCTTTCATGTTCTGCTGATGGGGCGGCTAAAGTAGGTGTTGCTATTGGGGCGGATAATATGGGTGCTGTTGGGGCAGGCTTATTTATATGTTCTGGCTGAGATCCTAATTGCTCTACCATCCTAGGTTTATCCACCTGCTTCCTACTCCTCGTAGTTATAGCCTTGTAATGTTCAAAAGTGAGCTTGGCTACTTCTAGCGAGCTGCTGGATGATGCTCTCATGGTTCGGCTGTGATAGATTTTGGTGACCTTGCCACACTGGGTTTCCAAGTTCTTAATAGAAGCCTCCTGGTCGTTCATCTTCATCTCAGTCATGTCCATGAAAGACTCAGTTTTTTCAATAAATTCACCAGTTTGTTTCATAAAATTATTTAGAGTAGCTTCTAGTGAATTATTTTGCTGTGGCTGTTGAGTATGCTGACGGGACTAATACTGCTGGTAACTTTCCTGTAGCTATTATGGATTTTCTGTTGTCTTTGGGTTGCTCCAGAAGAAGTTGGGATGGTTTCTCCAGTTAGGATTGTATGTGTTTTGGGCTGACCTGTTATTCATCTCATATCCTCCCATGTAGTTTGCAGATGGAGTGCATTCAGAGGAATTGTGGTTTGCCCCGTATTCGTCACAAAAGGGCTTAATAGATTTTACTTCATGGACTTTCCCTGGGGATTGCACCATCTTCGTCAGAGTTTCGAGGCGAGCATTAACGGATTTGGAGGCTTCCACCTCATTTACAGTAGCTGGCCGCCTTGTGCCGCATCGGCGGGCTATCAATTACTTATAATCGTTTTTAACTACTATGTTGAGCAGTCGTAGTGCTTTCTCTGGAGGTCTATCTGGGATGATCCCGTTAACCGAGGCATCTATCAACATCTGAGTTGGGTAGTTAACCCCATTGTAGAATATAGATACATGAGTCCAAGCCGGTAAACCATGAAGTAGACAGTTGTTCAGCATTTGTTGGTACCGCTCCCATTCTGCAGTTTATCGGTGACGTTGGATGGGTTGAATCGGTCTATAAAGTCTTTGCAGAGCTCCGCCCATGAAGTGAAAGATTCGGCTGGCTAGTTATTCAACCACTATTTCACCCTATCCCTCAGTGAATAGGGAAATAGCATCATCTGCAATACGTCCTGATGTACCCCATGAATCTTGAATGCTCAGAAAATGTCCAGGAATCCTTGTAGATGTTGCCGAGCATCTTCTGTAGCAGTCTCTCCGAAGTGCCCTAGTGTGTTTAGCATGTTGAACATGACATGCTTCAGTTCAAAATGATCTACCCCTATCTCTAGTTATGTTACTATTGGCTCGAACCTTTGAAAGTCATGTTCAAGGTAGTCCCTAATTGTCCACACTTGGGGTGGATCATAGGGATCCTGCCTTTGTTGTACTTGTGGTCCTCTAGGCGGCAAATCTGGCTGCCCGCCCCTGCCGTTCATGGCATCAACTGGGGGATCCTCCTTTACCGTGATCTTTTCCTTTGCTTTGCCTTTGTCTTTGTTCTTTAAGGCTTCACTTAGCTCCCTCTTGATCCATCTAGTTTCATGCTCAAGATCATCGTAAATAATGAAGTTTGTGCTAGGGTTAGCCCTGGTCATACACTTGCAAATGATACGGTAAAATTATTTTTTCGATCAAAAATAAAGGAAAAATAAAAAGGTGCATAAATTGAAAAAAGAAATTCGATGTTACCAATCCCCGGCAACGGCGCCAAAAACTTGTAGGACGTGTAGGTGTTCCCTTTTTGTGGGAGCGCAAGTGCACACTCCTGTCAAGTTATAGTATAAAAGATGTTGAATCCCATGAGGATTGGACAACTTGTCTCGTTCTTTAGTTTCTGCACAAAGGTAAAGTAAAATCACAAGTTAGTGATTGGTTGAGATTGGAAAGTAAATAGAAACACAAGTAAAAGAAAAGAGGTGAATCAGGTTGGTGGAGCAGGTAGGGTTATACTGCCACTTAGTGTGAAAACTGCATTGAATTAGGTATGAGTTATCATTTGCTGCCACGATATGTTGCCTCGGCGGGTAGATGGGCGGCAAACTACGACCCTGTCACGTGGCCGCAGCAGGTCACTGCCATTGCAGGGGTGTGTACTGTCTCAACGGGTGGAATGGAAAGAAGTCCTAGCGGCAAGTCTGGCAAATACTCCAAATTTGGCAGGATAGTCGATAGTGATCCCTCCTATTTCTAGGTTAGGATGCTCGAGATTGACAACTTGAGGACTAGTGTGGAACCAAATTAATAATTCGGTTAGTAATCCTATTTAGTCGTTGAAACTTGTGGACTAGTGTGGAACCAAGTTAGTCATGCCTCTCGTTGTGACCGTACTTAACCCTTTCGTGAGCCTTGCACTTTCGTGACCGACAAATATATTCTCTCAAACGACTGGTGTGGAAAGATTAAAAGAATCAAGAACAATGGATTAAGTAAACTTGAAATGTTTTATTGAATAAATAACTCAAAAACCTAAAACAACCGTTTCTCACTAGTTACAACATAACCCTAACCAAATGGAGATTTAGAAAATGGCGGCAAAGAAGAGCACAAGTAAAGTCTACAGAAAACCTAGGATGATTTAAACTAGAAGTACAATGGGTATTTATAGACTTAAAACTAGGTCAAGTCTTCCTTGGAGTAGAAGTCATCTAAAGTAGCTTTTCTTCTTTAATGAATCTTTAAATGCTGACTTCTTTGCTTGGAATATGGACTCTTCCTCGTTTTTCTTTAGCCTGCAAGTAAGCTTGAGAATTTCCCTTCGGCGACCCTGGTCGTTGCTATAGACGTCGGAAAATCACGTGAATGTCAGTGATAGAATCAGGAGTTTTAGCTCTACAAATCGCGCTTCAGTTCTCCAAACTTCCATAATCAGCTACCGCGGGCAGCAAGGTTGGCAGCAGCTTTTGCTTGGCAGATACTCGACAGGTGCTCGGCAGCAACTTACTTCAGTTGGAACTGCTTCAGTACAGCTCTTGGGTTTGCTTCTCAGCATTGTGTCCTCTGCTCCTCAGCTCCCTCGTTCAGTTGTTAGTACCTACAAGCAAGAATACACTAGAACAGTACCTCTTGTTCACCAAATGAATGATAAGTTATAAAAGTAAGGCATAACAATAAAATACTGTGAAATGCTATGCATGAACCTAATTATGCCTAAAATGAGCTGGAAAATAGTAATAATAGGAGTTTGAAAGTGCATGAAATATAGGACTTTTGGACACTTTACAGGCGGTGTGTGTGTAAGGTAAGGGCAAAGGGGTATTAAATGAAAAGGTGAAAAGTATGTGTAGGGGGTGTAGGTGTTCCCTTTTTGTGAGAGCGCAAGTGCACACTCCTGCCAAGTTATAGTGTAAAAGATATCATCTCCCACATGGATTGGAGCAGCTTCTATGATTGGTTTCTTGCACAAGGATTTACTAAATTGCACAATCAAATCTCTAAATGTGGAAATATAAAAACACAAATAAAATAAAGAGAGTGAGGGTAGGGTTGATAGGGAGAGATAGGGTCGATAGATTGGGTAAGGTAATTGTAGATAAGTAGTGTGCAAATTGCATTGTAAAGCCTAAGTGTGATGTGCTGCCATGATCTACTGCCTCGGTGAGTAATGGCGGGCGGCAGCTATGACCCTGACACGCGGCCGCATCGGGTCTCTCCCTCTGCAATTTTCGTTGTCTCGGCAGGTGGAATGGAAATAAGTCCTAGTGGCAAGTCTGGAAGATACTCCATGTTCAGTAGAGCAATTCTTAAGTGATCCATCCTATGTCTAGGCAAGGATTCTATCACCACGTGATGTAGGCAATACCTAGCAATCTCAGCGTAAACCTAACACAGGCAATCGATGTTTGGTTGCTCCTTTTAGCTGTATAAACTCGAACTTATTTCTAAGCCAAATTAGTCAACACCTCGACATGGTGAGATCGTACTTAATTCTTTCGTGAGCCTTACACTCTTGTGCCCGACAAATGGATTTCTTCAATTGGACTTTTGGAACTAATTGAAGAAGTGAAGAACATGAATTAACCAAACTTGGAATATTTTATTGAAAACACATTTAAACTATTACAATTGTTTCTCACAAGTACTTTACATACAAAATCTAAGCCCTGTGAGAGTTGGGTCATGATCTCCAACACTTCCAATCTATCTATCTACCTCTCTGCTACGCATCTATGCATAAGTGCATCCCTCCATGCCCCTATACCTTCACATACATGGGTATATATAGGGCTCATGGCCTAAGTTTGAGTCCTCCTTGTAGTAGAAGTCCTTAAAGTAACTTTATATTAAATGCTGACTCCTTTTTTGACTTGAATGTGGACTCTTTGGATGTTTCCTTCTCCCGCAAGTTAGGATAAGTACTCTTACTTTTCAATTATGGGTCAGCTCTACTGGTCGCTATAAGCTTTAGAAAATTGCAAGATTGGGCTTATTGGGCTCAGGAAATTTTCCTCTTTCAATCGCAACCCATCTTGACTAAGTCGGTGTAACTCTTGTCTGGGCGGCACATGGCGGAATTGTTGTTACGGTGGCATCCTTGGCAACATCTGGAACTACTTCAGTGCAGCTCTTTTTGTTCCCAACTCTCATGTCTCCTGCTCTTCCACATAGCTACAACACTTGAAAATAAAAACTAAACTGAAACAATATCTTGTCTTAACCAAACATAAAATATTTATTGAATAATGGTAAAAGAGAAAATATTGTTATTATGCATGCAATGCACCTAAATATTCCTAAATAAGCTTAAGAATAGCAATAATAAGGGCAGGAATGTGTACAAAATATAGAACTCATGGACACTCTACACACCCCGAAACTCGAACTATTGTTTGTCCTCAAGCAATGCAACCTAACTAGTAAACTTGTAACGCCCTAGTTTTGGGCCTAGATGTTTTAGACATCGGTCTGGGCCGGTCGAAAACGGTTCAAAACATATTAGATGGTTCAGGGAGATCAAGGTTCAGGATAGGATAAAAATATGACAAAAATTTCCAAAATTGTGTTTAAGAGGTTGGTCAAATCAATTTTACAAATTGAGTTTTGGAAGCGGTACATTTTGGGTAGTGACCAAAATGTAAAGTTTTAAAACTATGGAAATGCAAATTTCAAAAGAGGGGTCAAAATCTTAGAATCTTTAGAGAGCTTTTGTGCAATTACACCTTTCCTTAATTTGACATGTATTTTAAATGAGTTTTAAAATAATGGATTAAAAAGGAATTTTATTTTAATTAATAAAATGGTAATTTAAGAAGTTTCATTTTACGTAACTAACTTTCCAATTCTCATTTCAGCAAAACCCATTTCTAAAACCTTTTATCCAGATTTCTTTTCTCCCAAACACTCTCTCTTTGATTTCTCATCCATTTCCAAGAATTCTTTTCAATTTTTTCAAGATTTGTGAAGCAATAACTAGTCAAACATTAAGGAAAGCAAGGATTGGAGGTAAATCTCGTTCTCAACCTCTAATCTAGGCTCTTTATTGAAATTTCCAAGATTTTTTACTCTTAATTGTTGTTTTTAACTGAGTTTTGATTATAGTTTTGATTTAAGATCAAAATCTTGCAAAATAAAGGTTTAATTCTTGATTTTCGGAGTGTTGTTGATGATCTCTATTTTAGATGGATTCTAATTGAGTTTTAGGATGATTATGTTGTTGAAAAAGTGTTTTAATGATATAGATCCCGAAATCCTTGAGATCCTTGAGTTTTATGATAGTTTTAGTTGAGTTTTTGTTGTGATTTGATGGTGTTATGTTTGTTGGAGGTATAAGGAAGGGTTTATGTTGTTTTTAGATGTGATGTGATAAATATTAATGGCTGGAAATGATTATTGTTGGTTGGGCTTGGTTTAGGAGGCAATCGAATGAGTTTTCGGTTGTTTCTGATGGGTACATTGATGTAGTTTTGCTGGTCAACGAGTTTGTGGTTAGTTGCTGATGTTGGAATGCATTGGATCTCTGTTTTTTATGCTCTAAAAATAGGGGAAAGGATTAAATGTACCGCTTCCAAAACGAAGCGATTTTGGAAGCTTCAGGCGAGTGATCTTCACGTTGGCAATAGAAGTTTCGCGTATCAGTGAGGGGGAAAGGATTTTCTAGCTTTGAAACGTTTTGAACGTGATTTTGGGAGCTTAGTGATCTCTCGGTTTGTGCTATGTTTTGGTTTAAAATGCACTTGGATTAAATGTGTTTTGATTACTATTAAAAAGCATGTTTTGACAATGATGTTGCTGGTTTTAAATTCCATTTTGTTAAGGATGCACATGGTAAGTGATCCTTGAGTTTATATGATTTATGCAATTGGTTTTAAGCATGTTAATGCTTGTGAAAGTGGCATTGTGGTTTATACTTGTAAAATAGTGAATTAATGAAGGTTGATGATTATATTGGCAAGTTATGGTAAATGGTTTTGGTTATTTGAATTGGATATAGTTAGCCGACTATAGGATTGGGTGCACCATGAATAAAGTCGCCTTGGATGTCGGGGGGTTGTGACTGTACTGTACACTTCATCCAAGTACCCTAACGATTGAGATTAAGGTCACAACGGTTGATGGTCTAATCTCGTGTGTGGATCTTGTGGTATGTGTCTCGTGCTATCATTAGTGGAATTATACAACTACCGATGAGTTGTATTGATGGGTTGTGATTGTACCGTTAAACTCCACCATGGGTGTCACAACGGTTGATGGTTTAATCTTGCGTGTGAGCCTTGAGTGTCCAGTAGGGTGTATGAAGCGTTTGGGACAACGCTTGTAATCCGCGTATCTGATTGTGTCTGTTGTGTTGTGTTTTGATATGGTTCTTGTTATGGATCACTTGCGAGCCAATATAATGACGTTGAGTAATGAATTAATGATGAATGCTTATTTTGGAAAAGCGTGTGATGCTTGAGATTAATGCTTGAATGCATGTAATGCTTGGTTTAAGCATGAGCAAAAGTTTTGCTATTGTAATCCATGATGCTATGATCATGTAGTTTTGAAGGAGGAAATGTGTTTGAAAGTGCATGGCTTAAAGGTAGGCATGTGTTTACAAAGAATGATTTTTTGGTTTTATAAAATGCATTGATGAATTTTTTGGTGTTATAGTGGTCCTCACTAAACTTTATGCTTACGCTCATTTGTTTCATCAATGTAGAGAATTGAACATTTTTGGCAACAAGCAAGCAAAGGATATCCAAGTGTTTTGGCTAAGAAAAGTATGTGGTTTTACTTTAGTGTAATATGAGGCAATGGCAGGGATTTCTACTCATGAATTGCTTGGTGATGTGAAACACCTTAAGCATGTTTAGTTTGGTGTTTTGAGGCTTGTAATTGGCCTCTATTTGGCTTATGGTTTGTTATTTGGTATTTTGGACATGGTTTGGGCTATGTGTGCAAGCATATCCATATAGCTCTCTAATCTTCATGATTTTCCATGCATATTGCTTGTTTATGTTTGTGTATTGATGCATATACGTTGGAAATGTGTGTTATACCTTATAGGGATGTTTTGGACATGTATAGTTGTTGTTAAATGTGATTTGAGGGCTGTTAGAGGTGTTTTTCTGGTATGTGTATCGATACTCGGGATTGAGTATCGATACTCGAAGGCTTTTCATAGGCAAATCAACACATGAGTATCGATACGAATTGCCCCCATATTGATACGCATGTTCAAAGTTTGAAGGCCGTACCGATACGCGAGGGAGTGTATCGATACCATTTTTCCCAACTTGGGCTACTCCCTTCTCGCGTATCGATACAGGCTTAAGTGTATAAATACCTGACCGTTATTTTCAGTTGAAAGTATCTTTTAAAGTTCTGAAATGTTGCATATTGGTCCCTGGGAGTTGTATATTTAATTGGTTGAGTTTGGATGCTCCGTTTGTGATGAAATTTGACATGGAAGCATGTTACCTGACTAACTAAGAATTGGTAATATTAAAATTGGATTAATCCCTTTAATTTTTAGAAATTATAGTTTAGTCCCTAAAAGTTAAATGTATGCAGTTGAACCCCTAATCGAGCTTCGTTTGTTGCACCGATTCTTTCTAAGAGTCTAATTAATGCATAAAATCTTAATGTGCATCTAGAGAAGATAAAATGGAAAAATAGGCTCGTTAATCGAGGTCAGCTTTAACGAGTTGGCTTCAGTTTTCCCCGTGTAATCTTCTTAGTTCGATTCATGTGTCTAGGCGGGGCTAAGGGGGTTACATTTGTTGGTATTAGAGCCAGATTGTGAAATAATTGGGGATGATGGTAAGTGAATTTGGTATGTTTTGATGATTCGATTCAATGTTAAATGGCATGTTGTTGGAAAAAACTTGTTTTTGTTGAATGGTGGTGCTTATGCTATGCATGGTTGTTATGAATCATATGGGAGTTAAATATGATTGTATGATGATGATGTGGTAATGAAGTGAGCTGGTTGTGGATGATTTAAAGAATGATGATTATGGTATGCTATTGTATGATGTGTTATGCTTGAGGGAAATCGGGGTGTCCATTTCCTTATTACACTAGTTAAATGTATTAAATTGGTTTTGTAAACTTGGATCCTTGCTTGAGGTTGGCCTAACTCATGGTTTGAAATGTTTATGTTATTATGCCTAGTTAAAAATAGCACAATGGCTCCTCGGAGAGAGAGATTAGATCGAATACGATCGTGTCTGTGCCTGAGCAGGGTAATCATGGTAATTAGGGGGCGAGAACCCGTTTGATGAGACTCTACCTTCGCCACCACCACCCGGAGGTGGAGAGACGGAGCAACGTGGACAGGCTGGTCCAGGATTGGGTGATCTAGCACCACTGGTTCAGGTGATCACCGGAGCGTTTCAGGCTAAGATAGTTGGAACGCAAGTTCAGGCACCTGCAGCTGGGCAGGCGGGTTTGCCTTTGGAAAGGCTGAGGAATCTGAGAGCTATCGAGTTCCGAGGTATGTCTTCGGAAGCATCAGAGGTATGGTTAGCTAGTATGATCCGCATTATGGATTAGATGGGATGCAGTGATACGCGCAAGCTGGGGTGCGCAGTTTCCTTGCTCTAGGGTGATGCCTATAATTGGTGGATGACCATCACCGCTGGTTTGGAGCCTAATGAGGTGGATTCGGAGCGCTTTTAAGATGAAGTATCTTGGTATGAGATACTTGGGTGAGAAGAAGCGCGAGTTTATGTCGCTTGTTCAAGGAAATCTTTATGTGGCTGAGTACGAGGTCCAGTTTGTACGTCTAAGCCAGTATGCCCCTCAGTTGATACCGAGTTAGAGGCATCATTGTGATCACTTCTGTTATGGGCATGTACAGGAAATGAAGACCTTTATGTTGGCCACGGATTACACAGATTTTGACGTGCTCGTGTGTCGGGCTAAGGACATCGAGCATAGTTTGGGTCTAACATCTCGTAGAGGTGGTTCTAGCTTTGGTAAGAGAGCTGTTGAGTTCAGTTTCGGAGGTGGACAGAACAAAAGAGGCTGAAATAAGAGGTATCAGCCTGCTACTAGGTGAGGTAACTCTGGACATGGTGCCCCAATTTAGGGAAACAGGTCGAGGGTGAAACAGAACACGTGTTGGATGTGTGGTTCTCGGGAGCACTTGAGGAGGGACTATCCTCGTGCAGCTAGAGAGGCACAGGCTCCTATGACGGTGACAGGGAATTCCTACTAGAACTGTGGTTTAGCTGATCATATAAGGCGCGAGTGTCCTCTGTTGGCTGGTGGAGGCCAGGGGCGTGCACCTGCTATTGCTGCACCTGAGAGAGGTCGTGGGGGCGGCCGAGGTAATTTTTAGAGGAGAGATGAGGGTCTGGCGAGGGTCTATGCTCAGCACGAGAGGCGTAACGACACTGATGTCATCACGGGTACTTTTGTTCTATAGTCTTTATCATTTTTGGCATTGATCGATACGCCAATTTCTCATATTTCCAGAGAGCATTTTGCGTATCGATACGCCCCTGCGCACTGGTACGCCTTGCCCAAAACCAGGTCCAAAACAAGGGACCGTATCGATACCGCCCTTGAGCGTATCGATACGTCCTACACTGCAAAACAGATTCTAGCTGTAAAAAAAAAGGAACTTAACACGGGAGGCATATATCAAGCATTTAAGCAACATACAATAATGCATATGACTCAAGGCATCCATGGATAAACATATAAGGCAAGATAAACACATAACGAGGCAACAGCCAACATGATAATATTTTAAAAGGAGACATGCATACATAGCATTCACCAACATAACCAAAAGCTAAACAAAAGCATAAATCAACAAGGTAAAAGGCAATACAAGCCCAAAACAACTAAACAAACTTGTCTAAGCAAAAAGGACATGCCATCAACACCTCAAACATAATGGTCTTATCACATTTCTTAGTACTAATTATTGTAGTCTAAACTCATACTTGAGCAAACCAAACTCCCTTTGATTCTCCCTTGTTCCCCGAGCTGCTTCGAAGGTCTAAGGGCCTGCATTTTTGGAAAAGAGAGCGTAAGTGTTTAAGCTTAGTGAGCGGTGCTCAAAACGGTAGCTACATCAATTCAGTTTTAAAACATTTGTTTGCTTGAAAACCAAAACCATTTCCACATGCTTGAACACATAACAACATGCATTTACCTTCACGTGCATTTACCGAATGCAACCACAAGCCATAGGCTTACCACATGCTCATTCCCATAACGCAAGCAAAGTAACCAACAATGCATAAGCATAATAGAAGGAATCAACAACATGCTTAACATGAGAATTAAAGCATCATAGGTATATTGATGTTCATCGTTTTTACTCGGATATGCAGCTAGTTTCTCAAACCCACTAGACACTTCCAGTGGGATCTCACATCACCGTACTCCTCCTTAGTGGAATCTAGCATCACTAAGGCCATGCGCGACTTTCACCTCGAGTGCACTCTAATCCTATTGATAGACCAATTATATCTGGTAACAACTCAACACGTGTCAATATACTCATTCACAACCACAAGCATTATCGATTCTTGAACCACTTACCATGTCCAAACTTCCATGCAAGGGATGTACTCACAATGCAAGTATAAACACAAGTCATAAGTCTCAACATGTATAACAATGCAAACTAACATGTTATCAACATGATATGTTCACATTGTATCAAGAAACATAAAAGCACGATTTAATTGCTTAAAACCATTAAAACTTACTCTTAAGCTTGGATTGTCTTCTCTAGCTCAATCCAAACTCCCAAAACATTCTCTTAACCATGTTAAGGCTTTTAAAATCGATCCACTCACCAGCCAACACACAATCGAAGTCCATGACGCCGAATCAAGCCTCCGAACTACCCGGGTTTCCGTCCACAAAGCCCGAATCTGATTCCTCTAATTTGAGCAACCCAAAATTTAACATTAGAACACTAATACACTCACAAACATAGCAAAAACCCAGAACTCGACAATCTTTCAACAACACACGTCGATTCAAGCCCAAATTTCACCCGAAACATTATCAACTCAGTCCCAAATTACTTGCAGTCATACCCAACAAATTTTCCTTTAGAAATCTATCTTTTAACATTCCAAAACATCAACCCAACACTATTAAACCTTCGGTTGTCATTTAGACCCAAAACCCATCCAAAAATTCAAGATTTTTCAACTCTCAAAATCATCTACAATATCCATTTCAGGTTTTCCATAACAACCCATAATTTTCATGTTATTTTAGCAATAAAACAAAGTTAAAACACACCCAAACTCAGTCATAACCAACCCAAATGAAAAACCCATAAACCTCCTTTCATTTCAAACAAAACTTCAAAAATCAAAACATGTTTAAACCTTAGGTTTTGCAAAAATCTTAACATTTATGACTCAAGGAAGATAAAACCAAGTTAAGGAATCATTTACCTTGAAGAAATCACTTGGGTTGAGAGCTTGGGGAAATGGAATAGTGAAATGGGGGTTTTGAACGTGAAAATCAAATGGGAGAAGATGATAGCTTTCAAAAATCCCATTTTCTTTATTCCTTTTTGTGAGCAAAATTCTCATTTTACCCCTTTGATAAAAATCAAGGTTATCCATTTGAAAATAGTTTCAAAATTAACCTAACCCAAAACGGTTTAGCCAACACGATTATCTCCCAGCCCTAAACTTGGGGCGTTATAGAAAAGCTTACCCGATCACTAGCAACGATTTGATAGCAATATAACGAAGGAAAACGAAACTTAAAGCTAGCTCAAATGGAGGTGCTTGCTTAGGTAGGAGATGAAGAAGATGAATAGTTTTGGAGAGGTTCTTGCTTAGATCTATCTATCGGTGAAGCTTGATTGAGCTTTTCACTCAGCTTTTAATTTGTATAGGCTTCCTTCCAATGAAGGAAACTCTCCAGACATTCCCACGTATGGGAATTTTAATGTAAAAGGGGCTAATCGCAAGATTAGTCCAACATTATTCAATGCTCTATAGTTTTGACTCCAAACTCCCAATTTCCATAATATACTCACTAAAATATTTTCGATACTATTCAATAGGGTCCAATAACAATGATTTATTTCAATTAAAGTCCAATATTGATGATTAGCTATCCAGTACTATATTTAGACTTTATCGATGCAAAATTTCCGATCACCGGAGCCCAATTCCGACTAGACCGGATTTTGGGGTGTTACAAGTGAAGTAATAGTTTAAAGACTATCTAAGTAATTTATCCTTCATTTTATTGTGTCGGGTCAATATCCTGTTAAAGTTTAACGGCAACAAATGTCTCAGTGACCAAAAGTTTACCGATCAAAAACGTTAGTGACCTTATCGGCCGAATTTGAAAAACGGTGACCAAAACTGTACTCAGCAAAAACATAAGTGATCATTACAGTGGTTTGCCCTAAATTTATTTAAATATTAAATATAACATCATATGAAAAATATAGGTTTTAAGTTAAGATTTTATTAAAATTTAGTAAAAAAATATACTTACGACAATTATTTAAAAATTATCCAAAGTAAGATTTAAATTTTCATTTCACTATGAGATTATATTAATGATATTATTCAATCTCTTTTATATTCTAGAAACACGTGATAAATTTATATTTTTTAGTTGTTGTAATTGAATTTTTTTACTATTAATTCGGAACAATAATTTTTAAAAAGTAAAATCAATAAACGACGTTTAAAGTGTTTTTTTATGATTTTATATAAATATAATTATATATTTTGATATTGTAATCATTCAAAATATATAATTTGTTTTATAAAAAAATTGTATATTTATATTTTCTGGAAATATCTATATATTTACTTATTATCTTATTTTTTAACTTCGTGTCTTATTTTTTTCGGTATTTATTTATTTGTATGTAATTATGTCTTATTTAATAGGGTTAACTACATCGAATACCGCTCATCCCCTTGTGTCCTGGTGACAAAGGTAGATGTTCATCATCCCTTGGGACCCGGGTTTGAGCATCAGTAATGCATGATGTGTGTGCCGTCTTTGAAAAGACTAAGAAAGTTGAACAGATGCTACCGTTTTTGAATAGACTAAGAAAGTTGAACAGATGCTACCCTTGCATCACATCAGCATATTTAAAAGAAACTACACCGAATACCACTAAACTATAGCCCCTGAATCGAAAGTACCACTGAACTTTAAAACTCTTCAAAACTAGCACTAAACTTTAATATTTGAGTCAAAAATGCCACTCCGCCTTGAACCCAAGACCTTTCAGAGGTAAAGCTAAGCTTTAACCATTAAACCAACATAACATTATATAATATTTTACCACAAATATTATATATCTTAACTACTTCAAATTATTTCAAATTATTTTATGAAATAAATAATATTAAAATATATTATTTATATATAATATATATAAATCAAAGTGTATTGTTTTTATATAAATATTATATATAAATAAATATATTTATATTATAAATATTATATAAAAACTCTAAACTCTAAATCCTAAACCTTCAACTACAAAGCTCAAGCCTCAAACCCTAAACTTTATGATTTGAAGTTTGGGATTTATAGTTTTTTATATATTATTTATAATATAAATATATTTTTTATGAATATCTTTTGTTTTTAAAAAATAATATATTTTTTATTGATATATGTAAAAAAAATATTTTATATTATTTATAGAATTATTTTTTATAAAATAATTTGGTTGAACTAAATGGATAAGTTTATATAATTTAAATAAAATTATATTATTTTTATATTTTTTATAATATAAATATATTATTTTAAAAAATATATAATTCAAATATAAAACATCCTTAAACATTAAATCCTAAACTCTAAAGTTTAGAATTTAAGTTCGAGTGTTAGGGTTTGTGGGTTAACAATTTAGGATTTAGGGTTTTGTATATTATTAATAATATAAATATATTATTTTTATAAATATCTTGGGGTTTTTAAATAATATATTTATATTATTAATAATATATAAAAATAATATTGTTTTATATATATGTGTGTGTGTGTGCGCGCGCACGCAAATAATATATATTTATATTTTTATATGTTAATATTATTTATTTCATAAAATAATTTGAATTAATCTGAAGTAGTTTAAGATATATAATAATTGTTGTAAAATACTACATAATGTTTTATTGGTTCAATGGTTAAGGCTTAACTTGTAACACCCGAGTTTGGGGATCGGGTGAAAATAATATTTTAAGTCTCGGTTTTATAATTAAAATAATAAAATATTATTTGGGCTTCATATTTTCAAAGCAAGCCTTATATGTTGGAATCAAATTGTTTTGGAAATCAAATTCCATGGATTTTAATTGTTAATGAGATTGCCATCTCATTAATGGCAAAATTGTAAATAAATCAACTTTCAAATTAAAACCCCCCATTTATGTTAGAACAAGCCTTGTCATCTTCTTCTTCACTTCCCCATTTCTTTTTTTTCACGATAAGAGAGCTCTCTCTACACCAAGTTACTATTCCATCACCTAGCATCCTCATCTTTGGTGCTTTTTGAAAGGTAACTTCGTTTTTGACTTGTCCTTCTTTCCCTCTTCAAGCTAGTATCTTTATTTTTCAAAAAGCTCATAGTTTGTGGCTCCTGCGCGGTCCTGGATACTTCCAGCCTAGGGTTGATGCACCTAGAGTAGATGCTCAGAGGAACCTTGCTCATGTTCTGGCAGTACAACCAGAGGGAGGTGGACCAGTGAGAGTCTATGCTCAGAGAGAGGCCGGGAACGACACTTATGTGATAGTAGGTAATTTTGAGTTACAGTCTATGTCTTTGCTTTCTTTGGTTAATTCGGGTTCTACGCATTCCTACATTTTGAGTGAGCATGCACAGAAGTTAGATATACATGTTGAGATCTTAGATGTAGGTATGCATATGACTAGTTCCTTTGGTGAGACAGTTGTAGTTAGAAAAATGTATAGGAGATGTCCGCTGAAGATTCAGGGTCATGTGTTTACCGTTGACATGATGGAGCTTTCATTCTATTGGTTTGACATTATTCTGGGTATGGACTGGTTAGTTGAGCACAGAGCTAGTGTAGACTTTGAGACGAAGAGAATTGCTTTGAAGCTTTCCGATGACTACAAGGTAGTAGTAGTAGGCGAGAACATTAAATTCTTGTCTAATGTTGTGTCAGCTTTAGAGGCTCATAGGTTGATGGATTCCGGTTGTGAGGCTTTCTTAGCTTATGTTATGAACCCGAATATGAGTGAGGCTAGGCCGAAAGATATTAGAAGAGTTTATGATTTTCCGGATATGTTTCCTGAAGAGTTACCAGGTTTGCCTCCTGACAAAGATGTTGAGTTTGTGATTGAGACTATTTCAGGGTCTACTCCAGTTTCTATAGCATCGTATCGTATGGCTCCGAAAGAGTTGAAAGAATTGAAGAGTCAGCTTCAAGAGTTGTTAGACCGTGGTTTCATCAGGCCTAGTAGTTCACCTTGGGGTGCTCCTGTGTTGTTTGTAAAGAAGAAAGATGGCAGCATGCGAATGTGTATTGACTACAGGCAGTTGAATCAGTTGACCGTAAAGAACAAGTATATGTTGCCTCGTATAGATGATTTGTTTGATCAGTTGAGGGGTGCTTTAGTGTTCTCGAAGATAGATTTGAGGTCAGGTACTATCAGTTGAAAGTAAAAGAGTGTGATGTTCCGAAGACAGCTTGTAGGACTAGATATGGTCACTATGAGTTCCTTGTGATCTGTTTGGGCTCACGAATGCACCTGCAACATTCATGGATATGATGAATAGAATTTTCAGAGATTATTTAGACCGTTTTGTAGTTGTTTTCATAGATGATATTCATGTGTACTCGAGATCAAAAGAAGAGCATGATGAGCACTTGAGATTTGTTTTACAGAGATTGATGAGCAACAAGTTGTATACAAAGCTTAGTAAATGTGAGTTCTGGATTCGAGAGGTTGTATTTCTTGGCCATGTTGTTTCAGCCGAAGGTATCCGAGTTGATCCGTCGAAGATTAAAGCTATTGTTGTGTGGAAACAACCTAAGTCCGTGACTGAGATTAGGAGTTTCCTAGGATTAACCAGTTACTATAGGAAATTTGTTAATGGTTTCTCTAGAGTGGCTGCTCCTTCGACTAAATTGTTGCAAAAGGGAGTTAAGTTTGAGTGGTCAGATGCAAGACAGAAGGCCTTTGAGAAATTGAAAGAAGCTTTAACGAATGCTCTAGTATTAGTGCAACTAGTTTCAGGTAAAGAATTTATGATCTATAGTAATGCTTCCTACATAGGTTTAGGGTGTGTCCTGATGCAAGAAAGAAAAGTTGTTGCTTATGCTTCAAGCCAGTTGAAGGTACATGAGAAGAACTATCCTACTCACGATATAGAGTTAGCCGCAGTTGTGTTTGCATTGAAGATTTGGCGTCACTACTTGTATGGTGAGAAGTGTATAGTTTACACCGATCATAAGAGCTTGAAGTATTTGATGACATAGAGAGAGTTGAACTTGAGACAGAGAAGATGGCTTGAGTTGTTGAAAGATTATGATTTGACTATTGAGTACCATCCGGGTAAGGCAAACGTAGTAGCCGATGCTTTTAGTAGAAAAGTTGTAGTTGAGTTGAGAGCTATGTTTGCTAGATTAAGTGTATCCAGTGATGGTGGTTTGATCACAGAGTTGCAAGTGAAGCCTTCTTTGATTCAGATGATTAGAGAGAAGCAGTTTCAAGATGTGTCTTTAGTTCCTCATGCTCAGGATATAGCCAAAGGTAGACCGACCGAGTATAGTTTCAGTGGTGAGAATGTGTTGTGTTTCAGAGAAACAGTTGTAGTACCTGAAGATGTTGAGTTGAGACGTCTGATTCTGAGTGAAGCACATTCGAGTCCTTTTTCTATGCATCCGGGTAGTACTAAGATGTACCGTGACTTGAAGAATGATTACTTCTGGGTTGGTTTGAAGAAGGATGTAGCCGAATATGTGAGCTGTTGTATGTGAATCGTTGTATGGTTTGTCAGAGAGTGAAGGCAGAACATCAGGTTCCTTCAGGTTTGTTACAGCCTTTCAAGATTCCGGAATGGAAATGGGAGAGAATCACTATGGACTTTGTGTCAGAGTTACTGTTGTCTCCTTTGAAGAAGAATTATGTCTGGGTTATTGTTGATAGGTTTACTAAGTGTGCTCACTTCTTAGCAGTGAACACTATAGATTGTTTAGACAAGTTGGCGAATTTGTACATTCGCGAGATTGTGAGACTTCATGGAGTTCCGAAGTCTATTGTTTCAAACAGAGATCTGATATTCACTTCGAGGTTATGGGGTTGTTTGTATAGTGCTCTGGGTATCCGTTTGCATTTCAGTACTTCCTATCATCCGCAGTCCGATGGATAGTCAGAGCGAGTGATACAGATTTTAGAGGATATGCTTTGTTTTTGGGTAATTGACTTCCAGGGTTCTTGGGAGAAGCACTTGCCCTTAGTTGAGTTTGCTTACAACAACAGTTACCATGCTAGTATTCAGATGGCTCCTTTTGAGGCTTTGTATGGTAGACGATGTAGGACTCTGATATGTTGGGATGAAACAGGTCAGAGATTGTTACCTATGTCGAATTTGTTCAAGGGAACTACTGAAAAAGTGAAGTTGATTTGCGACCGTTTGAAAGCAGCTTCTGATCGTCAGAAGTCTTATGCAGATTTGAACAGAAAAGAGATTGAGTTCTCCGTGGGTGAGAAAGTGTTTTTGAAAGTATCTCCATGAAAGAAGGTAATGAGATTTGGCCGGGAAGGCATGTTGAGTCCAAGGTTCATTGGTCTGTATGAGATAGTTGAGAGGATTGGGCCAGTAGCTTACCGTTTGAGATTGCCTTCTGAGTTAGAGAAGATCCATGATGTTTTTCATGTGTCGATGCTTAGGAGATATAAATCAGATCCTTCTCATGTTATGCCTGTTGAGGAGATAGAATTGAATCGGGATTTGTCTTACAATGAAGAACCTGTTGAGATACTTGCTTATTATAGCAAGGTGTTGCATGGCAAGACCATAGAGTTGGTCAAGGTATTGTGGAGACATAGAGGTGTGGAAGAGGCCACGTATGAGAGGAAAGCTTATATGCTTGAGCAGTTTGCGTACTTGTTTCTGTCAGGTAATTTCGGGGACGAAATTCTTTAAGTGGGGGAGAGTTGTAACACTCGGGTTTGGGGTCAGATGAAAATAAGACTAAAATAATATTTTAAGTCTCGGTTTTATAATTAAAATAATAAAATATTATTTGGGCTTCATATTTTCAAAGCAGGCCTTATATGTTAGACTCAAATTGTTTTGGAAATCAAATTTCATGGATTTTAATTGTTAATGAGATTGCCATCTCATTAATGGCAACACTGTAAATAAATCAACTTTCAAATTAAAACCCCCCTTTATGTTAGAACAAGCCTTGTCATCTTCTTCTTCACTTCCCCATTTCTTTTTTTCACAACAAGAGATCTCTCTCTACACCAAGTTACTATTCCATCACCTAGCATCCTCATCTTTGGTGCTTTTTTAAAGGTAACTTCGTTTTTGACTTGCCCTCCTTTCCCTCTTCAAGCTAGTATCTTTATCTTTCAAAAAGCTCATTGTTTGTGGATTTTGAGGTTTTGAGTCTTTAGATTAAAAATGAGAACTTTGTGGTATTTAGCCTAAGCTATTGATTTATTAATGTTAGATAAGTTGTTTTCAACCAAAAAGGTCCAACATATATGAATTTTAGAGTGTTTTATAAAGATTTCCGGATTTGGGTTGAAGGGTTTTAAGATGAGTTTTGGGTGTGTTCAATGTTGGAAATTGAGGGTTATTGGTTGTATGTTGGTTAGGGATTGTTTTGGAAGCATTTGAGTGTGTTAAAAAGGTTGAAATCATGAGTTTTGGATTGGGCTTGATGGCTGCTCGGGTTTGGAGTTTTTGGGGTTGTTCTTGGCTTGAGAATCATGTGTTTTATGCTTGAATAATGTTTCGAGTTTGCTACATTGATGTATGAATTGATTTGAGGTTGTTCGAATGTGTTTAAATGATTAGAGGCAAGAAAGTGTGTTGGTGAAGCATCGGGAGTGAATCCGGAAGCTTGAAAGTCTTGGTTGCTTGGTTGTTGAGCTTGGAAGTGAAGGTGATTGGTTAAACGCTTTTAAATAGTTTTAAAGTGTTGGTTCAAGATTGTGGACTAGGTTGGGCTTGGTAGACCCACCTAGAGTTGGGATTAGAGTGGTAGCCTAATCCCAAGCTATAGTTAGAGACTATGGTTGATCTTTGAATGTGTTTATGCCTCATGTTTAATTGTGATTGTGTTGGTTATGTATATGATGTTATACATGTATATTGAGGCTTGGATTGATGCATTGTTATATGCATGTGGATTGTGCATGATGTTAATCATGGTGAGTACGTACTAAGCACAGAAATGGTTATGAAATGATATTGTGGATTGTGTTTAATATTGGCAGTAGTATGCTTGAGTACAAATGATCGATCATTAGGATGTTAGTCTGCACACGTGAGTCAAATGCGCGCGTGGTCTTGGTGATGGTAGTAATCAAGATGGAGTACGGGTTCGCCCGGAAAACCTTATTATACATATGTTAGTCGATGATGAGTGTAATCTCATCGACGGGGCGTGAGGATGAGTGGAATCCCCTCCGCATGAACGGTGGTGAGTGTAATCCCACTGTAAGGTAATGGTTGTTGTTGGATGTGAGTTCCAACGTGTTATCCGTGTATTCGAGTCATAGCTAGGTGCCAATATGAGTGATATGTGTACCAATATGAGATTATATGTGTTGCCATTGTGGAATATTATATGTGCTTACATATGATGTGGTTATGAACTTGTTGAGCATGGCATAATAGTGAATATATGTTCATGCATCATGTACAGTTTGGCTTATGTGGATCGAAGGTAAGATCATGCATTCTACCTTGGTTGTTGCTCGTGCTTGGACCCTACATTGTCGAGGTTTGTTTTAATGAGCTTACCCTCACTAAGCTTTATGCTTACGCTCTCTTTTGTTCAACAATGCAGATCTGTAGTTCGTGGGTTGCTAGTGTAAGAAGGGGCCTCCAAGTGTGCCATGTGGTGCTATCTTAGCTATCAAGTATGGACATTTTAGTTAAAGGATGTAATAGTCGAGCAATGGGACATGTATTTGTTGCTTTGATGCTTTTGAAGTATGTTGGTGTTGGTTGTTTTAGGAGCATGTTAGACCCCTTTAAATATTTATGTAGGTTGGCTTTTGGTTGCCTTGTATTGCTTGCAAACCGTGTTTTGAAGTTGCTTATCTTGAATGCCTAAGTATACGTTTTTGTGAAGCATGTTACCTTTAATGCTTTGTATGGATGTTTGATATGTTGTTTGATGATTCCTTTGATGTATGATTTTGTTATGTTTGAAGTGTGTAAGCATGCTTGTTATTTTTGGTTTGTCTTAGTGTTGTCGTATGCGTGTTAAGGGAGGTTTTAGTGGGGTTTAGGGACATCCTTGTGCCATAAACCAGCTAAAACCAATCTGCAGACAGAGGGCGTTTCGAAACGGTTGGTCCCGTTTCGATATTGTCCCTTTGTTACGAACCAAGCGTTTCGGTACGCTAGGGGCAGTTTCGATGCGATTTTGCTACTGGGAATTTGAGAATTTGACGATAAATTAACGTATCAGAACGGGCTTTAGTGTTTCGGAATGGCCTTCGTATCGTTGACGACGAGAAGTTGACCATGGATGTTGTTTCGATACGGGCCACCCCTGTTTCAAAACGGTCTCCTCAGGTTAACTTTGTCCAGTTGACCAGGTCAAGCCATATCGAAACACCATATAGGTGTTCCGATACGGCCTGCTGTATAAGAGTAAAATGAGCTGTTTTAAGTGGGTTGTTGGTTGTTTATTTCATCGTTTCTTCCGCTGTTGTTTTTCTCACGTAGGGTTTAATAATAAATCTAGAAAAGATCATTTAAATGAAAAGTTTTTTTCCTTGGGTCGGTAACCGAAGTGGAGCCTTAGCGGGTTTCGCCTTGGTTATCCCCGTGTAGCCCACTCGGATCGGTCAAGCGTCCGGACCGAGACGAGGAGGTTACATAACTTTACCTCTTAAAGGTCCTAGGTTTAAACCACCCCAAGTGCATGGTTCTAATCTTTTTCTCTAGCAAAATGACGTCGTTTTGGGCCAAATTAGACTTCAAAATAGCCGCACTAAAATAGTGTCTTTTTGACTTAACGGCGGAGTTAACGGATAACGGCGGAGTGGCATTTTCGACTCAAATATTAAAGTTCAGTGCTAGTTTTGAAGAGTTTTAAAGTTCGGTGGTATTTTCGACTCATGGGCTATAGTTTAGTGGTATCCGATGTAGTTAACCATATTTAATAATTCAAAGTAGCAAATTAACTCAAAAAAGAAAGGACGTGATTGAAATGTTTCTATTTTATCAAGAGCATTTTTGTCCTAAATGCAAGGAATTGTCAATTACTTAAGAAAGGGAAGGGAATAAGATTCTCGGTATTAACCTAAAAAAGCGCTACTGTTGAGAATAGAATATTACCCTTGGTGGGAATCCTCCCAACCAAACATGGGTATGAGATTCCTGGAAAAAAATTACCTTTAGTAATCCTCCTTTCAGCGATCTAAACGCTCCATAAAAAAAGCTTTAAATTTTCATCTTATAAAATCTAAAAATAGACTAATATTTTAATTCTTACAAGTACTAGTATATATACACACACTCAAAATATAAAAGGAAATGAAATAGATGTTATTCGTGTTGACATATTAAAAGATTTTCGTTTTATTATAAAAATTTGTTGGGCTTTTTTTGTTTTTGACAAATCTTAAATTTAATCGTAATCTTATCTAGGGAAAGGGAGGAGGAACTCTAGAGGAAGAAAAGAGAGTGCTTTTAGTGGGTCTTAAACTCATGACCTGCGAGAATATGAGGAACAAAGATAAGCAACTTGACTAACCGGTCAAATGTACTTGCTCTTGCTGGACCTTATTCGTTCGCTATTGTAATGAATAATCACATTACTTTTAAGGTAAAGTATATAAATGGTTATTAATTATGTTAAGATGAATTTTTGAATGCTAAATTTTAAAAGTTATAAAATGATTAATGTATTTAACAAATTGTTATAAAATAATCGTTGTATGTTATAAAATACTGATAAATATTGTTGAATTTATGAATCATTTTGTACGAATTTAATAAAGTTCAATAATCATTTTGTAACGAGCAAGCACTGGCCGGTTAGCTAAGCTGTTCATTTTCGTTCCCGCATATTCCTTTAGGTCATGAGTTCTAGGCCCACTAGGAACACCTCTTCCTTCCCTTGGAATTAGGGGTGTTTAAAAATACTTGATCCAGTTGACTCGGTCCATCAACCCGCCGACCTGAAGAAAATGGGTAATTCTTTAAAAAAATTACTCGTCTCGAAATTTTTTCCAGCCGGGTCTGGGCCGATTTTTTTTTTGCAATCGGGTACCCGACCTAACCTGGTACTTCTAATATATTTATTTTTTAGTTTTGAATTATATTTTTATTGTAGGCTCCTTAATATTTTTATCTAAAACCAAATTTATATCTCTAAATTATTTCTATATTTGTATTATGTACTTTTAGTTTTTTTCAAATATTTGTATTAATTTGTTAATACAAGATTAGAATGAAATAACGAGATTAATATTTTTAATCTCTTTTTGGTGATAAACTTTAATATATATCTAAATATTTTTATCTTAAAACTAACTTCAAATCACTAATTTTTGTTTTAGACTATGCATTATGAACTTTTTAAATTTTATGTGTTTACTATGGGATTTTTTAAAACATTTAAATTTAAAAATAAATAAATAATGTGAACCATGTCCTTGTTGCCTAATTTTTCGGGTACCCGGGTTTAACGCGTACTCGAATAGCTGGTACCCGGGACATGGACCGACATACGTAATACTCAGAAGAATTGGGTACCGAAAATAAACACCCCTATTTGGAGTCCCTGTTCCTTTTCTTTTTAGGTTAGATTAAAATTAAAATTAAAATTTATTAAAAAAATAATATTTTGTAACAATTTGATGAATTTCATAACTGTTTTACAACTCATAAAACTTCAGTGAAAAAAGTTCATTTGTAACATAATTTAACGATCCTTTTATAAACTTTATCCAATTTTTTAATCAAGGATTTACATTACTTTTACCTTAAAATAAAAATAAAAATCATTACTTTTTATCGCTTTATTCAGACCCGAATCTGTACCCATTATATAGGAGCTGTCGCTTTAATTGGAAATTTGAGGCGATGGTATAAAGGAGAAGAATATATGCAACAAGAACACTTTATTACTGGGCAGGTTCATCCAGTCTTTACAAAAAGGTAGAAAAGAATCAAATCAAAGTGTTTGTGTTTATTATTTTAATGAGTAAGATTATTTAATTCATATATTTTTCACATGTTCATAACTGTTTTTATACGTATTTTTCGAGGTATTCGTGTAATTTTGTTGAATTTATATTAATTTTCACATTATATTTTAATCTCTTTTATATTTATTTTATTATTTTTAATTAACAACTAGTTGGTCTAGTGGATACGACGCTAGATCCCTTAAGCAAAGTTAGTAGTTTGAATCATGTTGTTGTAAATGGAAAAAATTAGGTTGGAAGGGTTGTCCCTATGATGGGTCTTTGGAAAACACGATTCGAATTTATCAGTCAATGGTTCAAATCCGATAATTAAACCAAAAAAATTATTTGAAAATTTTGAAAGTCTCTCTCTCTAAATAAATTTGCTCTCTAAAATTAATCTTCTAAATACACCTATGTTATGAACGGTTTTAGGGTTTAGGGTTTAGGGTTTAAAGAATTTATGATTTTTTAAAAAAAAAATTAAAATTTGTTAGGGTTAACTACTGGAATAGTCACTTATGTTTCCCCCGGTATAGAGTTGGTCACTGATTTTGAAAAACGACTAGTTAGGTCACTTTTGTTTTTGGGGCTTAAATTTTGGGTCACTTAGCCGTTTGTTGCTGTTAAACATTAACGGCTTGTTGACCTGGCAGTGAAAAAATAAGGGCAAACTACTGCAATGGCCACTAAAGTTTATCCCATGTACATTCTACCCTGTGATTTAAAAAAATAAACAATATGATCACTGCTGAAAAGGTTTCTTTATAACTTCACCCTTAAATTTTTAAAAATTCATTTTTCAGCCCTAAAACTTTACAATCAATTAGTACAATAATCTTATAAAAGCTTAAATGTAAAATAGATGCCCAAAGCATACCCTTTTTAAATTTTAGGTGCTCAAATTGCTCATATTTAATAACTAAACTTTCAAATTGCTCATATTTTTTTCACTCTAGATTATTTTATTATTATTATTATAGCATGTCATGTCATTTTTTATTATTGTTAAATCAAAAAGATTTTAAAAATAAAATAAAACCATTATTATTATTATTAAATTTAAAATATTTTAAAAAATATTACTGCTTAAAATAATTTAGGTGTCTAAAGTATTTTTTTGTAAAAATAAGTGCCTAAAGTTTTGATAGTTACAATTTTAGGTGCACAGCTGTTAAATGGGTGTTCAAAAAATTTGTCAATCAATCGGTGCTTGAAACATGGCATTAATTTTTATTTTTTAAAAAATTTTAATGAAAAATAATCAGATCTTTCAATTTTTTATAAAATCTCAAAATTTTACAAGCTTCACAAAACAGTCTATAAATTCCTAGAAATTCTCAAATTTCTGTCGTTGATTGCTGCCGCTTCCACCGTCGGTCGTCGTTGCTGACCACACCCACTTGGTCGCCGAACCAAGGTGACCATTTCCCCTAACATGACGTCGCCGAAAACGCCCAACGGCATGCAGCCGAACGTCGAACACAAAATTAATGTTCGTGTTTGACGTTCAGCTGCACGTCGTTGGGAGTTTCCATCCCGAGGTGGTTCTTAATGGTTTCTGTGCTAGTTTGGGACATAAGGTTAGTGCCTCATGTTAGAATTAAATCATAAATTAATATGAAATCTAAACCCAGGATCAATCATGTCAAATCATCAAGAACAATAAATTGAATAAACTGAATGCGGAAGCGTACCTGAATTAATCGATAAACTAAAAAACTTGAATCTTGATGTTGAAATCCCAAACCTTTGGCATTGATCTTCCAAGAAGATAGGTTATCTCTTGAAGTAAAACTCTCTGACGGGGAAGGAGAGAAAAACAAGTTAACCTATTTCTTGGGGACCACTACCTCTTTATATAGTTGATTTAACCAACTATTAAATATTTATAACTCTGCCCCTCATTGAATTATAAATATATCTTATGGTATCTACACTTTTATTTCCATGACATTTTAATACCTATGACACTCCTAACATAATTGGTCACTTAGATTTGTGTTATACTTTATAATAGCAACATACATTTTACATATGTGCCCACAATTGCGGATTTTAATCCAACAATCTCCCACTTGGGCAACATATGTTTCCTGATAAATGTACAACCTTATGAGCTCAAAATTTTGCTATTATATAATAGGTATTCTATAACAATCTCGTCCATCAACTATATCCACATAGGATCAAAGCGGTCTTCGCCATATCAATCATGACTGGACCCATCAATGGTCACGTATACAAATATAGTCAAATGACATAGATCAATCATGGATGTGTAGCATGGAAAATTACATGAAATGTGAACCATACATGTCTATTTCCAACTGGTCCTCCTAAACCTTAGTGAGATCAACTTTACTGAATTCAGAGTGTGCATAAATCAAAAGAACTTTATTTCTGCAGAAAATAATCTTAAATAACTTTAAACTGAAGAAACTAAAATTGTGTCTAAACCGAATGAGCATTTTTCAAAATTACAAACTCCCACTAAAACCGAATATCCTTAAATAACATTACACTCACATGAGTAGTGTGCTCACGAAAGACCTAGGGTGACAGTTTCTTAATATGCGCGCAATTATGGAGTTTGTACCAACATGCTCTTTAAACACACAAACACTCTGAATTTTCTTTAACAACTAGGAACGTAATATTTATGTGCTTCAAGTTTGAAGTGTTCCTATTGTGTATAGAATAAATGAATGCATATTTATTGTCACAAAATAACTAAATTGGTCTTTTTATTCAATCTAAAATTAGCAGCTTATGTGACAAAATTCGTTTGCATCAATATTCTATTAGAATCGAAGTCTGTAAACCTAATGATCTCTAACTTACCAAAACTTCGACATGTGAGCATGTAATTTTTGTTCTATAAAGATATATCATAACTCTATTGGCTGCTATCCAATAGTCCATACTAGAATTTCTTAAATATCTATCTAAAATTTCAACAATGTACACAATTTCCGAACGCATACATACTTAAGCATAAATTAGATTCTCAATAGGTTATGTATAGAGAATCTTTTGAAATTTCTAAATTTTCAAGGTTACTTTTAGGGCATTGAGCAAGATAATACTTATCTACTTTAGCAATATGAGTGTCACTTGGTTTACTCCCACTGAACTTGTAGTATATACAAGTGCCAACCAAATTTATCTCAAAACCGAATGAGATAATCAACATGAAATTTATAATTTCATTAATGAGAGTCCTACTTAAGATCATAGATGAATTTCTTTAATTTACATATCATTGATATTGTATCATAAGACACAACTCTATGATTGTACCATATAAATAATTTCTTCAATGTTGCCATTGAAAAAAAACACAAGCTTAACATTCATCTTATGTAGCTCAAGATTAAAATAAGTAACAAGCGTCGTGATTATCCTGAAAGAGTCTTTCAATAAAACTTGAGAAAAAGTCTCTGTAAAATCAATGTCTTCTTTTAAAGTATATCCTTTAGATACAAGACATGTTTTATACTTATCCACACTATCATTTGCATCTCTTTTGGTTTTAAATATCCATTTACAACCAATTGGTTTGCACCTTAAGGTAATGACACAAGTTCCTAAACTTTATTGTCTTGCATAAAATTATACTCTTCTTAAATGACATCAATCCACTTTTGTGAGTTAGAACTTTTATGGTCTGATAAAAAAATGATTGAACATTTTCTATCATTCCATTGTTACCTTATTTTCTTGAAGAAATACAATATAATAATCTGGAATAGTATTTCATCTTCCTCTCGTGGACCTCTTTAATGACACTTGTTTTTTTTAAGGTTGTTGAGTTTGTTCTTCTGAAACAATTACCTTATCTTGAATGGGAGTTGTTCAACATTGTTTTGTTGAGGTACTTGATTCACTTCTTGATTAATGATAGGTTGAAAACCTAAACATTGTCAAAAGTGATAGTAGGAATTAAATTATAATTCAATTCCTCCTCAATAACAATGTATCTAACCTTATTTCTCCCTCCAAACTCAACATCCAAAAAAAATTATATATCTCTCCTCAAAATAATCTTAATTGTGGGATCATAAAATTTACAGTCCATAGATCACTCAAAATAACCGAAGTAGTTGCTCGCTTTTAAAGTTTAATTTCTTTGCATGTGTCCTAACTTATACAAAAGAATCAACACTGAAAAAACTTATTGTCGTTTCTTTTGGCTAGAACCCTTAGCAACTTTATTTAAATATTTTCTTTATTGCCCTTATTTTTAAAGACACTAACTAAATGAGCACTAACAGAATAATTATTTTTACACTTATAATGCTTCAATCTTTCTTCCTCTTGAACACGATGAGAAATGAACCCAAATAGAGTATATTTCTCCCTTTGATAGTTGTAACTTGAATTGGTTAAATTGTATAGGAAGCGATATCAAAACCATAAGAACAAACAATTGTTAGAAAGTTCGATCTTATGTGCATTAAATTTTGAAGCAATATAAAGAATTTTTATAATCTACTCTCTCACATTTCTTTGACCCTTATACTTCATAGACATCAAAGAAAGCATAAGTGATGTCATCTTAACCTTAATGTTTTGGGTAAAACATTTCTTAATTTCGTCAAGGAAACCCTTAGTATGAATAATCTCTTTAGATTTGTGCTCCTAAAGACATCTAGAATGTTGTACTTTATGATCATTAGACTCACGCGATTCGAATGATTTCACCTCTCAAAATACCTTTTATGGGTGCTTACCGCGGTGAGAGGTGCAAGTTGTTCATTCCTTAGTGCAAAGTCTATGTTCATACATCAAAATACTATATGTAAGTGTCTTTTCTATTCCTTGAAATTAGTTTCACTAAACACGAGTGTAGAATGTATTTAACAGATATTGTGACAACAAAAATAAATTACCTAAATATAGAACAAAAATAAATAAAATAAAACAAGCTCACATAAATATTCATAAGTAAACAAATAAATTCAAAATAGTGGCTAGTTCCCCTTAAGATACCAAACACAACATTAATATCAAGTCTTTGGACAGTAATATTAAATGTAAGCGGTACTCTTGTTGTAGCAATCAAACATTGACAATAAACTATGTCAAACAATAGGCTAATCTTTGGACTAACGTATTGCTCACATAAAATACCTTATAATTGTCACACATTTATCGCCACAATTGTCGTTGTAATTCTGCCAAATATTAACTTTCCTTTGGGCCAATTAATAAACGCATGAATTACAAAAACCCATAATCATCTTAATATTTTAAATAAACTAATCTACACAAAAGCGGTCACTTTGGTGACATTATGTTTCAACTAATCTATTAAAATATTAGATGTCCGAAGCCAAAATATGAATTTATTTATTTCAAAAAAAAATTCTTAATTTTTTTTTATCTTTCAATTAAATTAAAAAGATAATCAAATTAATAATAAATTTGAATAAAGGTAAACCTCATATTAAGATATCGAACACTCCATTAATATTTCATCGTTGGACAAAACATTAACTTGCAAGTGATATCTTGGTATAGTAATCAAACATTGATAATAAGAACATGTCAAACAGAAATCTTCCTTTGGGCCGATTTGTTGCTCACATATAAAACTGAATAATTATCACATGTTTATTACCACAGTTGCACATGTAATAATGTTAATTATTAACCTTCCTTTGGGCCGATTAATACTAACATAATCCGACTTACATGCACAAAACCTTCTATATTTTAAAATAAAATAATTTCCACAATAGAGGTCACTTTGGTGACTTAATGTTTCAATTAAATTATCTTAAAATATATGCTATAAATATACCGATATTCAAATTTAAAATTTTGTAACAGTTAAAACTGAAATTTCTGATAACACTTGAGTTTCCGAAATAACCCAAAATAAGGTTGTCTAAATGGGGCTATCAGAAATTGAATACCGAAATCTTTGACTGTTTCTCAAAAAATTCCTTAAGCATGCATTTGCCGAAATTAAAGTAGAATTCCAAACAGTCAAACTTTAACTAAAAGTCAAAATCAGAAGTATCATACAAATGAGTAATTCACATAATAACCACATAAAACTTCAAAATATCCATAATAACCTAATGATCGATCAAACCAAAATTGAATATGAATTTCATAAAATAATTGGAAAGCCAAAACCAAAATATGCATAACTTTAAAGAATACACATTTTTGACTCCGTAATCCTAAGATATATATATTCAAAATCAAATATGTATTGATTCACATAAATCCATATCATCTAAAAATTGACGGTGGTGCAAAACACTATAACCGAAACATTATCTCATACTGGACATTATTATGTTTACTGTCTTTGATATAGAATGCATATTATTATGCCTAATAACATTAATCACGTGCATCCAAAGGGGAAGAAACCAAACAATATACTAATTATGAAACATGATACACCCAAACATGAATTCAAGTAGAGTAATATCCCTTTAGCTTGCAATTCAAAACCTGATTTTTTCTTAATTATTCTAAGGGCGAGTTGTTTAGCCTTATGGCGTAACCTGATTTGCTATTAATGAAGTGCTTAATCGATTAATTACATACTTTAATGGCTTCGAGAAAAAAAAATAGCAAATGCACCAAAAAAAAACACCCGCTAAGAAACATGAATCCAGAATAACACTAATACACATAGGGATGGCAATGGATCGGATTTGGATCGGATTGTATAGAATCCAAGTCCGAATCCATTACAATCGGACTCGAATATTTTTTTCGGATTTGGATTCGGATTTTTTTCAAACGGATTTGGATCGGATTGTTTTTGGATCGGATTTTTTCGGATCGGATTCGGATTTATTTCAACCGCATTTAGATTAGAGTTTTTGAATTCGGATTAAATTGTCATCCCTAGTCTTGACCTAAGTTTGAAGGGTAGATTCGCGAATTTTAGCGTATTTAGGGTATATTATTTTTTGGCCCTCTAATAATTTTATTTTAGTGCAAATCAATCCATAATTTTATATATTTAATTTCTTACGCATTTAATTTATGTTATTTAATTCTACACTTGTTCATTTTTATCCCTTATTTGTTGACTACATTTAATTTTTTGTGTTTATTGTTTATGGTTTTAAATTACTTTCTATTTTAATTCATAATTTTAGCATAATATATAACTTTATTTATCGATTGCACATTACTTACTATTGCACTCATTAACTTCCTTAATTTTTAGTAATTCATTGATATTTACATTTATTTGTTTCTCTATTGTATTTATTTTATTGTTTATTTATCTATGATTTGATCTTGCATTTATCTTTTTCATATTTATTTATACATGCATATGATATAAATAGATATATTACACTATATTAAGGTTAATTAATATATATAAATCATAATAAATATTATTATTATTTAACTTACATTCTTAACACATTTATATTTTTATTATCACTTTTAATATATATATATAAATAAAGTTAATTTTGTTTTTACCATTATTCAAAATTACCTAATATATATATTTATGTTCTCATTTAAAAAATATATGTAGTTATGTTTTTAATGTATTTAGTTTAACTTTTTTACTTTATTTATGCTGTCTTCTTGTTTTAATGTAAATATTATACATGATGTTTTGTTTTAAGGAATTAAAAGTCCTAAATTTTTTGATTCGGGCTCGGATATGGATCGGATGCGTCGGATTCGGATCGGACATGGATTTGGATCGGATTCGGATCATATTCGGATCGGATCTTGGCATGATCCATATCCAACCCATCTCCTATTAGGACTCGGACATTTTTCTCGGATTCGGATTCGGATTTTTTTCAATCGAATATGGATCGGATAAATTCTTTCGGATCGAATCGGATTCGGATCGGATTCGGATCAAATTGCCATCCCTAAATACACAACTATTATCCATAACCCTAATTAAAAAAAAATACATAATTAACGACAATTCAAAGAATTGTAACATCTCATATCGCATTGGTGTTTAGTGTTAATATCCAAAATTCAATCCTAATAAATTCAAAGAATATCGATGAATCCTTAAACCTCAAAAAAAATAGAACGAATTAATCCGAAAAAAAATTGATTCTCAATGATTCAACATGACGAGGCTCTGATGCCACTTGTTAGAATTAAATCATAAATTAATATGAAATCTAAACCCATGATCAATCATGTCAAATCATCAAGAACAATAAATTGAATAAACTGAATGCGGAAGCGTACCTGAATTAATCGATAAACTAAAAAAATTGAATCTTGATGTTGAAATCCCAAACCTTTGGTATTGATCTTCCAAGAAGATAGGTTATCTCTTGAAGTAAAACTCTCTGACGGGGAAGGAGAGAAAAACAAGTTAACCTATTTCTTGGGGACCACTACCTCTTTATATAGTTGATTTAACCAACTATTAAATATTTATAACTCTGCCCCTCATTGAATTATAAATATATCTTATGGTATCTACACTTTTATTTCCATGACATTTTAATACCTATGACACGCCTAACATAATTGGTCACTTAGATTTGTGTCATACTTTATAATAGCAACATACATTTTACATATGTGCCCATAATTGCGGATTTTAATCCAACACCTCAAAATCTCATATTTTCTTTTCGCCTAATGTCCAGATACTTGTAGGGATGTTATTTGTCGACGACTGGGTTTTGAAGAAGTTAATGATCTTGGTACATATCTTGGTGTACCTCTCCTGCATAAGAGATTGACCAAAGATATGTAAGGTTATATTTAAAAAAAATTCTAGGACAAGCTCTCTAGATGGAAGGGGAAGAACGTTTCATTGACGGGATGTATTACCTTTGTGAAGTCAGTTCTAGCTTCTATTCTTGCGTATACAATGCAATCGATTTACTTCCTAAAGGTGTGTGCGATAGAATTGAGAGTCTAATTCGTCGATTTCTTTGGGGTGACTCAGATATCAAAAGAGGTATTCCGCTTGTTAAATAGGAGAATGTCTATAAACCATCATTGGATGAATGGCTTGGAATTCGGCTGGTGCATGAGCAGAACAAAGCTTTTCTAATGAAAATTGCCTTCCAATTATTCTCTCGACCGGACCAACTATGGGTCCAGGTTTTATGCACCAAATACAAGTGGATAGCCGAGATCCCATTGGATTTACATCGAAGGGGTTGCTCGAGACTATGATAAGGGTTATCAAAAGTTTAGGTTGAAATTAAAGATGGTATTGCTTGGAACATAGGTAATGACTCGAATATATTGTTTTGGTTAGACTCATGGATTAGCAATATCGGACCTTTGATCAATCATGTTGTCGACGTGGAAAGTGTACCTAATTTGTCATGCCATGTTGCGGATATGGTGACCAAAGAAGGAGAATGAGATTGGGCGTCTTTTAGAAATTACAGTCCTTCTAACATGTTGTTATATGTTGCGTCTATCAAGCAACCTTTAGCATCGACACCTGAGGGTAACCCGAGATGAAGGTGGGATTCACTACATGCTTTTACTGTGAGATCGGCTTATTCGGAAATTACTATTAATTCCCATAATGAGATTGATAGAGGTTGGTCGATGATTTTTTGATTCAAAGGATTGCCGCGGGTCAAATACTTTTTGTGGTTGGTGTATTAGGAAAAGATTCTTACTAACCATGAGAGGGTGAGGAGACATCTTGTGGGGCGATGCAAGCTTCCATATTTGCGGCGCAACAGTGAAAGATTTGCTGCACATAATTAGGGACTGTCCAACTGTAGTGGGAGTTTGGACTGCTCTCATTAAACTTGGATTTGTTGGAGAGTTTTTTCACTATCGTTTCATGATTGGTTACGGGCCAATCTGAGTAGTGGTTGTCGTTATCCTAGTAACTAAACTCACTACGATCTTCTACTTGGGTATATTAAGTGGAATCTATGAACACAACAAAACAAGATCATTTTTGAGACCGAATGGAGGGTACCAGAATTGTTGTTATCGCGATGTCATAGGTTGGTGGAGGAAATTATTGAGAATGGTTTGAGGGATGTTGTAGTTAATGCGACAGCAAGAAGCAGGCGTTCACAGACCAGGCCGAACCGTTTCTCACCCCCTTCAAGTGATTCGGTATCTTGCAACGCGGATGGATCGTTTCGTGCCCATATTGGAGGTGCGACTTGTGGAGGGGTACTTCGTAATCACCACAATGAGTGGATCACATGTTTCGCTAAGAGCATTGGTTTTTTCTCGTCTATTGAAGCAGAGCTTTGGGGTATCTATGAGTGTTTAAGGTTTGTATGGGAGCTAGGAATAAGCAAGCTTCGGGTGGAGTCAGATTGTGATAATACTTTAAAGGTGTTGAGAGATCGGGTGCACGACATGAGTCGATCGTCTCTTGTTCAACATATTTGGGACTTTCTTGATCAGCGATGGGAGATCCAGTTGGTGTGGGTGAATCAAGAAAAGAATAAGGTAGCGGATGCACTAGCTTAGCTTGCGTGGAAACTCCCGTTTGGCTTTCACGAGTTTGTTGAACCACTGAATGCGATTTCGCATTTAGTTTTGTTTGATTCCTCGGGATAGTTTCGTTTGTTGTTTGTTGCTGATGAGTTGTTACTCTTTGTTTTTTATGTATTATTTACGCCACTCTTTTTCCTCCATTTAGGCGGAGGAAGATTTTTTAACAAGGCTTGGATAATACTTCCCACTTAGTTATCAAAAAGTTAATGAATTTTGGAGAATCCTTAACAGTAGAAAGTTAAGACAATAAATATACTTTGTTGAAAGAAGTCGAGTCACTATAAATTAAAATGTTCATCATATTATTTTTCTTTTCTTTCCTTCCACTAATTTTTAAAAGGTTAATTCACCCCTTTTAAGTGTTTTTTATTGATAGATTCTTCCAACCCTCGTGGTTAGAGAAAACCAAACAATTAAATGTTAGAAAAAAGAAATGTGCAAATAGGACTGTTTATCGAGCGAGTTGGTCATGAGCTGAGTAGTGTTCAACTCTACTTGAAAATTATTTGACTCATGCATGACTCGACTTGATACTCATTAGCTCGATAAATTTTTGCTCGAATCATGCTCGTTAAAAAATGCGTTGTTTGACTCCACTGGTTACTCATTAAGCTCGTTAGATTTTATTACTTTATTTTTTAAATATATGTAAAATCTAGTAACGCTATATACAAGCCCGACCTTAGACCAAGGCAATAAGGGTGCCCGCCTAGGGGCCACGTCTCAGAGAAGTTATATGTTTGTAATTTTTTTGAATTATATTTGTTGTTAGGAGTCTAATTTTTTTCCTAATATCTGTTATTAGAGGCTTATTTTTTCAATACTTGTTAATATGAGGCTAATTTTTTTCTTCTAATATTAGGGTCTACTCTTAAAATTTGTTTTTTCTAATACTTGTTATTAGGAGCTCGATTTTTTCAATATTTGTTATTATTGCCATACTCTTCAAATTCACTTTTTCAGTATTTGTTATTAGGGGACCAATTTTTCAATACTTGTTATTATGGACATACTTTTAATTTTTTTTTCATTACTTGTTATTAGGGATAAGGATTTAAATAGTGATATGCAACTGCAACAACGATTGTTACATGGCGGTAGCGGCACCATCTGAAACCGCAATACGTAAAACTGTTATGTTTACAATAGTGTATGTTATTAAAAATATTAACAACTGCGAGTTACCGAAATATCATATATAATACTCGTAGCCACGATAAATGTAATACAACTGCAAATACAACCACAACCGCAATTTAAATATTTGACTTAGGGCCCAATATTAGATTCGCCCAGGGCCGACCCTGGCTATATAGAGCTTAATATAAACATAAATTAACAAATTTAACCAAAACAAGATCAAAATAATGTTTGAAACAATTCTAAAGTCTAAAGAAACAATCCACAACGACCCCAAATTAACATATTATAAAAAATTAACGAACCGCTCACGAAGTTATGGAATCGAATTAGACCTTACTCAAATCGCCTCGTTAAAGTCTAATCAACTCAAGTCAAATATCGAACGAATTTTGACCAGTGAAGCTCGAGCTATTCCGTTTTGACTATTAACATTTGCCATTTGACTATTAAGTTTGAGATTGATTATTCTTTAGTGGGAGCATTTAGTGTTACGGAGGATGGATCAATTTCTATGATGAAATGATCATTCATTTTCTTTAAACAATCGGACATAAATTTTATCTACATTTCAAATTAGGTTAGGCACCACAACAAAGTTCTTTAAATATTTTAGTTTAAATAATATTCAGTAAATTTAAACGGAATATAAAATATTTCAAAAAAAGAATGTATCATGAAAAATTATTTTATGAAAAAATTATTTGATTCCAAAAGAATTAAAAAAAAAAACAGTATGCTTTTTTTCTTCTTTTATTATTAGCACATAAAATCCCAAAATACAAAAAGAAACAGTGGGCCCACGTTATGAAATAAAATCCAACAAAAAAATCACAATTTAATCATGAAGAGTAAGAAATACTATCCCCTTTCTTTCATATATTATAAATACATTTCGCTCCTTAAGTTCAAAAACATAGAGATACAGATATCTCCTTCTTCATCTCTCTTTTTATACTGTGTTATTAAAAATCACCCTTCATCTTTTTTTTTTCTTTGTTTTCAACGTCATGGCGCCAAACGGAGAAGTTTCCGACAAGACTTTAATCGTGACCCTGGGTGATTTGGTTGTGGACTTCATCCCCACCGTCTCCGGTGTTTCTTTAGCTGAAGCTCCAGGTTTCGTCAAAGCCCCCGGGGGAGGCGCAGCCAACATGGCGGTCGCTGCCGCAAGACTAGGCGGTAAAGTATCTTTCATCGGGAAACTCGGTGACGATGTGTTTGGTCATATGCTGGCCGATATGCTAGAGCAAAACGGAGTCTCTGGTGAGGGGATATTATTCGACCCGGAAGCTAGGACGATTCTTTCGTTCGTGACTCTACGCGCTGATGGAGAGCGCGAGTTCTCGATTTATTGCAATCCAAACACTGACCTCCGGTTGAAACCAGAGGAATTGAACCTTGATATCCTCAGATCCGTAAGTGACGTCATCATTGTTTTTTTTTTTTTTACCTTTTGACGAGTAGTGTAATTTTTTGACGAGTAGTATAATTTAATTGATATTATAAGTAATATAATATACATAAAATGTAAGATCGAATGTATTTAAACACTCATTATTCTTTTATTTATAGATAAAGAAGAGTTTAGACTCTAAATATATTTCTTTTCATCTCAAACTTACACAGAAGCAAAATAGGCCGTAGGGAAAGAAACACTGATTCATACGCGCCATAATATGAGAATTGAGAGTAGAGATTTAATAACACTGACATGTCAGCGATCTAGCCGATCATATGATCCATCCATAGTTCTTTTACGGGCCCACTAGGCACTAAATAGTAAATACCACGCTACTCAATTGACTAAATAAGTTTATTCTTCCAAGGTATTTATGTTTTCCAGCTTGAGTGCAATTAAATTTTATTTTTCTTTTGTTTTAATAAAATTGTTAGTTTTTATGTTTAAAATAGTTTGGTCTAAATTGTCATTTAAAAAAAGTCAACAAATATTCAGATTTATATTTTTTTACCTTTTGTTTTAGTTTCTCAAAATATAAAAATTAATGGCCCATTTATTTTTTAATGGAGATATTACATTTTCATGTCGAGATTTCTACTCATAAAAGATAGAGACAAGATGATCGTCCTTAGTTATTATCCCAATTAATGGATCTCAGGGTCTATTTTGTTTTTAAAAAATATTTTTTATTTTTTGTTTTTTATTCTTAATTTAAAAAAAATATTTTTATTTTTTAGATTTCTATAAATTGGAAAACTTGCTTGCTTAATATGAATGAAAACTTGTTTTTAAAAATAAAATAGTGAAAATGTGTTTGATATCTAGCTTTTCAAATTAGAAACAAAAAATAATTATTAAATAATTAAAGTAAAATATAGTTAAAAAATATTGTTATATAATAATAATAAATAACATATGAGTAGATAAACTAAAGTTTTAAAAGATGGCATTAGAAAGAATCGAACCCGTGTTAAAATGAAGTTAAAATGAAAAACCTTTCCTTTCATATTTTTCTCTTCTTAAAACATTTTTTTATGAAAACAATAAAAATATTTTCAAATTTGTGTTGCTTTCGTTTTCTAATTTTCCAACGAAACACAATTTTTTACCGTTCTTTTAATTTTTAAGAAAATGAAAATAAACTTTATTTTTCCTGAACAAAACGGACCTTAATTTTTCAAAGATTAATTATCATCATTTTCTTTCTAAAACTAAGAGAAAAATTAACAAAAGAAAATTTAATTGGGATGGAAGGGGTAAGATAATTCATATAAATATTGTTCGAGTTTTTAAAATATACAAATGGATCGTTACCAATAGAATTGAACATAACCATCCTGATTGCGATTAGATTCGTATAAAATGCGGTGTCTGTTTACCGATTGAACTGGCTTTGAGGCTATTGGTTAGGTGAGAAGTCGCATCAGGCGGCGTTTGTTTGTTTAGGGATGGCAAAAAAAACTCGAATTCAATGGGTCCGATCCGATCCGACATGGTTAGATTTTTCTTTTGAATGTTTACTTTTCGGGTCAAATCGAGTTTTTATATAGTTTGAATCGGGTCAGGTTTAGGGTGAAAATCCGCTTACCTGCCCTGATCTAGTTTATTTATAAATATATATTATACTTTTATTATATCAGGTCGGACCGGTTATAAAAATATATTGCACTTTGGTCAGGTTAGGTCGGGTTGAAATTTTAAATTTTCGGGTCGAGTTCGGGGCGGCCAAAAACCGGCCCCGCCCCATCCTCATCCCTAGTTTGTTAGCTAAGGGTCGGAGTCGCATGATGCGTGGTTTTTATAGAAATGTAATGATCAAAAAGTGAGGATTTTGTGAATACATGCAGGCCAAAGTGTTGCACTATGGATCAGTCAGTTTGATAAAGCAGCCGTGCAGATCAGCTCACTTGAAGGCAATGGAAGTGGCCAAAGAATCGGGCGCTTTGCTCTCGTACGATCCAAACCTTCGGCTGTCAGTTTGGCCTTCAGCGGAGGAGGCAAGGAAACAGATACTATCGGTGTGGGATATGGCTGATATTATCAAGATCAGCAATGATGAGCTAGAGTTCCTCACCGGTAGTGACAAAACCGACGATGAAACTGCCATGAAGCTTTGGCACCCCAACTTGACACTGCTCTTGGTCACCCTTGGTGCCAAGGGCAGCAGATATTACACCAAGGTAATGCTAAATTCGGCCTCTCTTCCTTGGATTATGAACAGAAATTGACAATGGTCGTCCACAGAAATTTCATGGGGCAGTGGATACTTTCTATGTGAAAAGTGTGGATACGACTGGTGCTGGGGACTCCTTTGTTGGTGCCTTGCTGTCCAAGATTGTCCAAGACCCAGCCATCCTTGAGGTAACCCACTATATATATATATATAACTAAAGGATAGCTTAGGTACTTGTTTTGATCTAAATGATAGTTCATAGACTAAAAGCAAACAAAAAATATAGCTTAGGTATTTGTTTTTATTCAAATGATAGTTCATGGACTAAAAGCAAACAAAAAGTATAGCTTAGGTACTTTTTAACCAAAAAATAGTTTCATTTCAGGTACTTAAAATGGTCAGAAATAATAGTTCATATATTTGTTTTGATAAAAAATAATTTAGGGACTAAAAGTAGAAAAATACATAGGTCTAGAGTTGATTTTTCATTTAAGCCTAAAATTAAATGAGTAATTTTTTTGTTTTATATTGATTTTGGACTGCCGGGTGGATGTACATTGATGGTTGAGATTAAAATTTGAAAATAATGATATTTTTAAACAAAAAAAAAAAGAGAAATGTATAATTCAACTATAAATTTATACTAATTCAGTGATCCAAATAAATATAGAACTTTTTAGTGTTTATACTGTGTAAGTGAATATTAACCCTATATATATATTGTTATTCTAAATATTTTTTCCTTTTAAAACAAAAAATTCAGAATGAATCAAAATTGAGGGAAGTATTGAAATTTGCAAATGCATGTGGAGCCATTACGACAACCAAAAGGGGAGCAATCCCTGCCCTTCCAACCGAAGCTGAAATTCTTGCCTTGATCAATGGAGTTTAGAGTTAGCAAATTATTCTGGTTAAATTGTATGCATTATAAATCAAAACTTGGATGTTGATTCAATAATATACATTTGTATTCAAAAAAAATAATAATAATATACATTTAGAAATAAATATTTTTATAATTTTTATGTTAATAACTATTATTATGTGTATAATATATAGATATTCATTAATTGGCTGAGTGATTAAGAATATTTATGTTGTTCAATTTATATGAGTTCGAATCTTGATATTAATATTAAAAATATAATTAAATTGACATAAAACAGTTACGTGGATAAAGATATTAGTGGTCATGTGCGTTGAGGGGACAACAGTTGTCTTCCTCCCAACCACAAAATTATGTTTGACCTCTACACATTATGACTCAATATGTCCTAAAACAAGATTACCAACTTCGCACTTCTAACGATATACAAAATTTGAATAAAATCAAAGTTATATATATATATATATATATATATATATATATATATATATATATATATATATATATATATATATATATATATATATATATATATATATATATATAGGATGAGATCAAGTTATATGGTGTAAAACTCATTTAGTTTAACACTAATTTAGGACCATTGGATAATGGAAATGGATGGACGAGATTAACAGTAAAAGATGTGAAGATTAATACTTGGAAAAAAAAGATAAGTAAATAATCTGAGCTATTAATTACCATCATCTGACGGTCCAAAAACTGTGTAAAAGTAATTGAGTTTTACACAGTGTAAGTTGATCCTAACCCTATATATATTACATTAAAGTTCATATTTAGTTTTGAAGTTACCATGTTAAGTGAAATTGTAAAACAGAAACTCTGAAACATAAGAGTAAATTCGAGCTAGTTTAAATTTTATTTTTAAAAATAAAATTTGATTTAAATTCTTGTAATTTTTTAAATTTGCAATTTGGTCCCTAATCTATAACTCTGCGCAATTGGATGTCTTTTGACGCACGATTTAGTTATATTTCACCCATTGTCAACATGCTCACCTTAGGCTATAATGTTGCATCTAGATAAGATAAAAAGAAAGTAATGGTGTAATTCGAGTTAATTATTTACGGGTTTGTTTTGGCAAACCCAATACAACTCACTTGGTTTGATCTGGCGTCTAGACCAGGTCAATGGGGGTTACATAACACACCTTTAGAGGCCAACAACTCTAACATCAATGATGAGCCTCCATGATCATAACTAGCTTTAGGTATAGCTAAATTAGAACCTATGAGGTAAATTTCTATATAATAATACATTCTAATCACCATGCCACCTAACAAAACTCAAATTCCAATAAGAAGCAACTACTCATAAGTAGCTCTGTGTAGAGGAAGTCTACTCACGTGGAGGAGGAGGTAACACGTTTCCTTACAATAAATATCGTTTGAAACACATAAATAAACTACATCAAATCTCATATTCAAATCACTAAAAAATGTACTAAATACAAAATAAATTACAATAAGTAAAACTAGGTTTTTTTTGGGTTTGAATTAGACAAAACGGGCAACAAATTCGGACTGGAAACGTCGAAAAATGTTTGCTTGAAAAAAGTCAACGATCATCTGTCAAAGTCAACAACAATGGGTTCAAGTCAGGTATGGTCAACTCGGGTTGGGTTTGGTCAACGATTTCTATCGGTTCAGTTCAATTCACTCACTGGTTTAGTTTTCTCAGTCCAGTTCGATTTGGATAACATAATGTCACAAGGGTTTTCCTTCAAAACAGACCATGCAACATGTAGCGAGTGGAGGTGGTTGGTTGGGTTTTGTTCAGAAAGGGATGGTGAACAAACTGATGCAAGCGGTGTAACACATGGATGATGGACGAAGGCTTACCAGAGTCTCGTCGAAAAACTTAAGAGGGGAGATGGGTTAAAGAGAAAATGTGTGTGAGAGAGGGATGATTCTTTTAATGGTTGTAGATCTGGAATGTGAAAGGGCTTATGGTTGATAAAAAGAGGTTTAAATACCTTGCTTCAAGGGTAAACCACAAGACAATGACCCAAATTTAAACCACGACAGAAACACACATAAACAAGGGGAAACGAGGCAGCACGTAAACAACCACCATTATCCACAATCCTCTAATTGAAGTCAATAACCTAAAAGAAACTCAACACACATCTTTTCTTACCCAAAGCTTACAAAACTCGAAGGAAGGATGATGGAGGAGAAGCAAGGGAAATCTATGGGTTTTTCCTTCAAAACGGAGCATGCAACGATCGACGAGGAAAGGTGGTTGGTTAGTTTCTATTCGAAATCGGGTGATGAACAAATTGATGCAAGCGATGTAACACACAGACGGTGGGCGGAGGCTCACCGGAGTCTCGTAAAAAAATTAAGTAGGGGAGATAAGTTAGAGAGAAAATGTTTGAGAGAGGGATGGTTATTTTGGTGACTGTAGATTTGGAATTCGAAAGGGCATAGGGTTGAGAAAAAAATGTTTAAATACCTTAATTAAAGGGTAAACCACAAGACAAGGACTTAAATTTAAACTCGCATTACACAACAGCCCCAAAATTTTGACTTTTCACAATTAAGTCACTGAATCCAATTTTTAAACACAATTTAGCCTCAAATTCTCAATTAGGGTTTTTAGGTTTTAAACCCCAAATTCTAGGATTTCGAATTGGGAATTGCCAAAGTAATTTAATTTTTAAAATTAGAGATGTAAACCCTAGGTTAGTACACTAACCTTACTCCTAAGCTGAAATAGTGCTTTGGAGGTCTCTCCAACTTCTTTTACTACAAAAGGAAGTTGTAAAATGAATTACAACTTTGCAGGTGATGAAAGAATGACCAAAACACGAGGTTAAGGCTAAAAACGAGATTAAATCCTATTCCATCACATTTTCTTCAAAACCCCACCCAAAATCCATAAACTCTCATTTCCTCTATATACAAAATAGTCTTACCTTGATTTTAGCTCTTGAGATGTAGATTTCCATACCTTCAATCTTAATTCCGGAGTTTTAAAGGTGACAAATATTCAATATTTGTCTTTGGGTTTTGAGAGGAAATGAAGAAGAAGATAGAGAAAATGGTGTAGTTGTGAAGGTGATGAAAACATGTTTTCCCATATCATGTCCAAACAAATGGGTTCTTAAAAGATATCAACCTTTAATTCAAAACTATGATTAAACTACTACAATAAAACCCTCCCCATTCTTCCTTGTCACAACTTAGTCATCAACCTAGCCCACTAGTTAATTATGAAGTCAAATAAGGTTCCTCAAACACCAAATGGGCCCAAATATTTAACCCAACTCCAAAGCCCATGGCTCAAGATGAAACTAACCCTAGATCTGAAATTCAGGTTGTTACACTAAAAGCTTTCGGTTTACCTAAAGCTTTTAGGGGGTCGAATTGTTTCTTTTATCACTGTATCAAGATTCTCGGTTGCTCGTACTGGAACCCTAGTTGGTTTCTTTAAAGGACATAGGGGGAAAGACCAGGGGATCCACTACCCTCAACCTTTTTATGATGACAATGAATATATTATCTACTATTGTGAAATCGATATTTTAATTTTGATATAACTAAAGAACCTAAGGACTAATTTGAAAATGTGAAAACGAATTTTTAAGTCCTCAAACCTCTCTACATGTTTTAAACAATATGCCTAAGTTAAAAACTAAGTTTATCAAATATTTTCTAAGTGTTCTTAAAGCCAAAAACAGTGATTTTCGAGTCACCGTTTCGAAACGGCCTTAGGAGTTTCGAAACAGTTTTGAAACTATGAGTCCATATTTCGAAACGGGTATCGAAACGATTTCAACACTGCCAACCCGTGTTTCGAAACAAGTTTCGAAACGGCTTAAGAACATTGAGCAACCGTATCGAAACGACATCAAGTGTTTCGAAATAGCTTTACAATTGATTTGAAAAATATGACCGTTGAATGTTTTTAACTGATTTTAAAGAAGTCGTTAAGGCGTATCGAAACGATCTCAAGCCGTTTTGATATGGTCCTTGACAGTGGCAAAATGTTTCGAAACAAGTTTCGAAACGGCTCTTAGCGTATCAAAACAGGTCTAGCCGTTTCGATACGGGCTATCTAATGCTCCCCAACGGCTCTTTCTATTTTGGTATGTTTCGAAACAGGGTCGGGCGTTTTGAAACGGTTGGTTGCAGACTGCATTTATGGAGGGAAGATAACACCCCAACGGCTCTATTGATGAATGCAACAACCACAACGGCTAGAATTCAATGAGAATGTATAAAAGGGACCTCTAAAAGCTTCAGCAACAACTATTGATCCTAAAGCAAACATCCAAACATCAAATCCAAGCATTTGTGCCTAAATCCCATTATTGTCTTGTAACCCCAATTGTATTTTTCATTCTTATCATTTCAATTGGGTTGAGTGCTTGTAATTGGGCTATATTGTGTATTGAGAGATACTTGTTTTAGCCAACAACTTCTTTGTTTCAATTGTGTGAGGATTGGGTCAAATTTTGGGTAGAAAATTTGACCGAAAATTGTAGGGGTTACCTCCTTAGCCTAGAAAAGGGGAAGAGCAATTAGTGGAATTGTTGCAAATCCTTAGTGAAGCTAAGGTAGTGGATGTAGAGTTCATTTGGAACTTGAACCACTCTAAAATTCCTTGTCTACCTTTTATTTGCAATTTCCACCACCAAGAACTTTAAAAATCCAATTCACCCCCTCTTGGTTTAGTTCGATCATTCGATCCACTCAACAATTGGTATCAGAGCCTACCTCTTTGAGGATTAACAACCATAAGAGTAGTTCCTAGGAAGAGTGTGATCATCCAAAAATCAAGAGATGACATCTACCTCCGGTTCGAGCATCTATGAGTCTCAATCCACTACAAAACCACTCTTCTTCAATGGTGACAACTATCCGTTTTGGAAGAATAGAATGTGCCTCTTCATCAAGTCCAACGGTTACTTGGTTTGGGATGTCATTGAAGATGACCCCTACATTCTATTGAAGCAAGATGGTGAAAGGAAGATGGTTTTGAAGAAAAAGATGGAAATGAGTGAAGAAGAAAGGAAAAAGATCCAAATAAATGACAAAGCTCTCCACATGCTTTTTTATTCCTTCGGTCCAGACATCTACTCCAAAGTATCATCCATTGAGAGTGCCAAAGAAGTGTGGGATACTCTTGAGACCACCTATGAGGGAACCAACGATGTCAAGGAAACTATGATTGGAATTCTCAATCTTAGTTATGAGAATTTCAAGATGGAACCCGATGAGACGGTGTCCAAGATGTTTGATCGCTTCTCTACCATAGTCAATGGGCTCAAAGGATTTGGAGAGACAATACCGGAAGACAAGCTTGTCTAGAAACTACTCTACTCACTTCCCGAATCTTGGGATGGGAAGAGAACCGCCATCATAGAAGCCAAAAATTTGAAGACTTTAAAGCTTGATGAGCTAGTGGGTTCTCTCCTTACTCATGAGATTATGAAGCAAGGAAGGGAAGAAGAGAAGAAGGAAGAGAAGAGAGTAGAAAAGCTAGAGGTGGAAAAGAAGAAGAAGATGGGAATAGCTCTCAAAGCTTCATTACTTGAGGAGAGCTCTTCTAGTGAGGAGGATGAGCTAGAAGAATTGGCTATGATAGCCAAACGATTCTCACGCTTTATGAGGTCCAACCTGGGAAGAAAAATTCAAAGAAAGATGGACTTCAAAGGTAAAAACAAAGAAGAAGCAAGAGATCAAATCATTTGCTTCGAGTGCAATAGACCCGGCCACATACGTTCGGAGTGCCCTCAACTCAAGAAGAAGGGCTTTGAGAAGAAGAAGCTCAAAGCCAAGCTTGCTACTTTGAGTGATGAGGAGTCATCCGAGGATGACGAACAAGAAGTGGCCAACCTTTTCCTCATGGCACTTGAGGAAGATTTCTCCATGGTAACCTCTAACTCATCATCTTTAGATTTTACTTATGATGAATTAAATGATGTATATGATGAGTTGCAAGAGGTCTATGATGAATTAGTTGAGAAATACAAGGAGTCGGTCATTAGGAATAAGAAAATCATTTCGGAACTAAATGATAAAAATGACTCACTTTCTCAAGCTAATTTAAAATTTGAGAAAAAGATATTAGGGTTGAAAGATGAACTAAAATTCTTCCAAGATGAAAATATTGACCTTAATAATCTTCTTTCTCAATGTAATAGTGAACACCAAAAGGTGTTAGATGAGCTTAACAAGCTCAAAGAGTCTTGTAAAAATGTTGGTAATGTGAAGCATGAAATAGGTGAATCTTCTAAAACAAACCAACCTAGGAAAAAGACTAATTACTACAAACAAGGTAGCTTTCCTAGACATAGTAGAACTAAAAAGATTAGAACTGTATGGGTTCCTAAGGAACTTGTAAAATCTAATAACATTGTTGCTATGTCATCTTCGATTCCTAAGGGAACCAAGGTATTGGGAGCTAACACTCATGGACCCAAAATGATTTGGGTACCAAAAACAAAAGTTTAATATCTTTGTTTGTAGGGGGAGCATTGCTACAAGGCCAAAGCACAAAGTCAAAACTCATGGTACCTTGATAGTGGATGCTCAAGGCATATGACCGGAGACAAGAGTAGATTCATGGATCTAAAGCCAAAAAGTGGAGGAGTGGTGACATTTGGTGACAACTCCAAAGGCCACATTAAAGGTATTGGCTCCATAGGTAATCACGCTACTATTCTTATTGAAAATGTCTTGTATGTCGATGGTCTTAAACATAACTTATTGAGCATAAGTCAATTGTGTGATAAAGGATTTAATGTTCTATTTGATAAAAATGGGTGCAAAATTGTTGACATTAAATCTAATAATATTATGCTCATAGGTCATCGCATAGGTAACATATACATGGTGCATCTAGATGACATACATACTGTAATCACTAATTTTGTCCGGACCTTGAACCCCCTTTAGTTTATGTTTATCCTGGGCATACATCGGGCTATTATGTAAATTAAGACTAAAAAAAAGAAAAAAGGAAGAAAAACAAAAAAAGAAAAAAATATATATATGTGTGTGTCATGTCTTGTTGTGGTCACATTATCTATTATTATCTATTAGTGTAATACCTACTATTGGCTACTATTATTAATTATTATTTATTATAGTTACCCTTACCCTTACCATTAGTATTATTATTATTTTAGTTCTCACTATCACCTTTATTATTATTATTATTATTATTATTATTATTATTATTATTATTATTATTATTATTATTATTATTATTATTATTATTATTATTATTATTATTATTATTATTATTATTATTATTATTATTATTATTATCATAACAATAAATAATAATGTAAACATGAATAAATGAAAGCCCACTTTGATTAAAAATATATAAAAGTCCATTAATAACAAACATTACATGAGAAACCAAATAATGATATTAGAGCCCAAGCCCGATAAGCCTTTAAAAACTAGAAGCCCTAATCCCTTTTCTTATGTGCAGCCGCCGCCTCAACCCACAACCGTTGGATCTGGCTTGATCAACGACCCAGATCGCTCCAGGTCACAAACCCTAGATGCCCCACATTGAAGATGCCGCGCCGCCTCATCATAGCCGTTGGATCAAAACGCGATCCAATGGTCCAGATCGGCACAGAGAAGGATCTGGAACCCGCACGCGCTCACGCGCACCTCTTGGAGTCTCCAACGCGCCCGCCCTTTCGACTCCACTCCCCTACGCGCCTGAGCCGTCTGACCTCTCACCTGCCACAAGCACGCGTCTGTCGCGACCGTCTCCTGCAACCGGCACGCCTCCCTTCCCGATCGGGCATCTCCGGCACACCTCAGACGAAAAAAACAGTGCATCAGGGACCCAAAAATAGCAAGAAGAGCAAAAAAACAAACAACACTCCAATGTCAACTTGTACCAGGAGGAAACAGAAGCAAAATAGGAATTAAATAGCATGTAAACATCGGATATAAATCCGAGCCAAAAACCAGTGTAAAAATTTACAGAGGAATCAATAGAAAAAAAAACCTTCTGAGGTAGCTCTTGTTTTCCCCTTTTTTAGTTGCATGCATATCGAAAAGAAAAAAATATAAAAGGAAAAGTTCCGAGTTTTACCGATCGGGAACCGTTTCCCATTTGTTTCGAGTTGTGCCGGCAACAAACTCTTGGCTTTCGTCCGGGAGGTTGTCGGAGTGAGCCGTCGGAATCTCAACGGGAAAAGTTTTTTTAGGGTTCTCGAACCAAAGTTTTCTAGGGGGAAATTCTTTTTTTTATTTTCAGTTTTTTTCTAAGCAAAATAAAGGAAAAGGTTTTTTTTCCCCGGTTTTTCGAGGCCACCGCTGCCGGTTAATGGCTGACGGCGCCGGAAAAACCTTTCTTTTTCGAGCTACAAACCCTAATCGAAGAGAAAGGGGAGCTTTAGGTCTAAAAAAAAATTAGAACAGGCCAAAAGGGGGAAAAAGTTTTTTAACGCATTTTTATAGTATTTTTAGGTTTTAAAATTGGTTTATTCGTGGCTTTGGTCCTCCCGTGTTCTCAAAATGGTCTCCGTGGCCCCTCTAACTTTCCGAGTTCTCGCAATTTCGTCCCTGTTGGTCTAGATTGAGATTTTTTCTTACGGGGGTTTATTTCGATCACACCCCTTTAATCTTTGATTTCCATTTAATTTTTGTCACTAGATTGGCCGGCTATTTGCGCGTTCAGCCCTAAAATTCACGTGTGTTTGCATTTTGACTTCTCTGTTGATTGTGTTGATTTAATTCGGATCTGATAGTTTTTTTAATGATTAATTAGTCCCATAGTTGTTCTCAATGCTCCATATTTTGTGTATGTACTCAACATGATATATTGGTAGATGCGTGCATATTTCGTGTAACGTTTCACATATTTCTCACCTCATAATTTTTATAAGCATGTACTTTCACATGTTGCTACATTCCTTTCATGTTTTTGGGATTACATCGAGTTCGTATGCTTTTCGTTGTTTATTTTGATAGTGTTAAAACATGCTATTCATTTTATGCCTCTTCCATATTTAATTTTACGTCTCGTTTGTTGAAATTCTAAGTTGCATACGAACTTATAAAATGCAATGCGAGCGTCTTTTTATTCGGGAACGAACGAGGCCAGTACCAGTCGTAGTGGTGGTGGTTCGGACGTTCCTTCTCGAATATTAAGACCTTTAAAATTCACTCGCTCGTATAACCAAATTTCGATACAATTCGTCACTTTAATTCGCAAAATTTAATATTAATTAAGTGGTATGTTTTTGGTACCGATTTTCGGGCACGACGGGGGTGCTCATCCTTCCCCGCGTGTAACCGACTCCCAAACCCATTTTTTAAAGAAAGAATCTCTGGTTTAGTTTTCGGTGTCCGGTCTACCATTTTTAAATGGCCGATGGTGACTCCTCCTTTTTATACAAATTCGACTAATTTTTCGAAAACCAAACTAAAACTCGGTCCGTCCGAGCGACACCGAGGTACATGTATTTTTTGAAATTTTTTTAGTCGCAACAGATGGCGACTCCGCTGGGGACAAAATTTTGTTTTCAAAAAACAAAAAAGAGGGTCGAGCCAAAAAAAAAACTTTACCGCTCAATTAATATTAGAAGTTGCGAATTAAAGTGACCGAATCGATCGATATTTGTTTATAAGTGTGAGTTTATTTTAAACGCGTTTAAAATTGGCATTTAAACCCGTTCGTTTAAGTGGGGGGGGGGGGGAACGCTAGTGCTTTCGTGGGGATATTGTTCCTCCGTATGGGCCTAGCAAGTACCTTCGGGGCTCGAGTACCCTAGATCTTCGTGAGAATATCGTTTCTCCGTGCAGATATAGCTAAAGGGTCCCCTTGAATTGAACTCGGTTGAGAGGAGCCTATAATGGGTGATGACCAGGGGCCTTGCTACCCTTAGAGGGGGACAGCGAGGACAGTTCGAGTACCTCCTAGAACCAAAACTGCATGTAGAGAACCAGATTGCCCACCCTTTTTAGAGCCATGCGGACAACCTAGGTTTATTAGACGGGATAAGTAGGGTTGCTTGCTTTCATGCTTGCCTTTTTCTTATCATGTTTATCCGACACTAACGATTTTTTTTATGATCTTTTTTGCATTTATTCTCGCATGCATTTCATGACATAAAGGTGTTGAGCCAAGGTGGTTTTACCCGATCAAGGGCTATCATTATGGACGGGAGGTTGCTAGAAGAGATGATGTCAATTAGCGAGTCCGACATTGGTCAGAGTTGAATCAGAAGGGATAAAGGGGCAGTTTACCGAGCGAACGCACAGTGTTGGGTCATTTAATACCCACCATCGAAGAAGGCACAACCCTTCTCCATCCCAGGAAAGTCAAGCAAGATCGGATCCACTCCGAACATCCAAAATCATGAAACTACCCGACCGAGTACAAAGAGGCGGCCGAAAAGAGCGTGACGACCGAAAAGAGCATGGATTAGGTTAATGGGTTGATTCAGCTTCGAGGAGATAGTTTGTTTTCCTGGACTTGATATCAGCAGTTTTAGAGGGTCTTGAATTGCTAGAGAAGAAAGCAAATCCGACCCCAGCTTTTTAGCCGAAGTTTTCATTTCCTTGAACATGATTAGGGGGCAAGAAGAGTACCCGTAGGACTTTTGCTATGACTATCTTGTAACAAGGAGCCTCCTTTACGTTCAAATGAAAGTTGACCTAAGGGGAATCACCTATATGACCAACACCTTTGACTTGCATACATTTGTAGCATTTGTTTCATACATCATTTCGTAGCATTAAAATTGTCAGCCATACACCCATCTCATGAGCATACATCTGTTGATTCGAGTCCATAATACATCCATCATTAAAACTTGCTTAAGATCTTCCATCACATCATTTCTAATTGGAGAAAGCACTCATGTCAGAGAGAAAAGAGAGAAAATGGACAAAAGAACGGTTTCCAGCCAGTATAGCTTCAGAGGTATGAATGACCTAGTAGCAAGGGTGGATGGGCTTGAACAGCTCCACGAACAGTTGGTTAGAAATCAGAAGGAGACGATCGTGTATGTGAAGACATCCCAAGATGAAACAATGGGGCAAATCGATGAGTTGAAGGCTATGATAGCTGTTATGACCGAAGGAAGCGACATGAAGGGAAACCCCCAGCCCGACAAGAGTGAAAAGTGGGACCATGACATTTTGATGGAAGAAGCTTTGTTTAAAGAAGACCAAGCCATCATCGGCCAGTATGAGGTGAACCACACTGCTTCAGAATTCCCCGTTGAGTTGGCGTTAGATAAGATCGAAGATTCTCTTAGGAAAAGCTTGTCTTCCCCAACGAAGAAAGAATCAGCTCAAGGGCGACAAGACTACCAAGAAGCCCCGAAGAGTGTTACAACTTCGCAACCCCGAGCTATGGTCGGGAGTACTCGAGGTTCAGAGAAGATGAAAGGGATTAAGAAGGGGAATGATCGGTTCACCCCAGCCCTTTCACTTACCAAGACTTGTATTCAAAGCTGCTGCATGCTCGAGTGGTGGCACCTTGCTTTGTTAAAACCCTGTCACCTCCGTATCCTAGTTGGTTCCGTGAGGAAGAGCATTGTGATTACCACGCCAGAATTTGGGGGCATTCGATCAAGAAATGCATGAATTTTAAGCGCAAAATCCAGGGTCTCCTAAACCTTGGGGTGTTGGAATTTGAGACAAAAAGTCCGGGTTTGATAATCAGGTTTCCAACTGTGGATAATAAGGTGAAGCTAGGAGGAGGTCAAGTTGCTGTGGTGAAAGAGGGGGATAAGGCAAAGTCGCAGGCATCGGCAAAATCTACAAACGTCAGTGGATGTCCTGATCATACTAAGGAAGGGTCGGACCTACCTACAGGGTCGAAAGAATTTCCGAAAGAACCCACAAAAGCGGTCGACCCCGATAAAATTGAAGAAAGGGAGCCTTATCTAAGGAAAGGGGAAAAAAGGAAAGCTAAAGAGCACGTTGTAGGAGAGGTTGACAAGAGGACGAAGGCGTGTTTCCCGATGACCAATTCAGAGCTGTTACCTCTGCTGATTTAGAACAAACTCCTGAGACCACCACCCCCGAAGCGGTACGCCTATTTTAATACCAATGTGTTTGGTGCTAGGGTTCCGTGTGAATATCATTCCGGAGATTTTAGCCACACAACGGAAAAGTGTGCGTTTCTAAAACGCATGATCTATAGGCTTGTTGAGAATAGAGTGCTTTCCTTCGAGAATGGAAAACCTAAGTTTAAGTAGGAAGGTCGAGCGCGAAAAGCCGGGTCCGGTGTCGTGGTGGTGGGGAATTTCTGTTACATCCTACCTTTTGTTTTCGGATCTTTCCCTCGTTGAGGTGCATATGTAAGTTTGTACTGTTGGCCCGTGATAGCTAGCATCTTTTGTAAGGGCTTTTGTGATGTCCGTTTGATTTATTTTCAATGAAGAAGACTTTTGCAAGCATTTTATATTCCTTAATTTCTTTTAGACATTTCATTTATTCTTTATGGTCACAACCTTATTGTTTTTCTATTAAAAAAAACATACATGTATATAACAAAAATGACCTTAATACTTTGAAAAGAAAAAACTGAATGCTGTGCGAATGATACAAACGGAAGCATTATCTGTTCTACTTAGGCCAAGGGAGGGATGACAACGAGTGTTCAGGAATAATGGGCCACTCCCATTGAGTGAATTTTCCTCTCGGGCAGTGTTGTCTAAGGTTCTTGAATGAAGTGATAACCCTAAAACTTCTACCACCTGAAGACCCATTTTGATATCCGTGTATGAGAGGACATTTGGCATTCCTTCAATTCCGTTCACCTAGAAAGAAAATAAAAAATGTACCCATTGTTTTCCCCGTTTGAGCCTTTTAAACTTTTTTTTTCTTCTGATTGAACCCAAACCAAGGATCACCCCTACACCGGGGCAAAGAAAAGATAGAAGTCTATGGACAAATAATTGACATTGGATTCTGATTAGGCTATGAAGATGAGGCCTTGAGGGGCAATAAAAGAGAATAGATACATTGAATACATTTTCAGTTGGAGCAGCAAAAGCATCAAAAGGAAACAACGAAAGAAAAGTAGGTGCTCAAAGAGCTACCCAAATCAAGTCAAAAGTTACTGACATAAAAGTTGAAGAAATCAAAAGCAAAGGCACTAAAGTGAAAAGTGCAATTTTGAAAAGAGAGAGAAACGGATAAAGAAAAGGGACAAGAGGATTCCCTATCCAAATGAATCTCTACTCAGATGAGCCTCGAAAGATTGTTCACATTTGATCAAAAGCATGCACTAATACAATGCGAAGGTGCAAATTGATCCAAAACTACACTTGATAAAAGGAAATGAACTCTAGGGTGAAAACCCCAACACAAAAAAGGGCAGTCTAGAGCGATCCAAAGAAGCAAGAAAAGAAATAGCATTTCATCGAAGCATAATTAAGACTTCAGATTGGAAGAAATGATCCTTGGTTTCACCACCCTTAAACACTTGTTTAGGCCTATTTACCCTTTCTTTCATAGCCGTGAGCCTTAGCCTACATTACAAGCCATAAAAGACCATTTGGACCATACGCGGAAGGATGAATTTGTCTTCAGATCACATTCCGCCTATCGGGGTTAACCTTTCTTCAAGGATTGCCACACTTTTAATGCCTGATTGAGATCAGAAAAGAGGGAAGGATGAGGGAAGGTGAGTTAGTGAGTTAAAGAGAGCCACCTTTAAATTGGGTAGAAACTAAGTATGGGAGTCGCTCCTTTTGGAAGCCTAATAGCCCAGAAAAGATTTCATATGTGCATCCCTGCAACATTCGGAAAATTTCACTCGGGTCGACCTTTTTTTCAAAGACCCCAAACTTGATTTTCACTTGACATGATTCTTCAAATGTATATTTTCATAATAAAATTATTTTTACCCAATCACTTGCATAAGTCTTCTACATGGGAATGAACAAGCGGACTGATCGTGGCTCGAGGTAAAGCCATCAGTACCCAGAGGGGCACCCTCGGAGGTTCAAACATTGCTACTAGACGACTAATACCTCCAATTGAAATATCAAGACCGTCTTCGGTTAAATATCGAGCTATGAAGTCGACCTTCACTAAGAAGGTTTGAAATAGAACACGAGGGTAGAAATTTTGACATTGAGAATCGGGGAACATAAGTTACCCTCGGAGCCTAAGCATCTTGCCGAAGAGGATGTCTTGAGAACGACCACGAGCACCGCGTTGAGGGCACGCACTGAGATGAGACAGTAATCAACTCGATAAAAGGCAACAAAGATATGCCTAAGAAAAGAAGGAAGGTGGAGGAGAAAAAGAAGAGAAGCCGAGACAAGGAACCCAAAGGCACTTCGGGTCAACTGAGCGAAATTTAGAAGAGATGCTTTTGACCACAGATTTAGAAGACCGAGGGTCGAAAGGTTGTGGCATCTTTGGACAAAAGACACCATTTGATGCAGCCGACATTAACCGGAGATCAGCCAGAAGGTACATAAGCCTAAAGTAAGTGGGGGCAATGAGATTCTAATCAGTGTAGGTCCTCCCTTCAAGAAGAAGAGAAAAAGAGAGGTTCAATAAAGAAAAATAGAGACAGGGCTGTACGGAAAATGAGAAGACATGTGGACACCCTAAAGATGTGAAAAATTTTTTGACGATAAGAGTCAAAGGTAGAAGTTGACTTCAAGAAGAAAACTCAAAGGAGTACCCAAAAAGAGAAAAAGAGGAAGAAAGAGGACAAAGAAAAGAGAAGACGCAGTGAAAACCCAAAAGACATTTTGGGGTTTGAGGCGAAATTTAAGAGGAATGCTTCAGATAAGAAACTCATGGCGAAAGAGGCAGAAACTCAAAGCCAAAAAGATTTTAGAGCAAAGGAGGCAGATACTCAGAGCTCAAGGCAAAGGAGACAGAAACTCAAAGCCCAAGAACTTTAGAGCAAAGGAGACAGATACTCAAAGCTCGAGACAAAGATATATGACATTTGCCCATCTATTCAGGCATTTGGAGAATAGAATCCGCCTATCCGCTCGGGCACTTGGAGAATGGAGATCTGCTCATCTATTCGGGCATTTGGAGAATAGAACGCGCCTATCCGTTCGGGCACTTGGAGAATGTAAATCTGCCTATCTATTTAGGCAATCAAAAGTCAGTAAAAAAAGGATAAAAGGAGAAAAGAAAGAAGAAAATAAAAAGAAAAAACGGCAAAAAAAAGAAAAAAAGAGGAGGAGAGAGAAGGGTTCAAAGTGAAAATCCGAAAGGGCACCTTGAAGTAGCGATTCCTTAAAAAAGGATTGAGATAAAAAGAACAAGGGACATGTAAAACCAAGAGGAGGAGCAATTGACACAAGAAGCAGCACCAAAGGACACGATGTCAATAGAATTAATATGACTAAATAACTTGCAAACCCCAATCATGCATTACAACTAGTTAGGCATCCCTAGGTTAGGAGCATGCTAACTCATACCATCATAGCATTTTTATCTCTTTTCACAGATTCTTGAAAGACATGTAACGCCCCGGTTTTGGGCTCGGAAGTTTTGGGTGTTGACCGGTTCGGTCAAAGTGCTGATCGAATATATAAGAGTGAATTTAGGAAAGCCTAGTTCGGGTTGCATTAAAAATATGGAAAAATGTTCTAAAATCATCTTTTAATATATATAAGTGAACTGTGAAATCAATTTTGGAAAATGAGGTTCGGAAGGTTGACATTTTGGCTAGTGACCAAAATGTAATTTTTGAAAGTTGCGGGACAGTTTTATAAAGGATTGAAACTTTGAATCTTTAAGGAGCTATTATTCCAAAAAGGATTTCTCCAGATTTTTCTAAGATATTTTAAGTCTAAAATCTGATTTTAAAGTTTATGAAAGAGAGGGAAATCATTTTTAACCAATTTCATAACTAATTTTCCATTTTCTCTCAATTTTCCTTTTCTCTCATTTTCTCTCAACCCAAACAAAATTCTCCAGATTTCTTTCTCTGATTTTGACATCTAAATCTCTCATTTCAACTCTCATTTGATTCCTAATCATCTCATCAACAAAACCTCTCAATTTGCAAGTTGTTTCATCAAGCTTTTTGGCTCTAAAATGGAGAAATTCAAGTTTGGAGGTAAGAACGTCCTTCTCCTCTAAACTATCAGTTCTTTACTGAAATTCCTAAGTTCTCAATCCTTGATTTATGATTTGTTAATGGTTTTTCAATTGAGATCTTGATTTTTGGCTAAAATGCAAGATTTGGTGATTTTGGTGAAATTTTCGTGTGATCTTTTTGGGCAGTCTTTTGGAGTGTCAAAATGATGTTAAATGAATGCTAAATTGATTAGAAGTTGAGGTTTAATCAATGCAATCCCGGATAGGTTGAATTTCCTAAGTTTGGCTTGAGTTTTTGGTTGTTTTTGGAGTGTTTTTGGTGATCTGTTATACCTGGAGGTATAAGGACGTGGTTATGATCATTTTGGATGTTAATTGATGTATAAAAATGGTTAGAAGTGATGGATCTTGGCTGGGTTAAGTTTTGGAAGTGTTTGGAGGTGATTTCGGTTGTGTTTGGTAGCCAAATTGTTAGATTTGTGATGAGCAGCGAGTTGTGTTGTTGTTGCTGGTGTTTTAATGCATAAGGATGCATTAATGTTCTATTTTTGTGTGCTTGAAACAGGGGAGTTTGATCCGTGAGCTTTGGAGGTGTTTGCGGAAGGTTTCGGAAGCTTGGAAGGCTTGTTGGCTAGCCTTGTTTTGGTTATCGGTGAGTGAAGTTGGGATTTCAGCTTTTAAAACAAGGTTTGAAGGTTTTTGGGAGCTTAGTGTAAGTCTAAACAACTTGCTAAGCTCAAGAGTAAGTGAATGGATTTTTGCTCTTGAATTGTGTTGTGATTTAGTTTTAAAAGCAAATGTGGTTGATGATTGAAATGCATGTGTTTTGCATGATTTAATTCTGTTTTGTAAGCATGTTTTTAGCATGGTTTAACGCTGGTTTTGAAAGCCATTTGAGAAGGATGCTCAAGGTAAGAGATCCTTGGTTTTGTATATGGTAAATGTGGTTTTGATGCATTGTGTGCATGTTGATCAATGGCTTTGTATGATGCTTTAAAACAGTGAATTGATGATGATAAATGATGGTTTTGCATATTGGTTATGCATGTGAATCATTGGATTTATGAGGTAATGGTTTTGCATATTGGTTATGCATGTGAATCATTGGGCTAATGTTGTGATGGCTTTGCATTATGTTTATGCATGTGGAACATTGGTTAATATGGTAAGATGGTTATATTGGCAAGTGATGTAAGTGGTTCTTGGTTCGTTGATCGGATATAGTTAGCCGGCTATAGGATTGGGTGCACCGTGAATAAAGTCGCCTTGGAGGTGGAGTGGTCAAGAGTGGACCGGATAAGCTCCCTTCAAGTATCCTAACGAGATGAGGTCATAGTGGAGGTTGTTGCCCACGGGAGGACCTTGGTTATTTGAGGTCATAGTGGAGGTTGTTGCCCACGGGAGGACCTTGGTTGTTTGAGGTCATAATGGAGGTGTTGCCCATTTGAGGACCTTGGTTGAGTAAAGGTTATATGGTGGTTAAAAGTCCATATGTGAGAACCTTGTACTTGTTGAGATCACAATGGCAGTGGTTAAGTCCATGTGTGGATCTTGTGTGGGATGTCCCGGATCTCGTTAGTGATGTTCTACAACTACCAATCGGTTATGCAAAGGTTGTATGGTGGTTAAAAGTCCATACGGGGAAATCTTGTGCATGTCAAGGTTGTATGGTGGTTAAAAGTCCATACATGGGAACCTTGGGGAAAAGCTAAGGTTGTATGGTGTTTAAAAGTCCATACATGGGAACCTTAGGATGTTGAGGTCAAATGGAGGTTGTTGCCCATTTGGGAGACCTTGGATTGGGTAGGGTGTAGGGAGCGTAGGGACAACGCTCGGAATCCGCGTATCCGATCGGGTTGTTAAGTTGAAAAGTGAATGTGGTTGATCTCTTGGAAGCCAATGTAATGTTCTTGATCATAGTGAAGCATGAGATGCTTGAAATGATGCATGGTTGCATGTGAAGCATGAGATGCTTGGATTGATGCATGATTGCATGTGAAGCATGAGATGCTTGAAAAGATGCATTGTTGCATGAAAAGTATATGATGCTAGTGAATGCATGTCACTTGTTAAGTTGAACAAGTGTTGGTTATCATTTGGTAAATGATGCATGTGAGCATGAATTATCTATATTGCATTTGAGTCTTGTAAGACTTGTTTTTAAAAGGCATGTGAAGATGATGTTATGGTTTTATGTTGCCTTGGTTAAATGCATGTGATAGAATATTTGAGCTATGGTTTTAAAAGGTTTTCTTGCTTGATATGGTTTTCAAGTTTAAGAAAGGTATGTTGTGAAATGGGAGAGTTTTCCATGGTTTTGTTTAAGCTTGGCATATGGTGTTTATGCATGATTTGAGCTTGATGTTGAAAAGGGTTTTCAAACATGGCTTTGGTAATCAAATCGGGTTTGTTTTAAAAGTGTTTTAATGACCCGCTGCATTGATGGTGTTTTGGTTTTGAGCAGTCCTCACTAAGCATTATGTGCTTACGCTCCTTTTTGTCCATCAATGCAGATTCTTGAAGTTTGGGCAGCAAGGAGCAAGGGATTCAAGGTGGACTCCAATGGAGATGTATGTCTCGGTGAATAGCTATAGTTAATAAGGGCAATGGGGTAAAATCTCTCGGGTTCAGGTGTATGTGATCGTTTATGTTTAATCAAGATTGTTTAAATGATGTTGCTAATGTTGTTGCATTTTGATTTGGCTTAATTGAGTTTGTATTGGAAGGTTTATGCCTAAATGGTTGCTTGTGTGGGAAGCATGCCTATAGATTTGGGGCTTTTCATATGTGATGGTTATATGTTGAATTGATGATGCAATTATGGTCTCTGCATGTTGATTGATTATGTGGTATGATTTGGTGTTGTTAATTTGAAGTTTGAAGCATGTATGATGTTGATTTTGAGTCGTTTGCAGGCAGGGGTATCGATACTCGGGCTTGCGTATCGATACGCATGAGCCAAATATGCACATTTCTGCCCAGGGGTATCGGTACGATTATGTGGGTATCGATACCGTCTAGGCTAAATATGAAGGCCGTATCGAAACGTGGGATTTCGTATCGATACCATCTCTGGAGTTTGGTCACTGTCTTCCCCGCGTATCGATACGACTCCAGGCGTATCGATACGTGTCTGTTATTTCGGTTAAAAGTATCTTGGTATGTTTTGGAATGTTTGCGTTTTGGTCCTGATTCTTGTTTGTGCAATTGTATGAGTTCGGGATGTCCGTTTGAGCTGAAATTTGGCAGAGAAGCATGAAACATGATTAATTTTAAGTTGGTAACTTAAAATCCGGTGAAGTCCTTAAAGTTTTCAGAAATTACAATTTGGTCCCTAAAGTTGTAATTTGTTCAATTGGGTCCCTGTTTGATCTCTGATGGTTGTGATCTTTGAGCATGGTGTTTGTGTGATCACATCTAAGGTTAATGTGCATCTAGATAAGATTAAAAAGAAAAAAAAAGGGTCGTTAATCAAGGTTGACTTTCGGGTTGACTTTGGTTTTCCCCGTGTAATCTTCGTAGTTCGGGTCAACCGTCCAGACCGGGCTACGGGGGTTACAAGACAAATTGAATACCTCTCGGGATGAGGAGAAAACGATAAAGCGAGAACTAAAAAGATTTCAGGCGAAGCCTTTCAAGCCGCCGCCCCAGAGTGTCAGGTGAAGCCTTCATGTTCGCCACTCAAGGATTTCAAATGAAAGCTTTCAAGCTTGCTGACAGATTTCAAGATGAAAGATCCTACATAGAAAGGGTCCAAACAAGCTCTATATATGAGGAACTTGCGACTTCAGGATCTCGAAAGTGGAGGGTCCTACGGAGAGGGGACTTGTAGATCCTTGATTTCAGAGAGGAGTTCAATAGAGAAAGATCTACTACTTGAAGAGTACGCTAAGAAAGAGGAGTTTTATGGAAAAAGAACTCAGAATCCTAAGGCTTCAGGATCTCGAAAGCGGAGGGTCCTATAGGGAGAGGGCTTGGAGATCTTTGATTTTAGAAATACGAAGACGAGAGTTCCACAAAGAAGGAACCGCCACTCGAAAAGTACGCTAAGGAAGAAGAGTTCTGTGGAGAAAGAACTCAGAATCCTAAGGCTTCAAGATCTCGAAAGCGGAGGGTCCTACAGAGAGAGGATTTGGGAGATCTTTGATTTCAGAAATACGTGGACGAGAGTTCTATATAGAAAGAACTGCCACTCGAAGAATACGCCAAGGAAATGAGTTCTATAGAGAGAGAACTCATCTTCTTAAAGCTTCAGAGAGAAAATTACTCGGTCTAGCGCGTCACCGCTCTGGGAGAGTAAATCGTCCAACCGGGAAGTTAGACAGATTTAGTTGACCAGTTTGCTTTACGACCGTGAAGGGAAAGCAAATCCACTTGGACGCCCAAGTTCGCCTTTTGACCGCGAAGGGGAGGCAAAAATGTTAGGAGTTTCAGCTTGCTTTTTGACCGCGAAATGGACAACTTGCTTTTAGACCGCGAAGGGGAAGGCAAGGTTGTTTGAATGACCAGCTTGTTTTTTCGGAAAGAGAAGAGAAAGATATTCGAAATATGCTCATTGATTGGGCACTTGGAGAATAGAACTTGCCTATCTGTTCGGGCACTTGGAGAATGGAAATCTGTAAAAAAAACTCTCTGTCTACCTGTTTGGGGCATCCGGAGGGAGAACTCATGATCAGAAGGCGTTGGGAAGAGGAGTTGCTTAGAATCATGTGGCTGCTTCGGGGAACGAACCGTCCAACAGGGAAGTAGGACAAAATTAGTGCTTATGGTCTTTGCTTTATTCTTGTTTCACAAGTATAACCAAAGAGGGGCAGCTGTAATCACTAATTTTGTCCGGACCTTGAACCCCCTTTAGTTTATGTTTATCCTGGGCATACATCGGGCTATTATGTAAATTAAGACTAAAAAATAAGAAAAAAGGAAGAAAAACAAAAAAAGAAAAAATATATATATATGTGTGTGTCATGTCTTGTTGTGGTCACATTGTCTATTATTATCTATTAGTGCAATACCTACTATTGGCTACTATTATTAATTATTATAGTTACCCTTACCCTTACCATTATTATTATTATTATTATTATTATTATTATTATTATTATTATTATTATAGTATGTATTATCATAACAATAAATAATAATGTAAACATGAATAAATGAAAGCCCACTTTGATTAAAAATATATATAAGTCCATTAATAACAAACATTACATGAGAAACCAAATAATGATATTAGAGCCCAAGCCCGATAAGCCCTTAAAAAAATAGAAGCCCTAATCCCTTTTCTTATGTGCAACCGCCGCCTCAACCCACAGCCGTTGGATCTGGCTTGATCAACGACCCAAATCGCTCCAGGTCACAAACCCTAGATGCCCCTCATTGAAGATGCCGCGCTGCCTCATCATAGCCGTTGGATCAAAACGCGATCCAACGGTCCCAGATCGGCGCAGAGAAGGATCTGGAACCCGCACGCGCTCACGCGCGCCTCTTGGAGTCTCCAACGCGCCCGCCCTTTCAACTCCACTCCCCCACGCGCCTGAGCCGTCTGACCTCTCACCTGCCACAAGCACGCGTCTGCCGCGACCGTCTCCTGCAACCGGCACGCCTCCCTTCCTGATCGGGCATCTCTGGCACACCTCAGATGAAAAAAACAGTGCATCAGGGACCCGAAAATAGCAAGAAGAGCAAAAAAACAAACATCACTCCAAAGTCAACTTGTACGAGGAGGAAACAGAAGCAAAATAGGAATTAAATAGCCTGTAAACATCGGATATAAATCCGAGCCAAAAACCAGTGTAAAAATTTACAGAGGAATCAATAGAAAAAAAACCTTCTGAGGTAGCTCTTGTTTTCCCCTTTTTTAGTTGCATGCATATCGAAAAGAAAAAATATAAAAGGAAAAGTTCCGAGTTTTACCGATCGGGAACCGTTTCCCATTTGTTTCTAGTTGTGCCGGCAACAAACTCTTGGCTTCCGTCCGGGAGGTCGTCGGAGTGAGCCGTCGGAATCTCAACGGGAAAAGTTTTTTTAGGGTTCTCGAACCAAAGTTTTCTAGGGGAAATTCTTTTTTTTATTTTTAGATTTTTTTTTCTAAGCAAAATAAAGGAAAAGGTTTTTTTCCCCCGGTTTTTCGAGGCCATCGCTGCCGGTTAATGGCTGACGGTGCCGGAAAAACCTTTCTTTTCCGAGCTACAAACCCTAATCGGAGAGAAAGGGGAGCTTTAGGTCTAAAAAAAAATCAGAATAGGCCAAAAGGGGGGAAAAGTTTTTTAACGCGTTTTTGTAGTATTTTTAGGTTTTAAAATTGGTTTATGCGTGGCTTTGGTCCTTCCGTGTTCTCAAAATGGTCTCCGTGGCCCCTCTAACTTTCCGGGTTCTCGCAATTTCGTCCCTGTTGGTCTGGATTGAGTTTTTTCTTACGGGGGTTTATTTCGATCACACCCCTTTAATCTTTGATTTCCATTTAATTTTCGTCACTAGATTGGCCGGCTATTTGGGCGTTCAGCCCTAAAATTCACGTGTGTTTGCATTTCGACTTTTCTGTTGATTGTGTAGATTTAATTCGGATATGATAGTTTTTTTTTAATGATTAATTAGTCCCATAGTTGTTTTCAATGCTCCATAATTTGTGTATGTACTCAACATGATATATTTGTAGATGCGTGCATATTTCGTGTAACGTTTCACATATTTCTCACCTCATAATTTTTATAAGCATGTACTTTCACATGTTGCTACATTCCTTTCATGTTTTTGGGATTACATCGAGTTCGTATGCTTTTCGTTGTTTATTTTGATAGTGTTAAAACATGCTATTCATTTTATGCCTCTTCCATATTTAATTTTACGTCTCGTTTGTTGAAATTCTAAGTTGCATACGAACTTATAAAATGCAATGCGAGCGTCTTTTTATTCGGGAACGAACGAGGCCAGTACCAGTCGTAGTGGTGGTGGTTCAGACGTTCCTTCTCGAATATTAAGACCTTTAAGATTCACTCGCTCGCATAACCAAATTTCGATACGATTCGTCACTTTAATTCGCAAAATTTAATATTAATTAAGCGGTAATGTTTTTGGTACCGATTTTCGGGCACGACGGGGGTGCTCATCCTTCCCCGCGTGTAACCGACTCCCGAACCCATTTTTTAAAGAAAGAATCTCTGGTTTAGTTTTCGGTGTCCGGTCTACCATTTTTAAATGGCCGGTGGCGACTCCTCCTTTTTATACAAATTCGACTAATTTTTCGAAAATCAAACTAAAACCCGGTCCGTCCGAGAGACACCGAGGTACATGTATTTTTTGAATTTTTTTTAGTCGCAACACATACATCTCATGCATGCTTGGTAGCACAAAATGAAAATGATGCATGGTTGTGGCATAGGAAACTAGGACATGCTAGCATTAGTGTTTTAGAAAAAATAGTTTCCCTTGATCTAGTTAGAGGTTTACCCAAGATTAAGTTCTCAAACGATAAAATTTGTGATGCATGCTCTAAGGGTAAACAACATAGGTCTTCCTTTAAATCCATTAATGATGTTTCTACTAGTAGATATTTACAACTTATCCATATGGATTTATTTGGGCCAATTAGGACTATGAGCTTGGGTGGTAAATCTTATGCATTTGTTCTGTTTGATGATTTTTCTAGATTTACCTGGGTTCTATTTTTAAGTACTAAAGATGAGGCTTTAGAAAAATTCATCAATTTTCAAAACTAACCCAAAATGATCTTGAACTTAGAATTTCACATATTATGAGTGATCATGGAACCGAGTTTCAAAATTTAGGGTTTGAAGATTTTTTGAATGAAAATGGTATTAGCCACAATTTTTCGGCTCCTCGAACTCCTCAATAAAATGGGGTAGTTGAGAGGAAAAATAGAACTTTGCAAGAAATGGCTAGAACCATGCTTTGTGAAAATAATTTACCTAAATATTTTTGGGCGGAAGCCACAAACATCGCTTGCTATATTGTTAACCGAGTAATGGTTAGGCCAATTTTAAAGAAAACACCTTATGAAATTTTAAAATCTAAAAAGCCTAACATTAGCTATTTTCATCCTTTTGGTTGCAAGTGTTTTGTTTTAAATAATGGAAAAGACAACTTAGGTAAATTTGATGCAAAAAGTGATGAAGCTATTTTCATAGGATACTCTTTAACCTCTAAAGCCTATCGAGTATTTAACAAGAGAACTTTAGTAGTAGAAGAATCTATACATGTTGTATTCGATGATAACCTCCTTCCAAGGAAGGATTCTTGTGATGATGATGATGTAGGAATCGTAAATGCCTTTGATGGAGGACAAACTTCAAAGGAGGATGAGATTCCAACAAAAGAAGAGGACACACAAGATCCACCTCTTGAAGCTTTGAAGGACTTGGCTCTTGAGGAAAAAGGAAGTGAGCTGCCCAAGGGAGCTCAACTATGTCAAAGATGGTGAAATCTTTGGTGATCCATCCAATGGGGTAACCACTCGATCTTCTCCTAGATTAATGAATCATGTTGTATTTATCTCATGCATAAAGCCTAAGAATATAAAAGAAGCATTGAAAGATGATTTTTGGATTTTGGCCATGCAAGAAGAGTTAAATCAATTTGAGAGAAGTAATGTTTGGACATTAGTTGATAGGCCTAGTAATCAATCTACCATAGGAACTAAAGGGTCTTTAGGAACAAGCTAGATGAGAGTGGTAACATTGTGAGAAATAAAGCTAGACTAGTAGCACAAGGTTACACTCAAGAAGAGGGAATAGATTTTGATGAAACCTATGCACCCGTAGCTAGAATGGAAGCTATTAGGATGTTGCTTGCATATGCATGTTATCATGATTTCAAGCTTTTTCAAATGGATGTTAAAAGCGCGTTTTTAAATGGGTTTATAAATGAGGAAGTGTATGAGGAACAACCACCGGGTTTTGAAGACTCAAAATTTCCAAATCATGTTTTCAAAATCACTAAATCTCTTTATGATTTAAAACAAGCTCCTAGAGCTTGGTATGAAAGACTTTCAAACTTTTTAATTGAAAAAGGTTTTGAAAAAGGCAAGGTGGACACTACACTTTTTATAAAAAGGTATAAAAATAACATCTTAGTAGTACAAATTTATGTTGATGATATTATTTTTGGTTCTACTAACGAATGTCATTACAAAGAGTTTGCTAAGCTAATGCAAGGTGAATTCGAGATGAGCATGATGGGGGAGCTCTCATTCTTTTTGGGACTCCAAATCAAGCAAAAGAAGGATGACACCTTCATCAATCAAGCAAAGTACATAAAGGATATGCTCAAGAAGTTTGGCTTGGAGAATGCAAAGCCTCAAGCCACACCTATGAGCTCATCTACAAAGCTTGACAAGGATGAAGGAGGTAAGTGTGTTGACTCTAAGCTTTACCATTCTATGATTGGATCATTGCTTTACCTTACCGCAAGTAGACCAAATATCTTGTTTAGTGTTTGCTTGTGTGCTAGGTTTCAAGCTAGTCCTAGAGAGTCTCACCTGATAGCCGTTAAGAGAATCTTTAGGTACCTTAGAGACACTCCTTGTTTGGGTCTTTGGTACCCTAGAGACTCCACCTTCAACCTTCATGCTTATTCGGATGTGGATTATGGGGGATGTAAAATCGATAGGAAGAGTACTTCAGGAACTTGTCAATTCCTAGGTAGTATGCTCATATCTTGGTTCTCTAAGAAACAAAATAGTGTAGCCTTATCTACCACCGAAGCCGAGTACATATCCTTAGGGAGTTCTTGTGCTCAAGTCCTTTGGATGAAGCAACAACTCTTAGATTATGTTATTAAAGTTGAAACCATACCCCTTAAATGTGATAACACTAGTGCTATATGTTTGACAAAAAATCACATCCAACACTCTAGAACCAAACACATAGAAATAAGGCATCATTTCATTAGAGATCATGTCCTTAAAGAAGATGTGGTTATAGAGTATGTTGACACCTTAAATCAATTAGCGGACATATTTACAAAACCTTTAGACAAAGAGCGTTTTTGGTCCCTTAGGAGAGAGTTAGGTCTAACTAGCCTATCTTGACCTTTTAGGACCTCTTTTGTGCTTAAAATTGCTTGATCTTGTGAAATGCCATGTTTATGTGTTTTTACTCCTAATTTCATCCATGCCTATAGCTAGGGGGAGGATGTGTATGTTTGCATATGTTTTTCCTGCTCATTCATGTCATTCATGCAAGATAGGCCTTAGAAAATTTCATTTTTCTGCACTTTTAGAGCCTCATATGCACTTCCAGGCCCAAGTGTATCGAAACGGGTTCACATGTTTCAATACAGATGCTGTAAATTTCTATCTGAGAGAAGGGCATTTCGAAACACCTTCCAAGGGTTTCGAAACGTTTTGGCTACTGCCAAGGGGTGTATCGAAACAAGTTTCGATACAAGTCAACGGGGATTTGATATGGTCAAACCCGTATCGAAATGGTCAGCTGGTGTTGAAAAATCGGTCAAACTTTCGTGCCTGCGTTTCAAAAAGGTCGACACCGTTTTTAAACGGGTTCGCGAACTGCTTTAAAAGGGCTTTTAATGTTAAAGTTTAACCAAAATTAAAACTCTCCCAACAACCTAAAAACCCTAGAATCAATTTTTCCTATAAAAACCCTCTAAACCTCATTGTTATTCATCAAATCTTGAGGGCTTTTTCTCTTCAACACTAGTCTAAGCAAGCATCAACAATATTGTGCAAGGATTTTCATCCATTCATCCAAAATCCCAATTTAAGGTACATTTTCATCCTTTTCTTTTTCCTTCAATTTGTATTCGAATCCTAGGTTAGAAAATTTTAATTTTGTATATTTATGTGTTTTGATACTTGGGTTTTTCAAATCTTATAAATTTTTTTCAAAATCTTCTATTTTTTTATTCGAATATATATTTTTTTCACTCGTATTTTCTTTACTGTTAAATTTTTTTTGTTTTGTTTTTCAAAAATTGTTTTTAAAACCTAAGTGGGATTTACCATTGGATTGAATTAAGAAATCACATGCATACACTTAAACTTGTTTTTAAAATTGCTTGCTTTATGTTTTAGGATGTCTACGGAAAATGTTAACAAAAAGCGTAAGACCGGTCAAGCAAGTGAATCGAGTATTCGTCCCAATCTCACCCAGCTATTTCAAAAAACTCTTAGAACTCAAGAGATGAGGGATCATTTCAACTATGTCAAGGAGTATGAAATTCATCGTGAGCGTGTTGTTGACCTCTCGTTTCTTGACTCCGAGCGATTTCTCTTTCGTTACCTTGACCGTTTAAGAGAGTGGGATTTCCTTGTCTTGTTGAGCATCCCGGACATTTGCTACAAACACATGGTACTTCTCTTTTACTCCAATGCTCAATTTATTAATAGTGAAGGCAATACCGAAGTGGTTGGCCTTGAGTCTTCTATCTTGGGCAAGAGGATTGTCATTGACATCCCTTTCTTGGAGTCTACATTTGCTCTTAAGAACGAAGGAATTGAGAATGAGAGTCACTTTGGTTCTCACACCGGTTCGGTGCTTACCTTGGATGCGCACGATAGATTCCTCCATTTGATGGTCTCATGGTTCCTTCGCCCCTCCGGAGGTAAATTTTCTCACATCCGTCAAGTAGACTATTTTTGGTTTGAATGTTTCCGTCGTGGTGAGCGCCTAATCTTGTTAAGATCATGTTTGCCGAGATAGTCAATAATGTTAAGCTTCGTGACACCGATGCTCTAAAATCTTTCACTTACGGGACGATCTTAAGTCACATCTTTAGCAAGCTTAATCTTGATTGCACCTACGACTCTCCGGAACCCTGCAAGTCAAAAATTGGTGAGTCTTCTCTCCGTAAGTCCGAATTTCGCTATGTAAACAATAGGCATTGGGAACGTGTTGATAGGGAAGCACCTCTTCCTCCTCCCGTTGAACCTCAACCACAAGCTCAAGTTACGAACAATGAAGCTCTCACGGCTTTTCTTACCGAGCGGTTCAACACTTTTGACATTAACATGTCTAGTGGTTTTGGAGCTCTCAATACACGCTTGCAATCCGTAGAGGATCGTCTTCTTGCCAATGAGAATCGACTCCAATCCCTTGAGAATCAACAATCGGCCATGGACATGTCCTTCTCCACCTTTTATGGCCAATGGATGAAGTTTCGTCGTTCTCAAGTCAAGAGCGAAGATGAATCCATGGATGATGATGATGACGCCGAGGCCTAGAACTCTCATGACATATCATATTAGCTATGCATCTTTATTTCCATTATGTTTCTATGAACTTATGCTTTTGATTTTATTTGGGATTATGCTTTGAACTTATTGTTTAAAATTTATGTTTTGGATATTTTAATTTGATGAATTAATATTATGTTGCTTATTTCTTATTGCTTAATGATTATTGCCATTAACCATATCTCTTCTCTATGAGCCTTGTTTCTTATTTTTGATCTAACAAAAAGAGGGAGAAGTAATCTAAGAGCCAAAATTCGTTTGAAATGTTTTAAGTGTTTTTAAGTTTTAAACCTTGAATTTAAATCCTTAAATCTTTTTAAGACTTTAAAAACCTATCTTAAATTGAGGGGGAGTTAGAATGTGTTCAAAATTTTTAAAACTCTTAAAAATTCTAACTTTGGTTTTGTTATATCAAAAAGGGGAGATTGTGAAACCGATATTTTAATTTTGATATAACTAAAGAACCTAAGGACTAATTTGAAAATGTGAAAACGAATTTTTAAGTTGTCAAACCTCTCTACATGTTTTAAACAATATGCCTAAGTTAAAAACTAAGTTTATCAAATATTTTCTAAGTGTTCTTAAAGCCAAAACAGTGATTTTCGTGTCACCGTTTTGAAACGGCCTTAGGCGTTTCAAAACAGTTTTGAAACTGTGAGTCCATGTTTCGAAACGGGTATCGAAACGATTTCAACACTGCCAACCCATGTTTCGAAACAAGTTTTGAAATGGCTTAAGAACATTGAGCAACCGTATCGAAACGACATCAAGTGTTTCGAAACGGCTTTAAAATTGATTTGAAAAATATGACCGTTGAATGTTTTTATCTGATTTTAAAGAAGTCGTTAAGGCGTATCGAAACGATCTCAAGACGTTTCGATACGATCCTTGACAATGGCAAAATGTTTCGAAACAAGTTTCGAAACGACTCTTAGCGTATCAAAACATGACATGCTATTTAATGCACCCCAACGGCTCTTTCTATTTTGGTCTGTTTCAAAACAGGGTCGGGCGTTTCGAAACGGTTGGTTGCAGACTGTATTTATGGAGGGAAGATAACACCCCAACGGCTCTATTGATGAATGCAACAACCACAACGGCTAGAATTCAATGAGAAGGTATAAAAAGGACCTCTAAAAGCTTCAGCAACAACTATTGATCCTAAAGCAAACATCCAAACATCAAATCCAAGCATTTGTGCCTAAATCCCATTATTGTCTTGTAACCCCAATTATATTTTTCATTCTTATCATTTCAATTGGGTTAAGTGCTTGTAATTGGGCTACAATTTGTATTGAGAGATACTTCCTTAGCCAACAAATTCTTTGTTTCAATTGTGTGAGGATTGGGTCAAATTTTGGGTAGAAAATTTGACCAAAAATTGTAAGGGTTACCTCCTTAGCCTAGAAAAGGGGAAGAGCAATTAGTGGAATTGTTGCAAATCCTTAGTGAAGCTAAGGTAGTGGATGTAGAGTTCATTTGGAACTTGAACCACTCTAAAATTCCTTGTCTACCTTTTTATTTGCAATTTCCACCACCAAGAACTTTAAAAATCCAATTCACCCCCTCTTGGTTTAGTTCGATCATTCGATCCACTCAACAACTATTCTGGATGGGGCTGCCAAGAGAGTAGTTTTTAAATTCCACCCTAAATGCAAAATGGTTACACTATCTCATTTATGTTTTTCAATTGATATGATAATTTTTGCAAAGGGACAATAGATTCTATTAAGGGGTTAAGAGTGTGCTGGAGAAATTTTATGAGTTATCTGGTCTTAAACTCAATACTTCCAAATCAGAACTATTTCCTCCTGGAGTAAGTGTAAATACATTGAAGAATATTCAAGTTTACATTGGTTTCCATATTGATCAACTATATCTCAAATGCTTGAAAGTTCTTTTGGTGACAAGGAAGCTCTCGATCAAGGATTGTTCTATCCTTATTGAGAATATAAGTGGGGCAATGATCAAGCAAGAAAATTAGTTATGGGGGAGATTGTAGGTTATCATATGAATTATGTATATCATCTTAAATTACTGGTGTAGGCAACTTATGTTTCCTATAGTTGTTATTAGTAAAATTGACAACTTTGTACTCTATTTTTCTAGAAATGAGGTGATGTTCTAACAATTTGAGCTAGGGTGAACTCAAGGGCGGTTCAAAGGTTTACGGGGCCCTGTACAACTTATTAAAACAAGGCCCTTTAATGTTTGAGTTAAAATTAAAGGTTTGACCGGTCAAATTCGCTAATTTGGATGTTTGGTAAAGAACGAATTGAAATAGCGGATTGGGGTGTGTTGAGTTTAGAGGTGCTCGATTCGTTCAACTAATATGGCTCACCAAGTGGTGGAGAGGTGGATTTTGGGTGGATGAGGTGTGGAAGCTTAAAAGTAAATGACACAATGATTTCAGAGTGGTTCAACCTTCTAACCAAGGTCTACATCCACTACCTTAGCTTCCCACTAAGGATTTCCAATCAATCCACTATTGATTCGTCCCCTTTTCTAGGCTTAGGAGGAAACCCTTATACACCGATCAAGCTTTCTACCCAAAGCCTTGATCAAACCCTCTTTACAAGAGAAAGGAAATATGCAAACTTAAATCCCTCTAATAGGTATTTGTATGCTCAATAATGCACTCACCCAAAACCTAAAACACTTGAGCAAATTTGACAATTTTGGCTCACTAGTGTTTGTCTATACAAGAATTGACAATTTACGCACTAAGACAATATTTGATCATTTGTTGATTGACAATATGAGCATTAACCATATCTTGATGCTTGAAGGTCCCTTTTATACTCCTTGATGAGTTTATAGCCGTTACTAGCCGTTGGGGATGAATTGGAGCCGTTGAGGACTTTATTTCCCACCATAAATGCACTTCTTCAGCTCACCGTTTCGAAACAGTCGTGCCCGTTTTGAAACACCCTTTAAGTAGAAAGAGCCGTTGCAGTCTAAATGAGGCACCCGTATCGAAACGCCCTTGGCCGTTTCGGAACACGTATCGAAACACCTAGTCCCGTAGAAACGACCTACATTTAAATGTTGGTTGGGAAATAACCGTTGGGGTTTATGACCGTTGTGGTCGAAGCCACGTAGGCGTATCGAAACGGCATAGCCCGTTTCGAAACGCTGGGCAAAATTCACATACAGGGAAGGCCCGTTTCGATACCCGTATCGAAACATTTTTGCTACTGGAGTCGTCCGTACCGAAACGCCCTGAGGAGTTTCGAAACGTCTGGAAGGTTTTGTGTAGATTGACTTTTGAAAACATGTGAAAACCTTTTAAAAACTTCCCTAAACATAGTTTCAAGTTATTTGGACTTTGGAAATAATTTTGAATTCTTTTTAAATAAGTCCAAAACATTTTTCAATTATTATATCAAAACATTAGTTCTACATGGTGAAACCTCTAATTTTGAAAAAGTTGCTAATACGAGCTTTTTGAAATTAGAGGATATGATATAAGAGTTATAAAGACCTTTTTACCCTTAACAACTATAAAAAATCTCTAAATAACGTAAATTTAACCATTTCTATTTTAATTCTTCAACCTCACGTATTTATATTGTGACATTTGTAAACTAATCTCTTTTGTTTTTTTCTTTTTATTCTCATACATTTATATATGTATTTAAATTTAATAATTAATTAAATTGTATTAAACGTAATTATATAAATAATAAATTAATATATAGATCCTTCAAATATGCTTAGTAATGTTATATTAAAAATTATTTTTTATAATCTAATTAATATTAATAGATACAAAATACTGATAACTAATAAACTATTCAAATAAGTGTCAAATATAATCATGTCCTTGCATATCATTTTGCTTGTTTAATTAATTAAAGAACTATCAACTATCAATTAATTTTACCAAACATTTTTATACAACCAACTAATACAATCCGCTAGTCAAATCAGCTAATGCAATCAGCTATCAACTAATGCAATCCGCTATCTGCTAATTGCCAAACAAGACCATAAGGTTTTTTAAAAATATTTTATCTAAGTAAAAATTATATTATGGGCCATATTTAAAGTTATTTTTTATTTTTCTTGTAATTTATTAAACCAAAATCTTTTATATTTTCCCTATAAACATTTAATTCAACTCATTTGGGCTCCTCTTTTCTTGGGGGCCATGTGCGGTCGCTCACCTCGCACATTTTCAAAACCCCCACTGGGTGAACTGGAAGCAAATATGTTCTTTAAAGTCTGAAGGTGGTCTTGGGTTAAAAATTTTGCATGTTGATATAATGCTTGTATTCTGATGTTGGTAAAATAAATCTTTTCAGGTGAAGGCTCACTTTGTGTGGCATGGTTTCATGAATATGTATTCTTTGGTGTAAACTTATGACATCTTAAAGATAAGCCACATCATAGTTGTATTGTAAAAATGATTTTGAAACCTAGGAGTGTTGTTGCAAGTGTATTTGTAAATGTGACAGGTTGGAGTGTGGTGAAAAATAGGAAAATTTGACAAGAAAACATGCAATAATCACGTGGATGATCATTTTAGACAGGCTTCCCACTAATGACGAGCTGTAAAAAATGTGGATTGTGACAAATAATATTTGCAGCCTATGTAGAAGTTGTAGTGAATTTATAAACCATATCTTCTGTCCAAGGAGTATTTGGTCTGCTATTCTCTATCTTTGAAGTTTTAATATGAATGTTTTGAACTGAGAAGAAGAAATGAATAGGATGGTGACTCGCTTGAGAGGGAAGTCCTTTATTGTGTTCATCTTCAAAACTGCTTGGAGCTCCTATGTATAAAACATTTGGAAAGAAAGAAACAGACGATGCTTTAGGGGACGTGAAAGAGATGTCATAGCTATTCTAGAAAGGTATTAATGAAGTCGTACAAATTAATATACATAAGAAGTGTATAGACAACAACGATAGTTTGAATAGGAAAATTTGTATAGCTTGGGTGTTGAATGATGAAAATTGCTTTAGGGTTTTGCGATTTTCTTTTGTGCGCAGATTTGGGGAAAAGGCAGAAGAGAAGACGCGAGTGAGACAAGGGAAAACGCGTGAGTGGGAGAGAGAGAGAAAAAGATTTGAATTTTTTTGAAAGGAAAATTAAAATGTATTTTACATATACACATTTATATACTAATAATAAAACTAACTAACTTGGAAATGGAATCCTGAAAACAGAAAGATGGTAAGGCTTTAGTAAAACAATCAACAAGCTGATTATGTGGAGAAACATGCAAAAGTTTGATTACTCCATGTTGAACTTTTTCTCGGATCAAATGACAATCGATTTCAATATGTTTCGTGCTTTCATGATGCATAAGATTTTCAACAATTTTGATGGCAGACAAGTTATCACAGTAAAGATTAGCAGAAGAAAATTGAAGTTTTAAATTAGAGAGAAGATAAAAAAGCCACTGAACTTCACAAGTTACAGTTGCTAAAGCACGATACTCTGCTTCACTAGATGAACAAGATATGGTTTGTTGTTTTTTAGACTTTCAGGAGATTAAAGATTTGCCTAAGAAAATGCAGAAACCAGTTGTTGACCTACGAGAATCTGGACAAGAAGCCCAATCAGAGTCAGAAAAAGCATGAATTTGTAAGGCACTGTCACAAAAAAAGACCTTGTCTAGGGGTGCCCTTCAAATATCTAAGGATTCTATGTGCAGCAGTTAAGTGAACATTAGTCGGGGCAGATAAGAATTGAGATAACTGTTGGACAACAAAAGAAATGTCCGGTCTAGTATTAGTAAGATATAAAAGTTTACCATTAAGCTGCCTGTATGAAGTAATATCTTGTAATGCATCACCATCATATTTAGACAAAAAACTTTTTGTAACAACAATAGGAGTAGAAACATGCTTAGATCCAATAAAACCAGTCTCTTTTAAAAGTTCCAAAGTGTATTTCCTTTGACACAAGTTTATACCTTTGGTTGATCTAGCAATTTCAAGCCCAAGAAAATATTTTAACTTCCATAAATCCTTTATTTTAAAAGCATCATGAAGGAAACTTTTAATAGAACAAATATGTTGAGATGAAGGACTAGCTAGGATAATGTCATCCACATAAACAACTAAAGCAATAAACTGGGAATCTTCACCTTTAGTGAAGAGACTAGAGTCTGAAACAAATTGCTTAAACCCTTGGTTACCCAAGGCAATTGTCAGCCTTTCATTCCACTGCCTACTTGCTTGTTTTAATCCGTATAAGCTTTTATTTAGTTTACAAACAAGACCAGAGTTGTCATTAGAAAAACCAGATGGCAATTCCATATAGACCTCCTCTTGCAAGAAATCATGCAAAAAGGCATTATTTATGTCTAACTGCTGTAAATCCCAGTTTTGAGCTGCAACAATGTCCATTAAGGTTCTAATTGTAGTAATTTTGGCCACTGGCTAAAGGTATGGAGAAAATCAACCCCAGCCTGTTGTGTGTATCCTTTAGCAACCAACCTAGCTTTATATCTATCAAGGGTGCCATCTGACTTTAGTTTAGTTTTAAAAACCCATTTACACCCTATAGTAGTCTTTCCAAGAGGTAAATGAACTAAATCCCATGTTTTATTATTTTCTAGAGTAGAAATCTCTTCTTTCATTGCAGTTTTCCAGCAATCATGTAAAAGAGCTTGCTTATAGTTTTTAGGTTCACTCAGCAAGTCTACATTATTGATAAAATATTTATGTTGAGTAGAAATATTTGTATAAGAAAGAACCTGAGCAATAGAATGATGAGTAGTTCTTGTCTTAGGCATATTAACATGAAAATCCTTAAATTTCTGTGGTATTTTAACTGCTCTAGAAGGTCTAGTAGTAGGCTGATCATGAACTCTAGAGGAACTATTAGGCTGAACATCTACTAGAAAAGGATTAATAGGTTGAGCAGAATCATCAGAAATAGCAGGACCAATATCAATGTTATCAGACTTATCAGAATTTTCAGAAGAACATTCCATAATATTTTAAGAACCAACAACATTATCATTAGTATAATTTTGATTTTGTGAAATCAAAATTGATTTTGATATAACATCTAAACTTATTGACCAATTTGCAAAATAATAAATTTTTAAGTACTCATTAAAGTCTCACTATTGACAAGTATTTTAAACAAAATAATATCTCAAGACAAGTTCTTAAAATGATAAATTATTCTAAGTCTTTTCCTATGTGTTTTCAAGCCAAACTACACAAAAAGCCCAGGCGTGTCGATACACTTAGGCGTATTGATACGGTTCTTAGCCACTGGAATTTTAATGGACATAGCATACCGATACGGTATTACCCCGTATCGATACGATATTCATCTGGGCAACAATTTCAATGATACCGTACCGATACGCTTTGCAACTGTATCAATACGATAAGTTTATCTTTGCAAAATCTTTGCATTTAATTTTTTGACCGTTGACTTGTCAGTTGGTTGGTATCCCAATTTTTAAATGACCGTTATACCGTACCAATACGCTAAGTATGCGTATCGATACTATTTTTATGAAAACCAAACTTGGGATTCCAATGAGCAAATCCCGTATCGATACGCCATTCCGTATCGATACACCCCTTAAAACCGTACCGGTACGCCTTCTAAGCGTATCGATATGCAAGGTTTTTCAGTCACAACAGCTCTTTCCTCTTTGATACAGGTATCGATACGCCCCTACCCGTACCGATACGGTAGGCAGCAGAGCTGCATTTATTGCAGGAAAAATGCTTCTCAACGGCTCTATTGATGACCCCAACTACCCAAACGGCTAGAATTCAATACAAGGGTATAAAAACAAGTCTCAATTGAACAAGCAAAAACTATTGAACCTACAAGCATCATCAAAGCACTCAAATCCAAACTTTTCACCCATAGAGTCAAATTTCTTGTACCAAACTCTTGTGTTCTTAATTGTTATCTTTTTATTGTGAGTTTGGGGAGTGTAAAATTGTAATTGAGTAAACAATTATCCTTTGAGAGGAATTTGTAAAGTTTACCAAAAACTTCTCTTTGTAAAAGTGAGTGGATTAAGCTTTGGGTAGAAAGCTTAATCAATTTGTAAGGTTACCTCCTCATCCAAGAAAAGGGGAAGAATTCAAGTAGTGAATTGGTTGAAAATCCTTAGTGGGAACTAAGGTAGTGGCTGTAGAGTTCATTTGGAGAACTTGAACCACTCTAACTTCTTGTGTCACATTTTATTTTTCCCTATTATCACCTACCAAAATTTTTATTGCCAATTCACCCCCTCTTGGCCATTTGCAATTATATGATCAACTCAACAATTAGTTTCAGAGCTACACTCATTGGAAGGATTACAACCCTCTTGAGTCGATTCTAAGAGAGTTTGATCAACAACTAGTCAAACAATGGCATCCACCTCCAACTCCAACCTCTACGAGTCTCAATCTACTACCAAGCCACCATTCTTCAATGGGGATAACTACCAATATTGGAAGAATAGGATGAGGCTCTTCACCAAGTCTACCGACTACATGGTGTGGGATGTGGTTGAAGAAGGTCCATTCATACCCATGAAGAGAGATGGTGAAGGAAGACTTGTCCCAAAGGTCAAACCCAAAATGACGGAAGATGATCGAAGAAGGATGCAAGTAAATGATAAAGCTCTTCATGTCATCTTTTGTGCACTTGGTCCGGATATCTACTCCAAGGTGTCTTCGATCGAGAATGCCAAGGAAGTTTGGGACACCCTCGAGACAACATATGAGGGAACTAACGATGTCAAGGAAACAAAAGTCGGGCTACTCAAACTAAGCTACGAAAATTTCAAAATGGATCCCGATGAGAGTGTTTCCAAGATGTTTGATCGATTCTCGGTCATTGTCAACGGATTGAAGGGTTTCGGTGAGATCATCCCCGAAGACAAGCTAGTGAGGAAATTGTTGTACTCTCTTCCGGAATTATGGGATAGCAAGAGAACGGCTATTATTGAAGCTCGAGATTTGAAGACTCTCAAGCTAGATGCTCTTGTTGGATCTCTACTCACCCATGAGATCATGAGGAAGGGAAGAGAAGAAGAAAAGAAAATGGAGGAGAAGAAGGTTGAAAAGAAGGATGTTAAGAAGAAGAAGATTGAAATCGCCCTTAAAGATTCATACCATGAAAGCGATTCAAGAGAAGATAAAGATGAGGAGATGGCTATGTTGGCCAAACGATTCACTCGCTTTATGAAGTCCAACCGTGGGAGAAAGTTCATTAGAAAAGGAGACTTCAAGAGCAAGAGTAAAGAAGAGGAGAAGGACCAAATCATTTGCTATGAGTGCAAAAAATCCGGCCATATCCGTTCCGAATGTCCTCAATCGAAGAGGAAGAGCTTTGGGAAGAAGAACAAGCTCAAAGCTCAAGTAGCAACTTGGAGTGACGAGGAGTCATCCGAGGAGGAGGAGGAAGTGGCCAATCTTTGTCAATGCCATTGATGATGAACCAAAGGTAAACCCTAACTCATCTAATTTTGATTTTACCTTTGATGAACTTCAAGATGCTTACGATGAATTGCAAGAGGTTTATGATGAGTTAGTTGGAAAATATAAGAAGTCTATTTTGAGAAACAAGAAAAACATTTCCGATTTGAAAACTCAAAATGAATCTATTTCAAAAACTAACTCCGAATTGGAAAAGAAGGTTTTGTACTTAGTAAATCTTTCAAATGATCTTAAAAAGAAAAATCTTGAACTTGAAAAATTTCTTTCCAATTTTCAAGATTATCACACAAAGGAAGTGGATAATCTTAAAACATCTATTGCTATTAGGAAAAACCATTTTAAAAAGGGAAATTCTTCTAAATCCCAATATGTAAAAAGAAAACCTATTATTCTTAAACAAAGAAATTTTCATAAGCAATCTAGAGGTCAAAGGATTAGGAGTGTTTGGGTTCCTAAGGAACTCATTATTTCTAATAACATGAATGCTATTGCTTCTTGGATCCCTAATGGAACCAAAGTTTTGAGGGCTAACACACATGGACCCAAAATGATTTGGGTACCAAAGATCAAGGCCTAATTTCTTTGTTTGTAGGGGGAGCATTGCTACAAGGCCAAAGCTTCAAGCCAAAACTCATGGTACCTTGATAGTGGATGCTCAAGACATATGACCGGTGACAAGAGTAGATTCGTGGAACTAAAGCCAAAGAGTGGTGGAGTGGTAACTTTCAGTGACAACTCCAAAGGCCACATTGAAGGAATAGGCCCCATTGGTAATCACTCTTCTATTTTCATTGAAAATGTTTTGTATGTCAACAGTCTTAAACACAACTTATTGAGCATTAGTCAATTATGTGATAAGGGTTTTAATGTTTTATTTGATAAAAGTGGTTGCAAAATTGTAAACATTAAAACAAATCAATTAATGCTCATAGGACATAGAATAAGCAATATTTACATGGTGCATTTAGATGACATCCATACATCTCATACATGCTTAGTTGCACATGATGAACATGATTCATGGCTTTGGCATAGAAAATTAGGACATACTACCATGAGTGTTTTAGAAAAATTGATTTCCCTTAATCTAGTTAGAGGTTTACCCAAACTTAAGTTCTCTAATGATAAAATTTGTGATGCATGTTCTAAGGGTAAACAACATAGAACTTCATTTAAATCCATTAATGATGTCTCTACTAGTAGATGTTTACAATTGATTCATATGGATCTTTTTGGGCCTATTAGAACAATGAGCTTGGGTGGTAAATCATATGCCTTTGTACTTGTAGATGACTATTCTAGGTTTACTTGGGTTCTATTCTTAAGTACAAAAGATGAGGCTTTAGAAAAATTCATCACATTTTCTAAAATAACTCAAAATGATCTTGAACTTAAAATTTCTCACATTAGAAGTGATCATGGAACCGAATTTCAAAATCTAGGTTTTGAAGAGCTTTTAAATGAAAATGGGATTAGCCATAATTTTTCCGCACCTCGCACTCCTCAACAAAATGGGGTAGTTGAGAGGAAAAATCGAACCTTAGAAGAAATGGCTAGAACCATGCTTTGTGAAAATAATTTACCTAAATATTTTTGGGCGGAAGCCACAAATACCGCTTGCTACATTATAAATCGAGTAATGATTAGGCCAATTTTGAAGAAAACTCCTTATGAGATTTTAAAATCTAAGAAGCCTAACATTAGCTATTTTCATCCATTTGGTTGCAAGTGTTTTGTTTTGAATAATGGTAAAGAAAACTTAGGTAAATTTGATGCTAAAAGTGATGAAGCTATTTTCTTAGGGTACTCTTTAAACTCTAAATCCTATCGTGTATTTAATAAAAGAACCTTAGTGGTAGAAGAGTCTATTCACGTTGTTTTCGATGATAACCTCCTTCCGAGCAAGGAATCTTGTAATGATGATGATGTAGGAATTCTTGATGCCACTGATGGAGGACAAACGTCAAAGGTGGATGAGATTCCAACTAAAGATGAAGATGCACAAGATCCACCTCTTGAAGCCTTGAAGGACTTGGATCTTGAGGAAAATGAGGTATCTTACCCAAGGGAGTTCAACTATGTCAAAGGTGGTGAAATCTTGGGTGATCCATCCAAGGGGGTAACTACTAGATCCTCTCTCAAATTAATGAACCATGTTGCATTTCTTTCATGCATTGAGCCTAAAAATATTAAAGAAGCTTTAAAAGATGATTTTTGGATTTTGGCCATGCAAGAGGAATTAAATCAATTTGAGAGAAGTAAAGTTTGGACATTAGTTGAAAGGCCTAGTAATCAATCTACTATAAGAACTAAATGGGTCTTTAGGAATAAACTAGATGAAAATGGTAATATAGTGAGAAACAAGGCTAGGCTTGTAGCTCAAGGCTATACCCAAGAAGAGGGAATTGATTTTGATGAAACATTTGCACCCGTAGCTAGGATGGAAGCCATTAGGATGCTTTTAGCATTTGCATGTTATAATGATTTCAAGCTTTTTCAAATGGATGTGAAAAGTGCTTTTCTAAACGGTTTTATAAATGAAGAAGTGTATGTTGAACAACCACCGGGTTTTGAGGATTCAAAATTTCCAAATCATGTGTTCAAACTAACTAAAGCTCTTTATGGTTTAAAACAAGCTCATAGAGCTTGGTATGAGAGACTTTCAAATTTTTTAATTGAAAAGGGTTTTGAAAAAGGTAAGGTGGACACTACACTTTTTATAAAAAGATATAAAAATGACATCTTAGTAGTACAAATCTATGTTGATGATATCATTTTTGGTTCTACTAACGAATGTTATTGCAAAGAATTTTCTAAGCTAATGTAAGATGAGTTCGAGATGAGTATGATGGGGGAGCTCTCATTCTTTTTGGGACTCCAAATCAAACAAACGAAAGATGACACCTTCATAAATCAAGCTAAGTACGTGAACGATATGCTCAAAAAGTTCGGCTTGGAGAATGTAAAGCCTCAAGCCACACCTATGAGCTCTTCCATAAAGCTTGACAAAGATGAAGGAGGTAAGTGTATTGATTCTAAGCTTTATAGATCCATGATAGGTTCTTTGCTTTACCTTACCGCAAGTAGACCGATATCATGTTTAGTGTTTGCTTGTGTGCTAGGTTTCAAGCTAGTCCTAGAGAATCACACTTAGTTGCCATTAAGAGAATTTTTAGATACCTTAGAGACACACCTAACTTAGGCCTTTGGTATCCTAAGGATTCCTCCTTTAGCCTTCATGCTTATTCAGATGCGGATTATGGGGGATGTAAGATAGATAGGAAAAGTACTTCTGGGACATGCCAATTCTTAGGTAGTATGCTCGTATCTTGGTTCTCTGAAAAACAAAATAGCGTAGCCTTATCTACCACCGAAGCGGAGTACATATCCTTAGGGAGTTGTTGTGCTCAAGTCCTTTGGATGAAAAAACAACTCTTAGATTATGGTGTTGAAGTAGAAACCATACCCCTTAGTGTTTCTTGAAGTCTTGAGTAGATTATTATAAACGAATCTCTATGATATCTTATATCATAATACTCGAGCATGGCCATGCATTTTCTAATCTCACTCAATCAAGTGGCCGAAGATATTTCTCCCATTATGTAGGAGGGACAAATCCTTTCTTGATCAACCATATTTCACCACATAGGTCATCACGTATCCAATCATCAGTCTTTATAATGTAGTCAATTACGACACATGTTTGACTATGTCAAAATACGTAAATCTTTATGTTGAAATCATGTTGATCTCAAGTTTGAGGATTATACATATGTTTATCATGAGCAATGTTGTGACTGTCACATGATTACCCATGAAACATGCTCATAGCGGGTCAATCCAGTATGTTGTTCTCTAACAAATACTTATGTGTTTATTTTGACATCTCTATGTCAATGACAACACTTGTTATCAATCAACCACATATTAGTGTTTATATATTATCACTGTCCATACCCGTAATAATATTCGACTAAGGATCCTATTTAACAATAATCGTATTATTGTATGGACATTATTATCCAATGGTTAGTTTGATGCACAGAAACATACCAAATGATAATAACGACAATGCCATTACTTGATAAATCTAGTAAAATAGTATGTCTACTCAATCATCATATGATTGGTCTTTGGGCATACTCCAACAATCTCCCACTAGCACTAAGACCAATCATTCTCGTATCTAATACGATATGGTTTAGTGTAACTGACATGCTTATGCTGTGTCAAAAGCTTTGTCAGGGAGCTGACAAAGTTATCAACTTTGTGCGTATGTTGCATACTTTCACATCTCCAAGATGTAAGCACTTTAGAATATGTTTAGATTTATTGATGAGATCTGGGTTTTATTTGCTTACGCAAAGGTTCCATCATAACAGAGTTATGTAGCATCTAATATGCTGGGAACAACCCTTAGTTCAGAAGTGAACCCTTTAGATCCAAACATCCTTCTTTATTGCTATGTCGACTGTAATACATTCAACCTATGTTGTAGAATTAGATACTGTCTCATATTGCTAACTCGCAGTATCTTTTATTAATGCAAAACGGATTGCGATCTTTAGTTCCTTTTGATGAGTATGCCATCTACATACAATACTTAGGAAATTAACAATGCTCCCACTAGTTCTTTTGAAAACAAGACTCCTCTTTGTTTCTAGATAAACAAAACCTTTTGATTGTATCTTCTGAAACGAATATCCCAACTTCGAGAAGCTTGCCTTATTCTACGGATAGACCTTTGTAGCTTACATACCTTCCAAGTGTTTACTGGAGTGACAAAACCTTCTGGATGTGTCATGTACACATCTGTTTCAAGTTTTCCCTTAGGAAAGCGGTTTTGACATTCCTTTATTTGATTCCATAATCATGGTATGTAACTACTTGCAAGTGAGATTAAGATGGATTAAACATAGCTACAAGGAAGATGTTTTATCATAGTCTATACTATGAAGTTTGTCAAAAAAATTTTAGCGACGAATCATCCTTTGTATGTTTTATCATCCATGTCGGTTTTTTTCCTTCTTTGAAAAACTCATCCATATCTCTTAGGTTTTACCCTTTTAGGTAACCAAAGTCTATACTTGGTTTTAGACATGTATTCCATCTCATATTTCATGGCTCTTAGCCATTTCTCGAATTTTGGGCTCACCATTGCTTTCTGATAAGACCTAGTCTTTATCTTGATCCGAAAAGAAGAGTGTTTCCATGTACGAATAGTGAGAGATCCATATTTCTCAAGTATATGGTATTCTCTTAAGGATCAACACAATGGTTGTGTTTTGTTCCAATGTTCCTTGATCATTTGTGGAACATTCTCATTCTTTGGTTCATAAATTTGTTGTCTAAAATTTCTTCAAAATCCAAATTCCATTTTTTCCTTTTGTGAGAGGTAATCTCTTTCAAGAGAAACCCTCGTTTGAGCAACAAACATTTTGTTCACGTTGAAAAATGAAATCCCTTAGTGATAAGTATTCTCTTTCGAGATAAACTATCGTTTGAGCAACAAATATTTTGTTCTCGTTAAAGTTGAAGAAATAATATCCCTTTGTGAGAATTAATCTTTTCCAAGATAAACTCTCGTTTGAGAAACAAACGCTTTGTTCTCGTTAGGATAAACAACAAATGGAGTTTTTAAGGTTCGAACTTTGTAAACATTTTAACATGTAAGTTTTGTAACCTTAAAACTTAAAAGGTATTCTAGAACAATTCTTAGTCCATATCTTACATGGCGTTTTTGAACCAAGTTTTGAAAAACACGATTAAGATGTGAGTTGTTTTTCTAGTGTGTAAATAAGTCGAAAATGACTTGTTCTGAATCAAAACATGTCTAACACATTTGATTCGCTTTCAAAGACTTTTCGTTCCACTTGTGGGATTTAATTATGGGACAATCCCATATTCTTTGAAAGTTCATCAAACTTTAAGTATTCTTGAATTTGATCTCATCAAATTACCGTAATACTTTTTACGAGTTTGAGATTAGTCATTTGTCTTATTTATCTTACAAATATTATTGATTTGATTAGTTTAAAGATCATTGATTCGTTGTACCATAAGAGATTAAAAGAATAACATTTATTTAAATTATCTCAAAATTAAAATATCTTGTCCTTACAAGATAACTAAAACTTAGGCACAAAATAATAATCTTAAAAGCTGAAACAAATCTATTTAAGCAAAAACACATGTCCTAATGGATGATGTAGCAACTCTTGCTTTATTTCCATTCGCATGTCCATGTCTATTCTGATGCCTTCTCTTTAGAAGCCTCTGAGGTTGATGCCTCACTCGTTTTTGCTTTCTTGACTTCTTGTAGGTGTGTGGGGCAGTTTCTCTTCCAATGTCCGGTCTTTCCACAATGGAAACATTTTCCATCCTTCTTGATTCCCTTCTTAGGTTTCAATGCCTCCTTTCCATCGATTTTGGTCTTACCATCACCTTTAGACTTTGCTGCTGATTTACCTTTCTTCTTGCCCTTGCAGACCATCAGAACAGGTTTAGGTCCTACCTTGTTCAGGTTGATTTCAGCAGTTCTCAACATGCCGAGCAACTGTGGCAGCGTCTTGCTAATTTCATTCATATTGAAATTAAAGACGAACTGATTGAAACTATCCGGCAACGATTGCAGGATGACATCAGTAGCTAATTCGTCTTTCAGCGGAAAGCCGATCTTCTCCAACGTTTGGATGTAGCTCATCATTTAGATGACGTGAGCTCCTATGGGAGATCCCTCACTCATCTTGCATTGAAACAGAGCTTTAGAGGTCTCGTACCTCTCTTGACGAACTTGCCCTTCATAAATCTACTTGAGATTTTGAATCATATCATAAGCTACCATGTCCTCAAGTTGCTTCTGAAGCTCAGGGGTCATGGAGGCAAGCATAAGACAACCGACATCCAGCATGTCATCCATGTGTTTCTTAAACTTGTCTTTGTCAGCTCTGGAAGCAGTGGCAACCGGTTCATCAGGAACATGTTCTTCAATGACATATTCCTTCTTTTCTTGTTTGAGAACAATTCTCAAATTGCGGAACCAGTCAAGGAAGTTTATGCCATTGAGCTTATCCTTCTCAAGGATAGATCGCAGAGATAGAGTATTACTTGCCATTAATTCTACAACAAAGAAAATATACTACATAAGTTTTACTAAATTTTAAAATTTATAGATAGGTCATTACTATAAATTTACTCCCACTATTTTCTTCAAAATTAAAAACCCTCTAGTTTTAATTTCAGAAAACGTTTTGATAGTTTTCTAGTGATTGAGGATCTGTATTTCACCATTCCTAAATCAGATTTGGCCAGTCTTTTAGAAAATGGTTATTTAGGTAAGTAACACCTTACTAATTACATCTCATGTAATTCCTCATCTTTTGGCGAACAACTCTTGTTCTTTAAATCATCTTATGATTAACCAAAACTTTTAACCATTAGGTTTTCTAATCCTATTAGAACAACCCAGCTAAGTCAATACCAATATCTCAACCGACGAATATCACTAGCTTATTCTTCGCGTTTAACTAAGATAGATAAATGTGACATTGCTTTGGCAAAGCTCGCATTATATCGATCGAAGCCTTAACGAGGGTAAATATTGGATGGTTAAAACAGACTTAGAATTATAGTGAGGGATTTACTTAATTATCTCATCATTTTAACATTGATCCTATCAATAGAACTATGTTTAATCATGCTTATAAAACATCCATTGCATCACATACAAGGTAAATATAAGCGGTAAATAAATATGCAATGATTATAGCCCTTCTTAACCTAAGACGACCTGTCCCATGCCAATGGGAGGACCATTCTACTGAAGATAGAATCTGCTTCTGAAACGCCCGGTCCACCAGGGAAGGCCCACCACGCTGCTACCTTGGTCCTTGCTTTATCTCCATGAGTATTTACAATTTTCAGAAACTCGCGCTACATGCAAGGGAGTGAGATGAGAAGAGAAGTACAATAGAAGATAGAGAAAGGCACGACATGCATGCCGTATTTATAAAAACCAAAACTATAAAGGCTATGTGCTATAACCATGCAAAACAAACACCGTGCAATCTAACATGCATTTCAAGCATCGTGCGAACAAAGTAACGACGTGTTTACGGAGTTTTAAACTGATTATCCCTATGTTGCGGTTAATGGGCCAAAGAAGGATCACGAGGTTTCATAAACCATTTGCGTTAACGAACAAATGCACTAGGTAGGTCAACATGAAAGAGAGGTGGCGCACTAGGCACACTTAAGTACCAGGTCTTTGATGATGCCAATCCTAGACATGTATTTTTCATAACGTCTAACCATAACTCTTATGGATTCACCGTGAAAGATAGTTTGATAACTTTTATCAAATTAGAAGCCCTTTCAGAGATTTCATAAATCTATGAAACTACGAACAACTACTTGTTCTCTAGACTAACTATTAGTCTCAACATGTTAACATTTAACATTGAAGCAACCTAACATACTTATGATTAATTCTTAATCATTCAGCGATATTCAAAATAAGTCTTTATTAGGCGTGATACGATAAACGATAAATATGTAAATCGAATCAAACAGCATGCATCTCATACATAAACATCACCCAAGAAATTAAGTCTGAATTCATATGATACAAGTGGCTCCGATACCACTGCTGGGTCACGTCGGCACACCCCGTGGCGCAACGGAAAAATTAATCCGACGTAATCCAGCCAGGATCCACATACAGGAACGAATCCAGGGTGAAAAGATGAAGAGTTACCTTTTAAAACTCTAGAAAAATTGGAAAACCAGAGGTATGTCAGAATAACCACGTCAAGTAAAACCGGAATTGTCACAGGTTCACAACGACCTCTACGGAGTCCACCCGAACAAAACGAACAAAGTTTCCACCTCCCTAACACTTAGGGATAAATTTCGACAGGTTTGAACACCTTTAAGGGAGAAGTCGAAATCCCTCTAGGGATTCCTGAGGGAGTCTGAAATCGACCAGGAGTTCAACCGGGACTTGCAATTGAGCAAGGGAACCTTCAAGGATTTGCCAGGGGGCAAGTAGAACACCAGAAAAATATCGAACAACTTCTCAAAGAGCTTTCTAGGATATGTCGAATTCCAGTGGGGAATCCCTAGGGGTGTTGTCGAAATCTTCAAGAGGAGGAAGAGGGATGATTTGGTTGCTAGCCCTTGTCCCTTTAAATAGTATTCAGAGACTTAATTCTTGTCGAATACCTTAAATCCAAGTTCAACCAAAATTCATAGAATCTAATTCTACTTGAAATTGGTTTATATTAAATATACATTATATTTAATAATATTAAATGAAATATTTATATTTAATTATGTAGAATTTTATTCTACATAAAACATGGATTTAAATATACATTATATTTAATCCATATAAATATATATATTTATTATATAGAATCTCATTCTATCTTTACTTGGATTTAAATATATTTAAATATATATATTTAATTATGTAGAATCTAATTCTACATAAACTTGGAATTAAATATACATTATATAAATTCCAAATATATATTTAAATTTCTAGAATCTTATTCTATAATACTTAAGTCTCTAAATATTTTCCATACTCTAAATAATATCTGATAAATACTCTAAATATTTTCCATACTCTAAATAATAAGCCCAGTCTTGCAATTATCTGAAGCCTGTAGCAGCCTGTAGAGTTGATCCAAGAGTGATAAGTAGGAGTACTTATCCTTACTTGCGGGACAAGGCACCGTCCAAAGAGTCCATATTCAAGTCAATAAGGAGTCAGCATTTAATGTAAAGTTACTTTAAGGACTTCTACTTCAAAGAGGACTCAAACTTAGGCCATTAACCCTATATATACCCAATGTATGCAAGGGTATAGGGGCATGCGCATGCATATGTTTATGCTTAGACGCACAAATAGATGGATGTATAGCGGAGAGGTAGCTAGATAGATGGGAGGTGTTGGAGGTTGCGGCCCAACACTCCTAGGGTTTAGGTTTTTGTATGTAAAGTAGTTGTGAGAAACGGTTGTAATAGTTTAAGTGTGCTTTCAATAAAATATTCTCAAGTTTGCTTAATTCATGTTCTTCACTTCTTCAATTAGTTCCAAAATTCCAGTTGAAGAAATCCATTTGTCGGACACGAAAGTTTAAGACTCACGAAAGAATTAAGTACGGTCTCATCATGTTGAGGTGTTGACTAATTGGCTTAAACATAAGTTCGAGTTTAAGTGGCTAAAAGGAGAAACCAAACATCGACTGCATGTGTTAGGTTTACGCTGAGATTTCTAGGTATTGCCTACGTCACGTGGTGACAGAATTGTTGCCTAGACATAGGAAGGATCACTTTAGAATTACTTAGCCGAACTTGGAGTATCTGCCAGACTTGCCGCCAGGACGTACTTCCATTCCACCTACCGAGACAACGAAAGTTGCAAGAGCAAAGACCCGCTGCGGCCGCATGACAGGGTTGTAGCTGCCATCCGCCATTACCCGCCGAGGCATCAAATCATGGCAGCACAAACACACTTAGGCTTTACAATGCAGTTTACACACTACTGAGCTACAATTACTTTATCCAATCTATCGACCTTATCTCTCTTTATCATCACTATCTTTATTTTACTTGTGTTTTTATATTTCCATATTTAGAGATTTAATTGTGCATTTACTAAATCCTTGTGCAGGAGACCACTCATAATAGCTGCTATTATCCATGTGGGAGATGATATCTTTTATACTATAACTTGACAAGAGTGTGCATTTGCGCTCATAAAAAAAGAACACTCCGACGCTCTACAAGTGTTTGGCGCCATTGTCGGGGATTGGCAACAACAACTGTGTTTGAATTTCTGCACTTTTACTTTAGTTTTTGCACATTAATTTTCTGTTTATTTTATTTTTCTTAAAAAATGCCTCTTTGTTTTCTTTGGTGTATGTCCCACCAGAGCAAAAAAGTTTGCAGCCAACATCCACCTGAGGAAGGGAAGGACATGCCCGGACAGAAAGATAAAAGCAAAGCCCTCAGGAAGTTGTTATGTTTGGGAAAAGCGCAACCCAACCCAACCCAACATAACCTAATTTTTATTTTTATGCATCAGGATTGGATTTAATTTTCAATTATTTTTGTTTAATTTTTACATTTATTTTATTTCAGGTTAGGAATGAAGGCAAGACCAAGAAGGATGAAAGAATAAAAGAGAAGCCCAATCCAGTGGCCAAGGCAACCCAAGGAAGATGAGAATAATGACTAGCGGCTTCATAATAGCTAGCCGCAACGACTATATTTGCAACAGCTAGCGGAATAGATATCTACGTAATGGCTAGAAGCGCGGAAATCGTGCTGCACTCATTGCCTCCCGTTGGTAGCGTGCCAGCCAAGGCAACAGGGAGAAGTGGCTATATAAAGCCAACTATTCTCTCCTCATTATTAACTTTGCTCTCTTTTACTATCAATTCTTCTTTTCAATCTTTGCTTTCAAGATTTTGTCTGCTTTACTTTCTTGCAATTTCTTTTTCTTTCTTTAGGAAAACACAACCGTTTTCACAGTTATGGCCACATCAAAACAACCCGCCTCCACCTCCAAGCCTACCTTCCAATGGTTCTTAAACCCTGCTATCGCGGCAACTTACAAAGCAACACTTCACCAAGCTACAACTCGGGGAAGAAATAGGGTTCTAATACACTAGGCCAGATGGGGATTTTGGCCTTGAACCCACCATATTCGAGAGGGTTCACAACTTAGGTTGAGATATTTTCACACGACAGCCAGAGGAAATAAACAGTAACCAGGTGCGAGAATTCTATGCCCACAAGCCTACACCGGGAAACACTTTTGTCTATGTCCGGGGGCGAAGGAGTAAAGCTCACAGCAGAAACAATCAACAACTTCTACAACATAGAAATAAGAGGGAATCCACATGAAGAATGGAGGCCCTATTTAACGGTGGCTGACTACGATAAGATCAAGAAAGACATATGCCGGCCCAACACCAAGTGGCTAACCGGCAAGAATAATGGTTCAGTCAACCGCCACGATCTGCTTCTAGAGGCCGTTCTCTGGAGCAACTTCGTTCAACGCCGCCTGATGCCCACCTCGCACGGATCAACAGTTAACAGGCCACGGCTAGCCCTTATCCATAGCATTATGAAGGGGCGGCCAGTTAATGTTGGCGAAGTAATTCTAGAGGAGATCTATGCCCACGCAGAGAAGCCCAATGCCAAGGGACCTCTCATCTTCCCTGCACTCATCACAGGCCTATACGCCAACTTCAGCGTGCCGCCACATCCCAAGGATACAATCATTCCTTTCAAGGAAGGGTGGACAAGAAAGGCGCGCCTCTAGATGATGCATGAGTCAGAGCTGGAAGCACCGTCAACCGCCCAACTGCCGTCCCAACCTACCGCCACCCCAGCCGCAGCGAGCTGTACTGATGTTGCTCTCCCCTTCGCCATAGTCCCCATGTTGAGCAGCCTTGTGGAGAGCTGCTAGAGGATCGAGCACAAACATGTGATCTTCACCAAATATATTGCAGAGGTGCAAGAGGCCTTGTGGCCTACTTGCTTGACAAGTACCATGACGCCGGCCCACAGTTGCCCGCCTTTCCATGGGAGTTAGTAGCGTCCAAACGACACAGATCACACCCAGACCAGTTGCCACTCCAGCCGCCCCAGCCAGCGAAGGGCCGCACATCCGCCCTAAGCAAAGAACCTCACTCACTCCCATCCAGCTATACGAACTCACCTCCTCATCAGAGTCGGAGAAAGAGGAGGAGACTACCGCCGCTTCCCCATCAGCAAAGAAGGCAGCTGCCCAAGATGTCGACGATTCAGACATGGAGATTTTTGACTTCTTCGATGATGAACCGGCCGCGGCAGCAAGGAAGAGGAACCGGCCAGCCACAACAACCAAGCCTAAGGGTGGATGGTCTGAACCTGAGCCAGAAGGACCATCCAAGAAACACACCCCCAGCCGCATCCAACCGCCAAGTGGCACGAAAAAGAGTACAACCTCTAGAGCCTCTGCCACACGCCGCCTAGTCCTGCCCGCCTCATCAGAATCCTCCTCCGACGCAGCAACAACAGAAGGGAAATCCCCTAGTCTATAGCACCTTTTTCTTTTTTTTTTCTCGTTACTTTTTCTTTTTTTTTATGTTTTCTTTTTCTTTTTATGTTTTATTTTTCAATGTATATTTTGTAAGGCATTGAGGACAATGCCAACCTTGAGTTTGGGGGAATAGTCCTCTTTGATTTAGGTTCATTTAGTAGCATATAGAAGCATATGTAAATTCTGCCCTAAACACTTAATGGAGTATAAATTTTTAGCTTAAAACTTGTGCCTATGATAGTTAGCCGACTACTTATATTCGCACCATATTTAAAATTTGACTTAACAATGTGATGAAGCATGAAAAATACTTAGAATTTTTTTCTTTTTTCCAATTATTCTTACACTGTCTGTTAAATGCTGAATTTTTGTTTGAGTTCTAAGTTTAACACTGCCTGATTTACTTAATAAAAATTTCTTAATTGAATACAGGTTTGCCACCGCGGCAGCACAGGGCAGCATCATTAAGATGGTGAAAACCCTAGAGGTGCCCGAAACAGGCTCTAGGAAGGATCATGAGCAAGGACACTCTGTGCTATCAAAGTCCAAGTATCTAAACCAAGTGACAGACAAATTAGCAAGAGTGAATGAAAGCCTTCACGGGATGACTCTATTCAAAGGGTTCAGAGTTTCACAGAGTGCACCTATCTTAGTTTCAGACCCAGAGAATAGTTGTGATGAGCTGAAGCCCTTAAAGCCATGATCAGAGAAAAAGAAAAGAGGAAAAGAAGTGCTTAATTGTGCTTTCAATGCAGCAACTCGTATCCATTCTAGGAATTTAATTATTTTTAGCATTCTTTGTTAACTTAGTAATCTCAACATGTTTTAGCATGGACACAGACCTGCACACACTACACTGGCACTAAGAAAATTAAAATCTAAGTTATTTCATGCCATTCCCTATCACTAACATTAAATAGGTGCTACGACCTTGATGTAAGAAATCAAGTTAAAGACTAAGTTTCTACTAATTTTGTGCAAGTGACAGGTGTACGAGTTAGGTTGCATTGCTTGAGGACAAACAATAGTTCGAGTTTGGGGGTGTGTAGAGTGTCCACAAGTTCTATATTTTGTATACATTCTTGCCCTTATTATTGTTTTTCTTAAGCTCATTTAGGCATATTTAGGTGCATTGCATGCATAATAATAGTATTTGCTCTTTCACCATGCTTTTATTGAATATTTCATGCTTTGTTAAGAAAAGATACTGTTGTAGGTTAGTCTTTATTTTCAGGTGCTGTAGATGGTAGCTGTGGAGAGGACAGGAGAGGATAGGAAAGCTGGGAACAAAAAAAGCTGTACTAAACAGTTCCAGATGCCGCCAAGGACGCTGTAGTAGCAGCACTGCCCCCGAGTGCCGCCCAGGCAGGAGTTAAACCGACTTAGTCAAGATGGGTTGCGATTAAAAGAGGACAATTCCTTGAGCCCAATAACACATTCTTGCAATTATCTGAAGCTTGTAGCGGCATGTAGAGCTGATCCAAGAGTGATAAGTAGGAGTACTTATCCTTACTTGCGGGAGAAGGAAACGTCCAAAGAGTCTATATTCAAGTCAAAAAGGAGTAAGCATTTAATGTAAAGTTACTTTAAGGACTTCTACTTCAAAGAGGACTCAAACTTAGGCCATTAGCCCTATATATACCCAATGTATGCGAGGGTATAGGGGCATGCGCATGCGTATGCTTATGCTTAGACGCACATATAGATGGATGTATAGCAGAGACGTAGCTAGATATATGGGAGGTGTTGGAGGTCGTGGCCCAACACTCCTAGGGTTTAGGTTTTTGTATGTAAAGTAGTTGTGAGAAACGATTGTAATAGTTTAAGTGTGTTTTCAATAAAATATTCTCAAGTTTGTTTAATTCATGTTCTTCACTTCTTCAATTAGTTCCAAAAGTCCAGTTGAAGAAATCCATTTGTCAGGCACGAAAGTGTAAGACTCATGAAATAATTAAGTATGGTCTCATCATGTCGAGGTGTTGACTAATTTATCTTAGATGTAAGTTCGAGTTGAAGCAGCTAAAATGAGTAACCAAACGTCGACTGCCTATTTTAGGTTTACGCTAAGATTGCTAGGTATTGCCTACGTCACGTGGTGACAGAATTGTTGTCTAGACATAGGAAGGACCACTTTAGAATTGCTCTACCGAACTTGGTGTATCTGCCAGACTTGCCGCTAGGACGTACTTCCATTCCATTTGCCGATATAGCGAAAGTTGCAAGAGTAGAGACCCGCTGCGGCCGCATGACAGGGTCGTAGCTATCGTCCACCATTACCTGTCGAGGCAGCAAATCATGGCAGCAAAAACACACTTAGGCTTTACAATGCAGTTTACACACTATTAGGCTACAATTACCTTACCCAATCTATCGACCTTATCTCTCCCTATCATCCCTATCTTTATTTTACTTGTGTTTTTATATTTCCACATTTAGAGATTTAATTGTACATTTACTAAATCCTTGTGCAGGAGACCACTCATAGTAGCTGCTCCAATCCTTGTGGGAGACGATATCTATTATACTATAACTTGACAAGAGTGTGAACTTGCGCTCATAAAAAGAGAACACCCTGACACTCTACAGTCACAATTAGGCAAAACAACATTACTAAGATCACCAAAAGAATGTTGCTTGAAAGGAAAGATATCTTCTGAAAAAACCACATCTCTTGATACAAAAACAGTTTTTGTTTACAAATCATACAATCTATATCCTTTTACATTCTTTGGAAAGCCTAAGAAAACACATCTAACAGCCCTATGATGCATTTTAGTCTTAGCTTTGAGTAATAAGGAAGCATAAGCAAGACAACCAATGACTCTAAGATAAGTATAATTAGGTTTAGTTGAAAATGTTCTTCAAAAGGTGTCTTATTACCAAGAATAGGGGTAGGGGTAATGTTAATTAAGAGAGCTGCATGTAAAATACAATCCATCCAGAAAGGCAAAGGCAAAGCAGGTTGAATTCTTAAGGCCCTAGCAACATTCAAAAGGTGCTGATGTTTCCTTTCAACTATGCTATTATGTTGAGGTGTATAAGGGCATGAAGTTTGATGAACTATTCCCTTTGACTTAAAGAAATCAATCATATCAAATTCTTTTCCATTATCAGTCCTAATGCATTTAATCTTTTTAGAGTACTGAGTTTCTATCAAAGAATAAAATTCAGTTATTAATCCCACGGTTTCAGACTTAAGTTTCAAAGGATATACCCACATAAATCTACTTCTATCATCAACAATAGTAAGAAAGTAAGAATAACCATATATGCTAGAAACAGGAAAAGGACCCCAAATGTCCATATGAACTATATCAAACACAGAATTAGATTTAGAAACACTAACAGGAAAAGACAGTCTTTTATGCTTGGCCAAATGACAAGTTTCACAATCACTCAAAGAACCAAAGGGAATAATAGAAATCAAATTTGCAAACACTTTCATCATCTGACTAGAAGGATGGCCTAGTCTAGCATGAAAAATGTCAAAAGAAATAGAAGAGTTAACCACATTACAAACATCATGATTTCTAGCATCTTGAACTTCAAGCTGATACAATCTCTGTAGCTTCCTAGCTATACCAATCATCCTCCATTGTTTGGTATCCTGTATGCAACAAACATTATGTGAGAACAAAATTACAAATCAGAATTATTTTTAACTGAGAAACATAAATCAAGTTAAACCCAAAGAATGGGATATGAAACACATTTTCAAGAACCAAGCTTGAAGATAATCTGACAGTTCCTATATGTAACACCTTAACCAATTGACCATTAGGTAGTTTGACAAACTTATTGTTAACAAAAGAACAGGCTACAAAAAAGGTTAATAAATTTGCAATATGATCAGTGGCCCCTAAATCAATAATCCAAGACTTAGAATTTAATGAACTACTTATTTCAGAATTTACTGTTTTAGAGCAAACACAATAATTAAAAATATGATCAGAATAGCTACTATCAGAACTACTAAATTGAGAATAAGAAAGATTCATACCTGGTTCTTCAATGGAAGCAGATTCAAAGTTGGAGGACAATACATTCACTTGAGGTTGAGAAACAGAATTCTGAATAGGATTCTCTCGTTCATTTATCAAGGACAGTAAACTAGCATACTGCTCCTTGGTAAATGAAACAAGATTGTCTTCACTTGTATTGATAGAAGCAGGATGCACAGAATTTTCATTAGAAGCAACGTTACCAGTCTGATTAGCTCTACTAACAAAAGACTTATACTTATACCCAGGAGGATACCCATGCTTTTTAAAACACTTTTAAACAGAATGCCCATACATCCCACAGAAAACACACAATGGTCTACGACTCACAGGATTCCTAGAAAATTTCCTAACAGAACCCCTATTACTTGACTCTTCCCTTTTAACAGAACCCCTATCAACCAACAAGACATTAGAATCTGCAACAATCACAGGACTAATGGCTCATTCATGTTGCACAAGAGTAGAAAAAATTTCATTTATACTCGAAAAGGGCTTCATCATCAAAAGTTGGGATTTAGGAACATAAAAAGTATCGTTCAAACCCCTAAGAAACCTAAGAGAAAAATCTTGCTTTCGAAACTCAACAGCTTTACAATCACATGCAAAAAGAGATCTAAGATTACAGAGCTCATCCCATATAACTTTCAATTGTGTATGAAACGTAGTAACATAGAGGTTACCTTGACGCAAAGAATAGAATTATTGCTGCAAATCAGAGACTCGAATCAAGTCTCCTTGCTTGAATCGATCATGAACATCAGCCCACAACACATAAGCTGTGTCTACCCAGATAGCTCTTTGTGCGATTTCTGGACTTATCGCTCGCAGAAGCCAATACAGAACCAAATTGTAATATTCATCGGAGGGGTCGTCGTTCTTGAAGATTTGAGTGCGGAAGAGATCAGAAGATTCATCATCTGATACCATGTTGAATGATGAAAATTGCTTTAGGGTTTCATGATTTTCTTTTGTGCGCAGATTTGGGGAAAAGACAGAGGAGAAGACGCAAGTGAGATAAGGGAAAACGCGTGAGTGGGAGAGAGAGAGAGAAAAAGATCTATTTTTTTAAAAGGAAAATTAAAATGTATTTTACATATACACGTTTATATACTTATAAAAAAACTAACTAACTAACACCTAAGTACTACAGCTCAGCAGGCAATCCTACAACTCAGCATTCTTGATAATCTTGATATCGGGGGATCAATTGACCTCATTATAGTTCTTCTTTTTTTATTTGTATTGTTGACCCTGACTTTGGGATCTATAGATGTTTGATTTGTAGCAGTTTTTACTGCTTCTTGAATAATAAAAAAGGTTTATCCAAAAAATATACATATTATTTATTAAATGAGTTAATTGCACTATATATCCTCAAATTATGATCATTGCTTTTAATTGGTCACTAAATTTTGAATGTTCCAATTTTGTCCTAAAACATGGCTCTCATTCTCAATTGGTCCTCAAACTTTGGCATCCAAGTTTCATCCCCAAATTATGATCTTTTAAACTTTTGAACATTCCAATTCTATCTCCAAATTATCGTTTATGTCACATTCTATGAATACATAGTACACATCATGGTTTACATTTCAATTAACAATTTTTATAACTGTTTTATTAACATGAGAGATGATGAGTATATACTAATAATTTAGGGATGGAATTAGAATATTTAAAAGTTTGGGGGACCAAATTAGAATGAGGGTCATAGTTTGGGATGGAATTATAATGTTCAAAAGTTTAAGGACAAATTTAGAATGAGAGACATAATTTGAAGATGAAATTAAAATATTTAAAAGTTTAGAAACCAATTTGAATTAAGATCGTAGTTTGAAAACGTGTGGTGCGATTAACTCTTATTAAATTTGTTTTTAAACAATAACTCTTATCAAATTTGAAAAAAGAAAGATAACATGATTTCAAATATTTATTCAATGCCTAAAAGAAACGTATTGTCAAATTGATGATATGCCAAGTTTATATGTACCTTTCTTAATTCCTGTAGATTGACATAAATTTGACGTGTTTGTTGATAGGGATGAAAATTATTAAGAGTTATTATATATATATATATATATATATATATATATATATATATATATATATATATATATATATATATATATATATATATATATATATATATATATATATATATATATATATATATATATATATATATATATATATATATATATATAGAGAGAGAGAGAGAGAGAGAGAGAGAGAGAGAGAGAGGATCAACTTACACAATGTAAAACTCTTTAAGTTTTACACGTTTTCTAGATCGTTAGATGGGGGAAATGGATAACTCAGATTAACTCCTTACTCTTTTTTTCAAGTGATAATCCTCACATATTTACTATTAATCTCATCCATTCGTTTCACTCATCCAACGGTCCAAAAAACGTGTAAAACTTAAAGAGTTTTACACTATGTAAACGAATCCTATCTCACATATATATATATATATTTATACTAATCCATAACCATTAGATGAGTGAAATGGATGGATGAGATTAGAGTTTAATGTATTATGTAGGAGATTTGATTTACCTTATCATTAGGAATATTATCTCTATTAATTAGAGTTTAATGTATTATGTACTTCTTATGCCTATAAATAGATGACGGCATTGTACGCAAGTCTAGTTTTGGATAATAATACGAATCTCTCTCTTTCTCTCATCTCTTTGTTATTTTATTCTTATTCGTTGTTCTTCGTTACTTTATTTCTAACACGTTATCAGCACGAGCTTCTAATCAACTAAGATCTTCGTCGTTCGAATCTAAAAAAATTTATTGGAAAGAATTTGATTCCAGGGTGAATCAAAGATAAGTTTTTTTTTCTTCCTTAATTTTCTTTTTGTTACTGATTACTGTTCTCTTTATATTGTAACTTGGTTTTTATTTTTTTTGAAAAACTAAAGAGGGGCGTGTTCGATTGTATCTAAGCATTGGGTAAAGATGAATATGTGGTTTCTCACAAATCAAAGGACGAATTAACAGAGATAGGTATACCATGATTGGTTGTATTTTAATTTCAGTATCAATCGATTTTTTTGTTAGTGCTTTTCACTGTTTCGATAAAAAAATAGTTTTCTGTGCTATGTTTTGCATATGCGTAAACTTTAAGAGAAAATGGTAAATTTCTGTCAAGTTCTTCATATTTTTCTAGTTTATATACTTTAGTCCCTACATACTTGTTGTGATTTATTTATCAATATTTAGTTTATTTTATCCTATTGATGATATTTGATATTTTTAACCAGTGAGTTTTACATAATATGTTTGAATGGCGTGGTAAGAGACATGATAGAAAGAGATTATGAGAAGTCGTTTTGACCGTTTGCTATGTCTCCATTGTCTTTAAGAGGAAAATCAACATCGGTAAATTTTAATTTTATTCTTTAAATTATTATTTTAAAGTTTGATAAATCATAGTGATTTTGCTCGAAAGCAATATTTATTCTACGCCGGAAAAAATTGACTATAGACTTCTCCCAAGTTCATGTTACAAAAATTCATCTTGACAATAATTTTCGTGGGAGGCATTCCCTGAAGTGAATGCAAAGAATGATGTTTATTCCATGCGATTATCAATGATGGGGAATTCCCTGATGTGAATGCAAGCATGATGTTTATCCCATGTGATTATTGGATCTGTTTCATTCCCTGAAGTGAATGCAAACACGGTAAATCATTATTCAATTAGAGACATAACTTCGATATAATCCAAGTATATTGGTTGGACATCCCGTTCTACGAGGCTACCGGTCTCAAAGGAGTTTTTTAAAGGACCTTGTGAACTGGTTTAACAATGTCGCGTACGAGGATTAAATCTGTGTTCTCTGTTATGAGGATATGTTAATAAAAATATACTCCACTTTTCACGACAAATAATGTTGTCCTCAGACACAATATGTGAAAAAGATTTTAAAGGCCCAATGGCTCTACTCCATTCCTCGAAGTGAATGTGAGATTTTATAATGGAAAGAATAAATGCCACATTAGTAGTTGTTGTTATGGTCGAGACCATGGACATACACATTATGGTCATTTTAAGAACACTTCTACCCATCGGTAGTGAGGTTATAAGGATGACAAGAGTGATAAAAGATCATTCTAAGGAAGTAAAATCCTTTTTACTACCAATGTGATGTTATAACCCATTAGTATCGTACTTGTCGTACGCTGAAAAATCAACAATCATTGAATGATAAAGCAAAGAGAATAGAAACAAATTTTGTTTGCGAAAAATGATGATGATATTGGTCTAACTTATTTGGACATTTCTGGTCCAACTCATTTGGACATTGTTAATTTTCTTATAACCCTTGAAAGGAATAAATCATCTTCTAATTATTCTCATAACTTTTGAAGAGAATTATTTATCTTTTTATTTATTTTTTTGTCTATTTACTTTATATATTAATTATTTACGTTTTATATTTATATATGATGATATTTATTTATTTTGTTTAACATGATTACTTATCAAATACAATTTATGGTGACGATTTATGCTTAGCAGAAGCATAAGATATATTTTCCCATTTAATGCAAGGGAAAATGTGAGTACTATATCTCAAAGTACTGAAAATATTGATGCTCCAGAAGAGCAATAAGTTCTTGATAAAAAAGCACATTATGAAAAGTGCAGAACTGCGAATATTGCAATAATTACTGCTAATGATAATAATATCGTCACCACTAGAAGTGAAAATTTTAAGAGAGAAATACGAATTCACAAAATATTCCTTTGGGAATTATAGATAACATATGTTATCAATTGGCATTTGAAATAAGTCAATGTAGATATAAGTTCTGGTAGCCAAAAGTCAGCGGAAAGCTCTAGAAGAGCTATATATTGCTATCAAAAGATAACTTCAATTGAAAGCTCCGAAATAGCTAAATATATTCCTATTCAAAGGAAAATTTTGAAGGTCGTACTAGACATGTACGAGTGAGATTGAATTAAATGTTATGGTAAAATTTCGAGCGAGGAAGTTAATTCTGGAAAAGAAAAATCGGGTATGGCGGATGAGGAAGTGGGCATCGTTGCAAGGGAAATATTCGAACACCGTAGTATGGATATTAGTGAGTGTGAAAGGCGTGAGGGCAGCGAGTTTAAAATTTCGGATAGAGAGGAATGTGAAGGCAAGGCCACCAGGGGCAGTGGAAGTCAAGGTTTAGAGATGGCGTTGGTGACGATGCAACACGAACATACAGTGGACAATGGGCCTAGCTCTAGGGCTGGAATAGCAGCAATAATAGAATATAAGGGTAGACAACGACGAGTGAGACACATTTCGGAGATTCTAAATTCAACAGGGAAGGAGGATAACGTCGGGATAAAGAGTGACGCGGTGGAGAAGAGAGGAAGAGGGCGACCACGAAAGAATCCCAAACCACAGTCGACGGAAGTGGCTAACGGTTCACTATCGGATTCGGATTTTATACAGCGTAAAAGGAGCATTCTTAGGGAGGCACAGGAGACGTGGGAATTGGGAAAACTCTTGGGCGCTGAAACAATTGGGAACGAAGAGAACGTTATCAAAGATATCGCTTGCCTTATTGAGGCGAGAGAGCCATTTCAGTTGTAATCAAAAGATGCTGATGTTGTCGTGGAATGTGCGGGGGTTGGGTACTGCGGCGAAGAGGAGAGGGGTACGAAATTTAGTACGGCAACATCGGGGGGAATGTGTGGTAATCGTAGAGACAAAGCTGGAAAATATCACTTCGGCGTTGGTAAGGAGTATTTGGGTTTCGAACAATTTTGAGTTTGTTTGCGCACCGTCAATAGGTCGATCGGGGGGAATTTTGTTATGTTGGGAGACGGCCAAATTCAAGGTCAGTAGGAAGATGGTGAAAGAACGGTATGTGGCGATTGAAGGTTGCTGGACAAACGAAGATTGGATTTGTGGTTTGGTTGGTGTTTACGCACCATGTGATATTACTCAACAGGGGCTGCTGTGGTCCGAAATTGAGAGGGAAATCCTTTCGAATGACATCCCATGGTGTCTCATTGGTGATTTTAATGCAGTGACGAGCGCTACGGAACGACACGGCTGCATATCGGCGGATAGAGGTATGGGTATGTTAGGGAATTTTATTCAACAAAATGGTCTTTGTGATTTGCCTTTGCATGGATTATCTTTTACATGGTTTGGTCCGGATAGCAAATGTAGCCGAATCGATAGGTGTTTGGTGTCAATGCATTGGATAGATAAATTCATCAATTTGAGGTTGTCAACTTTGCCGAGGGGTTTATCGGATCATACACCGATACTACTTGTCAGCGATATGGCGGATTGGGGACCGAAACCGTTTAAATTTATTAATGCTTGGTTGGAAGAAAGGGGTTGTTTACATGATTTGGAGGGGGAGTGGGGAAGATTGTCGCACGGGCGAGAGGGTGAGGGTATGGTTTCCAAATTGCGTGGCATGAAAATATTTTTACGGGACTGGAACAAGAGGATTTTTGGGAATTTAGACAATCGTATTGAGACAACGACGAATGCAATTGCTGAAATTGACGGTTTGATAAGCACATCGGCAGCTTCGGAATCACAGTTGCTGCAGCGTCGTAAATTCCAACAGGAACTTTGGTCCTTAACACAGATGAAAGAGTCAATTTGGCGACAAAAAGCAAGGGTGAAATGGCTCAGGGAGGGGGATGGAAACATGGCATTTTTTCATCGTACGGCAAAAATTAGAGCATTAAGGAATGGCATTACGGGATTGTTGGTTAATGGCGTGTGGGAGACAACACCGGATCGCCTTCGACAGCTTCTATATGACGAGTTTCAGAAGCATTTTGCTGCACCGTATAGTTTGGGGGATGTTGACATGGCTGTGGTTTTTAAACAGATTCCTGAGGAGCTGGCAGTGAGTTTAGAGGCGGAATTTAGCGAAGAGGAAGTAAAAGCCGTAGTATGGAGTTGCGACGGGTCGAAGGCACCTGGCCCTGATGGTTTCACATTTGATTTTTTCAGGAAGGGGTGGCATTTTTTGAGGGAGGATGTGATGCGGGTGTTACATGATTTTCATGGATCGGGGGTATTACCGAAGGGAGTGAATTCCACATTTGTTACTTTAATTCCGAAGAAAGATAATCCGAAGGAAATTGGCGATTTTCGGCCAATTTGTCTTTTGAACTCCATTTATAAAATTGTAGCGAAATGCCTAGCTAAGCGATTACAAAGGGTGCTGCTGTTAATTATAAGTGATGTACAGTCCGCTTTTGTTCGAGGACGACAAATTGTCGATGGGATTATGTTGGCAAATGAGGTGTTGCATTCGATGCAGCGAAACGATGAAGGCGATGGTGGTGTGTTGTTGAAGCTTGATTTCGCCAAGGCATACGATTGTGTTAAATGGGGATGTCTTGAGAGTATTCAACAGCGGATGGGATTTGGAAGTAAGTGGATGCAGTGGATGCGCACTTGTGTTAGTACAGCACGACTGTCAATTTTACTCAATGGCAGCCCGACAAGAGATTTTCCGATGAAACGGGGAGTGCGTCAATGTGATCCTTTATCACCTCTATTATTTGTGATGGTGGCGGAGTTGCTGCATGTCCTATTACTTGAGGCGGAAGTGAAGGGTTTGTTTAGGGGAGTGCGTGTGGTGGAGGATTGCTTCGTGTCGCATCTGCAATTTGCGGATGACACAGTTTTATTTTTTCCGGGGGATCTGGTGATGGCACAAAACCTGAAGAGGATTCTTACATGCTTTGAGTATGGGTCTGGTTTGAAGATTAATTACACAAAATCTTGTTTGTATGGCATTGGTGTGGAGGAGAGCTTGTTAGATGCATTGGCGGTTAGCTTGGGGTGTGGTGTTGGAAAATTACCGATGATGTATCTGGGTCTACCGTTGGGGGTAAGTCCACGCAGTATTAAAATGTGGGATCCCTTGATTCAGAGGTTTCGAAAAAGCTTAGCGGGGTGGAAGAGGGATTCGTTATCTTTTGCTGCACGTTTGACTTTATTAAATTCAGTGTTATCGGCACTCCCTATATACTACATGGGTGTTTTTGTTGTGCCGAAAGGTGTAATTAAAAGATTGGATCGCATCCGTCGAAGCTTTCTATGGGGGGGCACGGAGGAGAAGCGTAAGATGAGTAGGGTGAGCTGGAAGGTGGTTTGTCGACCGCGTAAATTCGGCGGTTTGGGAGTGGTCGATTTGAATAAGAAGAATTTGGCACTTTTGGCATAATGGATGTGGCGATTTCAGATAGATGAGGGCTCGTTATGGAGAGATATCATAGCTGCGAAGTATGGGGCTGATTTGCTACAACGCCGGATGACATTAGCTCAGAAGCGTACGATGTCGACTGTATGGCGACAGATTATGGCGATTCAACATGAGGTTAGTGTAAAACATTTTATGGGGCTGCCTAATTTCTTTTGGCTGATTGGTAACGGGAAGAAGGCTCTTTTTTGGAGGGATAGATTATGCCATTGACTATTCTTTGGGACATGCGAGATGGGAGGGTTTTTTCTCAAGACAATTGCGTGTATTTGAGGAGGAACAATTGGGTGAATTAAGAGGTGTAGTGGGTGCATTGCAGCTTGTGGAGGAGGTGCTGGACACGTGGGTTTGGAAACACACCCCGACGGGCACTTTCTCGGTGTCAAGACTATCGCAATTAATGGCGACTTTCGGATTGGAAGGGGAAACTGAATGGAGTCATGTGGGAGTTTGGTCGTTGTTAACACCTCCGAAAGTACAATGTTTCGTCTGGTTTGTACTCCTTGAGCGTCTACCAACACTATGTATGTTACGTGACCGTGGGGTGCATGTTGAGACACAGGATGCGTCTTGTCGTTGGTGTGGAGAGGGGGAGGATGAAGCGGACCATATTTTGCTTCATTGTCGGTGGGTGTGGCAAGTGTGGTCGCTGATTTTGGCTTGGTGGAAGGTGGAGTTGGTTCGGTCGGCGTCGATAGTGTCTTTTGTACATATATTCCTTGATGGGCAGTTTCGAGGAGTGATTAAAAAATGGTGGATGGCGAGCTGTGCAGCGACTTTGTGGTCGTTATGGCTAGCTCGCAACGACCTCTTGCTCAATGGGAAGCGGCTATCACCAGTGGATTTATTTTTTACCATTAAGCTGCGTGCTTTTTCTTGGGTGAATGTGTTGGATAACAATGCCATGCTCGTGGAATCGGTGTGGTGGGATTGTCCATGGTGGTGTGAGCATAGGGGACGGGCATTTGGACCTCGGATAGGGGTGCGGTAGGTACCGCCACCGGTAGGTATGGTTAAATTTAATGTTGATGGCTCAGCTAGAGGAAAGCCGGGACTTGCGGGGTGTGGTGGGGTGTTGCGTGATGATGGGGGTAAGCTATTGGCAATGTTTGCTGGCCCGTTGGGGATTCTCGATTCAAATGAAGCTGAAATTCATGCGCTTTGTTATGCTATTGAGGCTTTTAGCGGTTCGCTTTGGAGGGGAAGGCCTTGTGTATTCGAATCGGATTCGTTAGTGGCCCTTTCTTGGGTGATAAATAGGGAGAGTAGACCTTGGAAGCATTATTGGTTGTTTCGGAGGATTGATAGCGCATGTCGTGGTGTGACTTGCACCTTTCAACATGCTAATCGTGAAGCGAATGGCGTTGCGGATATGCTTGCAAAGGGGGGTGTGGATCGGAGGGAGTGGATGCGTGTGGGGTTTGATTGATCGACTGAGGGTCATGTCGGGCGCTTGGCAAGGGGACATGGAGTTTGTTGATGCCATACGGGAATGGGAGCTGGGTGCGTGGTAGTAGCAGGGGGTGCGTTTATTGCTAGTAGCAGGGACTGCCGGATGCGCTACAGTGGGGCTGCTAGGGTGGGGTGCTTGTGTATGGTAATTTTGGTCCGAGGGTGGGGTTTGTTCCTTGCATTCGTGTGTAATTCCGGGTCCAACTCGGGTACTCTTTTCCTCCATTTAGGTTTAGGGAGGTTTTTAATGAGGTCGAGTCTGGATTTTTTGTATGATTTATTCTTAATAAAATCATACAATTGAGCTAAAAAAACTAGAATTTTACAAATTCAAAGATACACACACACACACATATATAGTTGTCATGATCGGTTAGACCATCCTGATCAATAATGGTGCAAAAAATATTTAGATTTATATGCACATGTATTAAAAGAACCTGAAGTTCTTGTGGTGCTTATTCTCAAAGGAATTGATTAAATTCCACTTATTAAAGAACATGAAGTTCCTTTGTTGCTTAAAGGAATTGATTAAATTCCACTTACTAAAAGAACCTAAAGTTCTTGTGTTGTTTGTTCACAAAGGATATAGTTGATCCCACTTACCAAAAGAATTAAAACATGAAGTTCTTGTACTGAAGTTGAGACTACATGTCTTGCATATCTGAACAAAATATGGGCCCATATATCCACAAATGTGGAAAGTTTTATATGATTTTAGTAGATGCATCTACATTGTTTTATCAACTTACAACCAGAAGTTTGTGAGATTGATTCTAAAAGGATTCAAATTATGCAATTAGACTATTCTTCTTGCAAAAACTTGTAGGATTTATATTTTAGGCTATATCAGTAGTTACAAAGCCTATTGGTTATGAAAAATATAGTTTAGCAAACTTTTAGTTGGATGTCTCATCTTTAATAGCTAAACTGCGAGAACAAAACAATTATTTTTCATATGGTATTTCACATATAACAACATTTATATGCATCAAGCCAACGAGTTATAATAAACTCCCATTATGATTTGACTTTTGGTTAGAAGTCATATTTCCCATTTCAAAATTTTGAATGTGCGATTTATTATTGAATTGCTACACCGCAATGCACAAAATGGGTAAATAAAAAGGGTTGAGAATATATATTGAGTATGAGTCTCCTTTTATGTTTAAATTTTTAAACATTAATTGGACAATCATTTATGAAATGATTTTTTTCTCAACGTCAGGGGGAGAGAATAATCAGCTGGATAAATAAGGAAATGAATTATCATTATCTTGTATAGAAATCTATCCAGAAGTATAGATATTGAATTGGCCTATACAGAACGTCGCTTTGAACTTCTAAAAGAGAAGTATTTGGACTAACAATCCAAACACCTAAAGGTGTAATGCAAGCGAGGCACAAATAAGTAGTCGTAAATACGACTTGAATTGTGATTTATGAAGAGTTTTAATTACTTCATGGTGGATGCAATTACTTTGGTAGATATGAAATATTTTATATGCGTCTAATTATTTTTTGGATCCCTATTTATCCTTGAAAGAATTTAAAATTCTAGAAGCATTTGGAAATTTCCAAGTAAATTTATTTAGACATCCCTCATTGAATATTTTGGCACATTTGGTATTATCGCCTTAGTGAGTACTAATTGAGGAAATACTATAAGAATAATTAGATTTCCTTATGTATTTTAGAAAGGAGTTTGGACCAGGACTCATTATGATAATTTGAACATTATTAGAACTTTTGAATAGCTTCAAATTGGAAACTCAATAAGAACTTTCAAAGCATTTGATGAAAGTATTTGAGAAAAAGAATCTTGAGATGTGATTTTGTCTCGACCTAAAGATCGAGCACTTAAATATGTGTTTTTGTCTATGAATGGACATAAGCTGAAAGAATCTTAAAGAAGATTCAATATGGATAAAGCATATCTATTGAGTATCTCAATATTTGTAAGGTTGTTGGATGTGAATAAAGATAATAATAACTTTTTTTGGTCTTGAAGCACCATATATTAGTTGGTTAAGAAATATTTTTGGATACACAAATATCATTACCTTTAGATCTTCAAATATTCGTTGGTGCCTCCTCAAATCTTAAAGAAATAATTATTATGCACGAGACAAATCAAAAATGTGTTTGACTAAGACAATTGACCCAACATATCTAGAAGATATGTGATTTACTTTCACAAAGCTATCTTGTGTAGAGATAATGCAAGATGTATATCTCAATCGAAAGGTGGATACATCATGGAACATATTACTCTAAAGTTTCACCCCTCACGATCTTTAGAAAAATAGTATTAAAGATTGAATTATGAAGATTCAAAGATCTTATGTGATGTTTTCATGAGGGGGAGTAAATACGCGTTGCACTCTTTTTCCCTTAACCGAGATTTTGTCCCAATGGGTTTTCTTGGTAAGGTTTTTAATGAGGCAACATATTATGCGTATCAAAGATGTGTGGACTCTTTTTCCTTCACTAAATTTTCCCAACTGGGTTTTTTTCTTAGTAAGGTTTTAACGAGGCACATTATCTTCATAGACATCCAAGGGGGAGTGTTATGAATATTGATCTATGTGGATGTCTATAATGATAAGAACTTTATCTAGGAGATTTGATTTACTTTATCATTAGGAATATTATCTCCATTAATTAGAGTTTAATGTATTATGTACTTCTTATGCCTATAAATAGATGAAGACATTGTACACAAGTCTAGTTTTAGATAATAATACGAATCTCCATCTTTCTCTCATCTCTTTGTTATTTTATTCTTATTCATTGTTCTTCGTTACTTTATTTCTAACGTTGTAAAAATTATTTTACATACATATATATATATTTTAAAATTTTCAACTTAAATTCTAAAATTTAAAAAATCTAAACCATAAATTTATAATTATAAACATATCATGTTTTTTTTTTAATCTGGATTATATTCAATAGCGAAAGGAATACAAAGGACTCACACCTTTTACACTAGAAATACAATGCAAAACAAAACAACAAAAATATAAAGGTGTCAAAGACGTTGAACATACCAAACCTAACACTGTCAAAAGAAATCTTCTGAAATAAAAATCCAGAAAAGCTATTACTTTGCCTTGAGTGCTCTTTGAATATAACAAAAATTCTTCCGCTACTTGATCTTGGCATGTCGGCACAACCACCAAAGAGAATCATAACATGTATAGACCAACATCCTTCGTTGAAAAACACTCGTTGATACTCGTCACTTGAACACGTAACTGTCAAAAGACAGATTATTGTCATGAAGACAGACAAGAATTGCTAAAAAGCAAACGAAAGAACTACCACCAAGCAGACAAAAAAACTGTCATAAAAGTAGATTTGAATAAGAATCCGACAAAGTAGAAGAAAAACAAGAAATAAACTTGAAAAATGAAAAATTCATCGGAAAAGATGAATTTTATTTATGTACAGAACCAGTAGAACGACCAAAGGCCGCCACCAATAAAGGAAAACGATAAAGAAGAAT